>JAJHZJ010000051.1:1200000-1800000 GCA_023548195.1 Bettongia penicillata ogilbyi | reverse complement strand
AATTACCCAGATACTGAAGAGTTTTTAGAGTCACAAATATTGTCTTTCCCTGTAGGGATGTAAACAGTTTACCTTTAGTAAGTACCTTATGACATCTCTTTGCTGTTTACTTTTTCATGCTTCTTCTCATTATTGCGTTTGAAAGTCAAATTTTCTTTTCATCTCTGATCTTTTCATCAAGAATGCTTGAAAGTCCTCTGTTTCATTGAAAGACCATATTTTCCCCTGAAGTATTATACTCGGTTTTATGGGTAGGTGATTCTTGGTTTGAGTCGTAGTTCCTTTGACTTCTGGAATATCGTATCCCACGCCCTTCGATCCATTACTGTAGAAGCTGCTAGATCTTGTGTTATCCTGATTGTATTTCCACAATACTGGAATTGTTTCTTTCTAGCTGCTTGCAAGATTTTCTCCTTGACCTGGGAATTCTGGAATTTGACCACAATGTTCCTAGGAGTTTCTCTTTTTGGATCTCTTTCAGGTGGTGATTGATGGATTCCTTTAATACTTATTTTGCCTTCTGGTTTTAGAATATCAGGGCAATGAAAGATGATGTCTAGGCCCTTTTTTTGATCAGGGCTTTCAGGTAGTCCCATAATTTTTAATTGTCTCTCCTGGGTCTATTTTCCAGGTCAGTTGTTTTTACAAAGGGATATTTCACATTCTATTTCATTTTTTCATTCCTTTGGTTTTGTTTTGTGATTTCTTGGTTTCTCAGAAAGTCATTAGTCTCCATCTGTTCCATTCTAATTTTAAAGAACTATTTTCTTCAGTGAGCTTTTGAATCTCTTTTTCCATTTGGCTAATTCTGCTTTTGAAAGCATTCTTCTCCTCATTTGTTTTTTGAACCTCTTTTGCCAATGGAGTGAGCCTATTTTTCTTTTTTTTTTAAGATTTATTTATTTATTTGACTTTTTACATTCGTTTTCACAAAATTTTGGGTTCCAAATTTTCTCCCCTTTTATCACCTCCCCCCACCCCAATACACTAAGCAATCTAATTTTCCCTATCTCCAATCTGGCCTCTCCTCTTTCATCCCTCCCTTCTCTTCTCCCCATCTTCTCTTTTCTCCTGTAGGGCCAGATATCTATCTATTCCTCATTAACTGTGTGTCTTCTTTCCTAGTAGCAACAACAATACTAAACAGTTGTTCCTAAAACTTTGAGTTCCAAATTCTCCCCATCCCTCCCTCCGCACCCATTCCCTTTAGGAAGGCAGGCAATTGAATATAGGCCATATCTGTGTAGTTTTGCAAATGATTTCCATGATAGTCATGTTGTATAAGACTAACTGAATTACCCTCCATCCTATCCTGCCCCTCATTGTTTCTATTCTGTCTTTTGATCCTGTCCCTCCCCGACTGTTGACTTCAAATTGCTCTCTCCTCCCTTTGCTCTCCTTTCCATCATCCCCACCCTTGCTTATCTCCTTCTCCCCCACTTTCCTATACTGTAAAATAGATTTTCATACCAAATGAGTGTGCATTTTATTCCTTTCTTTAGTCACATGTGATGAGTGTAAACTTCTTGGTTTTTTTCCTCAGCTCTCTTCTTTTTCCCTCCACTAAAAAGTCTCCTACTTGCCTCTTAAATGACATATAATTAGCCCATTCCATTTCACCCTTTTTCCTCCCACTACATTTCTCTCTCACCATTTACCTTAATTTCTTTTAAGATATGGTCCCATCCTATTCAATTCCATCTGTGCTCTCTGTCTCTGTGTGTGTGTGCATGTGTGTATGTGTGTGTGCATGCATGCGTGTACATGTGTGTGTGTGGTCCCACCAACTACCCAGATACTGAAAAGTTTTAAGAGTTACAAATATTGTCTTTCCATGTAGGAATGTAAACAGTTCACTTATGGCAAGTCCCTTAAGACTTCTCTTTGCTGTTTACTTTTTCATGCTTCTTCTCATTCTTCTGTTTGAAAGTCAAATTTTCTTTTCAGCTCTGGTCTTTTCATCAAGAATGCTTGAAAGTCCTCTGTTTCATTGAAAGACCATATTTTCCCCTGAAGTATTATACTCAGTTTTGCTGGGTAGGTGATTCTTGGTTTGAGTCCTAGTTCCTTTGACTTCTGGAATATCCTATTCCACGCCCTTCGATCCCTTAATGTAGAAGCTCCTAGATCTTGAGTTATCCTGATTGTATTTCCACAATACTGGAATTGTTTCTTTCTAGCTGCTTGCAAGATTTTCTCCTTGACTTGGGACTTCTGGAATTTGGCCTCAATGTTCCTAGGAGTTTCTCTTTTTGGATCTCTTTCGGTGCGTGAAGCACCTTTGGGGTCGGTTTTTCAGGGCTCTCTGGAATGGAAATCTCCTCCACTGTGTTGCTGCGTGGCTTGCACTGCTCCAGAATTTGTGGGGAATTCTTTTTACAGAAAATTCATGGACTTTGGGTTCAAAGCTAGCATACATGAGTCTTTCTACTCCACCATCTACTACTATCCTGTATTGTAAGATAAATTTTCATACCAAAATGTGTGTGCCTTTGATTCCTTCCCTTGGTTAAATTTGATGAGAGTAAGCTTCATGTTTTTTTTTTTTTCTCTCACCTCCCCCTCTCTTCCCTCCACTGAAAAGTCTTTTACTGGCCCTTTTATGAAAGATAATTTGCCCCATTCCATTTCTCCATTTTTTCTCCCAATATATTTTTCTCTCACTGTTTAACTTCATTATTTAAAATTATTATCCCATCCTATTACATTCACCCTTTGCTCTCTGTCTCTCTCTCTCTCTCTATGTGTGTGTGTGTGTGTGTGTGTGTGTTTTGTGTGTTTGTGATCCCACCAACTACCCAGATGCTGAAAACAGTTTCAAGAGTTACAAATATTGTCTTTTCATGTAGGAATGTAAACAGTCCAACCTTAGTAAGTCCCTTATGACTTCTTTTTTCTCTTTACCTTTTCATGCTTTTCTTCATTCCTGTGTTTGAAGCCAAATTTTCTTTTCAGCTCTAGTCTTTTCATCTAGAATGCTTGAAAGTCCTCTATTTCACTGAAATACCATTTTTATCCTGAAATATTATACTCAGTTTTGCTGTGTATGTGATTCTTGGATTTTGCTCTAGTTGCTTTGACTTCTGGAATATGATATTCCATGGCATTCAATCCCTTAATGTTGAAGTTGCTAGATCTTGTGCTATGCTGATTGCATTTCCAGAATACTTGAGCTGTTTCTTTCTACCTGCTTGCAATATTTTCTCCTTGACCTGGGAACTGTAGAATTTGGCCAGAGTGTTCCTAGGAGTTTCTCTTTTTGGATCTCTTTTAGGACGTGATCTCTGGATGCTTTCAATATTTATTTTGCCCTCTGGTTCTAGAATATCAGAGCAGTTTTCCTTGATAATTTCATGAAAGATGATGTCTCGGTTCTTTTTTTGATCATGGGTTTCAAGTAGTTCCATAATTTTCATGTGTCTCTCCTGGATCTATTTTCCAGGTCAGTTGTTTTTCCAATGAGATATTTCACATTATCTTCCATTTTTTCATTCTTTTGGTTTTGTTTAGTGATTTCTTGGTTTCTCAGAAAGTCATTAGACTCCATCTTTTTCATTCTGATTTTTAAAGAACGATTTTCTTCAGTGAGTTTTTGAACTTCTGTTTCCATTAGGCTAATTCTGCTTTTTTAAAGCATTTTTCTCCTCACTGGCTTTGTGAACCTCTTTTACCAATTGAGTTAGCCTATATTTCAAGGTGTTGTTTTCTTCAGCATTTATTTTTGGTCTCCTTTAGCAAGGTGTTGACCCGGTTTTCATGCTTTTCTTGCATCTCTCTCATTTCTCTTCCCAATCTTCCCTCCATGTCTCTTACTTGATTTTCAAAATCCTTGTTGAGCTCTTACATAGCCTTAGCCCATTGAATATTTATTTTGAATTTTTGAGATACAGAAGCTTTGACTTTTATAACTTTCCCTAATTGTAAACGATTTTCTTCCTCATCTAAAGTGGTGGGAGAAAATATCTGTTCACCAAGAAAGTAACCTTCCTTAGTCTTATTTTTCCCCCCTTTTAGGCATTTTTCCCAAGCAGTTACTTGACTTTTGGGTCCTTTCTCAAGAGTAGGGTATATGCTGGGAATCTGTAAGATCTCAATTCCTCCATGGTGGCAGAACCAAGTCTGTACTGGTGTGGATGCACAAAGGGATTTTTGTGCCCAGAATCTTACCAACTACCTCTCCACTGCCTCCTGGCCTCCAGTTCTGCCAAATTAGCATTGGACGCTGATTTTCAGATAAGCTCAATGGGCAGGGTCGCCATTCCGTGTGAGAGAAAGACCAGCTCCTCTTGGGTCTCCACACAGAGTGAAGCAAGACTCAGGTCCTCAGTGCCCCCAGGGGTTTTTCGGCTCCAGTAATGGATCTGAATGCTGGGCCTGCCAATGTGGTTTCTACAGTGACTACCTAAGGCCAGAACTATGGAAGTTCCAGCTGAAAAACCCCATGACTGACCTTTGGTGTCTTTGGGTTGAGGGATCTTTGATCTTGGTACTAGTGGGACTGGGGATGCCATGACTGAAGATTCTGCCCCCAACGGCTGTTTGTGAGCCATGCCGAGTGGCCAAGGCTGGACTGGGCTGGGTGCAACATATGTTTCCCTTCGGCCTTTCAGATCACCATGGACTGGAAATCTCCTCCACTCTGTTGTTCTCCACTTCTGCTGCTCCCGAATTTGTTGAGAGTCCCTCTCTACAGGTATTTTATGGGCTGTGTGGGGAGACCCTGTGTATGTGTGTCTTTATACTCCACCATCTTGGCTCTGCTCCATCCATTTTTATTTCTTTAAATTAACTAATGAACATTTCTTAAGGGGAAAAGTGATGAGAGTCAGAATTAAGTTAAGAGCTGGGTGGAGAGTAGCAACTAATATTGGAACAATATTAGGAAAATAGAAGCACCTGGAATTTCCAAATTTTGATCTGAGAATGGGAGAGGGTGTTATAAGATGGTGAAAGATAGTAAAAATCAGTATAGAGCTTTACATTATGGGTAGTCAAAAACATAACATAGGGGAAGAAAATGAAGAACTAAACGTACTTAGCACCTACTTCTATTCTAGGCACTTTAGATATATGAGACAAAGTACTCATCTAAACTCTAGGACAAACTCATTCAAACGCCTCTTAAAAGAGAATCAGAATCAATTTTAGAGTGGTAGAATCCACTAGGAGACCAAGTGTGGCAGACTTTCAGCCCAGGATATCCTGGAAGATTGAAGGGAAGTATGTGCTGCCTGGGGCTAAAAGAACATTCAACCCACAGGTCACAGGGTTTACCATTGCATACCTACCCTAGCAAAGCCAAGCAGGTACAAATGGGTGTTTGGAAGCAGCTTCAGCAGTGCAGGTTCTCAAGCATGTGAGACCAGTGAAACTGAGTGAGAGAGATGTAGGGAACTCCAGCTAACATCAGCAGCTATTCTGAAACTATCAGCTCACACATTAAATGTCTCTAAGTCACCCACTTGAACTACCTGGAGCCCAGGTAGGGGATTGATCTATAAATGCTGTCCTCCTCCCCTTGTTGACCTTGAAAAACCAAGATAATATCTCCCCAGGAAAAAAATTCTGGAGTACTGGGATTTGCCGAAGGGGTGAACAGCCTCTGAGGTGTAAAGACTGGGAAAATTACAAAGAATGAGGCCCTTTCTGTATCTGGAGGGGATTAGCACAGAATTAGAACTGTCTCAGATAGCCCAGCCTCAGCAAACTGCGAGGAGATACTTATGCCCGGGAGAGTGGAATCTGTAAGCACAAACAGCAGGACCCCACAGATGCCTTATCACAGCCAGGGTAATCATCAAGATACTAGCACAGGTAGGGATTCACCACCCACTGAGCCTGCATGTGCTTTAGCTCAGGAGAGAAGATCTTACTGTGGCCACACGACCAGTCCCACATACCTCAAGCAGAGACCTCTAGGTTAACTCTGGGGAAACTCATAAAGACTTCACCTGGTCTCTGTACTGGAACACCAGCCATATCATCACAAGGTAACCTCCCATATTCTAGTTTCTGTCTGAAAGAACCAGAGGGCACAATACACAAAGCCTCAAATTCTAAGCACAAGAACTGTGGGACAGGCTCCTGTGCCACAGAAGTAGAGATCCACTTCAAAAGCCAGGCAAAATGCAATCATCATGAGCAGTAAGCAAAAAAAGAAAGACCACCTGATCTTATTATGGGGAAAAGGACCAAAAAACAAATTTTGAAGAGGCCAGCATTGAGACTGGGCTACTATCTGAAACTTCCGAAGAGATTATGAACTGGTCTCAATACCAAAGAGCATTCTTGGAAGAGCTCAAGAAGGATTTTAAAAGCTAAGTATGACAGGAGAAAAATTAACCAATAATTTAAAAATATGAAAAAAAGAATTCACTGAGGAGAACTGCTCCTTAACAAGAAAAATTGGACAAATGGAAAATAAAGTACAAAACCTAACTGGAGAAAATAACTACTTAAAAGGAACAATTGGGCAAATGGTAAAGGAGATGAAAAAATTAACTGAAGAAAACAATCTATTTACAATTAGAATTGGGCAAGCAGAAACTAGTTACTCTATGATAGAGGAAGAATCAGTCAAACAGAATCCAAAGAATGAAAAAAAAACCAGAATGAAATGTAAAATATATCACTGAAAAAACAAGTGACCTGGAAAATAGATCCAGGAGAGAAATTCTAAGAATTATTGGTCTCCGAGAACCCATAAAGCCATGAAGGAAAAAAAAAAGAACCTGGATAACGTCTTCCAAGAAATCATCTAGGAAAACTGCCCCTGAGGTCCTCACTCCAGAGGGCAAAATAGTCATTGGAAGAATGCACTAATGACCTACTGAAAGAGATCTCAAACTGAAAACACCCAGGAATGCTGTGGCCAAATTCCAGAACTGTCAAGTTAATGAGAAAATACTGCAGGAAGTCAGAAACAACTCAAATACTGAAGAAGTGCAATCAGCATCACACAATCAAATACTGAAGAAGTGCAATCAGCATCACAGGACCTTGCCACTTCTATGTTAAGAGATCGGAGGTATTGGAATATGATATTCCATAAGGCAAAGGATCTGGGAGAAGGATCAGTTACCAAGAAAAAACTGAGCATAACATTTCAATAAAGGAGATGGACATTCAGTGAAATAAGGTATTCCCAGACCTCCTTGATGAAAAATTCAGAGTTCAATAGAAAATCTGATCTTCAAATACAACTCTCAAAAGAGGCATAAAAAGATAAATGGTGGAAAATGTATTTTTCATTATGGGCAAACTGTTTAGATCCCCATAAGGGAATATGATACTTGTTAATCTTGGGAGTTATGTGTTTATTGTAATATTTAAAAGGGACATAAATAGGTATGTGGAGTGGGTATAAATTAATTGATATGATGCTAAAGATGTGATAAAGTGTTCAAAGGGATTGTAATGGGAGATGTGAAAAGGAGGAGGAAGAAAAAGATAAAATGCATCACAAGGAGAGGAACAAAAAGATGTTACATTAGAGGAACAGAGCGGAGGTGGATGAGCGCTGTTTGAGATTTACTCTTATCTGACAGTTCAAGGAAGCAACAAGAAATTAAATTAAATACAGAAATCTAATTAGCTATACAGGCAGCAGAAGGGGAAAGAAAATGGAGGGGAGACTATAGGGGAGAGAAGGAGTAAAGTAAAAAGGAAATAAAAGGGAGGGGGATGATCAAAGGGCAGGAAGACTGAGATAGGTGGTAGTTAAAACTTAAAACTGTATTTTGTTGGGGAACTAAATGGATAAACGAGAGGAAATTGTGTGGAGGGAAAGACACAGACAGTAATCATAACTGTGAATGGGAATGGTATGAAATCCCCTATAAAATGGAGGTGGATAGCAGAATGGATTAAAAAACATAATCCTACAGTATGATGTTTACAAGGAACAAATTTGAAAAAAAGGTGCCATACACACATGATAAACGTAACAGATTAAAGCAAAGTATATTATGGTTCAGCAGATGTAAAAAAAAAAAAATTGGAGTTAGTAATCCTAATCTCATACAAAGCAAAAGTAGAAACAGATTTAATCAAAAGCGATAAGGAAGGACAATATATCCTACTAATAGGCACCATATACCATGAAGCGATATCATTACTAAACATATATGCTTCAAGTGATGAAGTATACAAATTCATAGAGGAGAAGTTTAGATAGTTACAGGAAGAAACAGAAAAATTATATTAGTGGTGACCTCATTCATCTTTTCTCTGATGTCATGCTCTTCTTCAAAAACAAATGACAAACTCAACCTGTGAGTAGACAAAGCTGTCTGACTGAGGATCCAGCTAACTGGATAACTCAGCTCATCCTCTCCTTTCAGTGCCCCCCACATTCAGTCTCCTCTCAAACGGAATGTAAATTTGGATGGCCATAGGATGCCCAGGTAATTCGAGGCTGACTGACTCAATTGCTTTTCTTTGCTTGCTTAGCTCTCCTTTCTTTTCCTTAAACGTTAAACTATAAACCTATGGCACTCTGAAGCACAGAGATTGAAAAACAACAGGTTCCTGTCTAAGCTCCACTTAATGGCTGGCTTAAAGTGATTATAAATTGTAGCAGTTTCTCTTTCCTTCCAAGTGTGACTTGGTTATTTTTACACTTTCTCATTAAAAGGGGCATTCCATGACTACTTGTTAAAGAGATCTACTAACTCAATGGGCATTTCCTCCCTCTAAGTGAGTATCTGAAAATGGCAAAGTCCAAATGGGTACACGATCTGCATATATACAGTGATACTATAAACAAATTGGTGAAGCAAGGAATAGTGGATTTATCAGATTTACGGAAAAGGATAGAATTTTTTACTAAATAAGAGATAGAAAACGTTATGAAATGCAAAATGGATAATTTCGATTACATTAAACTGAAAAGTTTTGCAGAAACAAACCCAATGCAACCAAGGTTAGAAGGGAAGCAGAAAAATGGGAAAGAATTTTTGGGACTAGTGTCTGTGATAAAGGCCTCATTTCTAAAATATATAGAGAATTGAGTCAAATGTACAAGAATACAAGTTATTTCCCAATTGAAAAATTGTCAAAGGATATGAACAGGCAATTTTCCAAGGAATAAATCAAAGCTATCTATAGTCATATGAAAAAAAATGCTCTGAATCAGTATGGATTGGAAAGATGTAAATCAAAACAACTCTGAGATACCACATTATGCCTATCAGATTAGTTAACACGACAAAGCAAGATGATGACAAATGTTGGAAAAGATGTGGGAGAGTTGGAATACTAATTCATCGATGGTGGAGCTGTGAACTGATCCAATCATTTTGGAGAGCAATTTGGAACTATACCCAAAGGGCCACAAAAATGTGCTTTGACCTAGCAATATCACTTGTAGGACTGTATCCCCAAGAAATCATAAAAATAGGAAAGGGTACCAGATGTACAAAAATATTTATAAGAACACTCTTTGTGGCTACCTAAAACTGGACATCAAGGGGATGCCCCTCAGTTGGGGAATGGCTAAATAAATTGTGGTATATGAGTGTAATAGAATACAATTGTGCTGTAAGAAAAGATGAACAGGATGACTTAAGAGAAGCCTGGAAAAACTTATATGAACTGAATCTGAGCGAAAGGAGCAGAAGCAGGAGAAGTTTATACACAGCAACTGTCGCAATGTGTGAGGAATTTTTCTGGTGGATTTAAAACTTCATTGCAATTCAAGGACTTAAAAAATTCCCAATAGTCTCTTAAGGCAAAATGGCTTCCACATCCAGAGAAAGAACTATGTAATTCTATTACAGAATGTAGCAGATAATTTTCTATTATCTGCTATCTATTGGTTTGTTTTATGATTTTACCCATTCATTTAAATTCTTCCATGCACCATGACTAGGTGAAAATGTATTTAATAAGATTGTATGTGTAGAACCTATTTAAAATTGCATGCTGTCTCAGGGAGGGGGTGGGGAGGAAGAGGGGAAGGAAGCAGAGGTAAGGGGAAAAAAATCTGAGCTATACGGATGTGGTTGTAGAACACTGAAAACAAATAACATACTTCAAAAAGCTAAAAAAATTGTTTTTCAATCATTTCAGTTGTGTCTGGCTCTTTATGACCCCATTTTTATTCCTCATGACATTAATACTGTTTTGTTTTGCTATTTTCTTCTCCAATTCACTGTACAGATGAAGAGCTGAGGCAAACAGAGTTAAGTTGCTTTTGAGGAATAATGCACACACTCATAAACACACACACATATATATACATATACACATGTATATACATATATCTCTGTTATGTATCTATGTACATACACATATATCTTGAGATATCTATATTTTTACTCTATTTGTAAGAGGGATTTAATTTTCATTCCTTTTTCAATGTGGTGCTTCGAAATGTAGAAAGGAGGGTAACTGTGATTTTAGCGATTTAAAAAAAATAATTAAAAATATATTTCCCTCCTTCTGAGTACTTGTTGTCCCACTGGCAAACATTGAGATTGTCAGGCTTAAATAAAATTTCAAGATCTGATTTAGGACCCTGCCTGTGTGGATGAGTTATTGAAGGGAGGAAGTCTAAATCAAAACTCACGTATGAATTTAAGTGAACTCACTTTCTGATCCACAGGTCGTAGGATGATTAGATTTAGATATAGAAAAGATGTAGGAATACTCTAGCACCTACAACATTATTAGGATGCAGTTCTTGTGACATAATGAATTTGCCTGGAGCAGAATATGATATTAACTTCATGAAATATGCGAGACTTGAACATTTGACAGAATTTTCCTTTTTAGAAGGAGAGACCAATTTTGCCAAAGTGATAAGTGGACATATTGAAACTACCTCTGACTTGTAAGTTTTCTTGTGCTTTTGTGTGCCTCACATGTTAAGCTTACATAGACTGTACACCGTTTGGATTTAAAAAAGATTTTGGAGAAGAAAATTATTGTATAGGGATAGGATGGAAAGAAACTCCTCAGGTATATATGCAATACGAAATAGGGAAATTAATCTATATGTTGACAGTTTCACTCTTTTTTCCGTTTTATATATAGAATATTTCCTAAAGCAGGTTCACATGGGTAATTAGTATATTATTGGATAAAATTCATCTAATGCCTAATATCTAATATCTAATACCTATTATCTAATTTACCAGGGGGTTAATCTTTCTCATAAAATTTAGAGAAAAAACAAAACAAAAAACACATCCAAACAACAGGTGGTTCTCTAATTACTCCCATAGGGATTTATTCTTTCGATTTGATGTGCCTTGCTACAGAAAGATGTTTCAACTATTCTTTTTTGCTCCCTTCCTGGAAGTGCATATAAATGTCTCTACCTGAGGCCACAAGAAAAAAAAAACTGAATAAAAATTCCAACGTTTTCGAATTTCTTTGAAGAGGCTGCTGCCTGAGATCTTTCTCTGAAACTGCTAGGTTAAATGAGCAATACTAATGTACTGGGATTGCTATGCAATAACCGCCCAACTAATTTTGTATAGATTGGGCAACTGAATTGAAAAGATGTATTGCTTCCACTGAAGTGAAGAGTACGACAATTTCTCCAGGTGTCAACTTCCTCATTTGTTAAATAAGTATGTGGTACTAAGTGGTTTCAGTGATCTATGACCATGATTTTATGATGTTGGAGTAATTTTTAGATAGCATCTCACCGACTATTCCCAGATTCTATTTTATGATAGATTCAGGAGATTTGATGTGATTATCAATAATTTTTCCATCCAGATCAGCAAATTTGTGTTTAATTCTGCAAGCATTTACTGAGCTGATTCTATGTTCTTGACACTATCTGTGCCACTGGTGCAAGAAAGTATATGGTATGGAATCAAGGTAAAAATGATATGAAATTATGTGGCATAGAAGAGTTAACCACCTTAGAGTGCAGGGCTACTGTAAGAAACAACAATAATATTACTAGTAATAATTTTGACTATCTGTACTGTGTTTTAAGGCTTGCCAAAACTTTCTTTATATTATGAAGTAGTCAATATAGTCATTAATATTACCTTATTACATGTGCAAAATAAAAAATAAATTATTGCTAAGTAACTTGACCATGATCAATAAATTATTAAAAGACATACAGGCTCAAATTATTTTTAATAGAAGGTACTTAATGTGTTCTTATTGCTACAGCATGCTCCTTTTGTTGGTGCTAATATAGACTGTATAACATGATAAGGATAAAGTATAGAACAATAAAATATGATGTGACTTTTATTTGGATATATCACAAAATGATTTGTGATATAAGTGGTATGGAAGTTGATTTGCAAAGGTAGCAATGATAAATGAGTATGATCTGTACAATGATGATAGCCTGAGTAAATATTCAGAGGTCAAAATGAGATCAGTACTGTAATAGTTGTCCCTTTGAACTACAACATAATACACATGATTTTAATGCCATCCTGTGAAGTTTGTACTTTAGTCTATGTGCAACCTGAAAAAGTTAGAGGATATTGAGCATGGGATGACTTCCCTGGCTCTAATATTTAGGGAAATTATTTTGGCAAGTGTGTGATGACCAAATTGAGAAAGGGAATGTGTAGAATAAATAGCTTATAAGACAGTTTAAATGGTCCATTTTAATTTTTTTCTTTAAATTAATAAACATTTCAGCAGAGAAAGTGATGACAGTCTGAATTGAGTTAGGGTTTGGGTGGAGAGGGGAAATTGATATTCAAATGACAGAAAATAGAACCAACTGGAGTTTTCAAAATGTTTAACTCAGACTTGGGGGTGAGGGGAGGAAAGTAAAAATTGCCAGAGAGTTTTTCATTTTGGGTATTTAAACACATGATGTGGGGGAAAGTCATAGAACGATGGTCATCCAAATACAAAGATACACACACACACATATATATACTTACATAAATATATATATATATATATATACACACAAATATATACACACGTATACATATATAGTCACACAAACACACACATACACACATATAGATATATATGCATATGCATGTATATATATACATACATGTATATATACGTATAGATCTGTGTGTGTGTATACATGTGTCACCTACTCTTTTCTGGACACTTTACAGATTTGATGTCATTTGATGCTCCCAATACTCAACAAGGAAAGTAGTGTTTTTATCATCATTGCATAGCTGACAATCGTGAGGCAAACAGAGGTGAGGTTACTTTCCCTTGGTGAAACAGCTAGCAAGTGTCTGAGGCTGGATGTGAATGCAGATCTTTTTGACTCAATACCTAGTTCTCTATTCATTGTGCCATCTAGATACCTATTTACAAGCAATAAACTCAGAAATGTTCATTGAAGGGTATTTTTAGCATAGAAGATAATGTGAGCAAAAGTACAGAACTAAGCTATTTAGAAGGAGATGAGAATATAGAGAATCATTTTTGCATGTGTTTTACCAATGTACCTTGACCTTTTCCTTTACTTTAGCATTTAGATTTCTCACAGGAAGGGGCTTTGTTCTTCATGTTTGCAGCTGCACAATCAAATATAGCACATAGAGCATACAAAGTTGCTTTATGTAATGTATTTTGATTTGATCTAAAATGGAAATTGAAATGTGATATATTTATGGGCAAGTTGCATTTCAAATGTTTAGAAGACCATTGTTCTATCATTCTTTTATCGTTTGAGGTAGGACATGTGAAGAAAGACGTTACCTACATCCAGAGAAAGGAGGATAGATAGAAGTATTGTATAGAATTTATTTGTGCCTAATGGCAACCATATCTAGCATGGCTTTTGGGGGAGAGGGAACAAAAAAGAAACCTACATGATAATTTTGTTATAAATTTGAAATTAATAGCAAATTGGGGTAGTAGATTAGCAATTTTGTAAGCATTAGTCTTTTTTATTTTACCATCTTAAGGAAATGCTTGTTTTATTCAGTAAATCAAAAATAAAATAAAATATAGATTATTTCCAGATATAAATATGGAATTGGAGTTCATAATAAACATAGTCGATGGATTTGCTATATATGTACACATTGGGAACAATTGAGGTCATAGGAGAGAATGGAGCTAGCTTTGGAGAGGGGCACTGGAAAATAAACCTGTAATAGGCTAACACAGCGTTAATGAAACATTTTATTCCCTTTGCAGTAGTAAGCTACTGGAGTGCATTCAGACAGGGTAACTTGGTCACATTCTATATTACACAGGAAGGTGATTTCTTTTTTGTATTGCTTTGTTTTGTTTTTACTAGCTGTGAGAAGAATAGACTGCAGCTGAGAATGATTAATATCAGTTAAATAAGTTGGGAGACTTTTAAACTACTAGACTTCAGTTCAATAAATATTTATCAAAGTGAAAGGAAGTGAGGCTTTGAATTAAACTAAGTAGTTGTATGAATGGAGACAGAAAAAACAGGATATAAGAAATTAGAACCAACAGGAATTTGTAAGTGATTAGATAAGGAGAGTCACTTACTCATCAATGTTTTAGAGTAACTCCCAAGACAATAGTGCCCAAGAAATTAATTTAAGTACACTTCAATTCCTGGCCCAATCAATCTCATAGCCACCATAACCAAGTGCTCTGTTTCTAGAAAATTATGATATTTGATACAAAGTTTACATCAATCATACCAAAATGTGTATTAGTTGGGCATGTTATTAATATTCAATTCAGCGTAGATTTTTATTTTGAAAACCTACTATTTGTCACTCTGCAGAGACTTGAGAATAGAAAAATAAGTGAATGAAGGGTTAGGAAGCATTTACTCATTTCTGCTATATATCACCCATTGGGCTAAAACTTTACAGTCATCTTTAATTCTCACAACAATACTGAGAAATGTGCTGTTATGATTTCCAATTTATTTCTGAGGAAACAGGTTTAAAAAGTTGAAATGCCGTTCACAAAGGCATACCAAAATTCTTAGTATTCAATATCATCTGTTTTTGATGTGTAATGTTCTTTGCTATTTCAATACACTAAAGAATATTCACTTGGAATTATGACTTCTTTCAGATTGTCTTTTCTACAGATAACTTCTGGAAGTTTGAAGTATGTCATTCAGGAGATGAAGAACCACTCTATGATAAACGAATTTATTTTGTTAGGACTCACAAATTCTTGGAAACTTGAGATTTTCTTTTTTGTGATTTTCTTCCTCGCCTATATATCCATCTTGACTGGGAACTGTCTCATTATACTTACGGTGACTTTTGATTCCCGCTTGCAATCGACTCCCATGTACTTCCTTCTTGCCAACCTCTCCTTACTTGACATAATTCTTTCCACTGTAACTCTCCCTAAGATGATTATAGACTTCTTCAGGGAAAGGAAAACTATCTCCTTTTGGGGTTGCATGGCACAAATTTTTCTGGCTCATCTCTTAGGAGGTAGTGAGATGATTCTTCTAATAGTAATGGCTGTTGACAGATATGTTGCAATATGTAAGCCCCTCCAGTATACTACTATCATGAATCATCGAATTCTGGTAGGAAGTATACTGTTATCATGGACGATTGGCTTTGTGCACACTATGAGCCAAATGACCTTTATGGTGAGTCTGCCCTTCTGTGGCCCCAATATGATTGATGATGTTTTTTGTGACCTTCCCTTGGTGTTGAAACTTGCCTGCACTGACACTTATGTCCTGGAACTACTGGTTGTTGCTTTCAGTGGGCTGCTTTCCCTGTTTTCATTCATTCTTTTGCTTATCTCCTATGCTGTCATATTAGTTACTGTATGGCATCGCTCCTCTAGTGGACTGTCTAAGGCTCTGTCTACACTGTCTGCTCATATCACAGTGGTAACTCTTTTCTTTGGGTCTCTAATCTTAATATATGCTTGGCCAGTTAGTAGTTATTCATTAGATAAATTTCTTTCAGTGTTTTACTCAGTGATCACTCCTCTACTGAATCCAATTATCTATAGCTTAAGGAATAAGGAGATGAAAGCAGCCATGAATCGACTCAGAATTCGGCACGTCTGCTCTAAGACAAATTTCTAAATGATGATGAAATTTTTTATTTGACATGAGAAAATATTTCTTAAAATAACCAATTATTTATATATATATATGTGCATGCATATTTTTAAAATTAAAATTATCCCATTTTCAAATAAATTTATAAATAATATTCTAGAAGTAAACTTATGTGTGTTTCCTGTATCCCTGTCTTTCCCTTAAGTTTGAGACCCTCATAACTGGAATTCAACTCAATCTTTGAAATAAAAATTATAAATTTCAGAAAAGATCTGTATAGAAAATTATCTCTAAGTAGATTATTTTAAAAATATTTTCTATTCCTTCTTCCTATGATCTTTTGCTATTATTTGAAATCAAGTTCAGTTTGAGCTTGAAATAAAATGAGGTGGGACACTGACGGAAAGTCTTGCAAAGTTGAATGCTTTAAAGACTCAGTCTCAGAGTGGAGTTTTCCACATTCTCCACGAATGTCAAGATGAATATTTACGTGCTGCTACCAGGAGTAGTTAAATGCATTTAAAAAGAGTAATTGAGTTACAACTGTGCAACTAATTAATGTTATACAGCATAGGTTGTAGTATTAATAATGCAGTTATGTTTGCCTGAGCAAAGGGCATGAGTATGTCTGACCACCATAAGAGTGGACACATTGCACACAATAAGAACCTGTTTGCATGAAAGACACATACATGCACAGAATCAAAAACAAACTATTACAAAAGAAACAAAAATCTTAAGTATTAAAAATCCTTTGAAGTAACTCTCTGGGCATTTTTTTTTTCATGCAATGCATGATGTCAGTACAGCTAACTCAGATTGCGAAAATTCAGCTTAAATGCTAATTTTGTATGTAGAAAGCTAAAAATAAATTTTTCATCAACAGGTCTTTGTATATTAAAATACATTTAATGCTTTTGTTTTGTTTTCACTTTGATTAGATTTGTTTTGTATTCTAATCATTGTTCTTTTACACATTACTTAAAACAAGGAATTTTTTGAAAAAGGGAGAGAAAGCAATTAAGGCACTGAAAAATTATGTTGTTATCTATAACGTTAAACTTTGGTCAACCCCAACCCTCCCTGCTGATTCCCTTTAAAAGTTGATAGATATGTCTTTTCAAAGATATTCTTTGGGACAAATCTTTTTTTTTTTTAATTTCAAAACATTCAGTTTTATTTATTTGATGGCTATTGTTTTTTTTTCCATTTTCCTAGATCATTATATTTCACTTTGCATCAATTCCGGAATGTCTTTCCATATTTCTATCAAGGTCACCAAAGTCATTGATTTTTATGACACATTTGTTCTATTACACTCATGCATCTGAATTTATTTGGCCATTCCCCAGTCAGTGGGCAAATACTTTGTTACAGTTCTTTATTATGTCAACAAAAACTAAAATACGATTGTAAGGATATTACTATACACATATATGCAGTTTCTCTTTGGTCAGCGCCATCCTGAGAGTATATTCATAGCAACAAAATCTCTGGATCGGACATGGGCATTTTAGTCATTTTGATTCCATAGTTACAAAACGGTTTCCATAATATTTACAGTAACACACATTTCCATCAACGTATCAAAACATTAAGCATTTATTAAGCCCTTTGTTCAATACTGATGACCTGGAATATGGTTAAAACAGTTACTATTTTCAAGGAACTCACTGAAAAGTGTGGAGACATCTTACAGACAATTATGGGTAAACACCTTGTATTAAGTATACACTGAAGGTATTATGAGAAGGAGAGCATCAGCATTAAGGGAACTCAATAAATAATTTTTTTTTTTTTTTTTTAGTATGGAGTTTTAGATAAGCCCCAAAAGAAACCAGGGAAACTAGGAGAGGTTAATGAGAAGGGAAAACGTTTCAAAAATGGTACATAACCAGTGAAAATTCATGAAGATGGGAAATGGAATGTCTTTTCAAGGAACAGGAAGGAGGCCAGCATGACTGTATTCTAGAGTACATGAAAGGCAATAGGGTTATTTAATAGTCAATAAAGATTTTTAAGTTCCTACTACATGCTGGGCCTTGTCATAAGCACTGGTAATACTCTTCCAAAGGTAAAGAAGAGTGCTTTTTTTATTCTTTTTTTTTAAAATTTTATTTATTTTCAGTGTTCTACAATCATTACCATATAACTTAGATTTTTCACTCTCCCTCCCCCCTACGTTTCCTCTCCCTCCCTGACACTGTAAAGCATTTTATATGGGTTCTACACATACATTCCTATTAAATACATTTTCACTATACTCATGTTGTGTAGAAGAATTGAAATAAATGGGAGAAATCATATAATAAACCAAAATGTAACATAAAAGAAAATGATCTGCTCCATTCTGTGACTGAATGCCTGTAGTTATTTCTCTGGATGTGGGAGGCATTTTAACTTAGAAGACGATTGGAAATATTTTTAAGTCCTTCCATTGAAATGAAGTTACAAGTCTACCAGAAAAAAAACACTCTTGCACACTGTGGTCGTTGCTGTGCATAAAGTTCTCCTGGTTCTGCTCCTTTCACTCAGCATCAGATCACATAAGTCTTTCCGGGCCTCTCTGAAATCTTCCTGTTCATCATTTCTTATAGCAAAATAGTATTCCATTGCAATCATATGTCATAATTTATTCAGTCATTCACCAATTGATGGGTATCCCCTTGATTTCCAGTTTTTGGCCACCTCAAAGAGTGCTGGCATAAATATTTTTATACATATGAGACCCTTTCCCATTTTTACGGTCTCATGGGGATATAATCCTAGAAGCGATATGGCTGGGTCAAAGGGTATGCATATTTTTGTAGCCCTTTGGGCATAGTTGCAAATTGCTCTCCAGAATGGTTGGATTAGCTCACTGCTCCGACAACAATGAATTAATGTTCCAACTCTCCCACATCCTAGGAGAATCTGCTTGAATCCCCAGTCAAATGGGAGCGACAATACACAAACATCTATTACATGCAAGCTATCGACAGGATAAATTAGAAATGATTACCTGATAAAAATTACTATAACTGAGGGACATCCAAAAAAGATTCCTTTTATCAGAAGGAAAACATATACATGTGAAAATACATGCAAAATAGACAGAATAAATGGAGGTAATAATAGTAAAGTGTATGAGATGAAAATGGTCTTGTTTCTTGAAAAGAAGTACAACTGTGAATTCTTTGATACTTCCTGTGTACTTATTGCTCTTCTGGAAATTCATTGATGTTCACTGACTTACAATTTTTAGGCCTGCTTTAGGCCTGCATTTGAACTTTAAAACGATATTTGAGAAGAAGACACATAATAGCAGAGAGATAAGAAGAAGGCAAATCTATTGGAGACATGTACACTCAGGCTGTTAATCAAATCGATATCAATGGTCTTTCTCATGTTCTGTGTGATGCACAGGAGAACATTTTGTAAAGCATGTTCAGATGTATATTTTCTCCTCTTTGCTAAAAATCCTCAAATGTTTTAATTACCAGGGATCTAGTCTTTCTCATGCAGCTTAGGGGAAAAAACTATGATTCTCTAATAAATCCTAGGAGAATTTGCTCCTATGATTTCTAGTTCATTATTACATAAAAGTTTTTCCCATAATTATTTTCCTTGCTTGGCAGTGTATATAAAGCTCCTTCCCTAAAGTGAGAGGAAATGAATCAAGAGGAAAAACTCTCCATGTGTTTATATCTCTTTGAGATCTTTGCCTAGAGTGTGTGTTCTTTTTTCCTTACCGAAGAAGACCATGCCATTAGAGAAAAGATGACATTGCTTGCGCTTGACGTTTTTGTTTTTGAGTGAGAGAGGCCTGTGCAAGTCAACAGCCTCATTTCTCCTCCAGAGCCATCTGAATCCAATGACCAGATATTCATCAGGAAGACTGAAGATGACCCAAGATGAGGAAATTGGGGTTAACTGACTTGCCCAAGGTCACACAGCTAGTGAGTGCCTAGTGTCTGAGGTGAGATTTGAACTCAGGTTCTCCTGACTCTTGCACTGGTGCTCTATCTACAGCATCACCTAGCTGCCCCTTCTTTGCCTAGAGCTAGTAGGCTGAATTACCAATGCTAATATACTGAAATTTTTGTGTAATAAACACCTAATACATATATATATATATGTATATATATATATATAAAATTAAATAGAAAAAAAAAAGTTCTACACTCCACTGAAGGGTGAATATGATTTAACCTTTCCAGATCTATTTTCTCATCAGAAAAAAAGAGGATACCCCTAGATGGCTTTAGATGTTTGTTTCAATTTTACTTCAGTAATGTGATTTTATGGAGAATGGGTTATTCTTAGCACCTGAGTGATTACTTCCAGGGACCATGCAGTCAGGATATCTAATTTGTTTACCATTCATTTTCCTGATCCATTTACCAAATGTCTGTTCAATTCTGCAAGTATTTATTTGCCTCATTTTATATTCTTGACACAATTATTGGCACTGGTGGCACAAAAAGAAAAATTATGCAGACTGTGTCCTAAAAATCTAAGTAATTTTATAGTGCTGGGTACTGCATGCCAGAGTAGTAATGACTTTTATTTATATTGCATTTAAGTTTGTCATGAGTTTTTTTATGCAATATTTATTTGTTATTTCCCTGTACAGCTGTAATTATCCCCACTTTTTAGATAGAAAATGCAAAACAGTTATAAAATTTGACCATGGTCACTCAAATATTAAGATTATGAGAGGCAGTATTAATTTTTTAAGGCACATATTGTTCCGTTTCTACTCCAGTATGCTGCCTCTTCTGTGCACAAATATGATACAAGTGAAGAGTGTTCAGCACAGTAAGTAGAAAATGTGGGAGAATAAGATGTAATTAAAGATAAATCAATGACTTGTATGGATGAAGACAAACTTTATTAAAGAAGTGGTGTGGGAGCAAATTTGAAAAAGTAGTAGTGATAGATGAGTACAATCAAGACATGGAAGATAATCTATAAATACTCAGAGACAGAAGAGGTCAAAAAGATATCAGTACAGAGAAACTGTCCCTGTTAGCTACAATATAGTGTATATGAATGACCTTTGAGCCCATTTTTCAAAATGTGCAAAAATTCTACGTGTAATATGAAGAAACTAGAAGATATGAGGCCATGGAATGACCTGTCCCTATCATTCATGAAGATTATTTTGACAAGTGTGTGAAGAATAAAAAAGATATGGGAAAGAGTAGAATAGATATCTTACATGTCCATTTAAATTGTCCATTTTTATTTCTTTCAATTAAATTAATGTTTTTCTCAAGGAGATTGCTGCTGAGGGTCTGAATTAAGTTAAGACCTATGTGGAGAGGAGTAATTGATATTGGAATGATAATGGGAACATAGAAGCACCTGGGATTTGCAAATTTTTGAACTGGGGCAAGGGGAAGGAGGATAAGGATAAGGAAGGAAAGTAAAAGTCCTACAGAGGTTTTCATTCTGGGGAGTTGAGATATAACATGGGGGAAAAATAGAGAACCAAGCATGTACATAGCACATAGTCTGTTCTAGGCTTGAGAAATATGACCTTATTTAATTCTCTCAATAAGCCTGCTAGGTAGATAGTGCTGTTTATGCCCATTGTATAGGTGAAGATTCTGAGGCTAACAGAGGTTAAAGGACCAGAAAAAAAAAATGTATACTTAACCAACTCTGTCAGTCTCAACAGAGGTGACCCAGTGAGTAATTATAAAAGGCTAGATGTCAATGGAGGTTTTCTTAATTCCATGCCCACTTTTCTATCCACTGTAAATTAATACTTACTTAAAAGCAACAAAATAAGGAATTTTAGTGAAGGTATTTCAAGCATTGAAAACAATATGAGTTAAAATATAGAGGTACACTATTCAGGAGGAGATTAGTGAGTAGAGAATCATTCTTCTAGGTGCTGTGACCACGTATCTTGGCCTTTTCCTCTGCTCTATAATCTAAAATGCTTTATAGGAAGGAGTTGCATTGTTCTTCACCTTGGCAACTCACTATGTAATATAGCCCATAGAACACATTAGTTGCTTATGTAATATATTCTGATTTAACCTGAAATAGAAGTGATAGAATTTGATGTCAGGTGTGTGTGTATATATACATATACATATATATATATGAAGAATTTGAGTTTTAAATACTTGGCATATCATTCTGGTAGATTTAGCAAGTTTTCAGAAAGAAACATAGAATTGGAGTTCAGAATAGAGACAGTGTGTGGATATATAGATTTGGAATGTATCTGCATAGTGTTCATAATTGAGGCCATGGGAGAGAATGGAGGTAGCACTGGAGAGTACCCCAGAAAAATAAACCTGCAATAGACAAACATCGTGCACATGAAACATTCTATTCACATTGAAATAGGAAGTTGCTGGAGTGCATTTTGTCATGGCACCTTCGTCACATTTCTTATTACTTAGGAAGATTTTTTTTTCCTAGCTGTGGGAAGAGTAGATTACAGCTGGGAATAATTAATATCAAAGACAAATTTTTTATTTCAAAATTATTTTTGATGGCATTCTTGTTGTCAGAACTGAAAGAAAAAAATCACCAAGATGCACAGACTCGAATGAAATGTACCTTTATACTTATTAAATCATAGTACTCATACTTCAACCCCATCTACCAATTATGTAAAGATTGTTGCTGAAATTTTCGTCTTCTGTAATGTCAATCAATTGTTCTTACAAACTGATCACAATTTGCTGTATTTTCATAATTTCTTTTTTATTATTTTATTTTTTTCATTATTCTACAATCACTCCCATAAGTGTTAAAATATCTCCCCCTTCCTCCCCACTTCTTCCCCAAGACAACAAGAAATCTTATATGGGTTCTATACATGCAATCTTAGTAACCACATTTTCACATTAGTCATGTTGCATAGAAGAATTAAAATGAATGGGAGAAACCATGAGAAAAATTAAAACAAAACAAAACATAACACAAGAGAAACTGGTCTGCTTCATTTTGTGCTCCAATTCTATAGTTCCTTCTCTGGATGGGTATGGCATTTTGCCTCAAGAGTTCTTTGGGAATATTTTAGGTCCTTGCTTTGCTGTGAAGAGCTACGTCTATTGGAAACATTTCTAGCACACTGTGGTAATCACTGTGTACAACGTTCTTCTGGTTCTGCTCATTTCACTCAGCATCAGTTCATATAAGTCTTTCCAGGTTTTTTCTGAAGTCTGACCATTCAGCATTTCTTACAGCAC
Source organism: Bettongia penicillata ogilbyi (assembly GCA_023548195.1). Classification (NCBI taxonomy): domain Eukaryota; kingdom Metazoa; phylum Chordata; class Mammalia; order Diprotodontia; family Potoroidae; genus Bettongia; species Bettongia penicillata. Next base: position 1,776,855 of record JAJHZJ010000051.1, on the reverse strand, counting down.
AGTAGTATTCCATTAGATTCATATGCCACAACTTGTTCAGCCATTGCCCAATTAATGGGCATCCCCTCAATTGCCCATCCTTGGCCAGCACAAAGAGTGCTGCTATACATATTTTTGTACATGTGAGACCCTTTCCCATTTTTATGATCTCTTTTGGATACAGTCCTAGAAGTACTACCGCTGGGTCAAAGGGTATGCACATCATTGCAGCCCTTTGGATATAGTTCCAAATTTCTCTCCAAAATGGTTGAGTTAGCTCATAGCTCCATCAACAATGAATTAGTATTGCAACACTCTCATATCTTATCCAATATTTATCATCTTCCGGTTTTGTCATGTTAGCCAATCTGATAGGTGTGATGTGGTATCTCGTTTGTTTTGATTCTCATCTCTCTAATCAATAGTGATATAAAGCATTTTTTTGTATGACTACACATAGTTTTAATTTCTTCCTCTGAAAACTGCTTCTTCATATACTTTGACATTTATCAACTGGAGAATGACTTCCATTCTTGGACATTTGACTCAGATCTTCATATATTTTAGAAATTAGACCATTATCACAGACACTATTTGCAAAAAAAAAAAAAAAAAAAAAAAAAACATTCCCAGTTTTCTGAATCCCTACGAATCTTGGTTGTGTTGAGTTTGCTTCTGCAAAACCTTTCAATTTAATGTAATCAAAATTACCCATTTTGCACTTTATAATGTGAGTTCTTATCCCAGAAGGTGGGCTCCTTCTACCATAGACTGGCATACTTATTGACTGCTGTGTCTTGAGTAGCTAACATATTCCACTAATCTACTCCTATGTTTTTTAACCAGTAGCGAGTGGTGTTGATGATTACTGTCATGACAGAATTTGATATCTGATAAGGATTGACCAACTTCCCTAGGATTTCTTTTCATTAATTCCCTTGATATTCTGAACTTTTTGTGCTTCCAGTTTAATTTTTGTGTTATTTTTCTAGTTGTAGAAAACAATTCTTTGGTAGCTTGAATGGTATTGCCTTGAATAAGTAAATGAATGTACACATTTTAGAAGATGGAAAAATAATTCAGTTCAATTCAACAAGTATTTATTAAGGTCAGAGGTGATAAGGATCTGAATTATTAAATAGGTGTGTGAGTGGAGAACAGGAGAAAGACTATAGGAATATCAGGGAGTTGGAACAAACAGGAATCTGCAAGAGACTAGCTAGGAATAGAGCAAGTCAATACTTTAGGGTAACACACAGGAAAAAAAAACATTTCAAAATATTGTAAAGGAAAATCTTAAAGCTGAACTGGTAATGCAAGAGAATACTATGCGTTCCTGATGAATAGAGAAAATATAACTTTCTTTATATTTATTGAACTTCCCATATCAAGCCTCAACTGAAACCAATAAAAAAGGTGGAATTTAATTAACTAGGAAGAAAATCAGAAATTATTTGGAGATACTTCTTAAGTCAGGATGTTTTGCTTTTTTTTTTTCCTTTCTCCTGGTAACACTTTATTCTCATCAGAAAATATTTATTGCATACATAGTGATCTTTTCAGTAACCGGATTCTTACAGTTCTCCAAATGATACTAGTCATTCTTGTCAGTGAACTATTAGTTTCTATTGATCAGAGTAACAATGTCTATATAATGCTTTAAATAAAATTTGTGTCTTTTGTCATAGACAAAATCCTCACCTAGAATATGTTTGCAGTAGACCTTGAAACTTCCCATATACTTCTCACACTAACCTGTTACATTCATGTCTTCAGTAAAGTCGTGACTCCTTTATTGATAGGCACTTTCATGACAACTCTCTCTGTTCTATCAATGATTATTGAGGATATACCTGAGGAAAGAAGTTGATAGAGATTAAATAACTTGCCCCAAAATGTTTAAAAGATGTTTTAGCATTTTGCATCATCTGTTTTTGATATGTGATTTATTTTTATTGTTTATATATACAAGAACACTTACCTAAAATTGTGACTCTTTTCAGATTGTCTTCCCTAAAGAGAAATTCTGGGTGCTGAAGGTGCATCAAGTAGGTGAAGATGAATAACTCTATGATAAATGAATTCATTTTGTTTGGACTCACCAATTCTTGGGGTCTTGATATTTTCTTTTCTTTTTTTTTTTTTGATCTTCTTCCTTGCCTATATATCAATCTTGTCTGGAAACTGTCTCATTATACTTACAGTTACTCTTGACTTCCTCTTGAACTCGAATACCGTGCACTTTCTACTGGCCAATCTATCATTTCTTGACTTGACTTTTTTCACTGTTACTTTCCCCAAGATGATCATAGACTTCTTCACGGAGGAAAAAGAACGATTTCTTTGTGGGGCTGTATGGCACAAACGTTTCTAGCTCATCTCTTGGGAGGTAGTGAGATGACTCTTTTCATCGTGATGGCTGTTGACAGATATATTGCAATATGTAAACCCCTCCACTATATGACTATCATGAACCCTAGAATTCTGCTAGGAAGTGTGTTGCTATCATGGACAGTTGGTTTTGTGCACACTATGAGTCAAAAGGCCTTTATGGTGAGTCTGCCCTTTTGTGGCCCCAATGTGATTGATGATATCTGCACCGACACCTACGTCCTGGAGCTGCTTGTCATTGCTGACAGTGGGCTGCTTTCCTTGATCTCATTCGTTCTTTTGCTCATATCCTATACTGTAATATTAGTCACTGTCCAACATTGCTCCTCTGGTGGGCTAAACAAGGCTCTGTCTACACTAACTGCTCGTATCACTGTGGTAACTCTTTTACTTGGACCAGTCATCTCAATCTATGCTTGGCCAGTTAGTAGCTATTCATTAGACACATTTTTCTGCTTTTTACTCAGTTATCACTGCTGTACTGAATCCAATTATCTATTGCTTAAGGAATCAGGTGATGAAAGCAGCCATGATTCGACTGAGAAGCCGACACATCAGTTTCAATCCAACCTTCTAAATAATGATGTGATTATCAAATTTTTATTGTCACTCCAGATGTTAACTCTCACAATGATCAATTTTTCTCTTAATATTTTAAGCATAGACTTTACAAATAAAAAAATAGTTTTATTATCAAAAGAGTGTTTTAATAATATGCCAGAAATGGTTTTTGCTTGTTTTTCTGCCTGCTTGTTTACATCTGAAAATTTTCCTTAATTCGGAGAATTTCCTAACTAAAATTTAATGTAATTGTCAAAATCATAAAATATAGAAGACTTCAGGAATATCTGTATAGAAAATTATGCCTCTATCTTGTTGACTTTTCTATTTCTTCCATTCTCCAATCCTGTGATCTTTTGATATTACCTGAAACATTGCTTCATTTTAGTTTAACAATCAGTCTGGAGAAATGTTCGAACTGTCCAATGATTTAGATCCTCAATCCAGAAACGGAATTTACCAAATTCTCTATGAATGCCTAAAAAGAGTTCAGATGCTAGGAGCAATGATGGCTTCACACATTTACAAAGAGCAACTGAGTAATAACCAGACCTCTGATTTAAGATATACATTGGTGCATAGAATTGCAACTACATATTGATATGAAACGCTTAGACACATATACACATACAATTATGAAAGAATTAAAAATCCTATGTAAATTAAAAAAAAAAAAACAACAAGCACTGGAAGAGCTTTCAGGTCATCTTCTTTCTACAGTGCATGATGTTATTAACCCATTGAAAATGGGAAAACACCATCTAAAACAATCATTGAGTACCTATGGAAAGCGAAATTTTGTAGCTATCAATGAATCTTTATTTTTCAGATAGTTTTTACTCATACTTTTGGCTTTTACATTGTCTAGATTTTTCTCCTGTATTGTCTCCCTCTGCCTTCCCACCGGGAATTTTGAAAGGAAGGAAAGGAAAACATCATCACATTGAAAAAATTCTGATATTATCTGTAATTTACAATACCTCTCTAACCAAACAAAAGTGAGGCAGGATGTGTTTTCACATATCTCTTCTTTTGGATCAATCAATTAAAAAATATTCTCAATAACCAGTCTCATTTGTTTGTTATTGTCTCTTCCCTTAACATGGTTGTCATTCTTTTCTTGGCTCTTCCTTATTTCACTTTGCATTCATTCCCAGATATTTTACCATATTTTTCTTTAGTCACAAAGATAATGGTTTCAAATGGCACATAAATATTTGATTACGTTTATGCATCACAATTTGTTTAGCTGTTCCCCTATCAATGGACTTGAATTTTGAGTATAACTCTTTGGTAGAACAACGTCAAAATAAATATTGTTACAATATAATGGTGTACATATATGGAGCCTCTTTTTGTTCAATGCTTGACTGAGGGCATATACCTAGCAGAAGAGACTCTAGATTAAAAAGCATGGACATTTTAGTCCCTTTACATAATTCCGAAAGAGTTTCCATAATGTTTGCAGTAATGCACATCTCTATGAACACCTCAAATCATACCAACAAGCATTTATTAAGTACTGACTATGTATCATGGACTTTGCTTTAAGCACTGATGATAGAGTATTTTTAAGAGTTACTACTCTTAAGACAATCACAAAATCACAAAAAGTATGGTGACATTATATAAACAACTATGTATAAGCACAATACATAAATTATATATTGGAGAGTATATAATAGGGAAGGTTAGAACAGTAAGGGAATTCAGGAAGGGGTTCCTGTGGAATGTGGAGATTTAAATGAGACTTAAAGGAAGACCGAAGAGGATGAAGAAGTGGGACAAAATTGAAGGAATCAGTGATAACCAACTAAAATTCATGTCTTGTCGAGGAACAACATGGAAGCCAGGGTCATCAGAGAGGAAGACAGTGAGGTCAGTTTATACTCAAAAAATATTCAAAAGCTCCTACTACATATTTGATACTATGCAAAGCTCTAGGACAACAAAGAAAGGGAAAATAAAGTATTTCTTTTTAAAGAGTCATCAATCCAACGGGGAAGATAATATGCGAATAATTATTGCACCCAAGCTATTTACATTATATATAGGAAAAAATTACCTGAGGAAAAGAATTAGAATTAGGGGGCATCCAGAAAATCTTCTTTTATGTTGGAGATTACATGTATGCATTATTCATATGCAAAATAGAATATAATGTAGGCGATAATAGTGTTTTTTTGGGGGGGAGGTTGTTGAATGGATTTAGTTAGAGGGTAGCACGTGAGCAAATTATCCAGGAAACAAATTACTTTTAAAGCTGGAAATGAGTAAAGAATGTGTTTTAGGAGAGGGAGACAGCCAACATAAAAGTATAGGTTTGACAAATAGAATGTCTTATGTGAACAATGGTAAGAAGGGCAATCCGTCTGTATTGCAAAGTGTGGCAAAGGAAACATTTTGCAAAACGTCTTAAAAGGTAGGTTAGGTTCAGGCTGTGAAGGGTTCAGATGAGTCCACTCACAGTTAAGGGGGTAATATGGTTAATTAAGCAGCAAAGCACTTTCATAAGGAGCAATTACATTTGAAGTGGTTTAAGTCAGAGAATGAGAGAGAGAGAGAGAGAGAGAGAGAGAGAGAGAGAGAGAGAGAGAGAGAGAGAGAGAGAGAGAGAGAGAGAGAGAGAGAGAGGAGAGGGAGAGAGAGAAGATCATGAAAAAAAGAAAGGAGCTTCCAGGAGGAGAGAGTGTTTAATAGTATCAAATGCTTTAGAAAGACTGAATTGCTTGATAATTGAAGAAAAAAGTTTCTCAAATGTGGTAATTAAGAGAAATTTGACTTTGAAGAAAGCAAGTTGAATGATACGGTAAGTAGCCAGATTGCAGATAGGATGTAAATAAATAAGGAGAGGAAACAGAACCAAAAAGTGTAAATAGTTTTTGCTAGTAGTTTGGATATGAAATGTAGGAGATGTGTAACTTGAGGACTTAATAATGTTAAGTGAAATTTGTTTTGTTTTGTTTTTTTGAAGCATGGTGGAAAGTGAGACATTTCTTTACCCCCAAGAAATGATTCAAGTGATATTCATTCATTGTTCATTGTCAATGGTTGTTCGCTCATTTCAGTTGTGCCTGGCTCCTCACGACCCCATTTGAAATCCTGTTAGCAAGGACACTGGAGTGGTTTGCCATGTCCAGCTCACTTTACAGATGAAGCACTTATGCAAAAAGGGCTAAGTTACTTTCCATGAAAAATATACACATGCAAGTATACACATGTATGCACACATATATGTGTTAGGTAAATATGTCTTTATAAACACATATATCTTGATATATATGTATATATATATATGTATGTATGTATTTTCCTTCCTTTTTCAATGCGGTGGTTGGAAATGTGGAAGGGAGTGGAGCTGGACTTTTAGTGATTTTTAAAAATAATTTTAAAAATTATATCTCTAATACTTGTTGCCCCACTGGCAAAATTGAGACAGGCAGTCTTAAAGAAAGTGTCAACATCTGATCCAGGATCCTGCCTGCGTGGATGAGTTATTGAAGGAAGGAGGTCTAAACCAAAGCTCCTGCATGAATTGAAGTGAACTCACTTCATGATCTACAGGTCATAGGATGATAGAATTTAGATATAGAAAGGGTGTAGGAATACTCTAGTACCTACAACATTATTAGGCTGAAGTTTTTGTGAGGTAATGGATTTTCCTGGAGCAAAATATGATATTAACTTCATGAAATATACAAGACTTGAATATTTGATGGAATTTTCCTTTTTAAAAGGAGAGGCCAGTTTTGTCAAAGTGATAACTGGAAATGTTGACATGGCCTATCACTTGCAAATTTGTCTTTGCTTTTGTGTCCCTCACATGCTAGGCTTACGTAGATTGGTGTACAATTTTGATTTTAAAAACATGTTGGAGGAGAAAAAATACAGCAGAGATAGGAGAGAAAGAAACTCATCAGGTACATATGCAATATGAGATTGGCAATTAATCTACGCTCCACTGGGATTTCTCCTCTTTTTTCATGTGATTTATAGAATATTTTCTAAAGCAGCTTCACATGGGTAATTTGTCTATTCTTTGGTAAAACGTGTCCTCTACATTGTGTACCAGGAAATTAATCTTTATCATGAAGTTTAGGGAGAAAAGAAAATATCTAAACATAATGTGATTCTCTAATAACTCCCATGGGTATTCGTTTTTCTTATTTGATGTGCATCATTACAGAAATATTTTTCCTGTCTTTTTTTCTTCCTTTCTGAGAGTGTATATAAGTCTCTCTTCCTCAGGCCACAGGAAAATAACCAAGAGTAAAAATGAAATGTGTTCATAGATTTTTGAAAACGCTGTTTCATGAGATCTTTGTCTTGAACTGGTAGGTTGAATAACCAAGACCAAAATACTGGGATTGCTGTGTAATAGCCACTCAATACATTTTATATAAATTTGGCACCTGAATAGAAAATATATATTCTTTCCACTGAAAAGATGAATATGACAATTTCTCCAAATCTCAACTTCCTCTTCTCTAAAAGAAGTAGGCGGTATTAGATGCTCTCTGTGGTGTATGACTATGACTGTATGATGTTACAGTAATTTTTAATCAGCACCTGCATGACTGTTCCCAGATTCTATTCTATGATAGGTTCAGGAGATTTGATGTGACTATCAATAATTTACTCGATCAAATCAGAAAATTTGTGTTTAATTCCATAAGCACCTATTGGACTTTTTCTGTGTTCTTCACACTATCCTTGGCATTGGGGTTAACAAGAAAGAATATGGTATACAAGGAAAGTGAAAAGCTGATGTGGAATTTTGTGGTATAGAAGATTTAAAAACCATGGAAGGCAGAGTTATTGTAAGCAACAACAGCAATATTATTAGTAGTAATCACAGCGAATATATGTATAATGTTTTAAGTTCACCAGGCTTTCACTTGCAAGAAATATTTGGTCCTTAATATACCGTATTTAATATACAATAGCCATTAATATTGCCATTTTACAGATGCAAAAAAAAAAATACTAAGTAACTTGACCATGGTCACTAAGTTATTAAAAAACACAGAGGCTCAATTTTCTTTTTTTAAATTGATGTTACTGCTGTTTTATTGCTATAGAACCCTACGTTTTATATGCCAAAACAAATATGGGGTTAGTATACATTGTGCAGCAGGATAAGGATAAAGTACAGAAAAATAAAATATCCTGTGGAGGAAATCACTCTACGTTGAGTAGATCACAAAAAGCTTCGTGAAATAAGCGGCATGGGAGCCGATTTGAAAAGGCAGAAGTGATGACGGAGTATGATCCGGACTTTGGAGATAGCCTGAGTAAATACTCAGAGGGCAAAATGGGATCACTACAGTAGTAGTTGCCTGTTTGGGCTACATCATAATACACATGATTTTAGTGCCATCTTTTGAGGTTTGTGCCCTATTCATCTTGCAACCTGTAGAAGCTAGATGTTGAGCCATGAGATGACCTTCCCACTCTTACATTTAGGAAGATTATTTTGGCAAGTATGTGACGATTGAGTTGGATATGGGAACAGGTAGAAAAAATAACTTGTAACAATTTATATAGTCCATTTTTATTTCTTTTCATTAAATTAACAAACATTTCTCAAAGGAAAAGGAGCTGGGTGAAGAGGACAAATTAAGATTCAAAAGACAGAAAATTGAACCACCTGGAGATTTCAAAATGTTGAACTGAGACTGGGAAAGGGGAGAGTAAAGGAAATAAATGATATGAGGTAAAAAAATAGAAGACTGAGAAAATATATGGTACCTACTCCATTCTGGGCACTTTGCGAATATGATTCATTTGATCCTCACAATAATCAATGAGGAAGGTAGTGTTATTGTCATTGTATAATTGAGGATGATGAGGCAAACAGAGGTGAAGCAATTTGCCCATTTTGAAGCATCAAGTAAGTGTCTGAGGCTGGATGTGAATGCAGGTCTTCTTGAATCAAGAACCAGATCTCTATCCGCTGTGCCATCTAGATGTCTATTTACAATAAACTTAGGGGTGTTCAGTGAAGGTTATTTGTAGCATAGAAAACAGTGTGAGCAAAAGTACAGAAGTAAACTATTTAGGAAGTGATTAGGAAATGGAGAATAATTTTTTTCTAAAAGTTTTGTCAATGTACCTGCCCTTTCCCTTTACTTTAACATCTAGATTCCTTCCAGGAAGGGGCTTTGTTTCTCATGTTTGCAGCTGCACAATCAAATATAGCACATAGAACATACTAGATGTTTTATGTAATGTATTTTGATTTGATGTGAAACAGAAATTGAAACGTGGCACGTGTATGAGCAAATTGCATTTCAAATGCTTAGAAGATCATTCTGGTTGAGATAGGACATGTAAAGAAAGATGCCATCTGCACCCAAAGAAAAGCTGATAAATAGAATAATGGATAGAATGTATTTGTGTAGCGCTTGGTATGGTGGCTTTTGGTGGAGATGGAACAAAATGAAGAAATTTACATGACAATTTTGCTATATATTTGAAAGGAATAGCAAGTTGTGCATAGTAGATTTGCAGTTTCAAGTGCAATCTTCTTTGTATTGTTCTATGAAAATGCTTGTTTTATTCTGTAAATCAGCAATAAAATGAAAGCAGAGATAGCTAGTTTCCATATGGAAATATGGAATAAAACAAACATTTCCATATGCATAGTTGGGATAATTCAGGTCATAGGATAGAATGCAGCTAACTTTAGAGAGGGACACTGTGAAAGACACCTGCAAAGGGCTAGCACACTGTAAATGAAATATTTTATTATCTTTACAATAGAAAGTTACTTTAGTGCATTTAGCAAGGATCACTTGGCCACATTCTGTATTTTGTAGAATGGTTTTGGGTTGGGTTTTTTTATTGGTATTCTTGTTTTTGCTAGCTGTGAGAATAGATTGCAGCTCAGAACAGGTAACACCAATAATATCAGTTGAAAGATTTTTAAAATAATCCAACTCAGTTCAAGAAATATTTATCACAGTGAAAGAAAATGAGGGTTTGAATTAAGTTGGGTAGTTGTGTGAGTGAAGAAAGATAAAGGCAATATTAGGAAGTCAGAACCAACAGGAATTTTTAAGTGATAAGACAGTGAGAGGGATGATCAATGCCTTAGAATAACACAGAAGACAATAGGGCCAAAGGAGTTAATTTAAGTACAGTTCTAAGCCTTGTCCAACCAATCTCACTACCATCATAACCAAATGTTTGTTTATATAAAATTTTAATATCTGAAGCAAAATTTACATCAATCATATAAATAGATGCATTAGGTAGGCATGTTATCAATGATCATTTCAACACAGATTTTTTTTTTCTTGAAAACCTACCATTTCTCTTGTACTTTGTGGAGAGTTGGGAAAAATGGAAAGACAAGTGAATGGAAAGTTCAGAGACAATTATTAACACCCAAAATGTATTAGGCCCTGGGCTAAAGGCTTTAGAATTATGTTTAATTCCCACAAGAACCCTGAGAAAGGTTTTATTATGATTTCCAGCATATTGCTGAGGAAACAGGTTGAGAGAGATTAAATGACTTGTAGAATGGTATTCCAAGAGATCTTAGCATTGAATAGCACCTGGTGTTTTACATGTAATATTCTTTCCCTATTTCAAAACACTAAAGAATGTTCACCTAGAATTATGACTTTTTTCAGATTATCTTTCCAACAGAGAACTTCTGGATGCTTGAAATATATCATTTAGATGGAGATGAAGAAGAACTCTATGATAACAGAATTTATTTTGTTAGGACTCACCAATTCTTGGGAGCTTAAGATTTTCTTTTTTGTGATCTTCCTTCTTGCCTATATATCAATCTTGGCTGGTAACTGTCTCATTATACTTGTGGTGACGTGCACTCAACCCCCATGTACTTCTGCCTTGCCAACCTCTCCTTACTTGACTTAATTCTTTCCAGTGTAACTATTGCCAAAATGGTCATAGACTTCTTCAGGGAGAAGAAAACCATCTCCTTTTGGGGTTCCATGGCACAATTTTTTCTGGCTCATCTTTTAGGAGGTAGTGAGGTAACTCTTCTCATAGTGATGGCTTTTGACAATTATGTTGCAATGTGTAAACCCCTCCACTATACTACTATCATGAATGGTTGGTTTTGTGCACACTATGAACCAAATGGTCCTTATGGTGAGTCTGCCTTTCTGTGGCCCCAGTGAGATCGATGATGTCTTTTGTGACCTTCCCCTGGTTTTAAAACTTGCCTGCACTGACACTTATGTCCTGGAACTGCTTGTTGTTGTATTCAGTGTGCTTCCTGCTCTGATTTCCTTCATTTTTTTGCTTGTCTCCTACATTGTTATATTAGTTGCTGTCTGGTATCGCTCCTCTTCTGGACTGTCTAAAGCTCTGTCTGCACTGTCTGCTCATATCACCGTGGTAACTCTTTTCTATGAGTCACTACTCTTAATATCTGTTTGGCCAGTTAAGAGTTATTTATTAGACAAATTTCTTTCAATGTTCTACTCAGTTATCACTGCTCTGCTAAATCCAATTATTTATAGCCTAAGGAATAATGAGATGAAAGCAGCCACGAATCGACTCAGAAACCGGCACATCTGGCCGAAGACAAATTTCTAAAGGATGGTGATTTTTTTATTGTACACAAAAAAAATTTCTTAAAATGATCAAATATATGTATGTATACATATGTATATTTATTTACATATACGTGTATTTTACAAATTAAAATCCATCTTATTTTCAAAACGGTTTCTAAATAATAATCCAGAAATAGTTTTTTTTTTCATTTTGTGTGTCTCTGACTTTTCCTTAATTTTCAGACCACTAAAACTGGAATTTAACTCAGTATTAGTATTATGAATTGGAGATGATTTCAGAAAAGATCTGTGTAGAAAATCATTTGAACCATATTATTTCTAAAATATTTTCCATTCTTTAACCCTATGATCTTTTACTATTATTTGAAATATAGCTAAGTTTCAGCTTGAAACAATGGGGACAGGCTGGTAAAGGTTTCAAAAGTTGAATGCTTTGAAGTCCAAGAGTGGAGTTTGCCATGTTCTCTATGAATGTCAAAATAGATTTTAGGTGCTGCTACCAGGAATAGCTAAATCCATTTACAGAGAATAATTGAGTAATAACTGGGCCAATGATTCATGTTATATAGTGTAGGTTATACTGTGCATAAGGCAATCAAGTTTACCTTAGGAAATGGCATGAATAAACAGATAACTATGAGTGAAGTCCAGATGAAGACATATTGCACGCAATTACAAGCATCTAATGACATGAAACAAACACAAACACACACACAGTATTCTGAGAGAAACAAAATCTTATGTATTAAAAAAAACAACTTTGGAACCACTATCAATGTCTTTTTTTTTCTGCAGTACATGATGCCCTTATAGCCAACTGAGATTGCAAAAATTCAGTGAAAACGCTAATTTTCATTTTAGGAAGTAAACATTACGTTTTTGGTCAATAGGTCTTTATATTTAAAACTATATTTTATTAATTTCTTTTGCTTTTGCGTTGCCTATATTTATTTTTATATTCTAACCCTTATCCTTTCATAGCCATTACTTAAAACAAGGAATTTTTAAAGAGAGAAAAAAATCATCACAGTGAAAAAATTATGTTGTTAGGTATAATGTGAAACTTTTGTCAACTCTGCCCTTCTCTACTGGATCTCCCTAAAAAGAGACAGATATATCTTCTCAGACCTCTTCTTTGGGGTCAATCTTTGTTGTTATTTTTTTTTAATTTCACAACATTCAATTTTATTTATTTAGCAGTTATTGTTGTTTCCATTTATATTTGTTATTGTGCATAATATTTTTCTGGCTCAGTATATTTCACTTTGCCTCACTTCCCAAACATCTTTATATATTTCTATCAAGGTCATCAAAGTCTTTGTTTCCAATGGCACATATTTCCATTCCATTCATGCATCAAAATTTATTTGGCCATTCCCAAATCAGCGGGCTTATATTTTGTTTACACTTCTATTCTAGCTCAAAAACAACAAAAATAGCATTATAAGTATTTTCCAATACATATATATTGAGTTTCTTTTGGGTAAATGTCATTCTGAGAGGATATGCATAGCAGTGGAAACTCTTGATCACAGGGCATCGACATTTTAGTCACTTCGACTGCATAGTTACAAAATACTTTCCACAATATTTACACTAACAAATATTTCTATCAACATATCAAATTATAAGCATTTATTAAGCCCTTTGTTCAACACTGATGATCTGGAATATGGTTGGAACAGTCACTCTTTTAAGGAGCTCACTGAAAAATGTGGAGACAATTTACAGACAATTATGTGTAAACGCCGCTAATTAAATATATATTGAAGATATAGAAAAGAAGACATTAGCACTAAGGGAGCTCAGGAAAATCCAAGAATGGGACACAGCAAGTAAAAATTCTTGAAGCTGGAAAATGGAGTGTCTTTTCAAGTAATAGTAAGGAGACAACATCGCTATGTTCTACAGTACATGAAAGGCAGTAAGGTTAGGTAATAGTTAAGGAAGTTTTTTAGGTGCCCACTACACACTGGGAATTGTGATAAGCACTGGGAATACTCTCTGAAGGCAAAGGACAGTCCGTGCTTTTAAAGAACCCTCGATCAAATGAGGGAGATAATACACAAACAGCTCTTACATGCAAACTTGGAAGGATTACCTGCGGAAAATTACTACAATTGAGGGAAATCAATAAAGATTCCTTCAATTTGAAGGACAACATGTATATGCTATTATTGTGCTGTTGTTGTTGTTTCCATCTTTCTTTGCTGAAGAAGACTATGCCATCAGAGAAATGATGACATGACTTGCACTTGATTTTGTTTTGAGTGAGGGAGGGCTGTGCTAGGTCACCATTCTCACTTCTCCTCGAGAACCATCTCAATCCAGTAACCTAATATTCCTCAGGATGACTGGAGATGACCCAGGATGCACCAAGAGACCTTGGTCACTTTAGGCCAAGTTCTATGCAGGTACTCACTTAGGGTGAGGTAATGCCTATTCAGGATGCAGAGACTTAAGTATATGGAGACATTGGAGGGGGAGTTACTGGAGATGTAAAAGAAAAATGGAAGGTTTGATGTGATTAAGAATCCCTTCCCTCCCCTTCCCTCTTCTTCCCTCTCCTTCCTTTCCCTTACTTTCCCTCCCCTAATTCTCCACTCCTTTCCTTCCTTCCCCTCTCCTCTTCTCCCCTCCTTTCCACCTTTAACCTACTGAACTGTGAAGCTCAGACTCCATGGGGCCCCTGATCCTGCCTAAGGGCTCTTTACTGGACCCTACTGGCTTCAGAGTGATGCGTATGTGAAAGTACACACAGACAAGATAGAATGAAACTGAAGTAGTAATAGTTAAGGGTATGAGATCAAAAAGAGTTTTATTTCTTGAAAAGAAATAATTTACAGTTGTGAATCCCTTACCAATTTCTGGGCTCTTATGGCTCCACTGGAAATTCATTAAGGGTCACTGGCTGACACGTTATATACCTGCATTAGTTCCCTGCATTTGCTCTTTAAAAAGAAATGGAGGAAGAAGACAAATAAGAGCAGAGAGATTGGAAGGAGAGAATTCCATTAGCTGCATACACACTCAGATTTGTAATCAATGCTGTCTCAGTGCTCTTTCACTTTTTCTATGTGATGTCCAGGAGAATATATTCTAAAGCAAGTTCAGATGGATAAATTCTCTTCTTTGATAAAATTCACCAAATATCTTAATGAACATATATACATATGTATATTTATATATGTGTGTGTATGTGTGTGTATATACACACACACACACACACACACACACACATATATATATATATATATATATATATATATATATATATATATATATATATATAGAGAGAGAGAGAGAGAGAGAGAGAGAGAGAGAGAGAGAGAGAAGGTGCTTAAATAAAAAAAAAAAAAAAAACTACTCAACTGAATGGTGAATGAGATTTAACCCTCCCAGAAATATTTTCTTGTCAGAAAAATAAGAGCATAACTCTAGGTGGTTTTGGACTTTTATTCCAATTTTACTTCAGTGATTTGGTTTTATGAAAAATGAGTTATTCTTAGCAATCACCTGAGAGACTACTTCCAGGGATCATAAAATAAGGCAGTCTAATACCTTTATCATTCATTGTTCTTATCCAGTTACCAAGTGGTTGTCCAATTCTGCAAGTATTTATTAGTCTCTTCACACAATTCTTGCCATTGGGGGCACAAAAAAGGAAAATTCTACAGACTGTGTCCTAAAAAATTTAATAATTTGATAGTTGTAGGCTACTGGATGAAATAATAACAATGGTTGTTATTTACATTGCCTTTAGATTTGTCAAAATTTTTTAAATAAAAATTTATTTATTTAAGTTTTTACATTTATTTTCACAAAATTTTGCGTTCCAAATTTTCTCCCCTTTTATACCCTCCCCCAACCCTATACACCAAACATTCTAATTTTCCTTATCACCAATCTGCCCTCTCTTCTATCATCCCTCCCTTCTCTTGTCCCCATCTTCTCTTTTGTCCTGTAGGGCCAGATGACTTTCTATTCCCCATTAACTGTATTTCTTATTTCCTAGTAGCAACAACAATACTAAACAGTTGTTTCTAAAATTTTGAGTTCCATATTCTCCCCATCCCTCCCTCCCCACTCATTCGCTTTGGGAAGGCAGGCAATTCAATATAGGCCCTATCTGTGTAGTTTTACAAACGATTTCGATAATAGTCGTGTTGTGTAAGATGAACTGTATTTCCCTCCATTGTATCTTGCCCCCCATTGTTTCTATTCTGTCTTTTGATCCTGTCCCCCCCGAGTTTTGACTTCAAATTGCTCCCTCCTTTCATTGCCCTCACTACCATCAGACCCCCCCCCCCCGTTTGCTTATCTCCTTCTCCCCCACTTTCCTGTATGGTAAGATAGGTTTTCATCCCAAAATGAGTGTGCATTTTATTCCTTCCTTTAGTCGAATGTGATGAGGGTAAACTTCATGTTTTGTTCTCAGCTCTCCTCTTTTTCCCTCCACTAAAAAGTCTCCTGCTTACCTCTTGAATGAGATACAATTTACCCCATTCCATTTCACCCTCTTTCCTCCCACTACAAATCTCTCTCACCATTTACCTTAATTTCTTTAAGATATGGTCCCATTCTATTCAATTCACTCTGTGCTCTCTGTCTCTGTATGTGCGTGCATGTGTGTTAGTGTGTGTGCATGCACACGTGTACATATATATATGTGTGTGTGTATGTATGTGTGCGGTCCCACCCCCTACCCAGACAATGAAAAATTTTAAGAGTTACAAATATTGTCTTTTCATGTAGGAATGAATGTAAACAGTTTACTTTTGGTAAGTCCCTTATGACTTCTCTTTGCTGTTTACTTTTTCATGCTTCTTCTCATTCTTGTATTTGAAAGTCAAATTTTCTTTTCATCTCTGGTCTTTTCATCAAGAATGCTTGAAAGTCCTCTGTTTCATTGAAAAACTATATTTTCCCCTGAAGTATTATACTCAGTTTTGCTAGGTAGTTGATTCTTGGTTTGAGTCCTAGTTCCTTTGACTTCTGGAAGATCCTGTTCCACGTCCTTCAATCCCTTAATGTAGAAGCTGCTAGATCTTGTGTTATCCTGATTGTATTTCCACAATACTGGAATTGTTTCTTTCTAGCTGCTTGCAATATTTTCTCCTTGACCTGGCAGTTCTGGAATTTGGCCACAATGTTCCTAGGAGTTTCTCTTTTTGGATCTCTTTCAGGCGGTGATCGATGGATTCCTTCAATACTTATTTTGCTCTCTGGTTCCAGAATCTCAGGGCAGTTTTCCTTGATAATTTCATGGAAGATGATATCTAGGCTCTTTTTTTGATCATAACTTTCAGGTAGTCCCATAATTTTTAAACTGTCTCTCCTGGATCTATTTTCCAGGTCAGTTGTTTTTCCAAAGGGATATTTCACATTCCCTTTTTTCATTCTTTTCGTTTTGTTTTGTGGTTTTTTGGTTTCTCAGAAAGTCATTAGCCTCCATCTGTTCCATTCTAATTTTGTGACAGCTATTATCTTCAGTGAGCTTTTGAATTTCTTTTTCCATTTGGCTAATTCTTCTTTTGAAAGCATTCTTCTCCTCATTGGGTTTTTGAACCTCTTTTGCCAATTTAGTAAGCCTATTTTTCAAGGTGTTATTTTCTTCAACATTTTTTTGGGTCTCCTTTACCAAGGTATTGACCTGTTTTTCATGCTTTTCTTGCATCTCTCTCATTTCTCTTCCCAGTTTTTCCTCCACCTGTCTAACTTGATTTTCAAAATCCTTTTCGAGCTCTTCCATGGCCTGAGCCCACAAGACATCCACCTGGGATGTCTGGGATACAAAGGCCCCGACCTCCACATCTTTCCCTGATGGTAAGAATAGTTCCTTGTCATCAGAATGGAAAGGTGGGAACATCTGTACCCCATCAAAGTAGCTTTCTATAGTCTTATTTTTCTTGCCTTTTCTGGGCATTTTCCCAGCCAGTTACTTGACTTCTGAGATTCCTGTCCACCCCCGCCTAGATCTGCCCAGCTAGTGCTTGGAGTCCGAGATTCAAATGGGCTTTCTTCAGTGGGAGCAGCTGCTATTCAATGTAAGCTTAAGTTCTGGTGCTCAGGTGGGGGCAGGGACACCTCCCAGTCTCAGTTCCCTCAGGGGGTTTATGCAGAGACCTGACCTTCTGTCTGTTGCTCTGGGGGTCCCGGGCTGCTGCCACAGCTTCTGCTGCTCCCTCTGCTGCTGCTTCCTGTCGGGGCCCGAGTCATGGAGACACCCAGCCCCCTTCTCGGCCAGCCCAGACGTCTCTCTCACTGACCTGTAGCATCTGTGGGCGGAGGGACCTTCCTGGCCACCGGAGGTTCCGTCCCTGAAGCTTGTTCGGATCCACTCCTGTGGGGCCGCGTGGCCAGGGCAGCACAGGGGTGGACTCCTCTTTCCGGGACATGACGAACCCCTGGAGACGGCTCTCCAGGGCTCTCTGGATCGGAAATCTTTTTCACTGTGTTTCTGCGCGCCTTGCAGTGCTCCAGAATTTGTGGGGAGTTCTTGCAGGAAATATATGGACTGTGGGTTCCAAGCTAACATATGTGAGTCTTTCTACTCCGCCATCTTGACTCCACCCCTCTATCATAAATTTTATATACAATATTTATTTGTTCTTTCCTATTACAACTATAATCATCCCAATTTTCCAGATACAAAAATGGAAAAACCTTGTGTAATTTTCTGATGGTCACTCAAATATTAGGAGTGCCAGAGGAAGCATTAATTGTTTAAAGCACACCTTGTTCCCTTTGGACTCCAATGTGCTGCCTCTCGTGTGCACAAATATTGTGCAAGTGAACAGGAAGATAAGATGTATACAGAGATAAATCAAAGATTTTTAAGAAGAAAAGCAAACTTCATGGAAGTCATGGCATGAGAGTAGTTTTGAAAAGCAGAAATTGTGAATGAGTACAATTGAGACATGGAAGACAGTCCGTAAATACTCAGAAACAGAAGAGGGCAAAATGATTTGAGCACAGAGATACCTGTCCCTGTTAGCTACAATATAGTGTATATGAATGGTCTTTGAGGTCATGCTTCAAATTTTGCCAAAATTTTGCTTGTAATATTAAGAATGCAGAGGATGTGAAATGACCTACCCTTCTCATTTATGAGGATTATTTTGGAAAGTGTGTGAAGACTGGAAAAGATAGGAAAGAACAGAATAAATGTGTCATATGTCCATTTAAATTATCCATTTTCATTTCTTTCAATTAACTTAATAGTCATTTCTCAAGTGGAAAGGTGATGAGGGTCTGAATTATGTAAAGTGTTGGGTGGAGAGTAGGAACTAATGTTAGAATGATAATAAGCACATAGAAGAACTTGGAATTTCCAAATTATTGAACTGAGGCAGGAGAAGGGGGATAAGGATGATGAGGGAAAGTAAAAATCAATATAGACTTTTTCATTCTGTGCATTTGAGTATATAACATCCCGGAAACAGATAACTAAGCATGGATATAGCACCCACTCTATTGTAGACACTTTAGAAATATGACCTAAGTGTTGAGTTGGAGCTAAGATGGTGGAGTGAGTTCAATTACTCACATAAGCTCTAGGAAGTCTCCTTCAGATTTCTCTAAAAAGAGAATCTGAACAAATTTTACAGTAGTGGAATCCAATAAGAGGCAGAGTGTAGCACATTTTCAGGCCATGATAGCCTGGACAACCATGAGAATGCTCTGTTGGAAAGTGCTGGAGGAGCACAAGGCACACAGTGCAAAGACTGTACTAGCACAGACCCTGCTATAACAAAGACGGGCAGGAACCACTGGGCTGTTGGAAGCAGCAACAGCAGTACGGATTCTCTACTGTATCAACCCAGAGTAGGAGTCCAGTGTATTGAGGGAGAGAGAAGTACATAACGCTCGGTAACAACCTCAACTGCTTTTGAGACTATCAACTTGCACATTAAATGTGTCAAAGTCACCTTCTTGAATATTCATTACCCAAGACGGTAGAGTGATCAATAAATGATCTCCTTGTCCCCTTGCTGACCTTGAAAAACACAGAGAAAATGTACCAAGGAAAAATCCTTCAGTAGTGGGATCTGAAGGAGTAAAGAATGTCTTAGAGGCTAGGAAAATCACAAAGTCGTGTACTTCTTGTGCTGGCTGAAGTGGAGCAGTGCAGGACCATAGTTGTCCCAGACAACTCCAACTCAGTGAAGCAGAAGAAGGTCCTAAGCCCTAGGGGAGTGGAGTCTGTAAGCACCAACACCAGAATTCCAGGTGTGCCTTAGTCCAGACAGGGGAATCGGGAAGACACTACTAACCCAGACATAGTTCACCAACCACTGAGCCTGCCTTTGCTCTAGCTCAGGAGAGGAGACCTCCTCTGACCTGATAATCCCCACAACTCATGCCACAAGCGCCGTAGAAACTCCAGGGGAATTCAGAAAGACTTCACCTGGCCTCTATACTGGCACACAAACCAGTTTACCACCAGATAAGCTGCAGCATTCTTGCTTCTAGCTGAAAGAACCAGAGACCTCAATTCACTAAGCCTCAAGGTACAATCACAACAAATAAGGAACAGAGTCACCTGTGCTCCAAAAGCAGAAAACAACTATAAAAGGCAGTAAAAAGGCAATCATCATGAGCAGGAAGCAAACCAGAAAAGAAAAGACCATAGAATCTTGATATGGGCACAAGGAATAAAACACCAATATTAAGTAGTCATCCATGAGACTGCACATCCAACTGAAAATTCAAAACTCAATATGAACTGGCCTCAAGGCCAAAGAGCATTCCTGGAAGAGCTAAAGAAAGACTTTAAAAGTCAAACGAAAGAGGTAGAAGAAAAATTGGCCAATGATTTTAAAAATATGAAAAAAAAAGAATTCACTGAAAAGAACACCTCCATAAAAAAGCAAAACTGGACAAATGGAAAAGGAAGTACAAAACCTAATTGGAGAAAATCAGTGTTTAAGAGGAACAACTTGACTAATGGAAAAGGAGATGCAAAAGTTAATTATAGAAAACAATTGATTAAAAATTATAATTGAGCAAGTAGAAGCTAATGACGCTATGAGACATAAAGAATCAGTCAAGCAGAATCAAAAGCATGAAAAATTAGAAGAAAATATAAAACATCGAATAGGAAAACACAACTGACCTGGGAAACACATGCAGGAGACAAAAAAAAAATCTAAGAATGATTAGTCTACCAGAGAGCCATGATGAAAACACAAATCTGGACAATATCTTCCAAGAAATCAGCAAGGAAAACAGCCCTGATGTTCTTGATCCAGAGGGCAAGTTAGTCAATGGAAAGAATCCTCCTTGAAAGAAAGTGTCCTGAAAGAGATATCAAACTGAATCCACCGCGGAATATTCTTGACAAATTTCAGAACTATCAAGTTAAGGATAAAATACAACATGCAGCCAGAAAGATGCAATTCAAAAATCGAGGAAGTACAGTTAGAACTGCACAGGACTTTGCAGCTTCTACATTAAAAAATTAGAGGGATTGGAATACGATATTTCATAAGACAAAGAAGAATGAATTACAAGCATGAATCAGATAACCAACAAAATTGACCATAATATTTAGGGCAAGGAGATAGACATTCAATAAAATAAGCGTTTCCTATGCCTTCCTGATGAAAAGGAAAGAGCTCAATAGATAATTTGATCTTCAAATACAAGTCACAAGAAAAACATAAAAAGATAAACAGGGGAAAAATCTTGTTATTCAATATGGGCAAAGTGTTTATATATTTTTAAGGGAAGATGATAGTTGTTAATCTGAATAACTGTATACTTACAATGATATTTAAAAGGAATATACATAAAGAGAGGAAGTGGATATAAATCAAACGATGTGATGATAAAAGATGTGATTTAAGAGCACAATGAAATTGTAACGGGAGATGTGGAAAGGAGGAGGCAGACAAAGGTAGTACATCATAGGAAGAGGAACAAAACCATATTCCAGTAAAAGGAAAGATAGAGGATGAGCATTGTTTGAGATTTACTCTCATCTAATTTGGTTTTAGGAGGGAACAACAAATTCAGTTAAGTACACACATTTAACTAGCTATAAAGGCAGTGAAACGGGAAAGGGCAAAAATAAAGAAGAAGAGGCTAAAAGTGAGGGAAGAAGTCGCAAGAGAAAAGGGGAATAAGGGGGAGAATTTCTGGTAGAAGATAGGTAAGACTGAGGGAGATAGCTGCCAAAAATTAAAACTCTCTTGTGGAGGGGAAGGGAGAAGGGAGAACTGAAAGCATAAACAAGGGGAAATAGGATGGAGGGAAAGAAACAGATAGTAATAATGACTATGAATGTGAATGTGATGAATTCTCCTATAAAAGAGGCAGATGGCAGAATGAATTATAAACCATAATCCAACAATACGCTGTTTAAAAGAATCATATTTAAAACAGGGAGACACACACAGGCTAAAGGTAAAAGGTTGTAGCAGAATATTTTATGCTTCAGATAATGGAGAAAAAGCAGAGTTAGCAATTCTAATTTCAGACAAACCAAAGGCAGAAGTAGATTTAATCAAAAGAGATAAGCAAGGAAACTGTATCCTGCTAACAGGTACCATGGACAATGAACAATATCATTACCAAACCAGTATGCACCAAGTGTTTTAGCATACAGATCATTAGAGGAGAAGTTGAGGGAGTTATAGAAAGAAACAGACAGCAAAACTATACAAGGGGAGGGGGCCTCAACCTCCCACTCTCTGTACTTGATAACTCTTACCTCATGATGAGCAAGAAAGAAGTGAAGGAGTTGAATAGACCTCTGGATAATGCAGACATGAGAAATCACTGGAGAAAACTGAATAGGAATAGAAAGAAACATACCTTTTTTTCAGTTGTACAGGGAACATGTCCAAAAATTGATCTTGTTCTGGGACATAAAAATCTCACAATACAGTACAGAAAGGCAGAGATTGTCAATGCTTCGTTCACATATCATAATGCAATAAAAATATATGTAATAAATGTCCATGGAAAGATTGACCAAAAATTAACTGGAAAATAAGTAATCAATTGCTCAAGAATGTGTGAGCTAAACAGTAAATAAGAAATAAGCAACATCTTCATTGAAGAGAATGACAATAACGAGACAAGGTACCAAAATCTATGTGATGGTGTAAAAGCAGTTTTTAGGGTAATTTTATGTCATTAAAGGCCTCAGTGAATAAAATACAGAAAGAAAAGAACAATGAATTGACCATGCACCTGAAAAAGCTAAAAAAAGAAGAAATTGAACATTCCCTAGAAAATACAAAGTTGGAAAACAACAAAGAATCAAAGAATAGATTTATAAACTTGAAGCTAAGAAAACTGTTTACCTGAAGAGTAGAAGGATGCAATTCTAGAAGCTGTCCTCCCACAGTCCATAAAATACCTGTAAAAAGTAACTCTAAACAAATTCTAGAGCAGCAGAAGCCACAACAGGAAAGAGTGAAAGAGATTTCCAACCCAAGAGAGCCTGGATGGCTGACACCAAAGGTTTATTGCTCCAGGGGCAGAGTGGAGAGCAGCACAGCGTGGGTCACACCATGCAAAAACAGGACTGGAGTGGTCTTCAAGGCACCACTGGCAGAAGCTTCGGGTCCCACATTCTTCAACTCACAAAAACAAGTTCAAAGACCAGTGAGAAACTATTTCACGTGGGTGAGAAGGGAGCTCAGTGATCTACTCCCCGTCCCAGGTCTAAAAACCTGGGGGAATTCAGCAGCTGATCTGGATTTCAGCCCAAATTGATGGTCCTGGAGAGAGGAGGAGTGCTGATTCACAAAGTATAGCTTCCAGGGGCTCTGAGAATCTTGTTCACAGATCCGAGAGCTGGTAAGGAGGGGAATAGTCTCCTCTCATTTGATTGCACCAACTTGGAGGAAATGAAAGCATACAAGTCCCCAAAGGATACTCTTCCCTCTGAAAGGAGCTCAGAAGTCAAGTAACTGCCTGAGAAATTGCCCCCAAAATGGAAAAGGAATAAGACAATAGAAAATTACTTTCTTGGAGAACAGATATTTTCTTCCATCCTTTAAGATGAGGAGGAACAGTGCATAACATCAGTAGAAGAAATTAAAGTAAAGGTTTTTGCATCCAAAACCTCTAAAATAAATCAGCAATGGTCTCAGGTCATGGAAGCATTCTAAAAGGATTGTGAAAATCAATTGAGAGGTGGAGGAAAAATTGGGAAGAGAATGGAGAGCAATGCAAGGAAATGATGAAACACATGTCAATGGTTTGCTAAAAGAGACCCAAAAAATGCTGAAGAAATTAACACCTTAAAAATAGACTAACTCAAATGTCAAAAGAGGCCCAAAAATTTAATGAGGAAAAGAATGCAGAAGTAACCAAATGAAAAAGGAAGTTCAAAAGCTCAGTGAAGAGAATAATTGTTTAAAAATTAGAATGGAGCAGATGGACGCTAATGGCTTTCTGAGAAACCCAGAAATTAAAAAACAAAACCAAAAGAATGAAAAAATAGAGGACAATGTAACATCTGACTGGAAAAACAACAGACCAGGAAAACAGACACAGGAGAGACAATTTAAAAATTGTGGAACTTCCCCTGAAAGCCATGATAAAAAAAAAAAAAAAAAAAAAAAAAAAAGCTTAGACATCATTTTTCACGCAATTATCAAGGAAAACTGCTCTGATATTCTGGAAACAGAGGGTAAAATAAATATTGAAAGAATTCACCAATCTTCAAAATCCTATGTTAGTTCTTTCATGGCTTGAGGCAATTACATATCTATTTTGGAGGTTTTTCATGGTGAAGCCTTGACTTCTTCTGACTAAATGCATTGTTCTTCCTCATCCACAAGGATGGAAAAAAATATCTGTCCACCAAGAAAGTAGCATACTGTAGTCTTATTTTTTTAACCTTTTTTGGGCATTTTCTCAACCAGTTACTTGGCTTTTGAGTCCTTTGTCAGAAGGAAGTATACTCTGGGGACCTGTAAGTTCTCAGTTCCTCTAAGGTGGCATAATGAAGAGAGAGGAGTTTACTTCTCTCCTGACCTGCACACTCCTCTGGGAGCAAACAGAAACTTTTCTGGCCAGGATCTGCAAGTAGAATTTCATCTCCACAATCACCTAAAACTCCACCACACCAGCAATCCTCCTCACCTCAGGGCACCTCTCAGCGCTGCTATTCAAATCAGCAGTTCAATTTCCCCAGGGGTCTTAGGCAAGGGCAGGACTGCTACTCAGGACTGAGATTCAGATCTGCTGCCCAATTCTCCCAGGAGGTTTAGGCAGAGGACTCCCAGGGTCAAGCTCAGGGATGAGATTCATATCAGCCACTCAGTTCCCATACCATCAGAGAAAGACCTAAAACTCAAGTCTTCTGTAGGAAAAACTTCCAAATTAAATATGCAATTGTCTCAGATAATGGAAAAACTCCAAAAATATTTTGAAAATCAAGTAAGAGATGGTGGAAAAATTGGGAAGAGAAATGAGAGCAAGGCAAGAAAATCATGAAAAGTGAGTGAAGAGATCCCCCAAAATAATGAAGAAAATAACAACTTTAAAAATAGACTACCTTAAATGGTAAGAATGGCCCAAAAAACCAATGAGGAGGAGAACACTTTAAAAAACAGAATTAGCCAAAAGGAAAAGGAAAATCAAAAGCTCCCTGAAGAGAGTACTTCTTTAAAATTTAGAACGGAACAGAGGCAAGGTAATGACTTTATGACAAAGCAACAAATAACAAAACAAAACCAAAAGAATGAAAAAAAGGAGAAGATAATGTGAAATATCTCATTGAAAAGACAAATGACCTAGAAAATAGATCCAGAACAGACAATTTAAAAATTATGTGACTGTCTGAAATCCATGATCCAAAAAAGATCCGTGACACATCTTTCATGATTATCAGTGAAAACTACCCTGATATTCTAGAAACAGAGAATAAAATAAATATTGAAAGAATCCACCAATCACCTCCTGAAAGAAATCTGAAAAGCGAAACACCTGAGAATGTTGTAGCCAAATTCCAGAGTTCCCAGGTCAAGGAAAAAATATTGCAATAAGCCAGAAATAAACAATTCGAGTATTGTGGAAATACAATCAGCATAACACAGGATCTGCCAGCTTCCACATTAAGGGATTAAAGGGCTCGGAATTTGATATTACAGAAGTCAAAGGAACTAAGATTAAAACCAAGAATCACCTACCTGGCAAAATTGAGTAAAACACTTCAGGGGAAAAAGGTAATCATTAAGTGAAATAGAGGACTTTCAAGCATTCTTGATGCAAAGACCAGCACTAAATAGAAAATTTGTCTTTCAAACACAGGAATAAAGAGAAGCATGAAAATGTAAAGGGGAAAGATAAATTATAAGGGATTTACTAAGGCTGACCTGTTGACATTCCTACATGGAAAGATAATATTTGCAACTCTTGAAACTTTCATCAGTATTTGGCCAGTTGAGGGATTACACACACACACACACACACACACACACACACACACACACACACACACACACACACGTATTTACATATGTGTGTTTATGTATGTATGCATGTATAGACAGAGGGCACAGGCTGAGTTGAATAGGAAGGAATGATATCTAAATAAATAAAATTAAGGGGTGAGATAGGAATATATTGGGAGGAGAAAGGGATAAATGGAATAGGGCAAACTACCTCTCGTGAAAAAGGCAAAAGACAGCTTTTTCAAAGGAGGGGAAAAGGGAGAAATGGGAGGGAAAAAGTGAAGTTTACTCTCATCCCATTTGGTTTAAGGAGGAAATAACATGGAAACTCAATTTGGTATGAAAATCTATCTTACACTGCAGGAAAGTAGGGGAAAGTGGGATAAGTGGTGTGTGGATGTGATGATAGAAGGGAAGCCAAATGAGAGGAGGGGTAATTAGAAGTAAACCCTTTTGGGGAGGAATAAGGTCAAAAGTGAGAATATAATAAATGAGAGGGCAGGATAAGATGGAGGGAAATATAGATAGTCTTTCACAACACGAGTATCATGGAAGTCTTTAGGAAAACTACAGAGATATGGCCTATATTGAATTGCTTTTTTTCCAGCGCAGATGGGTGAGCAGGGGGGAAAGAAGAGAAGTTAGAACTCAAAGTTTTAGTAACTAATGTTGAGAATTGTTTTTGCATGTAATTGAGAAACTACAAATACAGATAATGCTATGTAGAAATCTACCTTGCCCTACAAGACAAGAGAGAAGAAAAGGATAAGGGAAGGGAGGGGTTTGATAGAAAGGAGGGCAGATTGAGGGGAGGGGTAATCAGAATGCAAGGTGTTTTGGGGTGGAGGGAGATTTGGGGAGAAAATTTGAAACTCAAAATCTTGTGGAAATGAATGTTAAAAACCAAAAATAAAAAAATAAATAAATTGAAAAAAATATGTAAAAGAAAAGCATAAAACTAGGAGTTGGTTTAATGAAAAAAAAAACAATAAAATTGATGAATATTTTCTCAATTTGGTTTACATAAAAGAAAAAGAAAAACAAATGACCAATATCAAAAATTAAAAAGCTGAGCTCACTTCCAACGAGGAGGAAATTAAAACAATAATTAGAAATTACTTTGCCCAATTGTGTGCCCATAAAATTTACAATCTAAGTGAGATGGATGAATGTTTAAAAAATAAATTGCTCAGGTTAGCAGAAGTGGTCGTTGAATACTTAAACCCATCTTAGAAAAAAATGAACAAATATCAATTAACTTTCTAGGAAAAAATCTCCAGGGCTAGATGGATTCAGAAGTCAATTCTATCAAGTATTTAAAAAGCATTTAATTCGAATGCTATATAGACTATTTGAGAAGATATGTGAAAAAGGAGTCCTAACAAATTCTTTTTATGTTACAAATATAGTTCTGATACCTAAACCAGAAAGAGTCAAAACAGAGAAAGAAAATGATAGACCGATTTATTTAATGAATGTAGATCCAAAAGTTTAAATTAGATATTTGCAAAAAAGAATACAGCAAGTTATCATGAAAATAATACATTTTAATCAGGAAACATTTATACCAGGAAGGCATAACTGATTCAATATTAGGAAACCTCTCACCACTATTGATCACGTCAACAACAAGACTAACAGAAACCATATAATTTTCTCAATAGATGCAGAAAAAGCTTTTCAAAAAATATAAAACATATTCCTATTGAAAACTCTGGAAAGCATAGGAATAAATGGAGACTTCCATAAAATAATATGCATTATCTACCTAAAACAATTAGTAAGCATTTTATTCAATCAGGAAAAGCTAAATGCATTTCCAATAAAACCAGGTGTGAACATGGATTTCTGTTATCCCCACTGTTATTTAATATGGTAGTAGAAATGTTAGCTTTAGCAATAATAGAAGAAAAAGTAATTGAAGGAAATAGAATGGGCAAAGAAGAAATTAAGTAGTCAGTCTTTGCAGGATGATATGGTGATATACTTAGAGTATCCTAGGGAATAAAATGAAAAAGTACTTGAAGTAATAAACAATTTTGGCCAATTTGAAGGTTAAAATACATACCCACAAAAATCATCTGCATTTCTATACAATTTTACCAAAGCTCAACATCAAGAGATAGTAGGAGAAATCCTATTTAAAGCTGTGATAAACACTACAAAATATTTAGGAGTATACCTACCCCGCCAAAAAAAAAAAAAAAGCAAGGGACTATATGGACACCTTTAAAAATCACATTTCACACAAATAAAGTTAGATATGATAAGTGGAAAATATCAGTTGTTCATGTTTAGGTCAAGTTAATATAATAAAAATGACAATTGCACCAAATCAATTTAATTATTCACCATCATAGCCATGAAACTAGAAGATAATTATTTTCTAGAGCTAGAAAAAAATACAAAAATTGATCTGGAAGATCAAAGGTCCAGAATTTCAAAGGAACTAATGAAAAGAAGTGCTAGGGAAGGTCTTCTACTCCTGCTAGATCTCAAACTGTATTATAAGCAGAAATCATATAAACCACATAGTTTTACGAAGAAATTGAAGAGTGGACCCGTGGAAGAGGTTAGGTACTCAAGAGACAGTATGTAATAAATATAGCAATCTATGCTTGATAAACCCAAGGATCACAGCTCTGGTATAAGTGCTCACCATTTGACAAAAACTGTTGGGAAAACTAGATAACAGTATGGCAGAAACTGGACATAGATCAATGTATGACAGAAGACAAAAATAAAATGCAAAATGGATAATTTTGATTACACTAAAATGAAAAGTTTTGGCAAAACCCCAATGCAACCATGATTAGGAAGGGTGTAGAACATTGTGAAAGAAATTTTGCTGCTAGTGTAAAAGCCTCCAGCTATCTATAGTCAAATGAAAAAATGTTCTGTATCAGTATTGATTAGAAAGATGGAAATGGAAATAACTCTGAGATACCACATCATACCTACCATATTGGCTAACATGGAAAAACAAGGAAATTATAAATGTTGGAGAAGATGTGGAAGAGCTGAAACACTAATTCATTGTTGATGGAGCTGTGAGCTGATCCACACATTCTTGAGACCAATTTGGAACTATGCCCACAGAGTTACAAATACATGCATACCCGTTGACCGAGCAATATTGCTTCTAAGACTATATCACAAAGAGATCATAAAAATGGGGAAGGGTCCCACATGTACAAAAATATTTATAGCAACTCTCTTTGCAGTGGCCAAACACTGGAAATGGAGGGGTTGCCAATCAATTGGGGAATGGTTGAACAAGTTGTGGTATATGAATATAATGGAATACTACTTTGCTATAAGAAACAATGAACAGAAAGATTTCAGAGAACCCTGGAAAGATTTATATGAAATTATGCTAAGTATAGCAGAATGGATTAAGAAACTTGATCCAACAATATGTTGTTTACACATTTAAAACTGAGACATACACAAAAGGTAAAGATAAAAGATTGGAGTAGAATATTTTGTTCTTCAACTGATATAAAAAAGCAGAGGTATCAATTCTAATTTCAAACAAAGCAAAAGCAGAAATAGATCTAATCCAAAGAAATAAAGGAGGGAACCATATCCTGCTAAAAGGCACCGTAGAGAGGGAAGCAATTTCATTACTAAACATATATGCACCAAGTGGTGAATAGAACTCTGGATAAGGTAGATAGCAGAGATCAATGATGTGGAAATTAAGATATCTGTTGAAATAATAAATGAAACTAAGAGTTGGTTTTAGGAATAAACCAATGAAATTGGTAAACCTTTGGACAATTTGATTTAAATAAAAGAAAGAAGAAAACCACATTAACAATACCAAAAATGAAAAGAGAGAACTCACCTCCAATGACTAGGAAATTAAAACAATAATAAGAAATTACTTTGCCCAAACATATGTCCATAAATTAGACAATCAAAATGAGATGGATGATTACTTTAAAAATATATATAAATTGCCCAGATTAACAGAAGAGGAAGGCGAGTAGTTGAATAACCCCATCTCAGAAAAAGAAATTAAAGAAGCCATCAAAGAACTCCCTAGAAAATAAGGACCAAGGTCTGACGAATGCACAAGTGAATTCTATTAAACATTTAAAGAAAAGTTAATGCTAAAGCGATGCAGACTATTTGGGAAAATTGTGATAGAAGAAGTCCTCTCAAATTCTTTTTATGATAAAATATGGCTTGATACCTAAACAAGGAAGGGCCAAAACAGAGACAGAAAATTATAGACCAATTTGTCCAGTGAATATAGATGCAAAAATTTTAAATGACAATTTAGCAAAAACAATTCAGCAACTTATCATGAGAATAATACAATATGATCAGGTAGGATATATTCCAGGAACACAGCGTTGGTTCAATATTAGGAAAACTGCCAGCATTATTGATCATATAAACAACAAAACTAACAGAAACCACATGATTATCTCAATGGATGCAGATAAAACTTTCAACAAAACTTTCAGCACCCATTCCTATTGAAAACACTGGAGAGTATATGAATTAAAGAAGCCTCACATAAAATAATAAGCACTATGTAACTAAAATCGTCAGCACACATAATATACATTGGGGATAAGCTACATGCATTTTCAATAAGATCAGGGTCAAGGAAGGATGCCCATTATCACCACTATCATTTTATATGGTTCTAGAAATATTAGCTGTAACAGCTAGAGAAGAGAAAGAAATTGTCGGAATTAGAAATAACAACGAAGAAACTAAGTTATCACTCTTTGCAGATGATATGATGATATACTTAGAGAAGCCCAGAGAATAATGTAAAAAAAAACTATTTGAAATAACAAACACCTTTGGCAAATTTACAGGTTACAAAAAACCCACACAAATATTCTGAATTTCTATATGTTATCATCAAAGGTCAACAGCGAGAAATAGAAAGACAAATCCCATTTAAAGCTACAGTAGACATTATAAAATATTTGAGAATCTGTCTGACAAAACAATCAAACACAATTAAAAAACAATTTTCGCACAAATAACACTAGATGTAAATAAGTAGGAAAGATTTTAAAAGCCAAATTAGTGTAAATAATAAAAACTGGTCAATTATTTTTAAAGTATGAAAAAAAATCCCAGAAGTCATTCAAAGGAAAATTAGAAATATGGAAAAGTAAGTAAAAAAAAAACATAACTGAAGGAAATAATTCCACAAAAGGAACAATTTGCCAGTGGAAAAGGAGATGCAGAAGATAACAGAAGAAAGCAATTTCATAAAATTAGAATTGGGCAAGAAGAATTTAATGGCTGTATAAGACATCAATAAAAAGGTCAAACAGAAACTAAAAAGTTAAGAAAAATAAGAAAATGAAATATATCCAACTGGAAAAACAAGTGTTGTGGAAAATAGATCCAGGAGAAAAAATCTTAGGAGATTTGGTATAACAGAAAGAAGAGTATGGACTATATTTTCCAGGAAATCAACACGGAAAACTGCTCAGAAATCTGAGATAGAGATGGCAAAATAGTCATCAAAAGAATCCACCTTTCACCTCCTGAAAGGAATCCCAAACTGAAAACAACAAGGAATACTGTTGCCAAAGATAGGAAGTGATGGAGAAAATACTGCAGTCATCCAGAAAGAAAATATCCAAATATATGTGAGCCACCCTCACGACGACACAGGATCATTCAGCTTCTACATTAAAAGATCAAAAGGATTGAAATATGACATTCCCTAAGGCAAAGAAATTAGCATAACCATCAAGGACCGATTTCAAAGAAAGTTGAGCATAGTATTTCAGGCAAGGAGATGGACATTCAATGAAATAAGGAGTTTCCAGACCTTCCTGATGCAAAGGCCGGAGCTCAATAAAAAATCTGATCCTCAAACACAAGTCTCAAGAGAAGCATATAAAGGTAAACAGGGGAAAAACTTGTTATTTAATGTGTTAACTGTTTACATTCCTACAAGGGAAGATGATATTGTTAATCATTGGAATAGTATAGTTATTATGATTATAAAAAGGATATACATAGATAGAAGGAGCGTTTATAAAGTAAATTATGCAATGATAAAAATGGGATTTAAGGGTACAAAGGGATTGTAACTGGAGATGTGAAGAGGAGGAGGCAGATAAAGGTAAATCACATCACAAGAAGAGGCAGTATATTACAATATAGGCAAAGAGGGGAGGCAGATGAGTATACTCTCCCTTGATTGGGTTAAAGGAGGGAAAAAAACTCAGTTACGTATAAAAATATAGCTAGCTCTATAAGCAGTATGAGGGGAAAGGGAGAAGAAAAGGAAGGGAGGGTAAAAGGGCGGGACGAGTTAGTAAGGTAAAATGGAAGGGAAAGGGACAGGGGCTAAAAGAAAGGAGGGAAGATGGAAGGAGAGAGTCGTAAAAAATGAAAACTTTTGGGGAGAGGTAGGCAGAATGGAGAACTAAAAGCATAAACGGGAGGAAAAAGTATGGAGGGAGAGACACAGACAATTATCATAACTGTGAATGTGAATGGGATAAATTCTCCCATAAATCAGAGACAGAGAGCAGAATGTATTAAAAACCATAATTCAAGAATACTGTTTACAAAAAAAACTCATTTGAAACAGGGGCATAAAACCGTATAAATGTGAAAGGATGGAGAAGAATATATTGTGGTTCAGTTGATGTAAAAAAAAAAAGCAAAGATAGCTGTCCCAATGAAAAGAAAAAAGGAAGGAAACTATATCTTGCTAAATGGCACCATAGACAATGAAGCAATTTTATTACTTAACATATACACTCCAAGTCGTATAACATCCAGATTCTTAGAGGACAAGTTAAGAGAGGTACAGGAAGAAAAAGAGAGCAAAACTATACTAGTAGGGGTCCTCAAACTTCCACTCTCTGAACTTGATAAAGCTAAACTCAAAATAAACAAGAAAGAAGTCAAAGAAGTGAAAAAAGTTCTGCATATGATAGACATGGTAGTCTCTGGGGAAAATTGAATGGTGATAGAAAGTAATATACCTTTTCTCAGAGGTACAAGAACATATACAAAAATTGACCCTGTAGTACGTCATAAAAACCTCACAACCTAGTGCAGAAAGGCAGAGATAGTCCATGCAATCTTCTCATATCACAATGCAATAAAATTTATATGTGTTCAATGGTTGTGAAAGGGTAAAGAAACAGTAATTGGAAACTAAATAATCTAATTCTGAAGAATGAATGGGTAACAACAAATCATAGAAGCAATCAAAACTTCATTCAAGAGAATCACAACAGACAGACAACCTACCAAATGTGATGGGATACTGAAAAAGCTAGAAAAAGAACAAACTGAAAATCTCCTAGTAAATGCCAAAATAAAAACATTGAAAACCAAAGGAGAGATTAATAAAATTTAAATTAAGGAAGCTATTGAACTAATAAAATCAAGAGTTGACTTTATGATAAAAAAAGTAAAATTGTTAGTATCTGATCAATTTGATTAAAAAGAGTGATTAGAAAACCAAATAACCAATATCAAAAATGAAAAGGATGAACTAACCTCCAGTGAGGAGGAAATGAAAAGAATAATTTGAAATTATTTGCCCACCAAATACTCCCATAAATTTGAAACTCTAAATGAGGTGGATGATTATTTTTAAAAAAATATAATTTTTCCAGATTAATAGAAGAGGAAGTTAAATACTTAAATCAGATCACCTTAAAAAAAAAAGGAAATTGTAGAAGACTGAGTGACTTCCCTGGCAAACAGTCTATGAGGCCAGAGGGATTTACCGGTGAATTCTAACTAACATTTAAAGAAGAGTGAATTCCAGCACTATATAGACTAATTGGGAAAATTGGAGAAGAAGGATTCCTATTCAGTTCTTTGTATAATTCAAATATGGTCCTGATACCTAAACCAGGAAGACTAAAAATGGAGAAAGAAAAGTTAAAGCCAAATTTTTCTAATGAATGTAGATGCAAAAATCTTAAATATTAGCAAAAAGTAAGTGTACAATAACTTATCACACGATTAATACTTTATGATCAGTATGTTGATCATATCAACAAAAAATATCCCAGAAATCCCATGATTACCTCACTAGATGCAGAAAAAGCTTTTAACAAAACACCAGTCATGGTATATGAATGTAATGGAACTCTACTGTGCTATGAGAAACGACTAACAAGAAGACTTCAGAGAAACCTGGAAAGAATTATATGAAGGGATGATAAACTCAGCACTTCATTACAATGCAAAGACTTAACATTTTCCAATATACTCTTGAAGCAAAACTCCTTCCACATTCAGGGAAAGAACTACTGAATTGGAACAGAGACAGAAACAAATCATTTTCTTTTGTATTATGTTTTGTTTTGTTTTATAGATTCCCCATTCATTTTAATTCTTCTATGCAATGTGCATTTAATTGGAATGTACATGTAGGAACTATAGAAGATTGTATGCCTTCTCAATGAGGGAGTGAGGAGTGAGGAAGGAATAAGGGGGCAGGAGTGGGAAAAACATCTAAGATGTATGAAAGTGATTGTCAAACACTGAAAACAAATGAAATGATTCAATTATAAAAAAATACAACACTCATTCCTATTGAAAACACTGGAGAGCATAGGAATAAATGGAACTTTCCATAAAATAATGAGCAGTATCTGCCTAAAACAATCAGCAAGCTTTATATGCAACAGGAATGAAATGGATGGAATTCCAATAAGGTCAGGGGTGAAACAAGGATGTCCATTATCACCACTGTTATTCAATATGTTTCCTGATATTTTTTTCTAGAGCTTGAAAAAGTAATATTAAAATTCATCTGGAGGAAGAAAAGCTCCAGAATATCAAGGGAAGTATTGAAAAGAAATGTTAGGGAAGGTGGACTAGCCCTACTGGAATTAAAATTGTATTACAAAGAAGCAATCATCAAAACTGCTTGTTAGTTGCTAAGAAACAGAGAGGTACACCAGTGGAATAGGTTAGGTAGTCAAGGTACAGAAGTCAATGAACATAGCAGTCTACTGTCTGATAAACCCAAGGCCTCCAGCTTCTGGGATTACAACTCACTGTTTGATAAAATTTCTTGAGAAACCTGAATGATAATGTGGTGGAAACTGGACATAGACCATTGCCCAACACAGAACACAAGAAAAAAGTCCAACTGGATATATAATGTAGTATAAAGATTGATATTATTTAAAAATAAAGGAAGGGAACAAGTAATAGTGTATTTGTGAGGTTTAGGAAGAATGGAGAAATTTTTGACCAAACAAGAGATAGAGAATATTATCGAGTGCAAGACTGATCATTTTGATTTCATTAAATTAAAAACTTTTTGCACAAACTAACTCAATGCATCCAAGATTAGGAGGGAAGCAGAAAATAGGGAAAGAATTTTTGCAAGTCACGTCTGTGATAAAGGCCTCATTTCTCAAATATATATATATATATATACATATATATATGTATATATATATACATATATATGTATATATATATGTATATATACATATGTATATATATAACTGAGTCAAATGTAGAGGAATGCAAATCATTCCCCAAATGATAAATGGTCAAATGATAACAAGCAGGTTTCACAGGAAGAAATTAAAAATATCTATAGTCACATGAAAAAATGCTCAAAACCACCATTGATTAGAGACATGCAAATCAAAACAACTCTGAGGTACCACATCATACCTATCAGATTGGCTAACATGACAAAAAAGAAAGATGATAAATGTTGGAGAAGGTGTGGGAGATTTGTAACACTAATTTATCATTGGTGGAGCTGTGAGCTGATCCAACGATTCTGGAGAACAATTGAAACTATGTCCAAGGGGCTACAAAAATATGCATACACTTTGACCCAAGAATATTACTTCTGGGACTCTATTCCAAAGACTTCATGGAAATGGAAAGGGGTCTCACGTTTACAAAATACTTGTAGCATCTCTTTGTGGTGGACAAAAACTGAAAATCAAGGGGATGCCCATCAATTGGGGAATGCCTAGCTGCCCATGTTAATGATAGAGTAGTTTTAAGAGAATCACTAGTCCCAACACGATCACAAAAATGTGCGGATTTTATATAAGCAATGTTTTATAAACAGAATATATGTTATATATTAGAGAGTTTATAAGAGGGAATATACCAGTATTAAGGGAACTCAAGAGGAGTTTTTATGTGGAATGTGAAGAATTAAATGAGACTTAAAGAATGGCAGAAGAGAATTAAGATGAATGAAAAATTCCAGGATTCAGTGCAAACCAGTTGAAATTCATGTCTTGCTCAAGGAACAGGTAGGAGAACAGGATCTTCAGAGTGGGAAGACAATGGGGTCAGTTTATAGTCTATATATATTTAAAAGCAACGAGTTCATTTGATACTGCGCAATGCACTAGGACTACAAAGAAAGGAGAAATACAATGTTTGGTTTTAAATAAACTTCACTTCAATGGGGAAGATAAAATGAGAAATGGTCTGTGCAAAGAAGATGTATACATTCTATAATGGAAAAAATTACCTGAGAGAAGAAGCTAGAATTAAGCGGCCAGTAAGGCTTCTTTTATATTGGAGATTACATGTATACATTACTTATATACAAAACAGAATGTATTGTACGTGCTATTCGTCTTTCTGAGGGGAGCTTATGAAAAAGATTTAGGTACAAGTTAGCAATTGAGTAAATTCTCCAGGAAACAAATTATTTTGAAAGTTGGAAATTAGTCAAGAATGTGTTTTCAGAAAGGGAGACAGCTAACATAAAGGCATAGATTTGGGAAATAAAATGTCTTATGTGAATAATGTTAACAAGGGCAATCTGCTTGTATTGAAAAGTATGGCAAAGGAAGTATTTTACAAAAAGCTTTAAAAGGTAGTTTAGGTTCAGTCTGTGAAGTGCTCAGATGAGTCCATTCACAATTAGGGGGTGTGATATGATTAATTACGCAGCAGGAAATTGATCTTTCTCATTACGTTTAGGGGAATAAAATGAAAAAAACTCCAGACAAAAGATTGTTCTCTAATAACTCCCATGGGGATTGCTCTTTGGAATTCATGTACATTATTGCAGAAAGATGTTTCCAGCATTTTTTTCTTCCTTCCTGAGAGTGTATATAAGTTACTCTTTTTGTGGCTATAGGAAAATAATCAAGACTTAAAATTCAATTTGTTCATATACTTTTAAAAAGGCTGCTTCCTGAGCTCTTTGTCTGGAATTGGCATGTGGAATGATCAATACTAATATACTGGGATTTGGCAACTGAATTGAAAAAAATGTATTGTTTTCACAGAAGGTATGAATATGACAATTTCTCCAGGTCTCAACTTCCTCAACTCTAAAAGAAATAGGTGGTACTAGATGGTCTCAGTGGTCTATGGTTATAATTTTATGACGTTAGAGTAATTTTTGGCCATGACCTGAGTCTCAGTGATTCCATTCTATGAAAGATTCAGGAGATTTGATATGGTTATCAGTAATTTTCTCGATGAAATCAGCCTATTTGTGTTTAATTCTACATGCACATCCTGGACTGACTCTATGTTCTTGACACTATCCTTGGCGTTGGAAGTACCAAAAAAGAATATTGAATTCCATCAAGAAAGAATATAGAAAAATAGCATAGAAAGAAAGTAAAAAATGATGTGGAATTATGTGGCAAAAAAAAATAGGTACGACAGAGGGCAGAGCTACTGTAAGCAATAATAGTAATAGTAGTAGTAATGATCTATATTGTGTTTTAAGATTTTCCAGGCTATCACTTGAAATAATTATTTTTCTTTAATATACTCTGAAGTAGTCACTGAAACCATTAATATTGTTATTTTTCAGATGTACAAATAAAACAAAAATGGTAAGTTACATGATTGTGGTCCCTAAATTATAAAAATACATATGGGCTAAAATTCTTTATTAATTGTTGCTATTTATTATACTCTTATTGCTACAGAAGGCTACTTCTTATGTGGAAAATCAAATATGGTGCTGGTATAGCCTGTCCAATAAGACAAAGATAAAAGATAGAAGAATAAAGTATGTTGTGGAGGAAATCACTTTAAGATGGGTAGATCACAGAAAGCTTTGTGAAATAAATGACGTGGGAGCTCATTTGAAACGGGAACAATGATGAATGAGTGTGATGTGGATATTAAAGACAGACTGAGAAAATGCTCAGAAGGAAAAATGAGATCAGTGCAGTAATAGCTGTCCTTTTTAGATACAACACAGTACATACGATTTTAATGCCATCCTTTGAGGTTTGTACCTTACTCCAGTTGCAACCTGAAGAAGGTAGAAGATGTTGAACCATGGGATGACTTCCGCAGTCTTATTATTTAGGAAGATTATTTAGGAAGATTACTTAAATCTTAAATGATAAAATCGCCCTAAAAGCCAATCACTAGAGATTATTATCACCAACACAAACCCCTCGTTTAGGAATTCCACATACAGTTTACCCTTTACATAGATGTTACAACTTTAACACAATTAAGGGCCACACCACTTGGGTGATCATTTTACTTCAGCTCCTGGGTGGGACTGGCGTCACTCCACTGCTTCTACAGTAGAAAGAATTAACATCTCTTCTTTGAGCATCTTCAGTTAAGATTAGATCTTAAGTCCTTCATTAATTACTGGACTTCAGAAGGAAAGGAAGATGGGGCCAGGAATTTTTCTTAAAATTTACCACAGTTCTACCTGGAGCCAAAAAATTCCTGGTCTTCTTTATCTTGTCCCTTATTTTCCAACCCTGCCCCTCCATACACCCTGAAGTTATTATAACAAATTAGCTTACAAATACAAATTTATTGGTGGGTGATGACTGAATTGGAGGAGGGAATTGGTAGAATAAATAATTTAAAAGCGAATTTTAATAGTCCATTTTAGTTTCTTTTCATTAAATTAACAAACATTTCTCAAGGGAAAAGGTGATGAGGAGATAGTAAATTAATATTAGAACCACATTGAGGTTTCAAAGTATCGAACTGAGAATTAGGCAGGGGTGAGTAAAGCAAATGAAAGTAAAAATTGGCAAATTGTTTTTGATTCTGGGTATCTATAAACATGATATGGGGGAAACATCGAAGAAAGAATTCATATACGGCATCTACACCATTTCGGACACTTTACAAATACGATTATATTTGATTTTCACAACAACTAACAAGACAGGTAGTGTTATTGTCATCGTTGTATAGTTGAGAATCTTGAGGCAAAGAGAGATGAAGTTATTTGCTCATGGTTAAATAGCTAGTACGTTTCTGAAGCTGGATGTAAATGCAGGTCTTGATCCAATAAACAAACCCAGATGGCCATTGTGCCATCTATATGTCTACTGACAGTAAATAAACTTGGGAATGTTCAGTGAAGCGTATTTCTAGCATAAAAGATAATGTGAGCAATGTACAGAAGTAAACTATTTAGGAGGAGATTGGAAAATAGAGAGTTACATTTCCAGATGTTTTATCCATATACTTTGCCCTTTTCCTCTACTTTAGTATCTAGATTCCTTACAGGAAGGGACTTTGTTTATCACGCTTGCAACTGCACAATCATATATATCACTTAGAGCCTGATAGATGCTTTATGTAATGTATTTTGATTGGATCTGAAATAGAAATTGATACCTGGCCTGTTTTTGAACAAGTTCCATTTCAAATGCTTAGAATATCATCCTGGTTGAGATAGGACATACGAAGAAAGACGCTACTTTCATCAAAGAAACAGTGATAAATACATGTACGTAAGAATGTATTTGTTCCTGATAGTAACCCTCTCCAGGGTGGCTTTTGGAGGGGAGGGAAGAAAAATAAAGTAATTTATGAGATAATTTGGCTATATATTTGAAAGGAATAGCAAGTTGTGGCTAGTAGATTTCCAGTTTCATGTGAAGTTATCTTTTCATTGTGCTATGTTATGGAAATGCTTGTTTTATTCTGAAAATCAAAAATAAAATGAAAAAAGATAGTTTCCAGATAGAAATATGAAAATGGAACTCAGAATAATACAAGCATATCCATATGAGTAATGGTGATAATTGAGGTCATAGGAGAGAATGGAACTAACATTGGAGAGGGGCACTGGAAAATAATCCTGCAATACACTCATACACCATAAATGAAACATTTTATTCTCTTTACAGTGAGAAACTACTTGATTCCATTCAACCAGAGGAACTTGGTCACATTCAATATTTTACAAGAAGGGCTTATATTGTTATTGTTGTTGTTTTTGCCAGCTGTGAGAAGAATTGATTGTAGTCAGGTATGATTAATATCAATAACATAAGTTGAAAGATGGTTAATATAATCGAATTCAGTTCAACAAATATTTGTCAAAGTGAAAGGAAATGAGGGGTTGAATTAAGTTTGTTAGTTGTGTGGGTGGAGATACATAAAAGGGATATTAGGGAGTTCCATCTAACAGGAATTTGCAAGTGACTAGATAGCGAGAGTGATGACAAATTCTTTAGACTAACACACAAGACCATAATGCCCATGGAGTTAATTTAAGTACAACTCAAAGGCTGGGACAACCAATCTCACAGTCATTATAACCAAGTCTTGTGTTTATAAGAAGTTATTATACCTGAAGCAAACTTTACATCAATCATAACAACAAATTCATTAGGAGCATGTTATTAATAATCAATTGAACATAGATTTTTTTGAAAACCTCTCTTTTGTCTGGCACTCTCTGGAGAGTTGAGAATGAAAAGTCAAGTGAAGGGAAAGTTAAGAGTCAATTATTAACACCTAAAATATATGAGACGCTGGGCTAAAGGCTTTACGATTGTGTTTAATTCTCATGACAACCTTGAGAAACGTGTCACTATGATACCGAATTTCTTACTGAGGAAAGATGTTGAGAAAGATTTACTGACTCCTACAAAGAAATTCCAAAGAGTTGTCATCATGTAGAATCATCTCTTTTTGATGTGTTATGTTCTTTGCCTATTTCGGTACACTAACGAATATTCACCTGGAATTATGTATTTTTTCAGATTATCTTTCCTACAGAGAATTTCTGAGTGCCTAAAGTATATCATTTAGATGAAGATGAAGAACAACTCTATGATAAATGAATTTATTTTGATAGGACTCACCAATTCTTGGGAGCTTGAGATTTTCTTTTTTGTGATTTTCTTCCTTGCCTATATATCAATTTTGGCTGGTAACTCTCTCATTATACTTATGGTGACTTTTGACTCCCACCTGCACTCGACCCCCATGTACTTCCTCCTTGCCAACCTCTCCTTACTTGACATATTTCTGTCCAGTGTAACTCTCCCTAAGATGATCATAGACTTCTTCAGGGAGAGAAAAACCATCTCCTTTTGGGGCTGCATGGCACAGATTTTTCTGGCTCATCTCTTAGGAGGTAGTGAGGTGACTCTTCTCATAGTGATGGCTGTTGACAGATATGTTGCAATATGCAAGCCCCTCCACTATACTATTATCATGAACCATCGAATTCTGGTAGGAAGTGTTCTGCTCTCATGGATGGTTGGCTTTGTGCACACCATGAGCCAAATGGCTTTTATGGTGAGTCTGCCCTTCTGTGGCCCCAATGTGATTGATGATGTTTTTTGTGACCTTCCCCTTGTGTTGAAACTTGCCTGCACTGACACTTATGTCCTGGAACTGCTTGTTGTTGTATTCAGTGGCCTTCTTACTCTGATATCCTTCATTCTTTTGCTTGTCTCCTATATTGTTATATTAGTTACTGTCTGGTATCGCTCCTCTAGTGGACTGTCTAAGGCTCTGTCTACACTGTCTGCTCATATCACAGTGGTAACTCTTTTCTATGGGTCACTACTCTTAATATATGCTTGGCCAGTTAGTAGTTATACATTAGATAAATTTCTTTCAGTGTTTTACTCAGTGATCACTCCTCTGCTGAACCCAATTATCTATAGCTTAAGGAATAAGGAGATGAAAGCAGCAATGAATCGACTTAGAATTCGGCACGTCTTCTCTAAGACAAACTTCTAAATGATGGTTAAATTTGTTATTGTACATGAAAAAATATCTGTTAAAATGATAAATTATGTATATAATTTGTGTGTGCATGTTTTACATGTAAAAATCAATCATTTTCTCAAAATAATTTTAAATAATATTCAATACATACCTTCATTTGTGTTTCTGTTTTGTATGTCTTTGACTTTCCCTTAATTTTGAAACCCTCAAAACTGGGATTTAACTCAGTCTTGCAATTATAAATTGAATATAATTCCAGGAAAGATCTGTATAGAAAATCATCACTTGAAGTATATTATTACCAAAATATTTTTTTCCATTCTTTGGTCCTATTATGTTTTAGTATTATTTTAAATGTAACTTAATTTCACCTTGATAAACAGTGAGTGTGGGTGGGTAAAGACTTGCAAATTTGAATACTTTAAAGACTCTGTCCCAGAGTGGAGTTTCCAATTTCTCCATCAATGTCAAAACAGATTTTAAGTGGTTACCAGAAATACTTAAATACATTTGAAAAGAGTGATTGAGTAATACCTATGGCACTGGTTCATGTTATACAATATAGTTTATATTGTGCATAAGGTGTATACTTCACTCTAGCAACGGGCCTGAAGAGACCCTAGTGAGAGTGATGTTAAGATGAGGATATGTAGCACATGGTTACAAGCATCTATTGACATGAAACACACGCACACACACACACACACACACGTTATTGTGAAAGAAACAAAAGTCTTAGGTATTAAAATAACCTTTGGAACATCTCTCAGGGCAGTTTTTATCAAGAGTACATGATATCATTATAATCAAATGACATCGCAAAAACACAGTCTAAATGCTAAATTCACATGTAGGAAACTAATAATCAGAATTTGGTCAATAGGTCTTTGTATTTTAAAATACATTTATTTATTTATTTATTTGCTTTCCCTATACTTATCCTTGAATTCTAACACCTATACTTTCATAATCATTACTGGAAAAAAAGGAATTTTTTAAAAAGAAGATAAACAAATCAATGCCCTGAAAAAATTATGTTATTATGTATAATGTTAAACTTTGG
Organism: Bettongia penicillata ogilbyi; assembly: GCA_023548195.1. Lineage (NCBI taxonomy): Eukaryota > Metazoa > Chordata > Mammalia > Diprotodontia > Potoroidae > Bettongia > Bettongia penicillata. Next base: position 1,733,932 of record JAJHZJ010000051.1, on the reverse strand, counting down.
TCAACTCCACCACTCTCTCCTGGTTCTCTCTAAATGGAGACAGATATATGTTCTCAAATCTTTATTTCGGGGAAATTCTTGGTTGTTGCTATTTCTTTTAAATCTCACAACATTCAGTTTTATTTGTTTAGTGGTTATTTTTGTTTCCTTTTACCTTTTTTTGTTGCTCATAATATTTTTCTGGTTCACCATATTTCACTTTGTCTACTTCCTGAACGTCTTTCCAAATTTCTATCAAGGTCGTTAAAGTCACTATTTCTTATGGCACATATCCCCATTAAATTCATATGTCAAAATCTATTTGACCTTTCCCCAATCTGTATGCAAATATTTGGGTTACAGTTATTTCTAAATAAAAAACAACAAAAATACCATTATATGTATTTTGCTATACACGTATATGGAGTTTCATTTTTGTCATTACTACTCTTAAAGTAGATGCATAGCAGTGGAATCTTTGGATGACAGGGCATGGACATTTTAGCTACTTTGATTAGTTACAAAATGGTTTCTGTAATATTTACATTAAAATACAATTCCATCAGCATATTAAATTAACAGGTGCTTATTAAACCTTTGGTCAACCCTGAGGATTTGGAATATGGTTAAAAGAGCAACTATTTTGAAGTTTCTCGCTGAAAAATATGGAGACAATTTTCAGACAATTATTTGTAAACACCATATATTATGTATGTATTGAAAGTGTTATGAGTAGGAAAGAGTTAGCATTAAGGGTGCCCAGGAAGGGAGTTTTGCTTTTGTTTTTGTTTTTTGTTTTGTTTTTGTTTTTTAATAAACATGCAGTTTCAGAGGTCAAATAAAACCAGGGACATCAGTAAAGGGTAATGATGAGGGAGAAAATTCCAAAAATGGGATATAACCAGTGAAAATTCATGAAGTTGGAAAATGGTGTGTCTATTCACGTAACAGCAAGGAGGTGAACATCACTGTTTTCTCCAGTACATGAGGGACAGTAATGTTAGATACTAACTAGTCAATACATATTTTTAAACTCCTTCAAAATGCTTGGCATTGTGATAAGCACTGGGAATACTCTCCAAAGGCAAAAGAATCCCCAATCAAATGGGAGAGACAATACAAAAAGATTTATTACAAGCAACCGAACTACAGGATAAATTTGGAATGTTTACCTGTGGAAAGTTGTGAGAAATTAGTGACATCCAAAAAGGTTCCTTCTATCTAAAGGACAACATGTGTATGTGAAAATACATACAGAACAGAAAGCATGAAAATAAGGCAGTAATAGTTAAGGGTATGAGATCAAAAAGGTTATATTTCTTAAAAGGAAATAAAGTGAATATGTGAATTCCATGCTCTTTCTGGATACTTATGGCTCCACTGTTATTTCATTAATGCTCACTTACTTAAACGTTTTATACCTGCATTAAGACCCTGCATTTGATCTTTCAAAAGACATGGGGAGAGAAGTCAAATAAACGCAGAGAGATAGGAAGGGGAGAGAGATCCATTAGGTACATGAATACTCACACTGTTAGTCAATGCTATATCAATGCTCTTTCTTTCCTTATATATGATATACAGGATAGCATTTTGTTTTTTAGTTAATTTTATTTTCAGTGTTCTACAATCACTATCACATAACTTAGATCATTATTTTTTCCTCCCTCCTCCCTAATTCCTCCCCCTTCCCAAGACAGCATACAATTTTATAAAGGTTCCACACATACCTTTCTAGTAAATACATTTTCACTATATTCATGCTGTGTAGAAGAACTAAAATTAATGAACAAAATCATATAGCAAGCCAAAAAATGATTCACACAGACACAAAAATTGTCTGCTACATTCTGCAATTGAATTCCATAGTTCTTTCTATGGATGTGGAAGGCATTTTGCCTTAGAAGACCAGGAATTTTTTTTTGTCTTTGCATTGCTAAGAAGTTCTAAGACCACCCAGAAAAAGCTCACACACTGTGGTGGTTTCTGTGCACAAGGTTATCCTGGTTCTGTTCCTTTTGCTTAGCATGAGATCGTATAAATCTTTCCAGGCCTCTCTGAAGTCTTCCTGTTCGTCATTTCTTATAGCTCAATAGTACTCCATTACATTCATATATCATAATTTATTCAGCTATTCACCAATTGATGGGCATCTCCTTGATTTCTAGTTTCTGGCCACCACAAAGAGTGCTGGTATAAATATTTTTGTACATATGGGACCCTTTCCCATTTTTATGATCTCTTGGGGATACAATCCTAGAAGTGGTGTTACTGGGTCAAAGAGTATGCATACTTTTATGGCCCTTTAGACATAGTTCCAAACTCCTCTCCAGAATGGTTGGATCGGCTCACAGCCCCACCAACAATGTATCAGTGTTCCAACTCTCCCACATCCTCTCCAACACTTATCATCTTCCTGTTCTGTCATGTTTGCTCAAAAGACTACAAAAATGTGTGTGCACTTTGATCCACCAATATCTCTTCCAGGAGTATATCCCAAAGAGATCATAAAAAGGATCCCACATGTACAAAGGTATTTACAGCTGCTATCTTTGTGGTGGTCAAATCCAGGAAATCTATGTAATGTCCATCAAATGGGGAATGGCTGAACATGTTGTGGTATATGGATGTAATGGTATATTCTTGTGCTATAAGAAAAGATGAACAGGAAAACTTCAGAGGTGCCTAAAAGTACTTATATGAACTGATGGTGAAGGAAAGGAGCAAAACTAGTAGAACATTTTACACCACAATAAATACAGTGTGCCAGGAACTTGTCTGGTAGGCTTAGTCCTTCACAGCAATGCAAGGATCTAAAAAATTCCCAATGGATTTTTGAAGCAAAATGCCTTCCACATCCAGAGACTGAAGTATGGAAGTGGATACCAAATTGAATCAAAGCGTTTACTCTTGTGTTTCTTTATGTTTTGCTCTTTTTTTTCACGATTTCTTCCATTCATTTTAATCTTTCTATACAACATGATTAAGGTGAAAAGGTATTTAGTAAGAATGTAGGTGTAGAACCTAAATAAGATTGATTGCCATCAAGGGGAGGGTGTGGGGATGGAGGAAGAACTAGGGGCAGCAGAATATAAAAAATCTGGAATGTATGGAAGTAATTGTGAAAAACTGAACACAAATAGAATATTTTTAAAAATGGTTAAAAATCATATAACTCCAAGAAGAAATTAAGAAATTAATCAAATATTTTTTGAAATGGAGTACCTTTTTTCCAACTTGATATCTACCATGTATTTGGATAATTTGTGTTTTAAATACTTGACAGAGAATCCTGTTAGATATATTCATTTTTCAGATAGAAATGTAGAATTGGAGATCAAAATAGAGTTAGTGAGTAGATATATGTATTTGTTATATATCTGTATAGTGCTAATAATTCAGACCATAGGAGAGAAAGGAGCTATCATTGCAGAGGACATTCAGCAATAGTTCATATAAATCCTCCCAGGCACCACTTGATGGACATCCCCTTGATTTCCAGTTCTTTATTTATTTAAGATTTCAACGTTAATTTCCAAAACATTTTTCGGTTCCAAATTTTCTCCCCATTTCTCCCCTCCCCCCAACTCAAAACGCTGAGCATTCTAATTACCCCTATGACCAATCTAACCTCCCTCCCTTCCCTTATCCCCATCTTCTCTTTTGTACTGTAGGGCAAGATAATTTTCTATACTCTTTGACCGGTATTTCTTATTTCCTAGTTGCAAGAATCAACAGTGTTGTTCCTAAAACTTTGAGTTCCAATTTCTCTTCAACCCTCCCTCCCCACCCATTCCCTTTGGGAAGGCAAGTAATTCAATATAGGCCATATCTGTGAAGTTTTGCAAATGACTTCTGTAATAGTCGCGTTGTGTAAGACTAACTATATTTCACTTCATCCTGTCCTGCCTCCCATTTATTCTATTCTATTTTTAATCCTATGTCTCCCCAAGACTGTTGACTTCTAATTGCTCCCTCCTCCCATTGCTCTCTCTTCCATCATCCTCTCCACCCTACTCATCCCCTTCTCCCCCACTTTCCTATATTGTAAGATAAATTTTCATAGCAAAATGTGTGGGCTTTTTATTCCTTCTTTAGTCGAATGTGATGAGAGTGAGCTTCATGTTTTTTCTCTCACCTCCCTACTTTATCCCTCCTCTGAAAAGTCATTTGCTTGCCTCTTTTATGAAAGATAATTTGACCCCTTCCATTTCTCCCTTTCACTTCCCAATATATTTCTCTCTCACCACTTTATTTTATTTTTTTAAGATATGATCCCTTCCTATTCTATTCACCCAGTGTTCTCTGCCTCTCTCTCTCTGTCCCTCCCTCCTCTCTCTCTCTCTCTCTCTCTCTCTCTCTCTCTCTCTCTCTCTCTCTCTCTCTCTCTCTGTGTGTGTGTGTGTGTGTGTGTGTGTGTAATCCCAACCACCTACCCAGACACTGAAAAAAAGTTTGCAAGAGTTACAAATATTGTCTTTCCATGTAGGAATGTAAATAGTTCAACTTTAGTAAGTCCCTTATGATTCTCTTTGCTGTTTATCTTTACATGCATCTCTTGCTTCCTGTGATTGAAAGTCACATTTTCTTTTCAGCTCTGGTCTTTTCATCAAGAATGCTTCAAAGTCCTCTATTTCATTGAAAGACAAGTTCTTCCCCTGAAGTATTATACTCAGTTTTGCTGCTTAGGTGATTCTTCTTTTTAGTCCTAGTTTCTTTGACTTCTGGAATATAATATTCCTCTTCCTTGGATCCTTTAATTTAGAAGCTGGTAGATCTTGTGCTATCCTAATTGTATTTCCACAATACTGGAATTGTTTCTTTCTAGCTGCTTGCAATATTTTCTCCTTGACCTGGGAACTCTGGAATTTGGCCACAATGTTCCTAGGAGTTTCTCTCTTTGGATCTCTTTCAGGAGGGGGTCAGTGGATTACTTAAATATCTATTTTGCCCCCTGAATGTAGAATATCAGGGCAGTTTTCCTTGATAATTTCCTATGATGTCTAGGCTCTTTTTATGGTTATGGCTTTCAGGTAGTCCCAAAATTTTTAAATTGTCTCTCCTGGATCTTTTTTCCAGGTCAGTTGTTTTCCCAATGAGATATTTTACATTCTCTTCCATTTTTTTTTCATTTTTCTCATTTTGTTTTGTGATTTCTTGGTTTCTCTTTCGGTCAGAAGCTGCAGAACTTTGTGTTGAGCTGATGTGTGAAAAAGCTAAAAGTAGGTTTTTGTTTGGTGTTTCCCTGATCAACCCTGGGGTTAGTTTTTTAAGTGTGATGGAGGGGTTGTCTGGTCACAGATCTCCTCAGCTGAACTGAGACAAAGGCAAGGTCAGGAGCCAGTGATCCCAGCTTCCCTTTTGTCTTTCCAATTCCCCTGGAGTGCTGATTCATGCCTAGATGTTAACGCATGTTCACACCCCTCCTTGGGCTCCTCTCCTGGTGCTTGGTCTTGCCTGTGTCCTAGAGCGAGTTTTCTCTGTCCTGCTTCCTCTGTCCTTCCGGTTTGCCTCTGCCACAGTAGGAGGGATCCCCTTTAGTTATTTTCCTAGACTCAGTTGTTATGGGACTATTGGCCCCCTTCTGCTCTTTCCGCAGATCCAGGATTTTTCTGGGGAAATACTTTATGGTTCTTTCAAGGTCGTCAAGAGTAAAGGAGAGAGCATTTACTGATCCCTCTCTCATCTTGGCTCCTGGGGGTTCAAGTACGTGACTTACCGAAGTTTAATCTTTGGGCTGAAGGTCTCAGGAGCTGCTGTGCTGTTATCTGGCTCTCAGTGTCTCTCACTGGCTCAGTTCGGCTTGTCTCCCATCCTCGGTGCCGCTCTGCTGCTTCCGCCCACCACTCTCAGGTTTCTCAGGTCCCTTCTGCTCTGCTGTGCTGGTCATCTGCACTGTGTCCTTGGGGCTCACCCCCGCAGAATAGATGCTTCCCGTGGTCCTTCCAGTCTACCTTGGGCTCCAAATCTGTCATAGTCTGTCTCCCACTGGACTCCACACCTCCAAAATTTGGTCAGATTCTCCTTTCAGAGGTATCCGAAGGGGTTAGTACAAGAGCTTAGGTGAGTCATTTCTCTCACTCCACCATCTTGGCTCAGCTAGATTTCTTGGTTTCTCATATAGTCATTAGCCTCCATCTGTTCCATTCTAAGTTTTAAAGAAGTATTTTCTTCAGCGAGCTTTTGAACCTCCTTTTCCATTTGGCTAATTCTGCTTTTGAAAGCATTCTTCTCCTCTTTGGCTTTTTGGATCTTTTTTGCCAATTGAGTAACCCTATTTTTAAAGTTGTTCTTTTCTTCAGATTTTTTCTGGGTCTCCCTTAGCAAGGTGTTGACCTACTTTTCATGCTTTTCTTGCATCTCCCTCATTTTTGTTTCTAGTTTTTGCTCCACCTCTCTTACTTGATTTTCCAAAACCTTTTTGAGCTCTTCCATGACCTGAGACCACAGACTATTTCTTTTGGATGTTTGGAATACAGAAGCCTTGACTTTTATGTCTTTCCCTGATATTAAGCATTGTTCTTCCTCATCACAAAGGATGGGAGAAGATGTCTGTTCACCAAGAAAGTAACATTCTATACCCTCATTTTTCCCCTTTTTTTGGGCATTTTCCCAAACAGTTATTTGACTTTTGTATCCTTTGTCAAGAGTAGGGTATACTCTGGGAATCTGTAATATCTCAGTTCCTCCAAGGTGGCACAATCCAGGATGTACACTGATCTGGAAGCAGGGAGAATTTTCTGTGCAGAATCATAGCAGTTACCTCTCCACAGCCACCTGTCCTCCAGTTTCACCAAGTCAGTGCTGGGGGCTGATTTTCAGATAAGCTGGATGGGCAGGACTGCCATTTACTGTGAAACGAAGACCACCTCTCTCAGGGCCTTTAAAAAAGGCTGAGGTAAGAGTCAATTGCTCAGTGCCCCCAGGGGTTTTAACGATCCAACCATGTCTGCCGGCTTCTTTAGGGCCTTCCCTAAAAACTGCTGCCACCTGCCTGATGTGGCCTCTATGACATTGTACAAGGCCAGAGCTGTGGGAAGGTCCTTCTCCCTTCCCGGCCAGCTGATAAAATCCTTGTCACCTTTAGGTCCTGTGGGTTGAGGGATCTGAGGACTCATTGCTGTGACTGGAGATTCTGCCCCCAAGGTGTCTTCCTCCCAGGGTTTCGTTGCACCCTGCGGCCAAGGTTGGGCTGGTCTCCATGCTCCGCTTCGCATCTGGTGCGAAGTTTCCAGTGGGACTTTCAAGTCATCCTGGGCTGGAAATCTTTCACTCTGTTGTTCCCCACTTCTGCTGCTCCATAATTTGTTGAGGGTCTCTCTCTACAGATATTTGTGGGCTATGGGGGGAGACCTTGAGTATGTGTGTCTTTCTACTCCTCTGCCTTGGCTCCACCCCCTTGATTTCCAATTCTTGTGCAGTACAATGAGAGCTGCTATAAATATTTTTGTAAACGTGGGTCCTTTTCCCATTTTTATGATCTCTTTGACTTATGGTATTAGAAGTGATATTGCTTGGTCAATGGGTGTAAACCTTTTTGTAGCCCTTCAGACATAGCTATAAATTGTTCTCCAGTATGATGTTATCAGCTCACTGCTCCACCAAAAGTGAATTAGTGTTATAACTGTCCCACATCTTCTCCAACATCTATCGTCTTCCTGTTTTGTCATGTTAGCCAATCTGATAGCTGGGATGCGGCACCTCAGAGTTGTTTTAATTTGCATCTCTCTAATCAATGATTTAGAGTATTTTTTCATATAACTTTAGATACCATTACTTTATCCCTCTGAAAATTACCTGTTCATATCCCTTCACCATTTCTCAATTGGAGAATAACTTGTATTCTTGGAAATTTGATTTAATTTTCTAGGTAATTTAGAAAGTGGGCCTTTAACACAGACATTAATTACAAAACTTCTTTCTCAATTTTCTGTTTCCCTGCTAATCTTGGTTGCTTTGAGTTTGTGTGGACAAGAGTTTTTTAATTTAATGTAACCCAAATTATCCATTTTTCATTTTATAATGCTCTCTATCTTTCATTAGTTCATAAATTTCTCCATTCTCCATAAATGTGACAAATAAGCTATTCCTTGCTCCCTTATTTTTTTTTTATACCATCTGCCTTTATACCTATATCATGTATTCACTTGGACTTTATTCTTGTATGGTGTCAAGTATTGATCGATGCCCAGTTTCTGCCACACTGTTTTCCAGTTTTTCTAGCAGTTATTATAAAACAGTGAGCTTTTATGCCAGAAGCTGGGGTCCTTTGGTTTATCACCAAACTGGTATATTATTTGACTACTGTGTATTTAGCATCTAACATATTCCACTGATCTACTCCTCTATTTCTTTGGCAGTACTAAGTTGCTTCAATCACAGTTGCTTTATAATACAAAGAGATTTAATAGGGTTAGTCCACCTACCCAAGAGTTTCATTTCATTAACTCTCTTGATATTCTGGACCATTTTTTTTTCCATATGTATCTTGATATTATTTTTATAGCTCTAGAAAATAATTTTCTGGTATGGCACTGGGTAAGTAAATTAATTTACACAATTTAATAGATTATAAAATAATTCAATTCAATTCAAGAAGAATTTACCAAGGTCAACTGTGATAAGGATTCGAATTGTTAAGTAGCTGTGTGAATGGAGAAGAGGAGAGTGATTCAATAGATATCAGGGAGTTAGAACCAACTGAAGTTGCAAGAGATTAGTTACGGATAGAAGAAGACTGTGCTTTAGAATACCATACAGCACAAAAGATTTTCTAAAAACATTGTAAAGGAACATTTTATAGTTGAAGTGGGGATGCAAGAGAGTACTAGATCTTCCTGATGAATAGGGAAAATATAACTTCCTCTAGATTTATTGGACTTCAAATGTAAAGCTTTAATTGACATTGAAAAAAAATAAACTGATGCATTTAATGAAGAAAAAAGTAGAAATGATTTGGAGTTAATCAGTAGTCAATATTTTTTTTCGTTTCTGCTGGTGGTAATTTAACTCTGATTTGAAAGAGTTCATTGATTACATAGTAGAGTTTTTTAGCAGCCTGATTCTTCACATTCTTCAAATCGCACTAGTCATTCCTGTCTATGAACTGTTGGTTCGTATAGGTCAGTGTAACTACGTCTATTTCATGCTTTTAAAATTAATTATGTCCTTTGCCATAAAAACCTATCTTCATCTAGAATGTATTTACTTTGAAACTTCCTATATACCTCTCACACTAACCTGTTACATTGATGTGTCCTGTAAAGTTGTGAGTCCTTAATCGATAAATATTTTCGTGACAATTCTCTTTGTTCTATCTATAATTACTGAGGGTATATTTGAGGAAAGATATAAATAGAGATTAAATAACTTCCCCCAAAGTGTTTCAAAGTAGCTTTACCATTTAATTGCGTGTGATCTTGATATGCAATTTGTTTCTATTTTCTATATACTCAAGAATGTTCGCCTAAAATTGTGACACCTTTCAGGTGGACTTCCCTACAGAGAATTGTTGAATGCTCCAAATATATCAAATATGTGAAGATGCAGAATAAGGCTATGATAAATGATTCATTTTGTTAGGCTCATTGATTCTTAGGAGCTTGAATTTTCTTTTTTTGTGATCGTTTTCCTTGCATATACAACAACCTTGACTGGAGACTGTGTGATTGCACTTATAGTTACCCACCTGCACTCGACTAGCATGTACTTCTTTTTTAAAAAAAATTATTTGTTTTCAGTGTTCTACAATATCTTCCATATAACTTAGATTTTCCCCTCTCCTTCCCCCTACTCCCCCTCTATCTCCCCTTCCTTCCCTGAGATGGCATACAATTTTATATAGGTTCTAGACATACATTTCTATTGAATACATTTTCACTTCAGTCATGTTGCAAAGAAGAGTTACAGTTAATGGGATAAAACGTAAAACAAGCCAAAACATAATACAAAAGAAAATGATTTGCTACGTTCTGTGATCAAATTCCATAGTTCTTTCTCTGGATATGGTAATTCTTTTGTTTGGACCAGTCATCTTAACTGACCCTGGAGTAGTTAGTAGCTACTCATTAGACAAATTTTTCTCAGTGTTTTACTCCTCTCCTGAATACAGTTATCTAAACCTTCCCGAATCAAGAGATGAAAGCAGCCATAATTCGACTCAGAAACCATCAGCTCTAATCCAACCTACTTAACGATGATGTGATGATGATCAAAATTTTATAGTCACACCAGATGATGACTCTGAGAATGACTAATTCTTATATTAATATTTTGAAGCATAGACTTTACATATAAAAATTAGTCTCATTTTCAAAACCGTGTTAAAATAATATGCCAGAAATGTTTTTTGTTGCTTTTCTGCCTGCTTCTGTGCATCTGAAATTTTTCTTTAATTTGGAGACTTTCATAATTGAAATTTAATCATATCTCAAAATCATACACTACAGTAGACTTCAAGAAAATATATATATAAAATTATGCATAGAACTTACTGACTTCCATAATTTCTTCCATTCTCTAGTTTATGTCACCTTCAACTTGTTTTGTATTGATTTATTTATTTGTTGGGAGAAAGGTTTGAATAGTAGAATGACTTAGCTTCTCAATCCAGAAGTGGAGATTACTAAATTCTCCATGAATGCCAAAATGGGTTTCAGATGCTGGCACCAAAGATGGATTCATACCTTTACAAATAGCAACTGATTAATAAGCAGGGCGCTGATTTATATTATGCAGTTTAAGTTTGAGTGTCCACAGGGCAAAAAATGCTGAAGAAAATAATCCCTTCAAAAATCAGCGAACTCAAGTAGCAAATGATGTCCAAAAAGACAATGAGGAGAAGAATGCTTTAATACTCCAGGAGTATTACACACACACTCATACACACACACACACACACACACACACACACACACATACACACATAAATACACACATATGCATACATATAAGTATGTATGTATGTGTATATGTATGTATGTATACACACATATATCTTGAGATATCTATTATTTGACAATATTTTTAACAGGGATTGTGTTTCTCTTCCTTTTTCAACGTCGTGGTTGGAAATGTGGAAGGGAGGGGAGTTGAAATTTTCACTCCTTATAAGTATTTGTTTCTCCCATACAAAACGCTGAGATTGGCATTCTTAAAGAAAATGCCCAGATGTGAACTTGTCTGTGTGGATGCTATTTTGGAGGAAAGTCTAAACCAAAGGTCAAGAATGAATTGAAGTGAACTCCCTCCCAGTAAGGATCGTTTAGGATCATTGGATTAAGATATAGAAAGGGCATAAGTATATTTTAATGCCTACATCATAGCTAGACTGCTTTCCTTTTGAACCAAGAGAATTGCCTGGAGCAAAATATAATATTAACTTGGTGAGTCATACAAGATTTGAACATTTGACGAAATTTTCCTTTGTAAAAGCAGAGGTCTGTTTTGTCAATATCACAACTAGACATCTTGACATTAACTATCACTTGTAAGCTTGTTTTTGCTTTTGTGTACCTCACGTGCTAGGCTTATATAGTTTTGGTGTACAAATGGGATTTTGAAAAGATGCTGGAGGAGCAATATTACATCAGAGAGAAAGCAGTGAAAGAAATGCATCAAGTACATATGCCATATGAAAGGGGTAAGTTAATCTATGCTCTATTGATAGATCCACTTTTTCCACATGTAATGTATAGAAGAATAATTTCTAAAGCCTATGCACATGGGAAATAAGTCCATTTTTGGTAAAATTCATCCAATACTTTATTTCCCAGGGCATTAATTTTAGTTATGAAGTGTAAGGAAACAAAAACAAAAAATCCAAGCAAAAGGTCCTTCACTAATAAAACCCATGGGAATTTGGTCCTCGGGTGTCATGTGCATTATTACAGAAAGATGTTTCCAGTATTTTTTTTTCTTCCTTCCTGAGAGTGTATACAATTCCATCTTCCTGAGGTCACAGGGAAATAACCAAGAGTCAAAATGTCATTTTGTTCAAATATCCTTGAAACAGCTGCTCCTTGATGTCTTTGTCTAGACCTGCTATGTTGAATGAAAAATAATAATATACTGGGGTTGCAATGTAATAACCACACAACAATTTTTTTTTACACATTTGGCATGTAATTTGAAAAGATGTGTTCTTTCCATTGAAGGGGTGAATATGACAGTTTCTCCAGGTCTCAAATTTATCATATGTAAAAGAAGTAGGTAGCAATAGATGGTCTCAGTGGTCTATAACTATGAATTTATGATGTCAGAGTCATTTTTAGCCATCACCTCAGTAACTATTCCCAGACTCTATTCTGTGATAGAGTCTGCAGATTTGCTGGGGATATCAATTATTTTCTCAATGAAATCAGCAAATTTGTGTTTAATTCTGCAAGCACTTATTAGGATTTTTCTTTGTTCTTGACGCTAACCTTAGCCTTGCGAGTACCAAAAAGGAATGTGGGATAGAATAAAAGTGTAAACGATATGGAATACTGTGGCATAGAATATTTAACAACCCCAGAAGGCAGGGTTACTGTAAGCAATAATAATAATGTCAGTAGTAATAATAGTGACTGTCTATATTGTGTTTTAAAATTTGCTAAGACTTTCACTTATAATAATTATTTGTTCCTTAACATACTATGACCTCATTAAAATAGCCAATATGACCATTTTACATATGAAAAAAAATCTTAAGTAATTTGACCATAGTGACTAAGTTATTAAAAAGACATAAAGGCTCAAATTTTAAATGGAAATTACTGTACTCATTGCTACAGCAGGCTACTGCTTATGTGCAAAAGCAAATATGGTGCTAGTATACATTGGAGAACAGAATAAGGATAGAGTATAGAAGAAAAAAATACGATGTGGAGGAAATCACTTTTACTTGGGTAGATCACTAGATGGTTTGTGAAATAAGTGGCATGGGAGCAGATTGGAAAAGGCAGCAATGAAGAATGAGAACGATCTGGACATTGGAAATAACCTGAGAAAATCCTCAGTGCAAAATGAGATCAGTACAATATAGTTGTCAATTCGGGCTACAACATACTAAAATGATTTTAATGCCATTCCTTGAGGTTTGTACCATACTCCACTTGCAACATGAAGAAGCTACAAGATCATCGCTATGTGATGAACTCCCCAGTCCTCTTATTTAGGAAGATTATTTTGGCAAGTGTGTGATGACTGAATTGCAGACGGGAATGGCCAAAAAAAAACCCAAAAACTTATAACTTAACTTGTATAGTCCAATTTTATTTCTTTTCGTCAAATTAACCAACATTTCTCAAGGGAAATGTGATAACAGTCTGAATTAAATTCGGAGATGGGTGAAGAGGAGAAATTAAGACTCAAATGGCAGAAAGAAGAATCACCTGGAGTTCTCAAAATATTGAACTGAGACTGGGAAGGGGGGAGGAACGCAAAAGAAAGTAATAATTCTCAGAGAGTTTTTCATTCTCGGTATGTAAATACATCATATGGATGAAAGTAATAGATAAATGAGCACATACAAATATGTATATACATATAATATAAATAAATATACAATATGAATACACACTATATATATATATATATATATATATATATATATATATATATATATATGCATATGACAAACATGACTTCGTTTGATCCTCACAATAACCAACAAGGGATGTAACGTTATTGTCATCATTCTATAGCTGAAAGTCATGATGCACGTAGAGGTGAAGTGACATTCCCCTGGTGAAACAGGTAATACGTGTCTGAAGCCAAATGTGAATGCAGGTCTTCTTTAATCTATACACAACTCTATATTGACTGAGCCCCCTAGTAGCCTATTTAGAGGCAATAAACTTAGGGATGTTTAGAGAAGGGTATTTCTAGTATAGAAGATAATATGAGCGAAAGTACAGAAGTAAACTATTCAAGAGGAGATTAGGAAATAGAGAATCATTTTTCTAATGTTTTATCCATGTACCTTGCCTTTTTCCTTCACTTTAGCACACAGATTCCTTAGAGTAAGGGGCTTTGCTTTTCATGTTTGTAGCTTCATATTCAAATATAGCACATAGCTATGTAATGTATTTTGATTTCATCTGAAATAGAAATGGATACCTGGAATGTCTATGGAGAAGCTGAATTTCAAATACTTAGAATATTATTCTGGTTGAGATAGGACGTATTAAGAAAGATGCTATCTGTACCCAGAGAAAGACCAATAAATAGAAGGGTGTATAAAGTGCATTTCTGCCTAATGGCAGCTATCTCTACGGTGGCTTTAGGGGGAGAGGGACGCAAAATAATCAAATCTACAGACAGTTTTCCTATATATTTGAAATGAGTAGCAAGGTTTGCATAGTAGATTTGCAGTTTTTTGTGCACTAACCTTTTTATTTTAGTTTTTCATGGAAACACTTGTTATTCTTCAATCAAAAATAAAATCGAAAAAGGGAGCTAGTTCCTAAATAGAAATGTGATGTTAGAGTTCAGAATGAAGACAATGGCTAGATATATTGAATTGCGATCAATATGCATATTTGGGATTTTTGAGGTCATAGGAGAGAATGGAGAAGGATTAGAGATGACCAGTGGAAAATGAAATTGCAAAAGACTTATATACTCTAAACCAAACCTTTTTTTTCTTTTTTCTTTTTTTTTTTTGCCCTTTGCAATAGTAAGCTATTAGAGTACGTGGAACTAGGGTTACTTGATCAATTTTCACATCACGTAGGAAGGCGTTTTTGACTTTGCGGTTGTTTTTGCTATCTCAGAGAAGAATAAATTGCAGGAAGGAATGACTATTAACAATAACATAAGTTGAAAGACTTCAAAAATAATCCCATCAGTTCAACAAATATTTATGAAGGTGAAAGGAAGTGAGAGTTTGAATTGAATTGAGTTGAACTAGGTAGTTGTGTGAGTGGGAACATATAAAAGGGATATTAGCAGGTTAGAACCAACAGGAATTTCTAAGTGATAATGAAGGGAGAGAGATAAGCAATGCTTTCGAGTAACACACAGGACAATAGTGCCCAAGGAATTAATTTAAGAACTATTCAAAGCCTCGACCAAACAATCTCACAACTGTCATAAACAAGTGCTATGTTTATACAAAAGTATAATACCTGAAGCAAAGTTTACTTCAATCATAACAACAGATCCAGTAGCTCGCCATGCCATTAATATTTATTTCAACATAGATTTATTCTGAAAAACTATGTTTTTCCTCTCTTCAGAGACTCGAGAATGGAAAGATAAGTGAATAGAAAGCTAAGAAGCACTTAAGAAAACCCATAATATTCCAGGCACTGGGTTCAAGGCTTTACAATTATCTATAATTCTCAGAACAGCCCTGAGAAAAGTGTTAGTATGATTTCCACTTTATTACAAGGAAAACAGGTATAGAGATATTAAATGACTTGCACAAAGGTATAACAAAGAGGTATAAGCATTCGAATCCATGTATTTTTGAGGTGTAATGTTCCTTACCTATTTCAAAACACTGAAGAAAACTGACTTGGAATCATGACATTTTTCAGATTGTCTTTCCTACAGAGAACTTCTGGATGTTTGAAGTATATCATTTAGATGGAGAGGAAGAACAACTCTATGATAAATGAATTTATTTTATTAGGACTCACCAATTCCTGGGAGCTTGAGATTTTCTTTTTTATGATCTTCTCCCTTGCCTATATATCAATCTTGACTGCTAACTGTCTCATTATACTTTTATGGCGACTTTTGATTCCAGGTTGTACTCGATCCCCATGTATTTCCTCCTTGCCAACCTCTCCTTCCTTGACATGTTTTTTTTTCCACTGTTATTCTCCCAAAGATGATCATAAATTTCTTTAGGGAAAGGAAAACCATCTCTTTCTGGGGCTGCATGGCAAAAATTTTTCTAGCTCATCGCTTAGGAGATAGTGAGATGATTATTCTCATAGTGATGGCTATGGACAGATATGTTGCAATGTGTAAACCCCTCCATTATACTACTCCCATGAATCAAAGAAGTTTAGTAGCAAGTGTGCTGCTACCATGGATGGTTCTCTTTGTTCACAGTATGAGCCAAATGGCTTTTGTGGTGGGTCTGCCCTTCTGTGGCCCCAATGTGATTAATGATGTTTTTTGTGACCTTCCAGTGGTGTTGAAACTTGCCTGCAATGACACTTATGTCCTGGAACTTCTTGTTGTTGCATTCAGTGGGCTTCCTACCCTGATTTTCTTCATTCTATTGCTTGTCTCCTATGTTGTTATATTAGTTACTGTCTGGTATCTCTCTTATAGTGGACTGTCTAATGCTCTGTCTACACTGTCTGCTCATATCACAGTGCTTACTCTTTTCTTTGGGTCAGTACTCAACACATGCTTGGCCAGTTAATAGTTATTCATTAGATAAGTTTCTTTCAGTGTTTTCCTCAGTTATCACTCTTCTATTGAATCCATTTATCTATAACTTAAGGAATAAGAAGATGAAAGCAGCCATGATTCAACTCAGAAGCCGGCACCTCTGGTCCACTTCTAAATGATGATATTTATTTGTGTTGTACAAGAGAGAATATTTCTTTAAACGACCAATTATATATATATACACACACACACACACACACACACACACACACACATATATATATGTGTGTGTGTGTGTATCTATATGCATATTTTACAAATAAAAGTGAAGCATATTTTCAATACAATATACACATTATATTCTAGAATTTGCTTTATTAGTATTTTCATTTTGTGCATATTTGACTTTCTCTTAATTTTGAGATTCACAAAACTGTAATTTATCTCAATCTTGGAATTGGAGATTTCAGAAAACATCTGTATAGAAAATCATCACATGAAATTTATTATTTCTAAATATTTTCTATTCTTTGTTACTATTGTCCTATACTTCTTTGTGAAATGTAGCTTAGTTTCACCTTCATAAACAATGGAAGCTGCTGGTAACGGCCTGAAAAGTTGAGTACCTTAAAGACTCAGTTCAAGAGTGGAATTGGCCAAATTTTCCATGACTGTCAAAACACATTTTAGGTGTTTCTACTAGGAATAGTGAAATATATTTACAAAGAATAATTGAGTAATTACTTTGCAACTGATTCATATTATACAGCCTAGGTCATAGCGTTCATCATGCAGTTAAATTTACACTAGCAAGGGTCATAGATAGACAATTATAAGAGTTATGTTCAGATGAGAATGCATGGTACACTATTGCAAGTACCTGTTGATATGAAACACACACACGATTACACACTGTTCAGAAAGGACAAAATTCTTAATTTTTAAAAATACCTTCGGAACAACTGTCAGAGAGTCTTGTTTTACAGTGTATGATGTCAATATAGCCCACTGAAGTTGCAAAAATTCAATCTCTGTGCTAATTTTTCACGTAGGAAGCTAACAAGTTTTTGTTGAACATTTCTTTATATTTTAAAAAGCACTTTAATAATATCTTTTGTTTCTGCTTTGTCTAAATGTGTTCTTCTTTTCTAGTCATGATCCTTTCACAGTCATTGCTTAAAACACAGTCTTAAAAAAAAGAAAAAATCATCAAATTGAAAGACTTTTGTTGTTCTGTCTAAGGTTAAGCCTTGTTCAACCACAGAACTCTATCCTGATTCACTCCATAGGTACACACACACACACACACACACACACACACACACACACATATCTTCTCCTATCTCTTCTTTGGGCACAATCTTGGTTACTAATTTTTATTTTGACAACATTCAACTTTATTTACTTGGTGGTTATTATGGTTTCCATTTAGGTTTGTTATTCTGGATATTTATTTTCCTTCCTCAGCAAATTTCGTTTTGCCTCCGTTTTTGAATGTCGTTCCATATTTCTATCAAGGTCATCCAAGTCATTGTTATGGCATATTATTCCTTTATATTCATGCATCAAAATATATTTGACCATTTCTTACTTAGTGGGCATATATTTGGTTTACAGTTCTTTGCTATGTCAAAAATTATAATTATTTTGTCATGCACATTTAAAGAGTTTCTTTTTGATCAATGCCATTCTGAGAGTATATGCATATCAGCAGAATGTCTGGATCACAGGGCAAGGAAATATTAGTCACTGTGATTGCATATTTACAAAATGGTTTCCATTATATATATATATATATATATATTTCCATCAAGATATCAAGATATCAAATAGATTACCATATATTTTTAAAATTACTTTTAATTTATTTAGTTAACTATTTACATTCATTTTCACAAAATTTTGGGTTCCAACTTTTCTCCCCATTTGTCCCCTCCCCCCACCCCATTACCCCGAGCATTCTAATTTCCCCTATCATCAATCTTCCTTCTGTTCTATCATCTTTCCCTTCCCTTGTTCCGCAAATTCTCTGTTGTCCTATCAGGCCAGATACCTTTCTATTCCCCATTATCTGTATTTCTCGTTTCCAAGTAGCAAGAACAATACTCGACAGTTTCTCCTAAAGTTTTGAGTTCCAACTTCTCCCCATCCCTCTCTTCCCACTCATTCCCTTTGGGAAGGCAAGCCATTCAACATTGGCCAAATCCTTGTAGCTTTGCAAATGACTTCAATAATTGTTGTGTTGTGCAAGATGAACTATATTTCCCTCCATCCTATCCTGCCTCCCATTGCTTCTATTCTCTTTTTTGATCCTGTCCCTCCACAAGAGTGTTGATATAAAATTGCTCTCTCATTCCATTTCCATCCTTTCCATCACCCCCCCACCCTGCTTATCCGCTTTGCCCCCACTTTTCTTTATTGTAAGATAGGTTTTCAAACCAAAATGAGTGTGCATTTTATTCCTTTTTTAGTCGAATGTGATGAGAGTAAACTTCATGTTTTCTCTCTTCTCCCTTCATTTCCGCTCCACTAAAAATTCTCCTGTCTGCCTATTCTACGAGAGACAATTTTCCCCATTCCATTTCAGCTTCTCTCCTCCCAATATATTTCTCTCTCACCACTTAACTTCATTTTTTAAAGATATGATCCCATCCTATTCAATTCACTCTGTGCTCTCTGTCTCTGTGTGTGCGAGCACGTGTGTGTGTGTGTGTGTGTGTGTGTGTGTGCATGTAATCCCACCAACTACCCAGGTACTGAAAAGTTTCCAGAGTGACAAATATTGTCTTTCCATGTAGGAATGTAAGCAGTTCAACTTTAGTAATTCCCTTATTACTCCTTTTCCTCTTTACCTTTTCATGCTTCTTTTCATTCTTGTGTTTAAAGTCAAATATTCTTGCCAGCTCTGGTCTTTTCATCAAGAATGGTGGAAAGTCCTCTACTGCATTGAAATACCATTTTTCCCCTGAGATATTGTACTCAGTTTTGCTGCTTAGGTGATTCTTGGTTTTAGTCCTAGTTCCTTTGACTTCTAGGATATAATGTTCCACTACCCTTGATCTCTTAATATAGAAGCTGCTAAATCTTGTGTTATCCTAATTGTATTTCCAAAGTAATTGAATTGTTTCTTTCTAGCTGCTAGCAATATTTTCTCCTTGACCTGGGAACTCTGGAATTTGGTCACAGTGTTCCTAGGAGTGTCTCTTTTTGTATCTCTTTCAGGAGGTGATTGGTGGATTCTTTCAATACTTATTTTGCCCCCTAGAATATCAGGGTAGTTTTCCTTGGTAATTTCATGAAAGATGATGTCTAAGCTCTTTTTTTGATTATGGCTTTCAGGTAATCCCATAATTTTTAAACTGTCTCTCCTGGATCTATTTTCTAGGTCAGTTGATTTTCCCAATGAGATATTTCACATTATCTTCCATTTTTTTCATTCTTTTGGTTTTGTTTTGTGATTTCTTGATTTCTCATAAAGTCATTAGCCTCCATATGTTCCACTCGGATATTTAAAGAAGTATTTTCTTCAGTGAGATTTTGAACCTTCTTTTCCAATTGGCTAATTCTGCTTTTGAAAGCATTCTTCTCCTCATTAGCTTTTCGAATCTCTGTTGCCAATTGAGTGAGCCTATTTTTCAAGGTGTTATTTTCTTCAGCATTTTTTGGGGGTCTCCTTTAGCAAGGTGTTGACCTCCTTTTCATGCTTTTCTTGCATCTCTCTCATTTCTCTTTCCAGTTTTTCCTCCCCCTCTCTCACTTGATTTTCAAAATCCTTTTTGAGGTCTTCCATTGCCTGAGACCATTTAATATTTGTTTTGGATGTTTGGGATACAGAAGACTTTACTTCTATGTCTTTCCTTGATGGCAAGCATTGTTCTTCCTCATCTGAAAGGAAAGGAAGAAATATGTGTTCACCAAGAAAGTAACCTTCTCTGATCTTATTTTCAGGGCATTTTTCCAGCCAGTTACTTGACTTCTGAGATTTCTCTCCACCCCTGCCTTGCCTCCAGATCCACCCAAGTAGTGTTTGGGGTCTGAGATTTAAATGCTGCTTCCCAGCCTCAGGGCTTTCGGTGTGGGCAGCACTGGTCTTCAGTGTGAGATTAGGTTGAGCTTCTAGGGTTGGAGAAGGGCAGCCATCAGAGGCTCAGTTCCCTCAGGGGGTTTATGTGGACACTTTCAATAATGGATCCGAGATCCATCCTGCCTCGGGAGTCCCTTTCTGCTGTTGCCTCCCCATTGCCTTCCAAATGGCCCGAGCCATGGAGACACCCCGCTCTCCTCTCAGCCAGCCAAACAAGCTCTCTCACTGACCCCTGGGTTCTGTGGGTGGAGGGACCTGCGTGGCCACTGTAGACTCTGTCCCTGAAGTCTGCAGATCTGCTCCTCTCAGTGCCTCGCACACAAGGCAGGGCTAGTCTCTGCTCTGGATCTGGTGCAAGACAGACACCCAGTGTCAGTTCCTCAGGGTTCCCTGGAACAGAAATCTCCCCCACTCTGCCGTTGTTTTGCTCCTCCTGCTAAAGAACCTGCTGGAAATTCTTCCTCACAGGATTTTAGGGGCTGTGGTTTGGAGCTAGCATATGTTAATCTTTCTACTCCATCATCTTGTCTCCTCCCTCTCAGTTAGCATTTAAAAAACCCTTTCCTCAACATTCATGACCTGGAGTATAGTTAAGCAGTAACTATTTTCAAGGAGCTCACCGAAAAATGTGGAGAAAACTTACAGACTCCTATGTGTAAACACAGTAGATCAAGTATATGTTTAAGGTCTTATTAGAAAGAAGGCAATAGTACTAAGGTGGCTCAGCAAACATGTTTTTTTTTTATGAATGTGGAGGTTTCTATGATATTAAAATGAAACCAAAGATACTAGGTGAGAAAGGTAGGGGGAGGAAAGAGGGTGAAATGGAATGGGTTAAATTATATGTCATTTAAGAGGCAAGCAGGAGACTTTATAGTGGAGGGAAAAAGAGGAGAGCTGAGAAAAAAAAACAAAAAACAAGATTTACCCTTATCACATTTGACTAAAGGAAGGAATAAAATACACACTCATTTTGGTACGAAAACCTATCTTACAGTACAGGAAAGTGGGGGAAAAGGAGATAAGCAAGGGTAGGGGGATGATGGAAGGGAGGGCAATGGGAGGAGGGAGTAATTTGAAGTTAACACTCGGGGAGGGACAGGATCAAAAGAGAGAATAGAAACAATGGGGGGCAGGATAGGATGGAGGGAAATAGAGTTAGTCTTACACAACACGACTATTATCGAAGTCATTTGCAAAACTACACAGATATGGCCTATATTGAATTGCCTGCCTTCCCAAAGGGAATGGGTGGGGAGGGAGTGATGGGGAGAATTTGGAACTCAAATTTTTAGAAACAACTGTTGAGTATTGTTGTTGCTACTAGGAAAGAAGACATACAGTTAATGAGAAATAGAAAGTCATCTGGCCCTACAGGACAAAAGAGAAGATGGGGACAAGAGAAGGGAGGGATGACAGAAGAGAGGGCATATTGGAGATGGGGAAAATTAGATTGCTCAGTGTATTGAGGTGGGGGGAGGGGATGAAAGGGGAGAAAATTTGGAACCCAAAATTTTGTGAAAATGAATGTAAAAGTTAAATAAATTAATTTTTATCAAAAAAAAAAGAATATTCTTAAAAGGCAGAGTCCCTACTTTTAAAGAACCCAAAATCAAAGAAGGGAGATGATATTAAAAAAAATAAAGAAAGCCTCTTACAAGTAAGATAGCAGCAAGGTTATATAGATATGATTAACTGAGTAAAGGTATTCAAGTTGAGGGACTTCCAAAAAGGTTCCTGTTATCTGAAGGGCTACATGTACACATGCAAATATGTGGAAAATAGACAGAATTAAATGGAGTAAGTATTACTTGAGGTGATGAAATGACAAAAAGGTCATATTCCTTGAAAGAAATAATTTAAAAGTGTGAATTCCTTGTCACTTGCTGGCTACTTATTGATTGCTCCACTGCAAATTCATTGATGTTTACTGAGTTACACTTTTTATACCTACATTAGGAACATGCATTTGTTCATATAAAGATATTGGGGAAGAAGAAAAATAACAGGGTGCACAGTCAAGATGGCAAAGTAGAAGCAGCGACTTTCTAGAGTGATCCAACCAAGACCAGTTAAGTACCTCTAAAAATGGTTCTAAACTAATTCTGGAGATTCAGAGCCCACAGAATCATTAAATGAAGAAAGTCTCCAGTCTATGATAACCTGGATGGTCTCAAGGAAGTGGCTATGGCACCATGTTGTGAGCAGAGCACAGTCTAGTGTGAGTTCCAAGTGTATAGAGGGAACCTGAGCAGGCCTTGGCAAGAGTGAATCTCTTGCCCCTGTGGTGGTTTTCAGATTTCATGACCCCAAAACGCTGAGGAGAAATTGGAATGTCAGTGGGAAAAGCCTGAGAAACCAGTGCAGGAGAGTTGAGTGGTTCCTGCTCTAGTAACAGGGTAACAGAGATGGGGGTGGGATGGAAGATGCCAGGCAGCCACAGCAGCAGCAGGGACAGGTGGAACCACTGTTTCTGGAGTTCGAGACCTAGAGATATTAGAGGTATTAAAAAGCTGACATTACATCTCCTACCTCCACTGGAAACAGAGAACTACCTTGACAAATGGTCCCAAATTCAAGGAAATGATTGGACCAATGAGCAAAACCTGGGAAAAGAGTCAGACTATAGAATCTTACTTTGTTGATAATGAAGATGGAAGCATTCAAACAGATGAAAAGAAAGTCAAAGCTTCTCCACCCAAAGTCTTCAAAAAAAAAGATGAATTGGTCTCACCCCATAGAAGAATTAAATAAGTATTTTGAAAATCAAGTAAGAGAAGTAGAGCAAAAACTGAGAAAAGGGAATGATACAAGTAAATCATGAAAAATGAGTCAAATACTTGCTAATGGAGACCTGAAGAAATCCTGGATAAATAAAACTTTATAAAAGAGATTAACCCAAAGGCCAAAAGAGATTCAAAATGTCAGTGAGGAGGAGAATGTCCTAAACAGCAGAATGGGTTAGATGAAACAGGAGATCCAAAAGGTCACTGAAGAAAATAATTCCTTAAACATTAGAGTGGAGTAGATGGAGGTTGATGACTTCATAGAAAGATGAAGAAATTATGAAACAAAATGAAAGCAATGAAAAATGGCAGGCAAAGTCTTATATCTCTTTGGGAAAACAACTGACCTGGAAAATAGATCGAGGAAATAGAATTTAAAAAATATAGGACTACCTGAAAGTCATGATCAAAACAGGAGCCTTGACATCATCTTTCATGAAATTATTAAGGAAAACTGCCCTAATTTTCTATAACTAAAGGGTAAAATCTATATTGAAAGAATCTACCAATCACATCCTTAAAGAGATCTTAAAAAGAAAAACTCCTAAGAATACTGTAGCCACATTTCAGAATCCCTAGGTCAGGAAGAAAATATGGGAAGCAGCTAGGAAAGAAAAAACTATTCAACTATTGTGGAAATAAAATAAGGATGACACAAAATTTAGCAGCTTCTACTGTAAAGGATAGAAGGGTATAAATTATGATGTGAGAGACTTCAAAGGAGCTAGGATTAAAACTGAAAATCACCTATTCTGTAAAACTAAGTATGATAATTCAAGGGAAAATGGTCATTCAATGAAACACAGGAATTTCAAGGATTCTTGATGAAAAGACCAGATGTGAACAGAAATTTGACTTTTAAACACAAGAAGCAAGAGACACATGTAAAGATAAACAGCAAAGAAAATAATAACGGACTTACTAAAGTGGAACTATTTACATCCTTACATGGAAAGATAATATTTCTAACTCTTGAGACTTTTCTCAGTATTTGGGTGGTTGGAGGGATTATGTACATATAAAAAGAGGACACGAGATGAATTGAATTGGAAGGGATGATACCAAAACAAAATAAAATTCAGGTATGAGAAAGGAATATATTGGGAAGAGAAAGGGAGAAATGGATTGGGCCAAATTGTCTCACAAAACAGATAAGGAAAAGCATTTTCAGTGGAGGGGAACAGTGAGGAAGTGAGAGGGAAAAAGTGAAGCTTACTCTCATCACATTTGTATTAAGGAAGGAATAACAAAAATACTCACCTTGGCATGTAAATCTATCACATTACAGGAAGATAGGGAATAAAGGGATAAGTGGAGCAGGGGATGATAGAAGGGAGGGGATATGGGAGGAGGTATTAACTGAAGGAAATATTTATAGGTAGGGAAAAGGGCAAGAGAGAAAACAGAATTAATCGAAAGCAGGAAAGGATAGAGGGAAGCACAGTCTTTCAAAACACGACGATTATGGAAGCCTTTTGCATAACTACACATGTATAACCTATATGGAATTGCTTTCATTCTCAGTGCAAATGTCTAGGAAGGGAGGAAAGGACAGAAGTTATATCCCAAAGTTTTTAAAACGAATGTTAAAAATTGCTTTTGCATGTTATTGGGAAATAAGAAATGCAGGTGATGAGGTACAGAAATTTCTCTTTCCCTACAACAAAATAGAGGGCATGGGGATAAGGGAAGGAAGACGTGGGAAAGAAGGGAGGGCAGATTGTGGGAAAGCATAATGAGAATGCAGGGTGACTTAGAGTGGGGAGAGGCGGCTGTGAGAAGGGAAAGCATTCTGGCTCTCCAGCAGCAGCCACTGCAGAGTCAGCATCCATTTTTTGATTCCTCATCTGAAAGACCCTGGAGGAATTGAACTGATGATCTGGGACTTAGCACTGAGTGGCAGCACTAGGGTTAGAAAGAGTGCTGGCTGGCATAGTGGAGCTGGTAGAGGCTCCGGGAAGGGAAATCTTATAGTGGATCCTGGACAGAACAGAGTGATAGTAGTCGCTCTCGGATCAGAACACAGGCCAGGAGAGAAGCGAATTCCCCTGTCTTGATTGTGCCACCGTGGAGAAACTGAGACCATGTAGTTTCTCAGAGTATATCCCTCTTCTTGAGAAACAATTCAAAATTTAGGTAACTTCCCGGGGAAATGGTCAAAAAAAGGGAAAAATAAGACCACAGGAGGCTAATTTTTGGAAACAGTTATTTTCTTTCATCCTTTTGGATAACAAAAAGCAATGCATACCATCAGAGGAAGACCAAAAACTCAAGACTTCAGCATCCAAGCCCACCAAAATAAATATGCAATGTTCTAAGTCAAGGGAAGAGCTCAAAAAGGATTGCGAAAATCAAGTAAGAGAGGCAGAGGAAAAAGTGGAAAGAGAAATGACAGTATTGCCAGAAAATCACTAAAAGGAAGTAAACAGCATACTAAAGGAGACAAAAAAATGCTGAAGAAAATAACACCTTTAAAAACAAACTAGGAGCGGAGCCAAGATGGCGGAGTAGAAGGACGCATGTTTACGAGCTCCGAAACCAAAGCCCATAGAATTAATGTAAAAAGAGACCCCCATAACTTCTGGGTCAATACAAGGTGTGCAGAAACGGAGTGGAAGAGATTTCCGTTCCAGGGAGCCCTGGAGACCCGTACCCAGGATCCGTCGCACCTCGGAAAGTGGACTCCACCCCCAGCGCTGCCCTGGCTGCGGTCCCAGAGAAGCTGATCCGAGCAGGCTTCAGAGACGGAAGCTCCGGCAGCCGGGAAAGTCCCTCCGCCCACAGAAGCTACAGGTCAGTGAGAGAGAAGGCTGGGCTGGAGGAGGGGCGCGGAGCGTCTCCGTGACTTGGGCCCCTTTGGGAGGAAGCAGCAGCGACAGAGACGGGGGCAGGAAGCGGCGGAGGCAGAGGTGTGGGCGGCGGCTGAGGCAGCAGTGGCCCCGGGACTCAGGAATCCCCCAGCAGCAGGCAGGATCTTCATTACAGAAGGTTCCTGCATAAAACCTGAGGGAGCTGAGCCTGGGAGACGGCCCTGCCCCCACCCCGCTCTATTACTGAAGGCTTCTGCATAAAGCCCCTGAGGGAACTGAGCCTGGGAGGCGGCCCTGCCCCCACCCCAGCACCTGAACTAAAGCTCACTCACTGACAGCCGGCAGGAGGAAAGCCCATTTAAATCTCAGAGGCCAAGCACTAGCTGGGCGGATCCAGGCGGGGGTGGAAAGGAATCTCAGAAGTCAAGTAACTGGATGGGAAATTGCCTAGAAAAGGGAAGAAAAATAAGAATATAGAGAGTTTTTTCCAACAAATGCAAATGATCCCGACCTTCGGATCTGATGATGAGGACGTATCCTTGCCATCAGGGAAAGACGTGGAGGGCGGGGCCTCAGTACCCCAGACACCCCAGGCCGATGTCAGGTGGGCTCAGGCCCTGGAAGAGCTCAAAAAGGATTTTGAAAAGCAAGTTAGACAGGTGGAGGAAAAACGGGGAAGAGAAATGACAGAGATGCAAGAAAAGTATGAAAAACGGGTCAATAACTTGGTAAAGGAGACCCAAAAAAATGCTGAGGAAATTAACACCTTGAAAAATAGGCTAACTCAATTGACAAAGGAGGTTCAAAAAGCCAATGAGGAGAAGAATGCTTTCAAAAGCAGAATGAGCCAAATGGAAAAAGAGGCTCAAAAGCTCACTGAATTTAATAGTTCTCTCAAAATTAGAATGGAACAGATGGAGTCTAATGACTTTATGAGAAACCAAGAAATCACCAAAAAAAAAAAAAAAAAACAAAAGAACGAAGAAATGGAAGAGAATGTGAAATATCTCATGGGAAAAACAACTGACCTGGAAAATAGATCCAGGAGAGACAATTTAAAAATTATGGGACTACCTGAAACTCATGATCAAAAAAAGAGCCTAGATATCATCTTCCATAAAATTATCAAGGAAAACTGCCCTGACATTCTACAACCAGAGGGCAAAATAAGTATTGAAATTATCCATCGATCACCACCTGAAAGAGATCCAAAAAGAGAAACTCCTAGGAACATTGTGGCCAAATTCCAGAACTCCCAGCTCAAGGAAAAAATCTTGCAAGCAGCTAGAAAGAATCAATTCCAGTACTGTGGAAATACACTCAGGATAACTCAAGATCTAGCAGCTTCTACATTAAGGGATCGAAGGGCGTGAAACAGGATATTCCAGAAGGCAAAGGAACTAGGACTCAAACCAAGAATCACCTACCCAGCTAAACTGAGTATAATACTTCAAGGGAAAATATGGTCTTTCAATGAAACAGAGGACTTTCAAGCATTCTTAATGTAAAGACCAGAGCTGAAAAGAAAATTTGACTTTCAAACACAAGAATGAGAAGCACGAAAAAGGAAACAGCAAAGAGAAGTCTTAAGGGACTTACCAGAAGTGAACTGTTTACATTCATACAGGGAAAGACAATATTTCTAACTCCTAAAACTTTTCAGTATCTGGGTAGTTGGTGGGACCACACATACACATGTACACGCATGCACACACATACACACATGCACACACATACAGAGATAGAGAGCACAGATTGAACTGAATAGGATGGGACCATACCTTAAAAGAAATTAAGGTAAATGGTGAGAGAGAAATGTAGTGGGAGGAAAGAGGGGGAAATGGAAGGGGGGTAACTATAGGTAATTTAAGAGGCAGGTAGGAGTTTTCTTCAGAGGAGAGCTGATAAAAAAAAAAAAAAACAAGAAGTTTACCCTCATCACAATTGACTAAACAAAGGAGTGAAATGCACACTCATTTGGGTATGAAAATCTATGTTACAGTATAAGAAAGTGGGGGAGAAGGAGATATTGCAAGGGGGGGATTGTGGAAGGGAGGGCAAAGGGAGGAGGGAGCAATTTGAAGTCAACACTTGGGGAGGGACAGGATCAAAAGACAGAAGAGAATCAATGAGGGGCAGGTTAGGAAGGATGGTAATCCAGTTAGTCTTACACAACACGACTATCAGGGAGGTCATTTGCAAAACTACACAGATATGGCCTACATTGAATTGCCTGTCGTCCCAAAAGGAATGGGTGGGGAGGGAGGGATGGGGAGAATTTGGAACTCAAAGTTTTAGGAACAACTGTTGAGTATTGTTTTTGCAACTAGGAAAGAAGAAATACAGTTAATGAGGAATAGAAAGTCATCTGGCCCTACAGGAGAAAAGAGAAGATGGAGACAAGAGAAGGGAGGGATGACAGAAGAGACGGCAGATTGGAGATAGGGAAAATTAGATTGCTTGGGGTACTGGGGTGGGAGGAGGGGATTAAAGGGTAGAAAATTTGGAACCCAAAAATTTGTGAAAATGAATGTAAACAATTAAATAAATAAATAAAATTAAAAAAAAAACAAACAAAGTAATTCAAATGGCAAAAGAGGTCCAAAAAGCCAATGATGAGAAGACTGCTTTAAAAAAACAGAATTATCCTAATGGAAAAGGAGTTTAAGAAGTTCACCAAAGAATATAGTTCTTTAAAACTTCGAAAAGAGGAGATGGAAACTAAGGACTTTATGAGAAACCAAGAAATTACAAAACATAACCAAAAGAATGGAAAAAATTGAAAATAATGTGATATATCTCACTGGAAAAAGAACTCACCTGAGAAATAGATTCAGGAGCGTCCATTTAAATCATATGGGACTACTGGAAAGTCCTGATCAAAGTAAGAGCCCAGACATCATCGTTAACGAAAATATCAAGGAAAACTGTCCTCATATTCTAGAACCAGAGAACAAAATAAATATTGAAAGAATCCACCAATCACTTCCTGAAAGAGATTTGAAAGGAGAAAGTCCTAGAAATATTGCAGCCAAACTCCAGAAGTTCCTGGTCCAGGAGAAAATATTGCAAACAACCAGAAAGAAACAATTTGGGTGTTATCAAAAAACAATCAGGATAATATAAGATCTAGCAGCGTCTACTTTAAGGGATTAAAGGGCTTGGAATATGATACTGCAGAAGTCAAAGGAAATAGGATTAAAACTAAGAATCACCTACCCAGCAGAACTGAATATAACACTTCAAGGGAAAAAATAGGCATTCCATGAAATAGAGGACTTTCAAGTATTCTTGATGAAAAGACCAGAGCTGAAAAGAAAATTTGATTTTCAAACAAAAGAATCAAAGGAAGAATGAAAAGGTAAACAGAAAAGGTAAATCATAAGCGACTTCCTAATATATATATATATATATATATATATATATATATATATATATAATCCATTACTGAAGGTCTCTGCATAAAGCCCCTGAGGGAACTGAGCCTGGGAGGCGGCCCTGCCCCCACTGAGCACCAGAATTTAAGCTCGCAATGAATATTAGCTACTCCCTCTGCGGAAAGCCCATTTGAATCTCTGACCCCAAGCACTAGCTGGGCGGTTCTAGGCGGGGGACAGGAATCTCAGAAGTCAAGTAACTGGCTGGGAAAATGCCCAGAAAAGGGAAGAAAAATAAGACTATACAAAGCTACTTTGATGGGGTACAGATGTTCCCACCTTTCTATTCTGATGACGAGGAACAATTCTTACCATCAGGGAAAGACGTGGAGGTCGGGGCCTCTGTATTCCAGACATCTGAGGTGGATGTCCGGTGGGCTCAGGCCAAGGGAGAGTTCAAAAAGGATTTTGAAAATCAAGTTAGACAGGTGGAAGAAAAACTGAGAAGAGAAATGAGAGAGATGCAAGAAAAGCATGAAAAACGGGTCAATACCTTGCTAAAGGAGACTCAAAAAAATGCTGAAGAAAAGAACACCTTGAAAAATAGGCTCACTCAATTGCCAGAAGAAGTTCAAAAATCCAATGAGGAGAAGAATGCTTTCAAAAGCAGATTTAGCCAAATCAAAAAGAGATTTAAAAGCTCACTGAAGAGCATAGTTCTCTCAAAATTAGAATGGAACGGATGGAGTCTAATGACTTTCTGAGAAACCAAGAAATCACAAAAGAAAATCAAAAGAAAGAAAAAAATGGAAGAGAATGTGAAATATCTCATTGGAAAAACGACTGACCAAGAAAATAGATCCAGGAGAGACAATTGAAAAATTATGGGACTACTTGAAAGTCATGATAAAAAAAAGAGCCTAGACATCATCTTCCATGAGATTATCGAGGAAAACTTCCCTAATATTCTACAACCAGAGGGCAAAATATGTATTGAAAGAGTCCATCGATCACTGCCTGAAAGAGATCCAAAAAGAGAAACTCCTAGGAACATTGCAGCCAAATTGCAGAATTTCCAGGTCAAGGAGAAAATATTGCAAGCAGCTAGAAAGAAGCAATTCCCGTATTGTGGAAATAAAATCAGGATAACAAAAGATCTAGCAGCTCCTACATTAAGGGATCAAAGGGCATGGAATAGGATATTCCAGAAGACAAAGGAACTAGGACTCAAACCAAGAATCACCTACCCAGCAAAACTGAGTAGAATACTTCAGGGGAAAATATGGTCTTTCAATGAAACAGAGGACTTTTAAGCATTCCTGATGAAAAAACCAGAGATGAAAAGAAAATTTGAATTTCAAACACAAGAATGAGACGAAGCATGAAAGAGTAAACAGCAAAGAGAAGTCATAAGGGACTTACCAAAAGTGAACTGTTTATATTCCTAAATGGAAAGACAATATTTGTAACTTTTAAAACTTTCAGTATCTGGGTAGTTGGTGCAACCACACACAAACATACACACACACACACACACGCATGTACACATGCACACACACATACACACATGCACGCACATACAGAGACAGAGAGCACAGAGTGAATTGAATGGGATGGGACCATATCTTAAAAGAAATTAAGGTAAATGGTGAGAGAGAAATGTAGTGGGTGGAAAGAGGGTGAAATGGAATGGGGTAAATTATATCTCATTCAAGAGGCAAGCAGGAGACTTTTTAGTGGAGGGAAAAAGAGGAGAGCTGAGAAAAAAAACAAGATTTACCCTTATCACATTTGACTAAATGAAGGAATAAAATGCACACTCATTTTGGTATGAAAACCTATCTTCTAATACAGGAAAGTGGGGGAGAAAGAGATAAGCAAGGTGGGGGGGATGATGGAAGTGAGGGCAATGAGAGGAGGGAGCAATTTGAAGTCAATACTCGTGGAGGGACAGGATCAAAAGACAGAATAGAAAAAGTGGGGGGCAGGATAGGATAGACGGAAATACAGTTAGTCTTACACAACACGACTATTAAAGAAGTCATTTGCAATACTACACAGATAGGGCCTATATTGAATTGCCTGCCTTCTGAAAAGGAATGGGTGGGGAGGGAGGGATGGGGCGAATTTGGAACTCAAAGTTTTAGGAACAACTGTGGAGTATTGTTCTTACTACTAGGAAATAAGAAATACAGTTAATGGGGAATAGAAAGTCATCTGGGTTTGGGGAGGGGATAAAAGGGGAGAAATTTTGTGAAAATGATTGTAAAAAGTTAAATTTATATTAAAAAAATGAAATCAAAGGATGAGAAAGGAATATTGGTAGGAGAAAGGGAGAAATGGTTTATGCCAAATTGTTTCTAATAAAAGAGGCAAGAAAAAGCTTTTTCAGTGAAAGAGAAAAGAGGGGAGGTAAGAGAGAATAAGTGATGCTCATTCTCATCACACACAGCCTAAGGAGAGAATAACACGCACACTCAACTTGGTATGAAAATCTATCTTACCATAAGGAGAGTAGAAGATAAGGGGCTACATGAGATTGGGTGTGTGTGATAGAAATGAGTGCAAATGGGAGGAGGAAGTAATTAGAAGTAAATACTTTTGGGGAAGGACAAAGTCAAAAGAGAGAATAGAATAAATGGGAGTAGGGTAGGATGGAGGGAAATATAGTTAGTCTTACACAACATGACTATTGTGAAAGTCTTTTTCAAAACTATACATATATGGCCTACATTGATTTGCTTGCCTTCTCAGTGGGGATGTGGTGGGAGGGAGGAATGGAAAGAAGTTGGAACTCAAAGGTTTAGGAATAAAAGTCAAAATTTTTTTTTCATGCAACTGGGAAATAAGAAATACAGGTAATTAGATACAGAAATCTCTCTTGCCTTGCAAAGTAAGAGAGTAGATGTGGATAAGAGAAGGGAAAGGTGTGAGAGAAGGAAGGGTAAATTGGGGAAAGGGGTTATCAGAATGCACAACGTTTTGTAGAGGGGAAAGGAAAAGTTGGGGAGAAAATTTGGAACTTAAATCTCATGGAAATGAATGTTGAAACTAAATATAAATAATAACAAATTAAAATACAAAAGAATGAGCTATTCTTAGCCAGCACCTGATTGACTATTTCCAGACACCATAAAATCAGGACAGCTAATGTGTTTTCTCATTCAGTTAGCAAATATCTGTTCAACTCTGCAAGTATTTATTAGCCTATTTTTGTGTTCTTCCCACTAATTTTGGCATTGGGAGCATAAAAAAGGAAAATTATACAGACTATCAAAAAAACTTAATTATTTAATAGGGCAAGTCTACTAAATATTACTGTAATTATGATTCTTATATGCTGTCTTTAGGTTTGTCAAGAACTTTGCATGCAATATTTATTTCTTCTTTCCCATTACAATTATAATTATCCCCATATTTCAGATGCAGAAATGCAAACCAGATACATACATTGACCATGGCAACTCAAATGTAGAAGAGTCAGAGGCAGAATTAACATTTTAAAGGGCATATTGGTCAATTTCTACTCCAATATGCTGCCTCTCCTGTGCATAAGTATGGTGCAAATGAAGAGTGTTCAGTAGAAAAAGTGGAAAAGTTGGGAAAAAGGATGTAAAGAGAGATAAATCAATGATTTTTAAGGATAAAGACAAATTTTTTGAAAAGTTGGGACTGGAGCAGATTTGAAAAAGGAACAATAATGAATGAGTACAATCAAGACCTGGAACATGATCTATAAATACTCAGAGACAGAAGAGGGTAAAACTAGATCAGTACAGAAATAACTGACCCTATTAGGTACAATATAGTCTACATGGATGGTCTTTAATGTCATAATTCAAAGGCTGCAAAAGTTATACTTGTAACATTACAAAACCAGGGGATATGAGACCATGAAATGATTTGCCCCTCTCATTTACAAAGATTATTTTGGGAAATGTGTGAACACAAGAATAGATATGGGAAAGAGTAGAATAAGTGACCATTTATGTTGTCCATTTTTACTTCTTTCAAATAAATTAATACACAGTTCTCAGTGGGAAAGGTGATGAGGGTCTGAATTAAATGAAGAACTGGGTGGAGAGAAGAAATTACTATTGAAATGAAAAGAGGAACATAGGAACACCTGGATTTTCAAAATTATTGAACTGATGTTAGGAAAAGGAGGAGAAGGATGATGACGGAAAGGAAAAATTAGGATAGAGTTTTACATTCAAGGTAGTTGAGGATATAACATGGCAGAAAGAAATAGAGGTCTAAGCATGTATATGTCACTTAGTCCCGTCTAATCACTTCAGAAATATGAGTCTATTTAATCCTCACAAGAACGCTGAAAGGTTGATACTGTTATTATCCTCACATTATAGTTTCAATTGCTGAGACAAACAGAGATGAAGTCAACAGAAAAAAAAAATGTACGAGAACTCTGTCAACGAACTCTGTCAGTCTCAACAGAGGTGACACAGCTAGTAAGTCTCTAGTAAGTGTCTAAGAATAAATTTGAATGCATGTCTTCTTAACACCATAACCTGCTCTCTATACACTGAAAATATATGACTATTTATGACCAACAGCAATAAGTAATTTTAGTGAGAGGTATTTCAATCATTGAAAATAACCTAAGTTAAAATGCAGAGGCAAGTTTTTCCAGAGGCGATTAAGGAGTAGGGAATCATTGTTGCAGGTACTGTGGCCATGAAACTTAGACTTTTCCTCTGATTTAGCACCTAGACTCGGTATAGATAGTGGTTTCATTGTTTTGCATATTTGCAACTCCTCAATCTGATATAGCATGCAGAACACACTAGTTGCTTATGTAATGTATTTTGATTTAATCTGAAATTCATCACCTTGAACAAGACTATAATGAAAGAATTTTATATTTGTGTGTGCACATATACAAAACTAATTATTTGGAAAACTTGAGTTTTAAGTACTTGGCAGATCATTCTGGTAGACAGAGTCAGTTGTCAGATAGAAACATAGAAGTGGAGGTCAGAGTACAGAAAGTGCATCGATACACTGATTTGGTATGTATCTACATAGTGCTCCTAATTGAGGCCATAGAAGAGAAAGGAGTTGGAATACAGAGGACACTGAAAAATAAGGCTGCCATAGGCTAGCATACCGTATATGAAGCATTTTATTCCCTTTGCAATAGAAAATTGCTGGAATGCATTTAGCCAGGGTCCCTTGGTCACATTTCCTGTTAGTGAAGAAAGGGTGTTTTTGATCATATTCTAAGGCATATAAACCTCACAATCCAGTACAGAAAGGCAGAGATTGTCAATGTGTCCTTTCCAGATCATAATGCAATAAAAAATATATGTAATAAAAGACCATGGAAAGATAAACCAAAAATTAATTGGAAACTCAAAAATCTAATCCTTAAGAAGTAGTGGGCTAAACAACAAATCATAGAAACAATCAACAATTTCATTCAAGAGAATGACGATAATGATACAAATTATCAAATCTTATGGGATATTGCAAAAGCAGTTCTTAAGGGAAGTTTTATATGTTTGAATGCCTACATGAATAAAATAGAGAAAGAGGAGATCAATGACTTGGGTATGCAGCTCAAAAAGCTAGAAAAAGAACAAATTGAAAATCCTCAAGGAAATACCAAATTAGAAATACTGAAACCAAAGGAGAGATTAATAATATTGAAATTAAAGAAAACTATTGAATTAATAAATAACACTAATAGTTGGTTTTATGAAAAAAACGAATAAAATTAATAAATT
This sequence comes from Bettongia penicillata ogilbyi, assembly GCA_023548195.1. NCBI lineage: Eukaryota > Metazoa > Chordata > Mammalia > Diprotodontia > Potoroidae > Bettongia > Bettongia penicillata. The sequence continues at coordinate 1,698,814 of JAJHZJ010000051.1, read as the reverse complement.
TTTGGACAATTTTATTTAAAGAAAGAAAGAAGAAAATCAAATCACCAGTATCCAAAATGAAAGGGGTTAACTCACCTACAAAGGGGATGAAATTAAAACAATAATTAGAAGTTACTTTGCCCAAATTTATGTCCATAAATTCGACAATTTAAATGAGATGGATGAGTATTTTAAAAAAAAATATAAATTGCCCACTTTACAGAAGAGGAAGTTAAATACCTAACCAACCCCATCTCAGAAAAAGAAATTGAAGAAGCCATTAATGAAATACACAGGAAAAAATGTCCAGGATCGGATGGATTTCCAAGCGAATTCTGTCAAACATTGAGAGAACAGTTAATTCTAATACTATATAGACTATTTCAGAAAATTGTGGAAGAAATATTCCTCCCAAATTCTTTTTATGATACAAATATGGCTTAGAAACCTAAAACAGGAAGATACAAAGCAGAGAAAGAGAATTGTAGACCAATTTCTCTAATGAATAGACACAAAAATTTTAAATAACGTTTTAACAGAAATAATACAGCAACTTATCACAAGAATAATATATTATGATCAGGTAGGATTCATACGAGCAATGCTGGGCTGGTTCAATATTAGGAAAACTATTAGCATTATCGATCATATCAACAACACAACTAATGAAAAGCACATGATTACCTCAACAGATGGAAGAAAAGGTTTTGACAAAAATACAACACCCACTCCTATTCAAAATGCTGAAGAAAAAAGGAATAAAGGAAACTTTTCATAAAATAATAAGCAGTATCTGCCTAAAACTTTCAGCAAGCATAATATGGAATGTATATAAGTTAGATGCATTTCCCATAAGATCAGGGGTGAAAAAAGTATTATTCAATATGGTACTAGAAATGTTAGCTGTAGCAATTACACGAGGTAGAGAAAGTGAAGGAATAGGCAAAGAAGAAACTAAATTACTACTCTTTGCAGATGATATGATGATATACTGAGAGAATCCCAGAGATTCAAATAAAAACTACCTGAAATAATAAACAATTTGACAAAGTTGCAGGTTACAAAAAAAAAAAAAAACCTGAACAAATCTTCTGCATTCCCATATATTAGTAACAAAGCCCAACAGCAAGAGATGGAAAGAGAACTTCCATTTAAAACTAGGGTACACAGTTTGAAATATTTGGGGGTATACCTGCCAAAACAGACCCAGTGAATATATGAACTCAACTACAAGACACTTTCTCCACAAATAGAGTCACATCTAAGTAAGTGGAAAACATCACTTGCTCTTGGGTAGACCGACCTAATAAAATAAAAATGAATAGTTTATCTAAATTAATTTACTTGTTTAGTGCCATACCAATTAAACTATCAGAAAACTATTTTCTAGAGCTGCAAAAATTAATATCAAAATTCATCTGGAAGAAAAAGAGGTACAGACTATCAATGAAAATTAATGCTAGGGAAGATGGTCTAGCTCTACCACATCTAAAATTTTATTGTAAACAGCAGTTATCACAACCACTTGGCACTGGGTGAGAAACAAAAGGTTAGGCAAGTGGAATAAGCTAGGTACTCAAGACTCAGTAGGCAAAGAATATAGCAGTCTACTGTTTGATAAACCCAAGGACTCCAGCTTCTGGGATAAGAACTCAATGTTCAACAAAAATTGCTTAGAAAACTGCATAACAGTGTGACGGAAACTAGGCATAGACCCATACCTGACACAGTAAACAAGAATAAAATCCAAATGGGTCCATGGTCTAGGTATAAAAATAAATACTATGAACAAATTGATGGAACAAGGTATAATGTACTATAAGATTTATGGGGAAGGAAAGAATTGTTGACTAAATAGGAGATAGGAAGCATTATGAAGTGCAAGGTGGACAATTTTGATTACATGAAACTGAAAAGTTTTTGCACAAACAAACCCAATACAACCAAAATTCTGAGGGATGTAATATATTGCAAAAGAATTTTTACAGGTAATCTCAGGGGTAAAGGCCTCATTTCTAGAATATACAGAGAACTGAGTCAAATGCACAAAAATAGAAGTCATTTCCCAATTGATATATGGTCAAAAGATATGAACATGTAGTTTTCAGAGGGGGAAGTTAAAGATATTTATAGCCATATGAAAAAATGCTCTAAATCACCATGGATAAGAGAGATGGAAATCAAAACAACTCTGAGGTACCACATCATACCTATTAGATTGGCAAACATGACAGAAAAGGAAGAAGATAAATGATGAAGATCATGTGGGAGTGTTAGAGCACTAATTCATTATTGGTGGAGCTGTGAGTTGATCCAGTTATTCTGGAGAGCAATTTGAAACTATGCCCAAAGGGCTACAAATATATGTTTACCCTTTGACCCATCAACAGGGCTTGTAGGACTGTACCATCAAGAGATCATAAAAATGAAAAAAGGTCCCACATGTACAAAAATATTTATGGCAGCACTAATTGTGGTGGTCCAAAACGAGAAATCATGGGGATGCCCATTAATTGGTGCATGACAGAATAAATTATGGTATATGAATGTAATGGAATATGATTGTATTATAAGAAATGATTTATAGGCAGACTTCAGAGAGGCCTGGAAAGACGGATATTATCTGATGCTAAGAGAAAGGAGCAGAACCAGAGATTTTAGTGCACACCACGTACCACAGTGTGTGAGGTTTTTTTGTTTGTTTGTTTTATTCATTTTTTTTTCTGGTAGACTTCGTACTTCATTGCAATGCAAGAACTCAGAAAAATTCCCAATGGTCTTTTAAGGCAATATGCCTTTCACATCTAGAGATAGAACTAGGGAATTCAACCCCAGAATGTAGTAAAACATTTTTTTCTGTGTGTATTATGTTTTGGTTTGTTATATGATTTCTACCAATAATTTTAATTCTTCTATACATGAGTATAGTGAAAATATATTTAACAGGAATGTGTGTGTAAAACCTATATAAAACTGTGTACTGTTACAGGGAGAAGGCAAGGGGATCTAAGTTATATGGTAGTGATTGTGGAACAGTGAAAAAAATAAAATTAATATTAAAAGAAGAAAGATTTTAGGCTATCTGTGAAAGGAATAGATTATATCTGGGAATGATTCATGTCAACAACACAATTTAGAAGACTGCAAAATAATTCAATTCAGTTCACCAAGTGTTTATCAAGGTTAATGGCGATAGGGATCTGAATTGTTAAGTAGCTATATGAGTGGAGGAGAGGAGAAAGGTACACAGGGTATCAGAGAGTTACAACAAAAAGGAATCCACCAGACGTTACCTAGGGACAGAGGAAGTCAATAATTTTGGGTAACACACAAGAAAATAATATTTTGAAATATTATGAAAGAAAATTTTAAAGTGGAATTGGAACTGCAAGAGAGTACTAGGTGTTACTGATGAATAGAGAAAACGTACCTTTCATTGGATTTATTGAACTACTTATGTCAAGTCTCAATCCAAACTAATAATATATGAGGTATTAATTTGGAAGAAAAGCAGAAATGATTTCGAGTTACATATTAAGTCAGCATTTCTTTTCTTTTTTTTCCTTCTTCCAGTGATAGCTTAGTTCTAAACAGAAAGAATTTACTGAATACATAGTGAAATTTTCAGGAGCCTGATTCTTTATATTCTCCAAATTACATTTGTCATTCCTATCTGTGAACTGTTGGTTCCTATTGATCAGTGTAACAATGTCTGTTATTGAGCTTCAGCCAAGATGGTGGAGTGAGAGCTATGATTCAGCTAATCTCTTAGACAAACTCCTTCAGATATCTCTGAAAATAGAATCTGTCCAAATTTTGGAGGTGCATTACCTACTAGGAAACAGACTGTGGCAGATTCACAACCCAGGACAGACTGGAAGGTCCAAGGGAAGGATCTGTTTCTAGAGGGCAAGCCCACAGAGCAAGTCCAGCACAGCAGAGACTTGAGGCAGCAGCAGGGGGAACCAGCAGATTGGCACCCCAGGCTGAGAGGCAAAAAGTTCAGAAGGAGTGATAACCATTGAGCCCCAGATATCAGCCTTAGCAGCTCCTGAGACTTTTGGCCCGAAGATCAAATGTCTGTAACTCACCTACTTGAACCTCCAGAAGCCAGGATGGTGGAGTGATCAGTAAATTCTCTCTCCTCCCCCGTTGATGACCTTGAAAGAACCATAAGATATTTCCCCAGAAAAATCCAGGATCAGTGGGGACAGCCGAGGGGGCAAATAGTCTCATAACACCTGAGGCTAGGAATACAGCTAAGGGGGATGCCTTCTACAGTGGCAGAGGCAAACCAGAACGACAGGGGCCCCAGGGTGGTAGAAACTTGCACTAGGACCCAGGCAAGCATCAGTGCTAGAAGAGGAGCCTCAGGAGGAGTGGAAACTGGCACTAGGATCCAGGCATGCCTCAGCACTGCAGGAGAAATGGGAAGAAAATAGGGCAACTGGGATCACTATCCCCTGAGCTTGTCTTTACCTCCGGTCAGCTGAGGAGATATCCAGTGACCAGATCACCTGTCTCCCACACTTAACAAGCTAACCCCAGGGCTGATAGGGGAAACACAAAAGAGAAATGAAAAAACATCTGCACTTAGCTTATTCACACAAGTCAGCTCAACACCGAGTTCTGAAGCTTTTAATTGAAAGATCAGAAGCCACAACACATAATCACCCTCATGAACAAGAAAAAGTAAAACAAAGGTGAAAAAGCATAGAATCTTTCTATGGGGACAAAGACCAAAACAGAAATACCAAAGAGGTGGGTAGTAAGACTGTACTTCCTTCTCAAATGTCAGAAGGGACTATGAACTGCACCCATGCACAAATAGCTCTTTTGGAACAGCTGAAGAAGGAAATAGAAGAAAATCTGGCCAATAATTTTTAAAGTATGGGAAAAAAAAATCAGTGAGGAGAACACCTCTCTACAAATGAAAATTGAATAAATGGAAAATGAAACCACCTAAAAAGGAAAATTAGACAAATGGAAAAGGAAATACTGAAACTAAATGAAGAACATTGTTCTTTAAAATGAACAATTAGAAAGATGGAAAAACAGATGCAAAAGTTAACTGAATAGGCTAACTAAATTGGCAGAAGAGTTTCAAAAAGCCAATGAGGAGAAGAATGCTTTCAAAAGCAAAATTAGCCAAATGGAAAAAAGAGGTTCAAAAAGCTCACTGAAGAAAATAGTTCTTTCAAGATTAAAATGGAACAGATGGAGTCTTTTGACTTTCTGAGAAACCAAGAAATCATAAAACAAAAACAAAAGAATGAAAAAATGGAAGAGAATGTGAAATATCTCATTGGAAAAACAACTGACCTGGAAAATAGATCCAGGAGAGATAATTTAAAAATTATGGGACTACTTGAAAGCCATGATCAAAAATAGAGCCTAGACATCATCTTTCATGAAATTATCAAGGATAACTGCCCTGAGATTCTAGAACCAGAGGACAAAATAAGTATTCATGGAATCCATCGATCAGTGCCTGAAAGAGATCCAAAAAAGAAACTCCTAAGAACATTGTGGCAAAATTTCAGAATTCCCAGGTCAAGGAGAAAATATTGCAAGCAGCTAGAAAGAAACAATTTCAGTATTGTGGAAATACAATAAGCATAACTCAAGATCTAGCAGCTTCTACATTAAGGGATCGAAGGGCATGGAATAGGATATTTCAGAAGTCAAAGGAATTAGGACTCAAACAAAGAATCACCTACCCAGCAAAACTGAGTATAATACTTCAGGGGAAAATGTGGTCTTTCAATGAAACAGAGGACTTTCAAGAATTCTTGATGAAAAGACCAGAGCTGAAAAGAAAATTTGACTTTCAAACACAAGAATGAGAAGAAGCATGGAAAAGTCAACAGCAAAGAGAAGTGATAAGGGACTTACCAAAGATGAACTGTTTACATTCCTACATGGAAAGACAATATTTGTAACTCTTAAAACTTTTCAGTATCTGGGTAGTTGGTGTGACCACACACAGAAGTAAACACACACACATGCACACACACATGTACATGCTTGTATGCACACACACATACACACATGCACGCACACACAGAGACAGAAAGCACAGAGTGAATTTACTAGGATGGGACCATATCTTAAAAGAAATTAAGGTAAATGGTGACAGAGAAATGTAGTGGGAGGAGAGAGGGTGAAATGGAATGGGGTAAAATATATCTCATTCAAGAGGCAAGGAGGAGATTTTTAGTAGAGGAAATAGAGTAGAGATGAGAAAAAAAAAAGCATGAAGTTTACCCTCATCACATTCGACTAAAGGAAGGAGTAAAATGCACACTCATTTTGGTATGAAAACCTATCTTACAGTACAGGAAAGTGGGGGAGAAGGAGATAAGCAAGGTGGGGAGGATGATGGAAGGAAGGCAATGGGAGAAGGGAGCAATTTGAAGTCAACACTCGGGGAGGGACAGGATCAAAAGACAGAATAGAAACAATGGGGTGAAGAATAAGATAGAGGGAAATACAGTTAGTCTTACACAACACGATTGTTATCGAAATCATTTGCAAAACTACACAGATATGGCTTATACTGCATTTCCTGCCTTCCCAAAAGTAACGGGTGGGGAGGGAGGGATGGGGAGAATTTGGAACTCAATATTTTAGGAACAACTGTTGAGTATTGTTCTTGCTACTAGGAAATAAGAAATACAGTTAATGGGGAATAGAAAGTCATCTGGCCCTACAGGGCAAAAGAGCAGATGGAGACAAGAGAAGGGAGGGATGATAGAAGAGAGGGCAGATGGGTGATAGGGAAAATTGGAATGCTCGGTGTATTGGGGTGGGGGAAGAGGATAAATGGGGAGAAAATTTGGAACCCCAAATTTTATGAAAATGAATGTAAAATGTTAAATAAATAAATTTATATTTAAAGAAAGTTAACTGAAAAAACAATTTGATAAAAATTAGAATTGGACAAGTAGAAACGAATGAGTCCATGAGACAACACGAATCAGTCAAAAAAAATATAAAGAACTGAAAGATAGACGAAAACGTAAAATGACTAATTGGAAAAACAACTTACTTAGAAAATAGATCCAGGAGAGAAAATTTAAGAATTATTTTCCTGCCAGAAAAACAGAGTCTGGACAATATCTTCCAGGAAATCATCAAGGAAAACTGCCCAGAAGTGTAAGATCCACAGGACAAAATAGTCATTGAAAGAATCCACTGTTCCCCTCCTGAAAGGGATCCCAAACTCAAAACCCTGAGAAATATCATTGTCAAATTCCATAATTATGAAGAGGAGAAAATATTACAGGCAGCTAGAAAGAAACCATTCAAATATTTAGGAGATACAGTCAGGATCACACAGGACCTTGCCTCTACTACATGAAAAGATCAAAGGAATTGGAATCTGATATTCCATAAAGCAAAGGAGCTGGGACTACACCCAAAGATCAACTCCCCAGAAAAGTTCAGCATGATATTTCAGGTAAGGAGATGGTCATTCAACGAAGTAAGGTATTTCCAAACCTTCCTGACAAAAATACAGAACTTAGTGGAAAATTCGATCTTCCAACGTAGGTCATACGACAGGCATAAAAAGGTAAGAAGGGGGAAAAAAGAAAACAGTTGTTACTCAATTTGGGCAAACATTTTACCTCCTTATAAGCGAAGATGATACTTGTTAATCTTGAGAATCATACTTCTATTACGAAAAATGGAAAGGATGTACATAGAGGGAATGGGTATAAAGTAAATGATGTCATGTTGAAAACATGCTTTATGCATGGGAAGGGATTTTAACTGGAAGTGTGAAAAGGAGGAAGCAGAAAATGGCAGATTTCATCACAGGAAGAAGTACAAAATCATAGTAGAGGGAAACAGGGGAGGGTGATGAGAGTAGCTTGAGAGGTATTCTCACCAAATTTAGATCAAGGAGGGAACAATAAACTTAAGTACATAATTTCAACTAGCTCTATAAGCAGTAGGAGGGAAAAGGGGAAGAAAGGCGAGAGGAAGCTAAAAGGGAGGGAAGAAGTAATAAGGGTAAAGGGGAGTAAAAGGGAAGGGGGCTAAATGAAGGAAGGGAAGGCTGCAGGAGGTGGTGGTGATAGAGAAAAGTATCGAGGAGACAAAGGGAGATGGGAGAGGTGAAAGCACAAACGGTGGGAAAGAGGATGGAGGGAAATAAACAGATTATAATCGTAACTGTGAATGTGAATAGAATGAACTCTCCTATAAAATGGAAACGGATAGCAGAATGGATTAAAAGTCATAATCCCACAATATCTTGTTCACAAGAAATGCATTTGAAACGGGGGGATAGACACAGGGTAAAGGTCAAAGGTTGGAGTAGAATATATTGTACTTGAGCTGATGTAAGAAAATCAAGAGTAGCAATCCTAATGTCAGAAAAAAGCAAAAGGAGAAATAGATCATTACCAAATATCATTACTGCAATATCATTACTAAACACTTATACTCCAAGTGGCATAGCATCCATATTCTTAGAGGAGAGGTTGAGGGAGTTGAATGATGAAATTGACAACAAAGCTATACTAGTCGGAGACCTCAACCTCCCCCTTTCTGAACTTGATACATCTAGCCTGAAAATAAACAAGAAAGAACTTAAGGAAGTAAATAAAACTCAATAAGGTAGATATGATTTATATTTGGAAAAAAAATGAATGGGAATAGAACGGAGTATACATTTTTTCTCTACAATACATGGCACGTATACAAAAATTGACCATGGACTAGGATATAAAAGCCTCACAATCCATTGCATAAAGGCAGATATAATCAACTCATTCTTCTCAGATCATAATGCAATACAAATTATATGCAATAAAAGATTAAAGATTAAAATTAAAATTATTCCATTAAAAATGTATAGATAAACCAAAAATCAATGGAAAGTAAATAATCTATTCCTAAAGAAGATGTAGGTTAAGCAACAAATCATATAAAGATCAACAACTTCATTCAACAGATTGACAATAGTAAGACAACATGCAAAATCTTATGGGATACTGCAAAAGCAGTTCTTAGGGGAAGTTTTGTATCTTTGAATCCGTACATAAATAAAATAGAGAAAGAGGAGATCGATGACTTGGGCATGCAGCTGAAAAAGCTAGAAAAAGAATAAGTTGAAAATCCCCTAGTAAATACCAAATTAGAAATACTGAAAACCAAAGGTGAGAATAATAAAATTGAAATTAAGAGAACTATTGAATTAATAAATAAAACCAGCAGTTGGTCTTATGAACAAACTAATAAAATTGATAAACCTCTGGTCAATTTGATTTAAAAAAATAAAGAAGAAAATCAACTTACTAACATCAAAAATGAGAGTAGTAAAATTACCTGCAATGAGGAGCAAATTAAAACAATAATTAGAAATTTCTTTGCCCACTTTTATGCCCACAATTTCGACAATCTAAATGAGATGGATGAGTACTTTAACAAATACAAATTGCCCAGATTAACAGAAGAGGAAACTCATTACTTAAACAACCCCACCTCAGAAAAAGGAAATGAACAAGGCATTAATGAACTCCTTAGGAAAAAATCTCCAGGGCCAGATGGATTGACAAGTGAATTCTATCAAAAAATTGAAGAACAGTTAGTTCCAGTATTATATAGACTATTTTTGAAACTTGGGGAAGAAGGAGTGCTCTCAAACTCTTTTTATGGTGCAAATATTGTTTTCATAGCTAAACCAGGAAGAGCCAAAACACAGAAAGAAAATTATAGATCAATTTCTCTACTGAAAATGGATGCAAAAATTTTAAAGAAGACTTTAGTAAAATGAATGCAGCATCTAATCTTGAGGGTAATACATTATGATCAGGTAGGATTCCTACCAGGAATGCAGGACTTGTTCAATATTAGAAAGCTGCATAATAACGTGGTGGAAAATAGGCATAGGCCCATGCCTGACACTGTGAACATGATTAAAGTCCAAATGGGGTTCTCGATCTCAGTATAAAGACTGATACCAAGGATAAACTGCAGGAGCAAAGAATAGTGTATTTATCGAATTTGTGGAGAAAAGAAGAATTTTTGACTAAAGAAGAGATAGAAAGCATTATGAAGTGCAAGATGAATAATTTTGTTTACCTTAAACTGAAAAGGCTTTGCACAACCAAACCCAACTGAGTCAAATGTACAACAATTGAAGTCATTCCCCAATCGATAAATGGTCAAAGGAATGAACAGGCAATTTTCAGGGGAAAAATTAAAGACATCTATAATCATATGAAAAAATACTCTAAATCACTTTTGATTAGAGCAATGTAAATCAAAACAACTCTGAGGTACCACATCACACCTATTACTTCGGCAAATATGACAGAACAGGAAAATGATGAAGGTTGAAGAGGATGTGGGAGATTGGGAATACTAATTCATTGTTGGTGGAGCTGTGAACTCATCCAACCATTCTGGAAAGCAGTTTGGAACTATGTCCAAAGGGCTAGAAAAATGTGCCCACCCTTTGACCCAGCAATATCACTTCTAAGACTGTATCTGTAAGAGATCATAAAAGTGGGAATGTTTCCCACATTTACAAAAATATTTTTAGTAACATTCTTTGTAGATGACAGAAACTGGAAATCAAGGGGATACTCATCAATTGGGGAATGGTGGAATAAATTATCGTTTATGAATACAACGGAATGCTATTGTCCTATAAGAAATGATGAACAGGAAGACTTCAGAGAGGCCTGGAAAGACTTATGTGATCCGACTCTGAGTGAAAGGAGCAGAACCAGGAGAACTTTGTGTACAACAACGACCACAGTGTGCGAGAGTTTTTTTCTGGTAGACTTCGACCTTCATAGCAATGCAGGGACAAAAAAAAAATTTCCCAATGGCCTTCTAGGGCAAAATATCTTCCACATCCAGAGAAATAATTATGACATTCAATCACAGAATGTATAAAATCATTGTGTGCGTGTGAGTGTGTATGTGTGCATTATGTTTAGGTTTGATGTATGATTTCTCCCATTTATTTTAGTTGTTCTACACAGCATGATTATAGTGAAAATGTATTCAATAAGAATTTATGTATAGATCCTGTATAGAACTGTATGCTGCCTTGGAGAGGGAGGGGGGTGGTGAGGGAAAGATAGGTGGAAAAATTTAACTTTTATGGTAGCGATGGTAGAACATTAAAAATAAATAAAATCAATATAAACACACACAAAAAAAACAAAAAAATGATTCAGCTTCCAACAGTTATTAGCTGTGTGACACCAAGTATATCACTTAACCCTGATCTGCCTTATCTCCCTCACTGTAAAATTGCCACAGTATGACACCTTTAAATCATCTGTGAATTGCTTATCACAGTAGTACAATAGTAGCATAATCTAGCATGTAGTAGGTGCTAAATAAATGCTTGCACTTTTCCTCCCCCTCCCCCCCAAAAAAATGTTTATTACTGCTTTAAGAATAAATTTGCATCCTTTTTCATAGACAAAAATCCTCACGTAGAATATATTTACAATAGTCCTTGGAACTTTTTCTGTACCTCTCACACTAACCTGTCATGTGGATATTTTCAATGAAATGACGGCACTTTCCTTTATTGGGAAGTATTTGCATGACAACATTTTGTGTACTATCTTTGATTACTGAGGACATATCTGAGGAAGCAGAGGTTGATAGAGATTAAATGAATTACTCCAACGTCTTTCAGAGATGTTTTAACATTCAATGTCATCTATTTTTCAGCGTGTGATTTTTTTTTTCATTTTCTACATAGTCAAGAATACTACTCACTTATGTTTGTGACTTTTTTCAGATTTTCTTCCTTGCAGAGATCTTCTGGATGCTCAAAACATATCAAGTAGGTGAAGATGAAAACTCACTCTATGCTAAATTAATTCATTTTGTTAGGTCTCACTGATTTTTCCAAACTTTGTTTTAGTTTAATTATCAGTTGGGATAATGGCTTGAATGATAGAATGACTTAGATATTCAATCCAGAAATGGAGTTTGCATGAATGCCAAAAAATTTAGTTGCACCAGGTATGGCTTCATACCTCTACAAAGAGCAACTCAGTACTAATGAGTCCACTGATTTATTATACAGTTTGAGGTTGAGAATTCACAGGGCAAGTAACTTTATTTCACATAAAGAGCATAGATAGATCCATGTTAAAGTGTTGTTCAAATGGGTCAGTGTTACATACAATGAGAAACACTTATTGACAAGAAACACACACACATATACATATACATATACATATACATATATATATATATACATATACATATATATATACATATAATTGTGAAAGAAGTAGAAATCCCTGGAAATGAAAAATAAATGCAACCACTGCTGCAGCTTTCAGGTAATCTTGTTTCTACCGTGAATGATGATATTATAGGCAACTGAAATGGGGAGAGCTCAATCTAAAGTAATCAGAGTCTTTATGGAAAGCTAAATTTTAGAAGTATCAATGAATGTTTATTTTTCAAATAGTTTTTATTCTTTTTTTTTGCTTTTACATTGCCTAGATTTTTCTCCTGTATTCTTTCCTTATGCTTTCCCATAGAGTTATCACTTAAAACAACTAATGATTTTGAAAAGGAAGAAACAGAAAAAAGATCCTCACATTGAAAAAATTCTGATATTATCTATAATGTACAATACCTATGCACTCCAACAAAAGTGTTGTAGAATGTGTTTTCACGCGTATCTTTTCTTTTAAACCAATAAGTTAACAGTAATTATAATACCTTGCTTCATTTTTGGTTTACTCTTGCTTCCCTTAACATGGTTGTCATTTTCCTGACTTCTGTTCATTTCACTTTGCATTCATTCCAAACAATCTTACAATATTTTTATTTAATCATAAAGGTCATTGTTTCTAATGACACATTAATATTAGATTACATTTATACATCACAAATTTTTTAACCTTTGCTCTATCAATGGACATATATTTTGTTTATGAGTCTTTGTTACAACAACATCAATATAAATACTGCTATATACATTATGGTGTACACATTTATGGAGTTATTTTTTGTTCACTGCTTCACTGAGGAAATATACCAAGCAGGATAATCTATTGATCAAACGGTATAGATATTTTTGCCACTGTGCACAATTCCAAAAGGTTTTCCATAACATTCGCAACAATGCAGATGTCTATGAACATCTCAAATCAATCCAACAAGCATTTATTAAGTATTGACTATGTATCATGGACTTAGCTATAAACACCATTGATAGAGTATTTTTAAGACAGTCCCTACTCTCATGAAGATCACAAAATTGTGGAGACAGTACATAAAGCACTATGTATAAGCAAAATATATAAATCACATATTGGAGAGTATATAAGAGAGAAGGTACTAGCATTAAAGGAGCTCAGAAAAGGTTTTCTGTGGAATGTGGACATTTAAATGAGCCTTAAAGGAAGCCAGGAGAGGTTATTGAGGAGGGAGAAAATTCCAGGAACCAGCAATAACTAAGTAAAATTCACATCTTCTTCAAGGAACAACAAGGAGGCTATGGTAATCAGAATGCATGGTAGGAAAGCAGTGGGGTCAGTTTATAGTCAATAAATATTTATAAGCACCAACTACATATTTGATACTATGCAAAGTATTAGCACTATAAAGGAAGGGGCAATGCAGTGTTTCTTTTTAAAGAATCCGTAATGCATTGGAGAAGACAGTACACCAACAGCTATGTGTACCCAAAGTATATTCATTATATATTGAATATAATTAACTGAGGAAAGAAACGAGAGTTAAAGGACATCTGGAAGGGCTTATTTTATCTTGGAGATTAGATATATACATATAATTATATGTAAAATAGAATTTAACACAGATTCTCATATTCTTTCTGGAGAGAGGTTAAAGAAAGGATTTAGGTAGAGGGTAGCACTTGGGCAAAATCTCCAGGAAGCAAATTACTTTATAAGTTGAAAATGAGTAATGTGTTTGAGGAGAGGGAGATAGTACAGAGGTATAGGTTTGGGAGGTAGAGTGTCTTACGTGAATAATAGTAACAATGGCAGTATTGCTAAGTGTGACAAGAAAGTATTTTATAAAAATGATTGAAAAGTAGGTTGCGTTCAGATTGTGAGGGGCATAGATGAGTTCCTTCACAGTTAGGGGGGCATTATACCATTAATTAAGCGAAGGAAATATGAAGGAGCAGTTCCTTTTGAAGTGGATTAGTCTATTCTTTGGTAAATTTCATACAATATTTTATTTTCCAGGGAATTATTCTTTCTTGTGAAGTATATGGAAGAAAATAAAACCAAAGTGTAGTTCCCTAATAACTCCCATGAGGATTTGCTGTTCTGATTTGCTGTGCATTATTAGAAAACTCTATTTTTTTTCTTCCTTCCTGAGAGTGCATATAAGTCTGTCTTCCTGAGGTAACAGGAAAATAACCAAGAGTCAAAATTTCAACGTGTTCATACATCTTTGGAATGGCTGCTCCTTGATGTCTTTGTCTAGACCTGGTATGTTGAATAACATATACTAATATACAGCGATTACTGTTTAATAACCACCCAACAAATTTTATATAGATTTAGCACCTGAATTGAAAAGATGTGTTCTTTTCACTGAAGGGATGAATATGACAGTTTCTCTTGGTCTCAACTTCCTCATCGACAAAAGAAGCAGGTGGCAGTAGATGTTCCCATTGGTCTATGACTATTATTTTATAATGTTACTGTAATTTTAGCCAGCAACTGAGTATTCCCAGATTCTATTCCCTAATAGATTCAAGAGATTTGCTATGGTTATCAATAATTTTCTCAATGAAATCACCTAATTTGTATATAATTTTGCAAGCATTTATTAGGATTATTCTATGTTGTTGAAACTATCCTTAGCCTTTGAGGTACCAAGAAAGAATGTTTTATGGACTAATACTGAAAATGATATGGAATTATGCAGCATAGAAGAGTTAAAAACCACAGAGGGCAAGACTACTGAAAACAATAATAATAATGACTATAGATATTGTGTTTTAAAGTTTGGCAAGAATCTCATGGCATGTGTTCCTTAACATGCCATGAGATTATCACTATAGCCATTAATATTGCCATTTTACAGAGGCAAACATTCTTGAATAACTTGACCATAGTTATTAAATTATTAAAAGATATAAAGGCTTACATTCTTTTGTAGTTGATGCTACTCATTTTTCTCTTATTGCTACAGTAGTTTGCTTCTGATTACAAAAATAATTTTAGTAGTAGTATGGATTGTACACAATGATAAAGATAAAGTGTAGAAGAATAAACTATGATGTGGAAGAAATTACTTTTACTTTGGTAAATCACAAGTAGTTTTGTGAAATAAGTGGCATGGGAGCTAGTTTAAAAAGGCAGCAATGAGGAATGAGTATGATCTGGATATGGGAGATAACCTGAGTAAATAGTCAGAGAACAAAACGAGAATAGTAGAGTAATAGAAAAGTACAGGAAATAGTAAAAGTACAAATTTTGGGTTATAACAAAGTAACATGGTTTTAATGTCCTTCTTTGAGGCTTGTACCTTACTCCACTTGCAAGTTGAAGAAGGTACAAGATGTTAAGCCATGAGATGACTTCCCCAGTCCTGTTATTTAGGAAGATTGTTTTGGCACATGTGATGACTGAAACAGAGATGAGAATGGGTAGAAAAAATAACTTATAATTTAATTTGAATACTCAATTTTTATTTCTTTTCATTAAATTAACAACAAACATTTCTCAATGGACAAGGTAATGAGGGTCTGAATTATGGTAGAAACTAGGTGAAGAGGAGAAATTAACTTTCAAGTGATAGAAAGTAGTACTCCCTGCAGTTTTTTTTTAAAATATTGAACTAAAACAGGAGAGGGTGAAGCAAAGCAAGGTAAAGTAATAATTGGCAAATAGTGTTTGATTCTGGGTATCTAAATACGTCATATAGGATAAAATAATAGAAGAATGAGCATATATATATGTATACACAGATATATGGATATATAGATGGATGGATAGACAGACAGACAGACAGACAGACAGATAGATAGATAGATAGATAGATAGATAGATAGATAGATAGATAGATAGATAGATAGATAGATAAATGTGGCACCTACTCTGCTCTGGGCACTTCACATGTATGATTGTATTTGATCCTCACA
Organism: Bettongia penicillata ogilbyi; assembly: GCA_023548195.1. Taxonomy (NCBI): domain Eukaryota; kingdom Metazoa; phylum Chordata; class Mammalia; order Diprotodontia; family Potoroidae; genus Bettongia; species Bettongia penicillata. Next base: position 1,682,703 of record JAJHZJ010000051.1, on the reverse strand, counting down.
ATAACCAATAAACCAGGTAGTGTTATTGTCACCATTGCATAGCTGAGAATCATGAGGCAAAGGGAGGTGAAGTTAGTTGCCCACGGTGAAACAGCTAGCAAATCTCTGAGCCTGTGTGTGAATTCAAGTGTTCTTGACACAACCCAGGTGTAAATGTCCACTGTGCATCTACATGCCAATTTACAAGCAATAAACTTGGGGGTGTTTGGGGTAGGGTATTTCTAGCGAAGAATATTATGTGAGTTACATTACAAAGTAAACTATTCAGGAGGAGATTAGGAAATAGAGAAATCATTTTTCTATGTGTTTTGTCCACGTACCTTGCCCTTTTACTCTACTTTAGCATCTAGATTCCTTACAGGAAGGGACTTAGTATTTTGTGCTTACAGTGGCACAATCACATAAAGCACATAGAGCATCCTAGTTGTTTTGTGTAATGTATTTTGATTTCAACTGAAATAGCAATTGCTACCTGGAATGTCTATGGACAAGTTGCGTTTCAAATGCTTAGAAGATCATTGAGATAGGACATATGAAGAAAGATGCTGTTTGCACCCAGAGAAAGACAAAAAAAGAAACATGTGTACAATGAATTTCTGCCTATCAGCAGTCAGCTCTAGGGTGGCTTTTGGGGGAGAAGGAAGAAAAATAAAGGAATTTCCATGATAATTTTCTGATATATTTTAAAGGAATATAAATGTGAATACATGTATATATATATATATATATATATATATATATATATATATATATAAATTTAAAGGTAAGTTCAGCATAGTAGATTTGCATTTTCATGTACAATTTTCTTTTCATTGTGTTATGTTATGGAAATGCTTGTTTTTTTCTGTAAATCAAAAATAAAATTAAAAACATATCTTGTTTCCAGATAGAAATATGGAAAGAGTTCAGAATAAATAGAGTGTGTGAATATATTTTTTTGTTATGTATATGCATAGTGGGGATTATTGATGCCATAGGAGAGAATGGAGGAGTATTAGAGATAAGCACTGGAAAATAAATCTAAAATAGGCTTGCAAATTCTAAATGGAATATTTCATTCTCTTTCACAATACTAAGCTAACAGAGTGCACTTAGCCTGGGTAACTTGGTCACTTTCCACATTACATAGGCAGGTGTTTTGTTTTGTTTTGTTTTTTTTCTTGTTATTTATGCTAGCTGTGAGCATAAGAGTTTTCAGGAAGGAATGATCAATTTCAATGACAGAAGTTGGAAGACGTTTAAAGCAATCCAATTCAGTTCAACAACTATTTATAGAAGTGATAGGAAATGAGAGTTTGAAATAAGTTAGGTAGTTCTGTGAGAGGAGACAGATAAAAGGGATATTAAGAAGACTGAAGCAACAGGAACTTGTAAGTGATCAGGAAGGGAGAGTGACGATCAATAACACACCGAAAAAGAAGGTCCAAGGAGTTAATTTAAGTACAATTCAAAGCCTGGGACAAACATACTTACAGCCATTATAACCAAGTGTTGTGTTTATAGAAAATTATAATACCTGTGTTTATAGAATATTATAATACCAAAGTTTACATCAATCATACCAACAGATCCACCAGCTGATCATGTCATTAATATTCAATTCAACCTAAATTTATTTTGAAAATCTCCCTTTTTTGTCACTCTCCAGAAAGTTGAGAATGGAAAGACAAGGGAATGGAAAGTTAAGAAGCACTTCTTTATGCCTAAAATATCTCAGGCACTGAAATAAAGATTTTACAATCATCTTTAATTCTCACAACAATGCCGAGAAAGGCATTATTAGGAATTGTAATTTATTGCTGGCGAATCAAGTTTAGAGAAATTAAATGACTTGCACAAAGGCATACCATGGAACTATTAGCATGCAGTGTTATCTGTTTTTGCTGTGTAATATTCTTTGCCTTTCAATACACTAAAGAATATTCACTTGGAATTATGACTTCTTTCAGATTATCTTTCCTACAGAGAACTTCTGGATACTTGAAGTATACCATTTAGATGGAGATGAAGAACAACTCTATGATAAATGAATTTATTTTGCTAGGACTCACAAGTACTTGGGAGCTTGAGATTTTGTTTTTTGCGATTTTCTTCCTTGCCTATGGATCAATATTGGCTGGTAACTCTCTCATTATACTTATGGTGACTTTTGATTCTCACTTGCACTCTATCCCCATGTACTTCCTCCTCTCCAACCTCTCCTTCCATGACATATTATTTTCGACTGTAACCCTCCCTAAGATGGTCATAGACTTCTTCAGGGAGAAGAAAACTATCTCCTTCTGGGGCTGCATGGCCCAAATTTTTCTGGTTCATCTTATAGGCGGTAGTGAGATGATTCTACTTATAGTGATGGCTGTTGACAGATATGCTGCAATATGCAAGCCCCTCCACTATACGACTATCATGAATCATCGAATTCTGGTAGGAGGTGTACTGCTCTCATGGACAGTTGGTTTTGTGCACAGTATGAGTCAAATGACTTTTGTGGTGAGGCTGCCCTTCTGTGGCCCCAATGAAATAGATGATGTTTATTGTGATCTTCCCCTGGTGTTGAAACTTGCCTGCACTGACACTTATGTAATGGAACTGCTTGTTGCTGCATTCAGTGCACTTCTTGCCCTATTTTCCTTCATTCTTTTGCTTGTCTCCTATATTGTCATATTAGTTACTGTCTGGTATCATTCCTCCAATGGACTGTCTAAGGCTCTGTCTACATTGTCTGCTCATATCACGGTGGTAACTCTTTTCTTAGGTTCAATACTCTTAATATATGCTTGGCCAATTGGTAGTTATTCCTTAGATAAATTTCTTTCAGTGTTTTACTCAGTTATCACTCCTCTGCTGAATCCAATTATCTATAGTTTAAGAAATAAGGAGATAAAAGCAGCCATGATTCGACTCAGAAGTCGATACATCTGCTCTAAACCAAACTTCTAAACGATGACTAAATTATTTTATTGTACACGAGAGAATTTTTATAAAAGGACCAATCATGTTTTTATGTGTATGCATAATTTACAAATGAATATCAATCTTAGTTTCAATATAATTTATAAATAATATTCTAGAAATAGCTTTATCTTCATTTCCATTTTGTATGCCTCTGAATTTCCCTCAATTTTGATACCCTCCAAACCGAAATTTAACTCAATCTTGAAATTACAAATTGTAGAAGATTTCATAAAAGACGTCTACAGAAAATCATCTCGTTAACTATATTCTTTCTAAAATATTTTCCATCCTTTGGTCCTATGACCTTTTACTATTATTTGAAATTTTGCTAGGTTTCAGCTTGATAAACAGTAGGGGCGGATGGGTAAGGGCTTCACAAGTTAAATGCTTAAAAGACTCAGTCCAAGAATTAAGTTTGCCAAATTCTCCAAGTGTGTCAAAACAGACTTTAGGTTCTGCGATGAAGAATACTTAAATACTTTTACAAAGAATAATTGAGCAATAACTGTACAACCAATTCATGTCATACAGCATAGGTTATACTCTTTATAATGCAATTAAGTTTCCCCTAGCAAAGGACATGGATAGTCCATTATAACAGCAAAGTTCAGAAGAGGATACATTGCAAAGGACTACAAGCACCTATTGACATGAAACACTGATACACACAGACATACACATACAATTTTGAAAAGAAACCCACAAAAATCCTAGGTTTTAAAAAGTCTTTGTGTTCCAAAGTCTAAGATTTTTGTTGGTTTCTCATTGCTCTCATTGCATCTTATTTCTACAGCTCATGTTGTCATTATAGCCAAATGAGATGGCAAAAATTCAGTCTAAATTGCAATTTTGCATGTAGCGAAATAACAACAAACTGTTGATCAACAGTTCTTTATATTAAAAAAAAATTATTCACTTCTATTGTTGTTGCTTTGCCTAGGTTTATTCATCTGTTCTAATGCTGATGCTTTCACAGTCATTACCTAAGATAGAGAACCTAAAAAAACGAAGAGATAAAAAAATCAACCCACTGAAAGAGTTCTGTTTTTATGTGCAGTGTTAATCCTTGATCGACCCCACACCTCTCTCCTGATTACCTTTAAAAGGAGATAGATATGTCTTCTTCTATCTCTTCTTTGAGACCAATGTTGGCCATTTTTCTTTTTAATTTCACAACACTCAGTATGATTTATTTGGTAGTTATTGTTCTTTCCACTTAGGTTTGTTATTTTGACTATGTTATTCCGGGCTCAGCATATTTCATTTTGTCTCAGATCCTGCAGGTGTTTCCAAATTTCTATGAAGGTCACCAAAGTCATTGTTTCCTATGGCACACTTTCCCTTTGCATTTATACATCAAAATTTACTTAGTCATTACCCATTCAGTGGGCATATATTACTTGCTGTTCTTTACTATGTCAAAAAAAAAATAAGAATATTATTATATGTATTTTGCAATACACGTATAGGGAGTTACATTTTGTTGAATGCCTTTCTGGGAGCATATGCATAGCAATGGAATCTCTGGATCACAGGACATCGGCATTTTAGTCATTTTTTTTGCATAGTTACAAAATGGTTTCCATAATATTTACACTAATGCACATTTCCATCAACATATGTAATCAAAAAACATTTATTAAGCCCTTTACTCAATATCCATGATCTGAAAAAAGTTACAACCGTAGCTATTTTTTAAATTTCTAATGTTTATTTATTTTTAGTTTTCAACACTCATTTCCACAAAATTTTGAATTCCAAATATTCTCTCCATCTCTCCTCTCCCTCTTCCCCCAATCTACCCTCCCTTCTAGCACACCCCTCCATTCCCTTATCCCTATCTTTTTTCTTTTCCTATAGGGCAAGATAAATTTCTATATCCCATTACCCATATTTCTTATTTACCAGTTGCGTGCAAAAACAATTCGAACACTCCTTCCTAAAAGTTTGAGTTCTAACTTCTCTCCCTTCCCTCCCTCCCCACCCATCCAATTTGAGAGGGCAAACAATTCGGTATAGGATATATATGTGTAATTGTGCAAACAACTTCTATAATTGTCATGTTGTGTAAGACTAACCATGTTTACGTCCATCCTATCCTATCCCCATTTATTCTATTCAGCCTTTTGACCTTGTCTCTCCCCAAAAGAGTTTACTTCTAATTACTCCTGCCTCCCCTCTGACCACCCTTCCATCATCCTTCCCACCCCACTTACCCCTTTCTCTGCTACTTTTCTGTAGTGTAAGACAAATTTTCATACCAAATTCAGTGTGCATGTTTTCCCTTCCTTAAGCAAAATGTGATAAGGTTAAGCTTCACTTCTATCTCTCAACTCACTCCATTTCCCTTCCATGAAAAAGCTTTTTATCACCTATTTTATGATATATAATCTGTACTATTCCATTTCTCCCTTTATCTTCCAAATATATTCCTTTTACATCCTTTAATTTTATGTTTTAGATATCATCCCTTTTTATTCAACTCATTCTATGCTCTCTGTATATATATATATATATATATATATATATATATATATATATATATGCGTATGTATGGGTGTGTGTGTGCTTGAGTGTGCATGTGTGTGTATGTGTGTGTGTGTGTAAACCCTCAGACTACCCAATTATGAGAAAAGTTTCAAGAGTTATAAATGTTAACTTTCAATGTAGGAATATAAACAGTTAAACTTTAGCAAGTCACTTAGGATTTATCTTTCCTGCTTGCCTTGTCATGCTTCTCCTCATTCTGGTGTTTGTAAGTCAACTGGCTGGGAAAATGCCCAAAAAACGTAAAACATAAGACTATAAAGGTTATTTTCTTGGTGAACAGGCATTTTCTTCCATCCTTTTGTTGTTTCTCATCCAGTTTCTTGACTTTTGAGTTCTTTGTCAAGAGGAAGGTATACTCTGGGGACCAGTAAGTTCTCAGTTTGTCCATGGTGGCACAGTCAAGGGAGAGAATTTTATTCCTCTCCTTGACCTGCACTCTTCTCTGGGAGTTACCAAAACTTTTCTGCCCAAGATCTGCAAGTAGAATTCCCTTTCCAGAGCCTCCTCCACATCCACCATGCCAGCCACCACTTTTTCTTACTGCATGTTCCCCACTCAAGGCTTAGACCCAGATCTGCAGCTCAATCTGGCCAGGGGCTTTACGCTGAGCTATCCAAAAGTAGATGCTGCTGGAGTCATCACTGTAGCCTGTGGCCTCTATTAGGGGAGGACCCAGCTCCTTTTTTCATGCTGGTGAATAAGCTTTCTCACTGACCTTTGAAGCTGTCTTTGGGGTGTGTGGATTGGATGATATGAGAACTGCAACTGCTGCTGAGCGTTCCACCCCCGTGGCCTGTTTCTCCTGTCCTGTTCCTGCCAGTGCCACGGAGCCAAGGTGATCCAGGAAACTGTGGGCTGTGCTCCACCCTGTGCCTTGTGCAATGGACCTTTCTTGCCAGCCTTCCAGGCTTTCATAGGCTGGAAATCTCTTTCAGTCTGCCGTTTTTTGGCTTCTACTGCTCTAGAATATGTTTAGAATAATTTTTTAAAGTTCTTTTTTTATGGGCTGTGGAGGAAGAATTACAGTAGGTGCTTCTTTCTAGTCCATGATCTTGTCTCCATCTCAACTGTAATTATTTTCAAAGAACACAATGAAAAATGTGCAGACAGCTTACAGACAATTGTGAGTAAATATAGCATCTTAAGTGTTTATTGAAGCTATTTGAGGAGGAGATTAGCATTAAGGGAGCTGAGGAAATGTTTTCTATTTTGAATATGGTTTTTCACATGAAAACAGGGAAACTTGGAGAGACTAGTGAAGGGGGAAATAATTTCAAGAATTAGACATAACTAATGAAAATTCATGAGGCGGAGCCAAGATGGCAGAGTAGAAAGACTCATGTATGCTAGCTACAAATCAGCCCATAAATTTCCTGTAAAAAGAACTCCCCACAAATTCTGGAGTACTGCAAGCCATGCACCAAAGCTGTGGAAGAGATTTCCATTCCAGAGAGACCCAGAAATCCATCCACAGGGTTCCGTCGTGCTCCGGACAGAGGAGCCCACCCCTGAGCTGCCCTACCCGTGTGGCCCCAGAGGAGCAGACCCGAACAGGCTTCAGGGACTGAACCTCTAATGGTCACGAAGGTCCCTCCACCCACAGGCACTACAGGTCAGTGAGAGAGACATCAGGGCTGGTCAAAAGGGGAGTGGGGTGTCTCTGCAACTTGGGCCCACTCGGGAGGCAGTGGCAGAGGCATCTGTGGTGGCCCGGAACTCCCTGAGCAGGCAGGAGCTCCATTACCCAAGGTCTCTGTATAAACGCCCTGAGGGAACTAAGCCTGGGAGGCGGCCCTGTCCCCACCCAAGCACCAGAACGTAAGCTCACATTGATTAGCAGCCACTACTGCCACGGAAAGCCCTGAGGCTGGCAAGCAGCATTTGATTCTCAGACCCCAAGCACTAGCTGGGCAGATCTAGGCGGGGGTGGAGAGGAATCTCAGAAGTCAAGTAACTGGCTGGGAAAATGCCCAGAAAAAGGAAGCAAAAGAAGACCATAGAGAGCTACATTATTGGGGAAGAGATGTTCCTTCCTCCTTTCATTTCTGATGAGGAAGTACAATGCTTGCCATCAGGGAAAGACGTGGAGGTCGGGGCCTCTGTATTACAGACATCCGTGGTGGATGTCCGGTGGGCTCAGGCCATGGAAGAGCTCAAAAAGGATTTTGAAAATCATGTTAGACAGGTGGAGGAAACACTGGGAAGAGAAATGAGAGAGATGCAAGAATAGCATGAAAAACGGGTCAAAACCTTGCTAAAGTAGACCCAAAAAAATGCTGAAGAAAATAACACCTTGAAAAATAGGCTCACTCAATTGGCAAAAGAGGTTGAAAAAGCCAATGAGGAGAAGAATGCTTTCAAAAGCAGAATTAGCCAAATGGAAAAAGAGGTTCAAAAGCTCACTGAACAAAATAGTTATCTGAAGATTAGAATGGAATAGATGGGGTCTAATGACTTTCTGAGAAAGCAAGAAATCATAAAACAAAACCAAAAGAATGAAAAAATGGAAGAGATTGTGAAATATCTCATGGGAAAAACAACTGACCTGGAAAACACATCCAGGAGAGATAATTTAAAAATTATGGGACTACCTGAAAGTCATGATCAAAAAAAGAGCCTACACATCATCTTTCATGAAATTATCAAGGAAATTTGCCCTGAGATTCTAGAACAAGAGGACAAAATAAAGATTGAAGGAATCCATCCATCACTGCCTGAAAGAGATCCAAAAAGAGAAACTGCTAGGAACATTGTGGACAAATTCCAGAGTTCCCAGGTCAAGGAGAAAATATTGTAAGCAGCCAGAAAGAAACAATTCTAGTATTGTGGAAATACTATCAGGATAACACAAGATCTAGCAGCTTCTACATTAAGGGATCGAAGGGCATGGAATAGGATATTCCAGATGTCAAAGGAACTAGGACTCAAACCAAGAATCCCCTACCCAGCAAAACTGAGTATAATACTTCTGGGAAAAATATGGTCTTTCAATGAAACAGAGGACTTTCAAGCATTCTTGATGAAAAGACCAGAGCTGAAAAGAAAATTTGGCTTTCAAACACAAGAAGGAGAAGAAGCATGAAAATGTCAACAGCAAAGAGAAGTCATAAGGGACTTACCAAAGGTGAACTGTTTACATTGCTACATGGAAAGAAAATATTTGTAACTCTTAAAACTTTTCAGTATCTAGGTAGTTGGTGGGACCACACACAGACGTAAACACACACACACGCACACACACACACCTGTACATGAATGCAAGCGCACACACATACACACATGCGTGCACACACAGAGTGAATTGAATAGGATGTGACCATATCTTAAAAGAAATTAAGGTAAATGGTGAGAGAGAAATGTAGTGGGAGGAGAGAGGGTGAAATGGAATTGGGAAAATTGTATCTCATTCAAGAGGCAAGCAGGAGACATTTTAGTGGAGGGAAAAAGAGGAGAGCTGAGAAAAAAACATGAAGTTTACCCTCATCACATTCGACTAAAGGAAAGAGTAAAATGCACACTCATTTTGGTATGAACACCTAACTTACAGTACAGGAAAGTGGAGGAGAAGGACATAAGCAGGGAGGGAGGGATGATGGGAGAGAGGGCAGTGGGAGAAGGAAGCAATTTGAAGTCAACACTTGGGGAGGGACAAGATCAAAGGACAGAATAGAAACAATGGGGGGCAGAATAAGATTTAGGTAAATACAGTTAGTATTACACAACACGACTGTTATCGAAGTCATTTGCAAAACTACACAGATATGGCCTATATTGAATAGCCTCCCTTCCCAAAAGGGAATGGGTGGGTAGGGAACGATGGGGAGAATTTGGAACTCAAAGTTTTAGGAACAACTGTTGAGTTTTGTTCTTGCTATTAGGAAATAAGAAATACAGTTATTGGGGAATAGAATGTCATCTGACCCTACAGGACAAAAGAGAAAATGGGGAGAAGAGAAGAGAGGGGGGATAGAAGAGAGGGCAGATTGGTGATATGGAAAATTAGAATGCTTGGTGTATTGGGGTGGGGGAAGAGGATAAATGGGGAGAAAATTTGGAACCCAAAATTTTGTTAAAATGAATCTAAAGAGTTAAATAAATAAATTTATATTTAAAAAAAAGGAAAAGAAAATTCATGAAGTTGGGAAATGGAATGTTTTTGCAAGCAACAGCAAGGAGGACAATATTGCTATATTCTAAAGTCCAAGCAGGGCAGTAAGGTTATTTAAATCATTAAAGTTTTTTTATGTCCCTACTGTATGCTGGGAATTGTGGTAAGCTCTGAAAATACTCTCCAAAAGCAAAGGATAGGCACTGCTTGTAAAGAATCTCCAATCAAACAGGGGAGACAATATGAAAACACCCAGTACATATGAGCTAGCTACAGGATAAAGTAGAAATGATTACTTGAGGTAGGGTAGTACAATTGAGGGGCATGCAAGAGGTTCATTCTTTCAGAAAGATGATAGGTTTTCATGAAATCACATGCAAATTAGACAAAATGAAGTGGCGGTAATAATAGTTAAGGGAATGAGATCAAGAAATGTTTTATTTTTTTGAAAGAAATAATGTGCAATATGAATTCCTTGCCACTTTCTGAGTCTTTATTCCCCCAGTGGAAATTCATTGATGGTCACTGGCCTACACTTTTGATACTTACATTAAGACTTTGCATTTGATGTTATAACGATATTGTGGAAGAAGACATACAGTAGCAGAGATATTACAAGGAGAGAGATCCATATATACACTCAGACTTTTAATCAGTTCTCTTTTTCTTCCTCCATGTGATGCATAGGAGAATATTTCTAAATCAGATTCAGATGCATAATTTCTCTTCTTTGGTAAAAATTTCAAATATCTTAATGATCAGGGAGGTAGTTTTCTTCATGTAGCTTAGGGAGAAAATTATGGTTCTCTAATAACTCCAAAGGGGATTTGCTCTTTTGATTTTTAGTTCATTATTACATAAAGGTTTTTCCCATATGTTTTTCCTTTGCTGGCAGTGTATATATACATAAAGGTATATTTAAACATATATAAAAACATATAGTTTCATATTTAATATTACTTATATATAATATTTTATGCATATAATATATATTATATATAAGTAATATATTATATATGCACTAAAAAGGATAGAAAATCTATCCTCCAGGGAGGGGTAAATATGATTTAACCTATGCTATCATCAGATAAATAAAAGGATAACTCTACATGGTTTTATATGTGTATTCCAATTTTAATGGAATGATATTATTTTAAGAAGAATGAGTTATTCTTAACCAGCAGCAGAGTGACTACTTCCAGACACCATAAAATCAGGACATCTAAGGTGTTTATCATTCATTTTCCTCATTCAGTTAGGAAATGTCTGTTCAATTTTGCAATTATTTGGTTACCTCATTTTGCATTCTTGACCCAACTCTTGGCACGGGGACCACAGAAAAGGGAAATTATACAGACTGTATCCTAAAAGACTTAATAATTAAATAATGTAATTCTGCTCAATGTGGAAATAATAGTGATTGTGATTTATATTGCTTTTCAGTTGGTCAGGAGTTTTTTATGCAATATTTATTTGTTTTTTCCCATTACAACAATAACTTTCCCCATTTTTCCTATGTAAAAAGGGGGAAACACTGATGTAACTTGACCATGGTTACTCAAATATGAGGAAGCTCAGATGCAGGATTAATTTTTTAAAGCAGATATTATTTCCGTTGTACTGCAGTCTCATGTGCACAATATGGCTCAAATGAAGAGAGTTCAGTATGATAAGTGGAAACGTTGGGACAAAGAGATGTAAAGAGAAATAAGTTAATGATTTGCCTGGATAAAGACAAACTTTATGGGAGAGTTGGCATGGCAGCAGATTTGAAAAAACAGCAATGAGGAATGAGTACAATCAAGACCTGGGACATTATCTATAAATCCTAAGAGACAAAAGATGGTAATATGAGATGAGTCAGAGATAATTGATCCTGTCAGCTACAATATAATCTACATGGATGGCCTTTGATGTCATGCTTCAAAGGTTGCAAAAATTCTACTTGTCACATTATGAAACGAGAGGATATGAGACCATGAAATGATTTATCAATCTCAATTGTGAAGATTATTTCGCAAGTGTGTGAACACTGGAATAGATATGGGAAAGAGTAAAATAAATATCTTATATGTCCATTTAAATTGTCCCTTTTTATTTCTTTCAAATATATGAATAAACAATTCTCAGTGTGAAAGGTGATGAGGGTCTGAATTAAGTGAAGAGCTGGGTGGAGAGGAAGAATTAATAATGGAATGAAAATAGGAACATAGAAGCAACTGGAATTTCCAAATTGTTTTGAGGCTGGGGGATGGAGGAGGAGGATGACGAAGAAAAATATAAATCAGTATAGTAGTTTTCATTCTAGGCAAATAAGGATATAACATGAGGGAAGGAAATAAAGAACTAAACATGTACATAGCAACTACTCTGTCCTAGATACTTTAGAAATATGACCTCAGTTAGTCTTCACAACAACCCTGCAAAGTAGATATTGTTATTATCCCCATTGTGTACTTGAAGATCCTGAGGCAAACAGAGGTAAAGTGATCAGAAAAAAATGTACACACAGCCAACTCTATCAACTGAATCAGAGATAACAGAGTTAGTAACTGTCTAAGACTAGATTTGAACGCAAATCTTCTTAACTCCGTGGTGAGCTGTGTGTCCTCTGTAAATAGATGCCTATGTGTGAGAAATAACAATAGAGAATCTTAGTGAAAAGTATTTCATTTTTGTAATATACAAATTATTTATTTTTCTGTTCTTTACATTGGCTTTCACAAGAATATGAATTCAAAACTTTTGTCCCATATCTCCACACTCTCCATGCCCAACCATAGGACAACATGCACCCCATCCAACCCTTCCTGTACTCTGTCCTCCCTTTCTTTTACCCACCCTTCTTCCATCTCCTTTCCCCTTTTTCTACCTGTAGGGTAAAATAGATTTCTATACCCCATTGCCTCTATAATTTAACTTCTAGCTGCATGCTAAAATAATTTTTAACATTCATTATGAAAGCTTTGCGTTCCATATTCTCTCCTTCCCTCCCCATTCACCCCCAGTGAGAAAATAAGCAATTCAATATAGGTTTTACATATGTAACTATGCAAAGCACTTCCATAATATTAATGTTGTAAAAGACTAACCACATTTCCCTTGGTCCTATCATGCTCTTCATTTATTGCAGTCTTTCACATGACCCTTCCTATAGTGTTTGTTTCTGATTATCCCTTTCCTCAATTTCTGGCCCCTTCTATTATCTTCCCTCTCTATTCCCCTTCCCCTTGCCTTCCTGCGGGCTAAAACAGATTTGAATATCCAACTGAGTGTGTGTTACTCCCTCCTTAAAACAAATCCCATGAGAGTAAGGCTCAATTTCCTTTCATCTCTCCCCTCTTCACCTCCGTTGTAGAAGTTGTTTCTTCCCCCTTGTATGTGAGATGATTTTCTCCATTCTGCCTCTCGCTTTCTTTTCCTCTCAGTATATTCCACTGAACAGTTTTACTTTATAGGGGTGCTCCCTTTCTATCCAGCTCACTCTGTGCTCTCTGTCTGTGTACATATAAATATATACATATACACATATATGTATATATATTTATTTTATTATTTATATATATTTATATATACAGACAGATGTATATTGATATATGTATTCATATACACACATATATATTTATAAATATATATGTGTATATATGCAAATGCACATGTAGGTGTCTGCACATATATAATACATACTTACATACCCATACACTTGTACACATATACGTATATGTAAATGTGTGTGTGTTTGTGTGTATATATATTCCCTCTTACTATTCTAATACTGAAAAAGATCTCATGAGTTGCAATTAAAAACTTTCCATGTAAAAATGTAAACAGTTCAACTTCAATGAGTTCCTTAGTGCTAGTCTCTTTCCTGTTTACCTTTCCATGTTTCACTTGATTCTTGTATTTGAAAGCCAAATATCCTATTCACCACTGGTCTTTTTAACAACAATGCTTGGAAGTCCTCTATTTCATTGAAATTCCATTTTTCCCCTGAAGTATTATATTCAGTTTTCCTAAGTCAGTAATTCTTGGTTGTAATTCTAGCTCATTTAACATCTGAAATATGGTTTTCCAAGCCCTCCCTTTCCTTTGTGTAGCAACTGCTTGATCCTGTGTTATCATCATTGTATTTCCACAATACTTGAATTGGTCCTTTCTGGATACTTGTAATATTTTCTCCTTGACTAAGGAACTCTGAAATTTGGCTACAATATTTATGGGAATTTTCTTTTTCAGATCTCTTTCAGGAGATAATTGGCGAATTCTTTCCCTTTCTATTTTACCTTCTTGTTCCAGAACATCAGGGCAGGTTTCAGTGATTATTTCTTGGAAGATGATATGAAGATTCTTTTTGCTTCATCATTGTTTTCAGGTAGACCAATAAGTTTTCAATTAACATTCCTGGATTTATTTTTCAGGTCAGTTGTTTTTCCAATGAGATTTTCCCTTTTGTCTTCTATTTTTTCTTGCTTTTGGTTTTGTTTTACAATTTCTTGCTTCCTCATCAAGTTATTTGGTTCCATCTGCTCTATTCTAATTTTTAAAGAACTATTTTCTTCAGTGAGCTTTTTAAATCAATTTCCCATTTGGTTAACTCTGCTTTTTAAAGCATTCTTCTCCTCCTTGCTTCCTCTTTTGCCATTTGGGTTAGTCTATTTTTAAAGTTGTTATTTTCTTCACTGTTTTTGCATCTCCTTTAGCAAACTGTTGACTAGCTTTTCCTGGTTTTCTGGCATCACTTTAATTTCACTTGCGATTTTTTTCCTCCACCTCTCTTACTTCATTTTCAAAATCGTCTTTGGCATTTTCCATGGTCTGAGACACATTTTTTGTTGCACATTTTTTAAAGTTTTGGATGGAGAAACTCTTATGTCTTCCTCAGATGGTATGCTTTGTTCTTCCTCGTTTAAATGGATGGAAGAAAATACTTTTTCACTAAGAAAGTAACTTTCTATAGTATTATTTTTTTCCTTTTTGGAGTATTTTTCCAGGGAGTTAGTTGACTTTTGAGTTCTTTGGAAATGGAGAGTATACTCCAGGGATCTGTACATTTTCAGTTCCTCCAAGGTGGCAAAATCAAGGCAGAGGAATTCTCTCCTATTTTGGTCTGCGCTCTGATCCGGGAGTAACCACAAGCACTTTTTTGTGCCCTGGTTCTGTGAGCAGGGTTTCCTCTCCATAGGCTCCATCAGCTCCACCAGGCCAGTACTCCTTCTCACCCCAGGAGCACTCTTCAAAACTGAGATGCTGATTGGCCACTCAATTCCCCCAGGGTCTTTAGGGTAAGGGCTTCAAAAATGACTTCTGCTGCTACGTTAGGTGGTGCTGTCACAGTAGTGACTGTTGCCATGGGGCTGGGGCAGGAGCCAGACCACAAACTGATCTGTCTCTGTGACAGAGCTTTCTCACTGAATATTGAAACTGTCTTTGCATTTGTGACTTGAGAATTCTAAGAACCCCAGCTGCTACTGTGCCCTGAATCGATTCTGTGATCTGAAGTGTGCTGCAGTCCAGTCCTTGTCTCTTGGCCTCAGCTGGACTGCACTCCACTCCTAGTCCAGTGAGATAGACCTTTCCTGTAATCCTTGTAGGCTGTCTTGAGTGGACATTTCTTTTACTCTGTCACTTTGTGGCTTTTGCTGCTCTAGAATATTTTAGAGTCATTTTATAGGTACTTCATGGGCTATTGGAGAGAGCCAGAGCAACTCCATCTTTCTACACACTGTCTTGTCTCTACCCCTTGCCCCCACCCATGAATCCTTGAGAGGTATTTTTAAGCATTGAAAATAACATGAGACAAAGTACAGAGGCAAGCTATTTTGAAGGAGATTAGAGAACAGAGATTCATTCTTTTAGGTGTTGGGACCATGTGCCTTAGCATCTTCCTCTGCTCTAGCATTTGAATTCCCTAGAAGGGGCTTCATTATTTTTCAACTTTGAAACTGTGCAAAATAATACAGCATGTAGAAGATATTGCTTATATAAGGTATAATTTTATGCAATATCCTGTTATAGGATATATAATCATATATAACTTTAATGTATGAGTCAATATAACAAATAAAAAGTATAATGTGTAAATATATGATTAGGTAATATAACATGTAAAAGTAGTTGCTTATGTAAGATATTTGGTTTAACCGGAAATTCTTCACCTGGGGGAGGAGCCAAGATGGCAGAGTAGAAAGACTCACATATGCTAGTTCTGAATCCACAGCCCATAAATGTCCTATGAAAAGAATTCCCCACAAATTCTGGAGCAGGGCACATCGTGCAGAAACCCAGTGGAGGAGATTTCCGTCCCAGAGAGCCCTGGAAAGCTGTTCCCAGGGGTCTGTCGTGCACTGGACAGTGGAGCCCAATCCAGCACTGCCCTGGCCGTGCAGCAACGAAAGGTGCAGATCCGAGCAGGCTTCAGGGGCGGAATCTCCAGCAACCGCGAAGGTCCCTCCACCCACAGGCGCTACAGGTCAATGAGAGAAATGTCTGAGCTGGCCGAGAGGGGAGCGAGGTGTCTCTATGGCTCAGGTCCCCTAGGAAGCCGTAGCAGAGACAGCAGAAGAGGAAGAAGCAGCCCAGAACTCCCAGACCAGGTAGAAGCTCAGGGCCATTACTGAAGGTCTCTGCATAAACCCCCTGAGTGAACTGAGCCTGGGAGGCAGCCCTGCCCCAACCCAAGCACCAGAACTTAAGCTTACATTGAAGAGCAGCCCCTCCCCCTGCTGAAAGCCCTGAGGCTGGGGAGCAGCATTTGAATCTTAGACCTCAAGCACTCTCTGGGTGGAGCTAGGAGATGGTGGGAAGGAATCTCAGAAGTCAAGTAACTGGCTGGGAATATGCCCAGAAAATGGAAGAAAAATAAGACCATAGAAGGCTACTTTCTTCGTGAACAGATGTTTCCTCCTTTCATATCTGATGAGGAAGAACAATGCTTACCATGAGGGAAAGACACAGAAGCCAAGGCCTCTGTAACCCAAACATCTGAAATAGATATCCAATGGGCTCAGGCCATAGAAGAGCTCAAAAAGGATTTTGAAAATCAAGTTAGACAGGTGGAGGAAAAACTGGGAAGAGAAATGAGAGAGATACAAGAAAAGTATGAAAAAAAGGTCAATAGCTTGGTAAAGGAGCCCCAGAAAAATGCTGAAGAATATAACACCTTGAAAAATAGGCTAACTCAATTGTCAAAAGAGGTTCACATATCCAATGAGGAGAAGAATGCTTTTAAAACCAGAATTAGCCAAATGGAAAAAGAGATTCAAAAGCTCACTGAAGAGAATAGTTCTCTCAAAATTAGAATGGAACAGGTGGAGACTAATGACTTTCTGAGAAACCAAAAAATCACAAAACAAAAACAAAAGAATGAAAAAATGGAAGAGAATGTGAAATATCTCATTGGAAAAACAACTGACTTGGCAAATACATGCAGGAGAAACAATTTAAAAATTATGGGAAAGGCATGATGAAATAAAGAGCCTAGACATCACCTTTCATGAAATGATCAATGTAAACTACCATGATATTCTGGAATCAGAGGGCAAAATAAGTATTGAAGGAATCCATCGATCCCCGCCTGAAAGAGATGCAAAAAGAGAAACTCCTGGGAACATTGTGGCCAAATTCCAAAATTCCCAGGTCAAGGAGAAAATCTTGCAAGCAGCTAGAAAGAAACAATTCCAGTATTGTGGAAATACTATCAAGATAACACAAGATCTAGCAACTTCTACATTAAGGGTTTGAAGGGCACGGAATAGGATATTCCAGAAGTCAAAGGAACTAGGACTGAAACCAAGAATCACCTACCCAGCAAACCTGAGTAAAATACTTGAGGGGGAAATATGGTCTTTCAATGAAACAGAGGACTTTCAAGCATTCTTCATGAAAAGACCAGAGCTGAAAAGAAAATTTGACTTTCAAAGACAAGAATGAGAAGAAGCATGAAAAAGTAAACAGCAAAGAGAAGTCATAAGGGACTTACCAAAGGTGAACTGTTTACATTCCTACATGGAAAGACAATATTTGTAACTTTTAAAACTTTTCAGTATCTGGGTAGTTGGTTTGACCACACACACACATACAGACAAACAAACGCAGGCACACATGCACACACACATACACACATGCATACGCATACAGATACAGAGAGCACAGAGTGAATTGAATAGGATGGGACCATATCTTAAGAGAAATTAAGGTAAACGGTGAGAGAGAAATATAGTGGGAGGAGAGAGGGTGAAATGGAATGGGGTAAATTATATCTCATTCAATAGGCAAGCAGGAGACCTTTTAGTGGAGGGAAAAGGAGGAGAGCTGAGAAAAAAAAAACATGAAGTTTACTCTCATCACATTCGACTAAAGGAAAGAATAAAATGCACACTCATTTTGATAGGAAAACCTATCTTACAGTACGGGAAAGTGGGGGAGAAGGAGATAAGCAGGGAGGGAGGAATGATGGAAGGGAGGGCAATGGGAGGAAGGGGCAATATGAAGTCAACACTCGGGGAGGGACAGGATCAAAAGAGAGAATAGAAACAATTGGGGGCAGGGTAAGATGGAGGGAAATACAGCTAGTCCTGCACAACAGGATTGTTATCGAAGTCATTTGCAAAACTACACAGATATGGCCTATATTGAATTGCCTGCCTTTCCAAAGGGAATGGGTGGGGAGGGAGGGATGGGGAGAATTTTGAACTCAAAGTTTTAAGAACAAGTGTTTAGTATTGTTCTTGCTACTAGGAAGTAAGACATACAGTTAATGGGGAATAGAAAATCATCTGGCCCTACAGGACAAAAGAGAAGATGAGGACAAGAGAAGGGGGGGATGATAGAAGAGAGGGCAGATTGGTGATAGGGAAAATTAGAATGCTCGGTGTATTGGGGTGGGGGGAGGGAATAAATGGGGAGAAAATTTGGAACCCAAAATTTTGTGAGAATGAATGTAAAGAATTAAAATGAGTTGGAGAAACCATAAACAAAACAAAACGTAAGACAAACGAAAATGTTTCTATCTGTGATCCAATTCCATAGCTCTTTCTCTGGATGTGGAAGCCATTCTGCCTGAAGAATTCCAAATTGTTCTCCACAATAGGTAGATCAGGTCACAGCTCCACCAACAATGAACTAGCGTTCCAACTCTCCCACATTGTCTCTCCAACATTAATCATCTTCCTGTTTTCTCATGGTAGTCAATCTGGTAGGTGTGATGTGGTATCTCAGAGTTGTTTTGATTGGCATATATCTAATCAATAGTGATTTGTAGCATTTTTTCACATGATTACAGGTAGTTTCAATTTAATTTCTTCCTTTGCCTGAATCCTCTATACATTTTAGCAATGAGGTCTTTATCACAGATACTAGTTGCAAAAATTCTTTCCCAATTTTCTCCTTCTTTCCTAATCTTGGTTGCATTTGGTTTGTTTTTGCTAAATCTTTTCAATTTAATATAACCAAAATTATCCCTTTTGCACTTTATACTATTCTCTTTCTCTTGTTGGGGCATAATTTTCTCCATTCTCCATAAATCTGACAAATACACTATTCCTAACTCCCCTAATTTGTTTATACACTCAATTTTTATACTTAGATCATGTATCCATTTGGACTTTATTCTTGTACTTGGTGTTAGGCATGGATCTATGCCCAGTTTCCATCACACTGTTATCTGGTTTTCCCAGCCAGTTTTGTCAAATAATGAGTTCTTATCCCAGAACCTGGTGTCTTTGGGTTTATCAAACAGCAGATTGCTGTATTCATTAACTCCTGTGCCTTGAGTGGTTAACACATTCGACTGGCCTATCCCTCTGTATCTTTGCCAGTACCAAGTGGTTGTGATGATTACTCCTTTATAATAGAATATGAGGTCTGGTGGGGTAGACCACCTTCTCTTATGTTTCTTTTCATTAACTCCCTTGATATTATGAAACTTTTGCTCTTGCAGATGAATTTTGATATTAGTTTTTCTAGCTCTAAAAATAATTATCTGGTGGTTTGATTGTTATGGAACTAAATAAGTAAATAAATTTAGGTAGAATTGTCATTTTTATTTTATTAGCTCGACATATCCAAGAACAATGGAAGTTTTTTTCTACTTAATTAGATCTGAGTTTATTTGTGTGATAAGTGATTTGTAATTGTGTTCAAACAGTACCTGGGTTTGTTTTGGCAATTAGACTCCTAAATATTTTATGGTAGAATATATTTTATATATTCTACTATAACATGACATGGGATTTATCTTTCTCTCTCTTGCTATAGCACTTTCTTAGTATTTTATAGAAATGCAGATGATTTATCTGGGTTTATTTTGCAACCTGCCACTTTTCCAAATTTGCTTATTATTTCAAATAGGCTTTTCTTTGATTCTCTGTGATTCCCTAAGTATATCATCATATCATCTGCAAAGGGGAATAACTTAGGTTTTTCTTTGTCTATTCTATTTCCTTTAACTACTTTTTCTTTTCTTGCTACAGTTGTCATTCCACAATCATCACTCCTGGACCCTGATATTTGCCTCATTATCAATGCAGTATTTAAATAACATGACAGATATATATATTTTTTTGTTTTTCTGATTACATTTTTACATGAAAATTTTCCTGGGTTTAGAGACTTTCCTAAGAGAAATATAATCAAATTTGAAAACCATAAATTATAGAAGGCCTCAGGACAATTTGTGTAGAAAATTATGAGTATTGATTTTTGTAAATCCTCCATTCTCTGCTCCTACGTTCTTTTGACATCAACTGAAACATTGCTTGGTTTTAGTTTAGTAATCATTTAGGACAAAGTCTGGAATAGTATTGTTACTTAGATATTCAATCCAGAAATAGAATTTGCCAAAGTCTACATGAATGTTAAAAGAGATTACTTTTGTTAACAACAAGGGTAGTTTCATATGTTTACCAAGGGTAACTCAGTACTAACCTGGCCACTAATTTATATTATACAGTTGAAGGCTGAGATATCACAGGGCAATTAAGCTTATTTTACACAGAAAACCATCAATAGATCCTTGTTAAAGTGCTATTTACATGGGTCACTATTGCATAAAATTGCAAGCACTTATTGATATGAAATGCACATATGTACTCATACAATTCTGAAAGAAGTAGAAACACTTAGTAATTTAAAAAAAAAAAAAAACCACTGGTGCACTTTCAGGTTATCTTCTTTCGACAGTGCATGATGTCATTATAACCAATTGAAAAGGTGAAAACAGGATTGGAAATAATCAGTGAGTATATATGGAAAGCTACATTTCAGAGATAGCAATCAATCTTTATTTTTCAAATAGAGTTCATTTGTACATTTTGTTTTTATGTTGTCTAAATTTTCTCCTGTCTTGTTCCTCTATCCCTTTCCAGGGAATTATCACTTAAAAGAAACAAGGATTTTTAAAAGGAAAAATTGGGAAAAAAATCATCACTTCAAAAATATTCTGACATTATCAGTAATATACAATACCTATCCTCCCCAATGAGAATGTGACTGGATATGTTTTCACATATCTCTGCTGTTGGACCAATCAATTAAAATATTCAAAATATCCAGTTTCATTCATTTGTAATTTATGCTTATTTCCCTTTGCATTCATTCCAAAAAAAAATCATACAATATTTTTGTTTAGTCAAAACGATTCTGATTTCTTATGGCACATTAATACTTGATTACATTTATGCATCACAATTTGTTTAGCCATTCCTCTATCAATGGGCATATATTTTGTTTAGGATTCCTTGCAACAATAACATCAAAAGAAATGCTCCTACAAATATTATGGTGTATACATATACCGAGTCTCTTTTTGTTCAATGTTTCATTGAGGCCTGATACCCAGCAGAAAAAATCTTTAGATCAAAAGGCTTAGAAAATTTAGTCACTTTTCCAAATGACAAAAAAGTTTCTGTAATATTTGAGGCAGTGAACATCTCTATAAGCATCTGAAATCAAACCAGCCTGTATTTTTATTAAGTACCTACCATGTATAACAGACTATGCTTTAAGCCTGGAGATAGAGTATTTTTAAGGTAGTCACGACTCTTAGGAATAACACTAAATCTGAAGACATTTTATAAACAGCTATGTATAAACACAATAAACAAATTTTATATTGAGGAGTATATGAGGGAAGCATTACTGGAGCTCAGGGAAGATTTTTCTGTGGAATGCGAAGATTTAAATCACTTTAAAAGGAAGTCAGGATAGGTTGATCAGGAAGGAAAAAAATTCAGGCATCAGTGATAACCAATTAAAATTCACATTTTCTTCAAGGAACAAAAGGATGCCAGGGTAATCTGAATACCTGGTAGGATAACAGTGGGGTAACTTTATAGTCAATAAAGATTTTTAAGCACCGACTACATGTTTGATGTCATGTAAAGCATTAGTACTACAGAGAAAGGAACAATACAGTGTTTGGTTTTTTTTAAAGAACCTTCAATCCATTGGGGAAGACAATACACAAACACCTATGTGTACTCAAACTGTATTCACTATTTATTAAATATCATTAGCTGAGGAAAGGAACTAGAATTAAGGGGCATCTAGAAAGGCTTATTTATCGTGGAGATTACATGTATGCTTACACTTATATGCAAAATGGAATTTAATAGAGGTTCTAATAGTCTCTCTGGAGGGAGAATAAAGAAAAGATTTACGTAGGCGGATGACAGGGGGGAGGTGTCACCCCACTACTCTCCCCAGGTGGCAGAAGAGAGAGCAGGAGCAGAAGCAGCAGCAGACAGGGGCAGCTATGGTGGCCACAAAAGCATCCTGTGTCAATTGTCCAAGAACCTCAGCTTAAATCCCCTAGGAGAATTGAACAGCTGATCTGAACCTCAGACCTGAGCATCATTCAGGGGGTAGAAGGAGCAGTAGGACCTTCCTTGTGACAAGGGATTCAGAAGTCAAATAACTGGCTGGGAAAATCCCAAAAAATGGAGAAAAATAAGCCCATAGGAGGTTACTTTCTTGGTGAACAGGCATCTCCTTCAATCCTTCCATGTGAGGAAGCATAATACATACTGTCAGAAGAAGTTCAGGCTTTTGCCTCCAGTGCCTCCGAAATTAATATAAAATGGGCTCAGGTCATAGAATATCTTGAAAAGTAAGTCAGCAGATGGCTAAAGGAGAATCAAAAAAGGCTGAGGAAAATAATACCTTTGAAAATAATCTAATTCAATTTTAAAGAGATCTATAAATCCAATGAGGAGAAGAAGGCTTTAAAAACAGAATTAGAAAAATGGAAAAAGAGGTTTAAAGCTTACTGAACAAAATAGTTCTTTAAGAAGGAGATGGGAGTTCAGGGAAGCTAATGACTATACAATAAACCAAGAAGTTAAAAAACAACCCCAAAAGATTGAAAAAATAGAATATAATGTGAAACATCTCATTAGATAAACAATTGACCTGAAAAACAGATCCAGGAGAGACAATTTAAAAATTATAGAAACACCTGAAAGCCAGGATCAAATAAAAGAGCCTAGGCATCATATTTCATGAAAGTGTCAAGGAAAACTACTCTGATATTCTAGAACCAGAGGACAAAACAGATATTGAAAGTATCCACCCATCATCTCCTGAAAAATACCCAAATAGAGAAACGCTTCAGAATATTGTGTCCAAATTTCAGAGTTCCCAGGTTAAAAAAAAAATATTGCAAACAGGGAGAAAGAAACAATTCTAATATTGTGGAAATACAATCAGGATAACATGGCATATGGCAGCTTCTGCAATGAGGGATCCTAGGACTTGGTTTAGGCTATGTTGGAAGTCAAAGGCACTGGTATTAAAACCAAGAATCACCTACTCAGGAAAACTGAGTGTAATACTTCAAGGAAAAAAAATAGACATTGAACTATATAGAGGACTTTCAAGTATTCATGATAAAAAGATAGTAATTGAATAGAAAATTTGACTTTCAAATACAAGAATCAAGAGAAGCATGAAAAGGGAAACAGCAAGGACAAATAAAGGACTTTGAAAAGCTGAACTGTGTACGTTCATGCATGGAAGGGCTATATTTGTAACTCTTGAGACTTTTCTCAGTATTTGGGTAGGTAGAGAGATTATACACATGCACACACACACACATGCACACACACACACATACACACTCACCACATGTAGAAAGAGAGTACAGGTTTAGTTGAACCAGAAGAGATGATATTCATAAAAAATAAAATTAAGCGGTGAGAGAGGAAAATATTGGGAGAAAGAAGGGAGAAATCGAATGGGGCAAATTATCATTCATAAGGGATAAGAAAAACCTTGTTCAATGGAGGAAAAAAAGGAGGAAGTGAGAGGGGAAAAGTGAAGTTTACTTTCAGCACATATGGCTTAAGAAGGGAATAACATGTTCACCAAATGTGATACGAAAATCTATGTTGCACCAGAGCAAAGTAGGGGAGAAGGAGACAAGTGGGTTGAGGGGTATGAAAGAAGGGAGGGCAAATGGGAGAAGGTAGTAGCTAGAAGTAAACACTTTTGGGAAAGGACAAGGTCAAAAGAGAACAGAGGAAAAGAAGGAGGACCGGGTAAGATGGAGGGAAATGTAGTTAGTCTTACACAACATGAATATTATGGATGTCTTTTGCAAAATACATGTATATTGCCTGTATTGCATTGCTTGCCTTCTCGGGGGGATGTGTGAGGACAAAGGAAGGGAGAGAAGTTGGAATTCAAAGTATTAGAAACAAATGTTAAGAATTGTTATTGCACTTAAATGGGAAATAAGAAATACGGGTAATGGGGTATAGAAGTGTAATTTCTCCTATAAGAAAAGAGGGAAGATGAGGATAAGAGAAGGGTGGGGTGTGATAGAAGGGAGGACACATTGAGGGTTAGAGCCATCAAAATGCAAGGTCTTGTGGTGTGGGGGAAAGGAAGAGAAGGGAGAAAAAATTGGAACTCAAAATTTTGTGGAAATGAATGTGGAAATCTAAAAATAAATAAATAAAACTATTAAAAAATTTTAAAAAATTAAAAAAGAGAAATCATTGAAGTTGGAGACAGTAAGAGAAATGACATGACAAGCACCAGATTGCAAAGAGGTGATAAATAAATAAGGAGAGTAAATGACAGCTGAAGGTGTAAATACGTTTTGCTACCAGTTTGGATATGAAATGCAGAAGATACATATGAGGATAATTTGAGGACTTTATATTGTTAAGTGAAGGGATTTTTTAAAATGATAATGGAAACTAAGGCATTTCTTCACCCTAAGAAATGAAAGAATCCATATTCATTCATTATTCATTGTAAATAGTTGTTCAAGCTTTTCGGTTGTATCTGGTTCCTCTTGGCAATGATACTGGTTTGCCGTTTCCTCCTTCTGTTCACTTTACACAAAAAGAGCTGAGACAAACAAGGATAAGTTACTCTCCCATAGTAATACACGCACACACAAAGCATATATGCGCACATATACATGTATCTTGAGATATCTATAATTTGGCTACTTTCTAATGGGGCTTTTGTTTTCCTTCCTTTTTCAAAATGGTGGTTGGAAATGTGGAAGGCAGGGGAGCTGGACTTGCAGTGACGTAAAAAATAACTAAAAAAAATTTTTCCTTGGTTCTCAGTACTTGTTCTTCTTTCTTTCTTTTAATCAAATTGACCAAAGGTTTATAAATTTTATTAGTTTTTTCATGAAACCAACTATTGGTTTTATTTATTAATTCAATAGTTTTCTTAATTTCAATTTTATAAATCTCTCCTTTGATTTTCAGTATTTCTAATTTAGTATTTTCTTGGGGATTTTCAATTTGTTCTTTTTCTAGCTTTTTCAGCTGCATGCCCAAGTCATTGATCTCCTCTTTCTCTATTTTATTTGTGTAGGCATTCAAAGATATAAAACTTCCACTAAGAACTGCTTGTGCAGTATCCCATAAGATTTGGTAGGTTGTCTCATTATTGTCATTGTTTTGAATGAAGTTGTTGATTGTTTCTTTAAACCATTCTTTCCTTAGGATTAGATTATTTAGTTTCCAACTGATTTTTGCTTTATCTTTCCATGGCCTTTTATTACATGTAATTTTTATTGCATTATGATCAGAGAAGGATGCATTGATTATCTCTGCCTTTCTGCACTGGATTGTGAGATTTTTATGTCCTAGTACATGGTCAATTTTTGTAAATGTTCCATGTACTGCTGAGAAAAAGGTATATTCCTTTCTATTCCCATTCAATTTTCTCCAAAGATCTATTATATCTGCCTTATCTGAGTTTGATTTACCTACTTAACCTCTTCCTTGTTTATTTTGAGATTAGATTTATCAAGTTCAGAAAGAGGGAAGTTGAGGTCCCCCACTTGTATAGTTTTGACATCAATTTCTTCCTTCAACTCCCCCAACATCTTTTCTAAGAATCTGGATGCTACACCACTTGGAGCATACATGTTTAGTAATGATGTTGCTTCATTGTCTATGGTGCCTTTTAGCAGGATATAGTTTCCATCCTTATCCCTTTCGATTAGATCTATTTCTGCTTTTGCTTTGTCTGAGATTAGGATTGCTACCCTGTCTTTCTTACATCAGCTGAAGCACAATATATCCTGCTCCATCCTTTGACCTTTATCCTATGTGTATCCTCCCATTTCAAATGTGTTTCTTGTAAGTAGCATATTGTTGGATTATGGCTTTTAATCCATTCTGCTATCCATCTCCGTTTTATGGGAAAATTAATTCCATTCACATTCACAGTTAAGATTACAATCTCTGTGTTTCCCTCCATCTTCTTTCCCACCATTTGTGCTTTTACCTCTCCTGTCTCCCTTCCCCTTCTCAATAGTATTCACTTTTCACCACCTCCTCCTGCTGCCTTCCCCTCCTTCTTTTAGCCCCGCTCCCTTTTACTCCCCTTTACTCTTTATTGCTTCTTCCCTCCCTTTTAGCCTCCCTCCCCTTTCTTCCACCTTCCTCTCCTACTGCCTATAGAGCTAGTTAGGATTATCTACTTAAGTTTATTGTTCCGTCCTTTAAACAAATCCGATGAGAGTACCTCTCACACAATGCTCATCTCCCTCCCCTCTTTCCCTCTACTATGATTTTGTACTTCTTCTTGTGATGTAATTTGCCATTTTCTACTTCCTCCTTTTCACACCTCCTATTACAATCCCTTCTCATACTTAAATCATTTTTTGTCATGATATTATTTACTTGATACATGTTCCCCCTATGCATTTCCCTTTTATATTTCCTAACAGCCGCACAATTCTCAAGATTAACAGGTATCATCTTCCCTTATAGGGAGGCAAACAATTTGCCCTAATTGAGTAGCAAGTTGTTTCCCCCACCCCACTGTTTACTATTTTATGATTCTCTTGAGACCTGCATGTGAAGATCGAATTGTCTAATAAGTTCTGGTGTTTTGGTCAGGAAGCTCTGGAAATCCCTTACTTCATTGAATGACTTTCTCCTTGCCTGAAATGTTATGCTGAACTTTGCTGGGTAGTTGATCCTTGGTTGCAGTCCCAGCTCCTTTGCCTTATGGAATATTGGGTTCCAATTCTTTCGATTTTTTAATGTAGAAGCTGCAAGGTCCTGTGTAATCCTGACTGTATCTCCTTGGTATTTAAATTGTTTCTTTATGGCTGCTTGTAATATTTTCTCCTTCACTTGATAGCTCTGGAATTTGGCAACTATATTTTTTGGGGTTTTGATTGGGGATCCCTTTCAGGAGGGGAATGGTGGATTCTTCGGTGACTATTTTGCCCTCTGAATCTAGTACTTCTGGGCAGTTTTCCTTGATGATTTCCTGGAAGATATTGTCCAGGCTCTTTTCTCCATCATGGGTTTCTGACAGGCATATAATTCTTAAGTTTTCTCCTCTGGATCTATTTTCCAGGTCAGTTGTTTTTCTAATTAGATATTTTACATTTTCTTCTATCTTTTCATTCTTTAGATTGTGTTTGACTGATTCTTGCTTTCTCATTGAGTCATTAGTTTCTACTTGCCCAATTCTAATCTTTATCAAGTTGTTTTCTTCCATTAACTTTTGCATCTCCTTTCCCATCTGCCCAATTTTTCCTTTTAAGGAGCTATTTTCTCCAGTTAATTTTTGTACTTCCTTTTCCATTTGACCAATTTTCCTTTTCGAAGAGATGTTCTCATTAGTGAATTCCTTTATCAAAATTTTAAAATCATTGGCCAGTTTATCTTCTATTTCCTTTTTCAGCTGCTTGTGCTTGCTAGCAGTTCATAGTCCCTTCTGAAGTTTCAGATGGAAGTACAGTCTCAGTTCTGACCTCTTTGGTGTTTGTGTTTTGTTCCTTATCCCCATAGAAAGATTCTATGGTTTTTTAAACCCTCTGCTTGTTCCTGTTCATGATGTGGTTTGAGTGTTGTGGCTTCTGGTTCTTTCAGTCAAAATCTAGAGAACTTTTTGCTGAGCTGATGTGTGAAAAAGCTAAAAGCAGGTTTTTGTTTGGTGTTTATCCAATCAGCCCTGGCTTTATCTTGTTAAGTGTGGAGAAGGAGTGGTCTGGTCACAGGAGATCTCAGCTGAACTGAGGCAAAGGCAAGCTCATGAGCTGGTAATCCCAGCTGCCCCATTGTCTTTCTGATTCCTCTGGACAGCTGAGGCATGCCTAGATGCTAATGCGTGTTCCCACCCCTCCTGGGGCTCCTCTCCTGCCAATGAGGCTTGCCTGGGTCCTAGTGCGAGTTTTCTCTGCCCTGGGTTCTCTGTCCTTCCCGTTAGCCTCTGCCACCATAGGAGGAATCCCCCTTCGCTATTTTCCTCAGCTCAGGTGTTGTGAGACTACTGGTCTCCTTCTGCTGTTCTTGCTGATCTGAGATTTTTCTGGGGAAATATTTTATGGTTCTTTCACGGTCATCAAGGGGGGAGGAGAGAACATTTACTGATCATTCTGGCATCCTGGCTCCGGGAAGTTCAAGTAGGTGACTTACAGAAGTTTGATATTCGGACTGAAGGTCTCAGGAGCTGCTGTACTGATATCTGGCACTTGGTGGCTCTCACTGACTTGGTTCGGCTTGTCTCCCACCCTCGGTGCTGCTCCTCTGGTCCTGATCGCAGCTAAGGTTTCTCGGGTCTTTTCTGTTCCACTGTGCTGGCCATGCTGCGCTGTGCACTTTGGGCTCAACCCCTCATAACAGATCCTTCCCGTGGTCTTTCCAGTACAACCTGAGCTCTGAGTCCGTCACATTCCATCTCCCACTGGATTCCGCACCTCCAAAATTTGGTCAGATTTTCCTTTCAGAGGTACCTGAAGGAGTTTGTCCGAGAGCTTAGGTGAGTTGTTGCTCTTGCTCCTCCAACTTGGTTCCACCCCCGGTTCTCAGTACTTGTTGCACCACCAGGAAAACATTGAGATTCCCAGGCTGAAAGAAAATGTCAAGATCTTAGCCAGAATCCTGCCTGTATGGATAATCTGTTGGAGGAAGGAAGTATAAACAAAACTAATTCAGAATTGAAGTGAACTCACCCCCCCATCTAACAGATGTGGGATCAGTGGATTTACATATAGAAGGGGTTAAAAATAATGTAATGCGTACAATATTGTTAGAATCCAGTACTTTTGATGCAGTGGATTTGCCTGGAGCAGAATGTGATATTAATTTGATGAAATATGCAAGATTTCAACATTTAACAAAATTATCCTTTTCAAAAGGAGAGGCCAGTTTTGTCAAAGTGATAACTGGACATCTTGAAATTTCCTTTCACTTGTAAGTTTGTCTTTTCTTTTGTGTACTTCACATCCTAGGCTTACATAGATGAGTGTGTAATTTGGATTTTAATAAGATGTTGGAGTAGAAAAAATGTAGCAGAAAGATAGGAAGGAAAGAATCTCATTAGGTACATATGCAATATGAGAGAGTTAAGTTTATCTATGCACTATTGCCAGTTCCACTCTTTTTCCATGTGATGTATAGAAGAATATTTTCTAAAGCATGTTCAGATGCCAAATTAGTCTATTCTTTGGTAAAATTCATCCGATAATTTATTTACCAGGGACCAATTCTAAAAACAAGCAAACAAAAAAAATCCAAACACAAGAAGGTTCTCTAACAACTTCCATGGGGATTTGCTCTTTGGAAATGATGTGCATTATTACATGAATATGTTTCTGATATTTTTCTTCCATCCTGAGAATGTATATAAGTCTCTCTTCCTGAGGCTAAAGAAAAATAATCAAGAGTCAAAATTTCAATATATTGGCATATGTTTGGAAAGGCTGCTTCTTGATATTTTTGTTTAGACCAGGTACGTTCAATGACCAATACTAACATGCTGCAATTGCTGTGTAATATGTATCCAACAAATTTTTAATAGATTTGGCACCTAAGTTGAAAATATTTATTCTTTCCACCGAATTCATTAATGTGACAATTTCTCCAGGTCTCAGCTTCCTCACCTGTAAAGGAAGTAGGCGATTGTAAATGCTCTCAGTGGTCTAAAATTATGACTTATTATGTTAGAGCAATTTTTTGCCATCATCTGAGTGACTATTTACAGATTTTAATCTGTGGTAGATTCAGGATGTTTGGTGTGGTTATCAATAATTTTCTCAAAGAAATCAGCAAATTTGTATTTAATTCGGCAACATATATTGGGCTTATTCTATATTTTGACATTATTCTTGACCTTGGGAGTACCAAGAAAGAATATAGCATAGAATAAAAGTGAAACATGATCTGACACTGTGGCATAGAATATTTAACAACCACAGAGGGCAGGGCAATTGTAAGCAGTTATAAGAATAATAATACTAGTAATAATAGTGACTATCTATATTGTATTTTAAGGTTTACCAAGACTTTCACTAGCAATAACTATTTCTTCCTTAACATACTGGAAGTAGTCACATTAGCCTTTAATATTTCCATTTTACAGATGCAAAAATTTAAAAAACAATAAGTAATTTGATCATGGTCACTAAAATATTAAAAGACATTTAGGCTCAAACTATTTTGTAAATTGATGTAGTTATGGTTCTCTTGTTGCTACAGAGGCTGCTTCTTACATGTAAAAACAAACATGGTGCTAGTATGGATTGTACAGCTGGATAAAGTAAAGAAACTATATAAAGTAGAGAAGACTAAAATATGATGTGGAGGAAATCACTTTTACTTAGGTACATCACAAGAAACTTTGTGAAATAAGGAATATGGGAGCTGAATTGAAAAGGCAGCAATGATGCATGAGGATGATCTGGACATTGGAGATAGTCTGAGTAAACAGAGGGCAGACTGAGATCACTACGGTAAGAGTTGTCACTTTGTACTACAACCTAATAACATGATTTGATTCTATGTATTGTGGTTTGTAACTTACTCCACTTGCAACCTGAAGAAGTTGGAAGAAATGGAGCCATGATATGACCTCTCCAGTCCTACGATTTGGGGATATTATTTTGACAAGTATGTGATGACTGACTTGGACATGGAAATTGGCAGAAAAATAACTTACAACTAAATTTGAATAGTCCATTTTTTCTATTCTGGGCACTTTACGAATATGATTTTATTTGATCCTCACAATAACCAAGAAGGCAGATAGTGTTATCATCATTGCAGAATTGAGAATCATGAGGCAAGTAGAGGTGAAGTGAGTTGCCCACGGCGCACTATCTAGTGTCTGAGGCTGTATGTGAATGCAGGGCTTCTTGATTCACTTGATTCACTTCACCAGATATAGATGGCCACTGTGCCATGCAGATGCCTATTTACAAGCAGTAAACTTAGGGACATTTAGTGTAGGGTATTTCTAACATAGAATGTAATGTGAGCAAACGTACAAAGGTAAACTATTCAACAGGAGATTAGGAAATAGAGAATCACTTTTCCATATTTTTTTTTAACCATGTGTATTGCCCTTTTCCTCTACGTTAGCATCTAGATTCCTTACTGGAAGGGACTTTGTTTTTCATGATTGCAAAGGCACAATCAAATATAGCACAGAGAGCATTCTAGTTGCTTTATGTAATGTATTTTGATTTACTGTGAAATAGAAATTGATACATGCAATGTCTATTGACAAGTTGTGTTGCAAATGCTTAGATCTTTCTTGTTGACATAAGATGTATGAAGAGAGAGGCTACCTGCATTCAGAGAAAGGCCAAAAAATAGAAGTAGAATGTATTTCTGCCTAAATGTAGCCAAATCTAGGGTGGCTTTTGGGGAAGAAGTAAGAAAAATAGAAGAATTTACATGACAATTTTGTTTTGTATTTGAAAAGAATAGTATATTGGGCATAGTAAATTTGTCCTTTCATATTCAATTACCTTTTTGTTGTACTATGTTGTGGAAAGGCTTGTTTTAGTCTATAAATCAAAAATAAAATAAAAAAAACATAACTCGATTCCAGATAAAAATATGGAATTGGATTTCAGAATAAACCATGCATTTCCATATGCAATGTGGAGATAATCGAGGTCTTAGGTGAGAATCTAACTAACGTAAGAAAGGGGCACTGGAAAATAAACCTGCAATAGACTAACATACTGTGCCTGAAACATTGTGTCCCCAGTGCAATAGGAATCTATTGGAGTGCATTTAGCCAGGGTAACTTGGTCACATTTCATATTACTTATTAAGGTGGGGTTTTTCCTTGTTTTTTATTGTTATATTTATTTAGATATCTGTGAGAACAATAGATTACAGCTCAGAATGATTAATATCAATGATTAAAGTAGGAAGATTTTTAAAATAATGCAATTTCATTCAACAAGTATTTTTCAAAGTGAAAGGAAATGAGGGTTTGAATTGTTAGATAGTTGTGTGAGTTGAGGCAGATGTAAGTGATATTAAGAAGTTAGAACCAAAAGGAATTTTTAAGTGATCAGATAGTGAGAGTGATGTTCAATGCTTTAGAGTAACACAAAAGATAGTAGTACTTAAGGAATTAATTCCGTTTCAATTTATACCCTGTGCCAAACCATCCCATAGCCATCATAACCAAGTGTTGTGTTTGTAGAAAATTATAATACTTGAAGCAAAGTTTACATCACACATACCAACCGAACCACTAACTGGCCCTGTTATTAATATTCAACTCAAGGTAAGTGTATTTTGAAAATCTACTAGTTTTCTGGCACTCTGCAGAGAGTTGAGAATGGAAAGATAAGTGAATGGAAAGTTAAGAAGCACTTCTTATCACCTACAATATCTCAGGCACTGGAAACAATGCTTTACAATTTTCTTTAATTCTCACAACAGCTCTGAAAAAAAGTGTTATGCTCTCCAATTTATTGCTGGGGCAACAGGTTGAGGGAGATGAAAAGACTTGCACAAAGGTATTATAAAGCATTGTTAGCATTCAATGTAGTCTGTTTTTGATGTGTAATGTTGTTTGCATATTTCAATACATGAAAGAATATTCACTTGGAACTATGAATTCTTTCAGATTACCTTTCCAGAAGAGAACTTCTGGATGCTTGAAGTACATCATTTATATGGAGAAGAAGAAAAACTTTTTGATAAATGAATTTATTTTGTTGGGATTCACCAATTCTTGAAAGCTTGAGATTGTGTGTGTGTGTGTGTGTGATTTTCTTCCTTGCCTATATAGTCATATTATCTGGTAACTGTCTAATTATACTTATGGTGACTTTTGATTCCCACTTGCAATCGACCCCCATGTACTTCCTTCTTGCCAAACTCTCCTTCCTTGACAGCTCTTTCCACTGTAACTCTTGCTAAGATGGTCATAGACTTCTTCAGGAAGACAAAAACCATCTCTTTTTGCTGCTGCATAGTACAAAATTTTTCTGACTCATCTCTTAGCAGGCAGTGAGATGATTCTTCCCTTAGTAATGGCTGTGGACTGTGTACTGGCTGTGGACAGATATGTTGCAATATGTAAGGCCCTCCACTATACTACTGTCATGAACCGTCAAATTGTGGTTACAAGTGTGCTGCTGTCATGGACAGTTGGCTTTGTGCACACTATTAGCCAAATGTCCTTTATGATGAATCTGCCCTTCTGTGGCCCCAATGTGATTGATGATGTTTCTTGTGACCTTCCTCTGCTGTTGAAACTTGCCTGCACTGACACTTATGTCCTGGAAGTGCTTGTTGTTGCATTCAGTGGGCTTCTTTCCCTGATTTCCTTCATTCTTTTGCTTGGCTCCTATATTGTCATATTAGTTACTGTCTGTTATCACTCCTCTAGTGCACTGTCTAAGGCTCTGGCTACACTATCTGCTCATATCACAATGGTATCTCTTTCTTTGGGCCAATCCTCTTAATATATGCTTTGCCAATTAGTAGTTATTCATTTTATAAATTTCTTTCAGTGTTTTTCTCAGTGATCACTCCTTTACTGAATCCAATTATTTATAGTTTAAGGAATAAGGAGATGAAAGCAGCCATCATTCGACTCAGAAGCTGGCACATCTCCTGTAAGCCAAACATATAAAAGATGATGAAATATTTGATTGTACACAAGAGAATAGTTCTTAAAATTACTATTTTTGTCTAGACATGTATGTGTATGTTACTAATAAATATCAAACTTACTTTCAAAACAATTTCTAATAATATTCTAGAAATAGACTTATTTGTGTTTCATTTTGTATGTTTTTGACCTTCCCTTAATTCTGAGATCTTCAAAACTGGTATTTAACTCAACCTTGGAATTATGAATTGGACATGATTCAGAAAAGGTCTGTATAGAAAATCATCACTTGAACGATGTTATGTGTCAAATATTTTTCATTCTTTGGTCCTATAATGTTTTACTACAATTTAAAATGTAGCTGTTTCAGCTTGATAAACATGGGGGCAGGTAGGTAAAGGCTTCATAAGTTGAATGCTTTAAAGACTCATTCTACAAGTGGAGTTTGCCAAATTCTTCATGAATATAAAAACAAATTTTAGATGCCGTGTTCAAGAATTGCTAAATACATTTACAAATTATAATGGAGTCAAAACTGTGCCATCAAATCTTGTTATACACCATAGGTAACAGTGCTCATAAGGCAATTAAGTTTACCCTAGCAAATGGCATGGATAGACCTCTATAAGACTGATGTCCAGATGAGGATACATTGTAAAGGATTACAAGCATCTACTGACATGAAATATCCTCTCTCCCCCCCACACACAGTCACACACACACACACACAGACACACACACACACCTGAAAGAACAAAATTCCTAGGTTTCAAAAACCGTTTGGAACAGCTCTCAGGGAATCTTGTTTTACAGTACATGATGGAATTATAGTCAAATAAGAATGCATAAATTCAGTCTAAATCATCATTTTGCATGTAGAAAGCTATCAGTAAGTTTGTGATCAACAGTTGTTTATATTTTAAGATATATTTTATTCATTTTTACTGTTGTTGCTTTGCCTGGATTTATTCTTCTATTCCAAATATGATCATTTCCTAGACATTACTTAAAACAAGGAATTTAAAGAAAAAAGAGAAAAAAATCAACACATTGAAAGTATTCTGTTGTTAGTATAATGTTATACATCAGTCAATCTCATCCCTCTCTCCTGATTCTCTCTAAACATAGACAGATAAGTTTTCTCCTATCTTTTTTGGGGGGCTTATTGGCCCGAATTGGCCCTATTGGTAGTGGTTGTTGTTTTTAGTGTCACAACATTCAGTTTTATGTACTTGGTGGTCACTGTTGTTTCCATTTAGATTTGTAATTGTGGATTTTTTTCCTGCCTCAACATTTTTCACTTTGTCTCAGTTCCTGAATATCTTTTTACATTTCTATCATAATCATAAAATCATTGTTTTATGGCACATGTTACCGTTAGAATTATGCATGAAAATTTATTTGCCCATGTCCCAGTCAGTGATATTTATTTGGTTTACAATTCTTTACCATGTAAGCTATCATTATAAGCATTTTGCTATACATATGTGTGTGTGTGTGTGTGTATGGAGTTTCTTTTTGGTCAATGCCATTTTGAGAGCATATGCATATCCACAGAATCTCTAAACCACAGGGCAGGGACATTTTACTCAATTTCATCAGATGGTTACAAAATGGTTTCCCATAACATTTACACTAACATTTATTTCCATCAACATATGAAATCAATAAACATTTATTAATACCTTTGCTCAGGACTCATGATCTGGAATATGATTATAACTATTTTCAAGGATCTCAGTGAAACATGTAGGGCAATTTATAACCGATCATATGTAAACACCGAGTATTAAGTATATATTGAAGCTATTTTGAGAAGGAAGGCATTAGCATTAACGGACCTCAGGAAAGGGTTTTTTGTTTGTTTGTTTGTTTGTTTTGTGTGTGTGTGTGTGTGTGTGTGTGTGTGTGTGAATGTGGAGTTTTAGATGAGAATGAATGGAAACTGGGGAAACAAGGAGAGGGTAATGAGGAGGGAAAAAATTTCAAAAATGAGACTTAATGAGTGAAAATTCATGAAGATGGGAATTTAATTGGAGTATCTTTTCAAATAACAGCAAGGAGGCCAACATAGACTCATTGTACTCTAGAGTACATGAAGGGCAGTAGGGATACTTAATAGTCAATAACGATTTTTAAGTGATTACTATAAGCTGGGCATAGTGGTAAGCACTGGGAATATTCTACAAAGGCAAAGGACAGTCCCTGCTTTTAAAGAACCGCCAATTAAATGGAGGAGACAATATAGAAACTCCCATTACATTCAAACTAGGTACAGGATAAACTAGACATGATTAACTGAGGAAACATACTAGAATTGAGGGACATCCAAAACTGTTCCTTCTATCTGAAGGACAACATGTATATGCACAAATATGTGGAAAATAGAATTCAATGAAGGCAGTAATAGTTAGGTGTATGATATCAAAAAAGTTTTATTTCTTGAAAGAAATACAGTGCAAGTGTGAGTTCCTTGCCACTTTCTAAGTACTCATTGCTCCACTGGAAATTCATTGATGTTAACTGGTTTCCACTTTTGATACCTGCATTAGGACTCTTCCTTTGATCTTACGAAGATATTGGGGAAAAAGACAGAAAATGGTAGAGGGATTGGAAGGAGAGAGATCTGTTAGATACATATACATGCAGACCGTTAATAAATGGTATAGCAGTGCTCTGCATCTTCATCTGTGTGATTTAGAGGAGAATATTTTCTAAAGTACGTTCAGATGCATAAGTTCTCTTCTTTGGTAAAATTCACCAAATGTCATAATGACCAACGTACTTGTCTTTCTTATGTAGCTTGGGGGAAAGTATAATTCTCAAATAACTCCCAGGCATATTTGCTCTTTTGATTTTTTTGCTGATTATTACATAAATGTATTTAACATATTTTTCTTTGCTGACAATGTATATAAAGCTCTCTTCAAAAAATGAGAGAAAAATATCAGAGGATAAAAAATTCAATATATTCATCTCTCTTTGAGGTTTTGCCTAGAGCTACTAGGTTGAATAACCAATGTTCCCATACTAGGATTTCTGTATAATAATCACTGAAGAGATTTATATAAAGATTTGGTGGCTAAATATGAAAGAAACTCTACTCTGCCCTGAAGGGCAAATATAATTTCACCTTCCCAGACCTATTTTCTCATCAGAAAAATGAGAGGACAACACTACATGTTTTTTATGTCTACTCCAATTTTACTTCAATGATTTGACTTAAAGAAGAATGAGCTATTCTTAGCCAGATACTGAGTGACTACTTCCAGGTACCATAAAATCAAGACATCTAATGTGTTTATCATTCAATTTTCTCATACAGCAACCAAATGTCTGCTTAATTCTGCAAGTATTTATTAGTCTCACTTTATGTTCCTGACACAGCCCCTGGCATTGGGGGTACATAAATGGAAAACTATACAGACTGGGTCCTAAAAGACTTGGTAATTTAATAGTACAAGCCTACTTGATGTAACAACAATAATGGTTGTTATTTACATTTCATTAGGTTTGTGAAGAATTTTATAAGCAATATTTATTTTTCTTTCCAATTGCAACTGTAATTATCCCCATTTTTCAGATGCAAAAATGAAAAACAGTTACATAATTTGACCATGATCACCCAAGTATTGGGATTGCAAGGGGCAGCAATAACTTATAAGGCACACATCATTCCCTTTCTATTCCAATTTGCTGCCTCCCATGTGCACAAATATGAATAAAGTGAAGAGTGTTCAGCATGATAAGTTAAACATTTGGACAAATAAGATGTAAGACTGATATATCAATGATTTGTATGGTTAAAGACAACCTTTTTTTTTCAATACAAGATGTATAAAATTTTATTACATTACCACTGTACATTCATTTCACAAGAAACCTCTAATGGCAAGGATTTTTATGATCTTAGAAATGAAATTAAGCAATATTTAAAACTAAAATGAAAATTTAGCTTCTAAATTACACTTTCGTTTTTACATGCATAATATTGAAATATGATATTGCCGTCTCACTTCTTCTTTTACGTGAGCAGCAAATGTTACCGAACCTACACCCTCACATCTTTGTATCGTTTCCTCCTCTTCTGCATCTCTAGAGTTTTCTGAGGAGCTGGAAGGAGTAGTTTGGGTAGATGCAGCAAACTACCTGGCTTGTCTATCACAACCCCCTTCTTCTGCCTGGAATGTGCATTTTAAAAAGAAGGTGGAGGGTGTTAAAGCTTTAGGTTTTTCAGAGGCAAATGCTGTTAATTGCTCTCCTACTACTTGCCAGGTCTGTGTAGAGACTGGAGGCTTTTCAACTACCCAAGGACATATTTCCTTCACTTGCTTCAAGAATTTTCTGTTTACTTTTAACTTTAAAGTGACTCCTTGGTTTTTTGCTTTCTTATAAATGATACCTGTGTAAGCTTTCTTATGTAGCTGTTCTGAGGATGTGGTTAGCCCCATAGTGCTAAAAACCTAGCTCACTGCTTAATGGACCCTACGGAACTTAAGCAGATTACTTACAGTCTGTAGTTTCTTCCCTCTCCCAGTCGGCTGAGCGCGCATCGTCCCGTCTGACAGGGCACTGTGGTCTGGGGAATGCAGGCTACGTCTTTACCCAGGCTACGAGTCTCACGCTTTTGACCCTGCACTAGTGTCCGAGAGATGGCTCCTGTTGATTGTCCCTATTCTTATTTCTTATTCTTATTTGTTCCATGCCCCATGAATGGACGCCAGTTGTTAGGGACCCGGGAGTCTGGGCCTGATCTCTCAGGACCACAGGCCTTATCTGACCAGCAGAAGCGTGTAGGCCTTGGTGAAGTTATCCATAAGCAATGACAGAGGCGGGAGACAAGATAGTGAAGAACTCCATTTATTCAAGCAGTGAGCAGTACTTTTATCTCTTTTCTGACACCAGTGCCCTAAGTGAACCTATCAGCAATTAGTTTGCCCTTATAAGGAAATAGTATACCTTTGACCAGGACTGCCCAGGGCAGACACATAGCCCCTAGAAAGAAAAACATTTTTGGGTTTCTTTGTTTTCTGAAAAGCCCAGGAAAATAGCCTTGAGTAAAACAGGGGTGGAACCCTTCCTCCCAGCGCCATCTTGTTCATGCCTTACCAGTCTCCCCTCAGTTTACCTGAGTCGTGACCAGTGAATGCCATCCAAGAGGCTGGGGGTTGGCAATTCCCTTACACATATCTTCACTTGGAATATATTTACAGCAGACCTTGAAACTTCCTATATACGTCTCACACTAACCTGTTACCTTGATGTATTCAGGAAAGTCGTGACTCAATCGATAAATGTTTTCATGACAGCTCTCTTTGTTGTATCTGTGATTACTGAGGATGTATCTGAGGAAAAAGGTTAATAGATATTAAATAACTTGCCCCAAAATGTTTCAAAGCAGTTTTAGCATTTAAAAGCATGTGTTTTTGATGTGCAATTTTTTTTTTAATTTTCTGTGTACTAAAGAACACTTATCTAAAATTGTGACTGCTTTCAGATTTTCTTCCCTATAGAGACCTGCTGGATGCACAAGATATATCAATTCTCTGAAGATGCAGAATAAGCCTATGATAAATGAATTCATTTTGTTAGGGCTCACTGATTCTTGAGATCTTTAATTTTTTTTTCTTTTGTGATCTTTTTCCTTGCATATTCAACAGTCTTGTCTCAATACTGTCTCGTTGTACTAACAGTTACTCTTGACTCCCACCTGCACTCTACTCATGCATATTTTTTTAAAAAGTTTGTTTTCAGTGTTCTACAGTCACTTCTATATAACTTGGATTTCTACCTCTCCCCCAGTTCCCCTCTCTCTCCCCTTCCCTCACTGAGATCACATACAGTTTTATGTAGGTTCTACACACACATTGCTATTGAATACATTTTCACCTTAGTCATGTTGCAAAGAAGAATTACAATGAATGTGACAAATTGTAAAATCAATCAGAACATACTACAAAAGAATGTGATCTGCTATGTTCTGTGATCGAATTCCATAGTTTGTTCTCTGGATGTGATGATTCTTTTTTTTTGGACTAGTTATCTTAATCCACCCTGGGGTAGTTAGTAGCTATTCAGTAGACAAATTTTTCTCAGTGTTTTACTCAGTTGTCCCTCCTCTCCTGAATTCAGTTATCTGCACCTTGAGGAATCAGGAGATGAAATTAGCCATGATGTGATTCAGAAATCAACACATCAGTTTGGTTTTGACTAGTAGCACGACTTAGATACTCAGTCCAGAAGTGGACCTTACCAAATTCTCCATGAATACTAAAAAAGGTTTCAGATGTTAGGACCAAGGATGGCTTCATACCTTTACAAAAAGCAAGTGAGAAATAAGCAGAGTTCTGATTTGTATTATGCAGGTTGAGTTTGAGTTTCCACGGGACAATTAAGCTTATTTCACAGAAAGGACATAAATTCATACTTGTTAAAGAGCAATGTTGCATATAAATTAACCACTTATTTGTATGAAACACCTACACATACAAACACACAATCCTGAGAAAAGTAGAAATTCAAGATAATTGAAAAAAAAAAGCAACAACTGAAGCAGCTTTCACGTCATCTTTTTTCCTATACTGCATGATGTCATTATACCGAAATGAAAAGAGGAAAACTCAACTTAAAATAATCATTGAGTCTATGTGGAAAGCTAAATTTTAGAGCCATCATTGGATCTTTTTCCAAGTCATTTTTATTCATGCCTTTTCTTTTTGTATTGCCTAGATTATTCTTCCCCTATGCCTTCCCAGAGAGTTATCACATAAAATAAAGAATTTTTTTTTTAAGGTAGAGAAGGAAAAAAAAATCATCACATTGAAAAAAAATTCTGATATTCTCTGTAATATATAATACCTCTCTACCCCCAAAATTTGAGGCAGGATGTGTTATCACATATGTCTTCTTTTGGACCAATTAATTAAACCATGTTTACAAGATCTAGTTTTATTTGTTTCTTATTATTGCATCCCTGAAAATGGTTGTCATCATTTTTCTGACTTCTGTTCATTTCACTTTGACTACATTATAAGAAATCTTACCATATTTTTGTTCAGTCATAAAGATCATTGATGCTTATGTCACATTGATATTTGATTACAATTAAGCATCACAATTTGTTTAAATATTCACCTCACAATGGGCATATATTTTGTTTATGACTCTTTGCTATAACAACATCGAAAGTAATAGACCTACAAATATTATGGTGTACACATATATGGAGTATCTTTTGGTTCAACAGTTCACTCACAGCCTGTATCCAGCAGTCACATCTATAAATCAAAGGGCATAGACACATTTTAGTTACTTTGCAGAATTCCAAAAGAGTTTCAATAATATTTGCAAGAAGGCATATATCTAGCATCATCTCAAATGAATCCAACAAACTCTTATTAAGTACCTACTATGTATCACAGACTTTACTATGAGCTGTGGTTATAGAGTATGTTTCCTCTTAATTATTTTACTTGTTTTCAGTGGTCCATAACCACTTCCTTATAACTTAGATTTTTCCACCTCCTTCCCATTCCTTTACCCTTTCCTCCCCACTCACTCCCCGAGATGCCATGGACTCTTATATAGGTTCTACACATACATGCCTATTAAATACATTTTCATCTTACTCATGTTGCATAGGAGAATTAAAATGAATAAAACAAAACACAAAACAAAGAAAATGATCTGCTTCCTTCTGCAGTCCAATTCCATCATTCTTTCTCTGTATGTGGAAGGTGTTTTACTTCAAGAATCCGCTGGGAATTTTTTCGGTACTTGCACTGCTATGAAGGACTCAATCTACCAGAACAATTCCTTGCATACTGTGAATGTTGCTGTGTACAAAGTTCTCTTGGTTCTGCTCCTTTCACTGAGGATCAGTTCCTATAAGTCTTATCAGGCCTCTCTGAACTCTTCCTGTTCATCGTGTTGTATAGCACAACAGTATTCCATTAAATTCATATACCACAACTTGTTCAGCCATTCCCCAATTGATGGGCACTCCACTGACTTCCAGTTTTAGGGCCACACAAAGAGAATTGCTATATATATTTTTGTACATGTGGGACACTTTCCCATTTTAATGACCTCTTTGTGCTACAGTCCCAGGATTGATATGGCTGGGTCAAAGTGTACTCATATTTGTAACCATTTGGATATAGTTCCAATTTGCTCTCTGGAATAGTTGGATCAGGTGGAGCTAAGATAGCAGAGTGGAAAGAAGGACCTGTAGAAGTTCCCCCACATGTCCCATAAAATGCCTGTAACAGGTTACTCTAAATAAATTCTGGAGCAGCAGAAGGCACAAAGCAAAAGAATGAAAGAGAATTCCAGCCCAAGACAGCCTAGAAGGCTTATAGGAAAGGTCTATTGCACTGGACACGGAGTAAAGTGTAGCCCATGGAGGGCCACATGGCAATGCAGGGACAGAATCCAGAACAGACTTCAGGGAACCACCTGGGAGCAATATTTCCCAGATTGCTCAACCCACAAATGCCACAGAGAGCTTCAAAGACCAGCAAGAAAGTTTTTTTCAACTGGATGAGTAAGGAATGTGGTTGGATCCTGATAGCAGCTGCCATTGCAGCAGTAACCTCCATTTTTGGAGTCCATAGCCTAAAGACCCTGGGTGTATTTAACAGCTGATTTGAATCTCATCCCTGAGGGGCATCCCTGCCTTATTCCTAAAACCTCAGGGGGAATTGAGCAGTTTATATGAATCTCAGTCCTGAGCCCTCCCCTGAGGTGAGCAGGAGGAGCTGTGGAGAGAGAATTCTATTTTCAGATTCTGGGCATAAAAGTTTTTGGTGGCTTCAAGGTCAGTGCACAGGAGAAGAGTATACTACTCTCCTTTCATTGTGCCACCTTGGAGGAACTGAGAGCTTTCAGATTCCCAGAGTATACCCCACTCTTGACAAAGGACTCAAAAGTCAAGTAACTGGCTGGAAAAATGACCAAAAAAGGGGAAAAATAACACTATACAAGGTTACTTTCTTGGTGTAAGGGTATTTTCTTTGATCCTTTTTGTTGAGGAAGATAACATCAGAGGAAGACAAGCCTTCCAAAACCTCCAAAATAAATATTCAAAGGTCTCAGGCCAAGGAAGAACTCAAAAAGATTTTGAAAATCAAATTAGAGAGGTTGAGGAAAAATTGGGAAGAGAAAGTGAGACTGATGGAGGAAAATTATGAAAAGCAAGGC
Organism: Bettongia penicillata ogilbyi; assembly: GCA_023548195.1. Lineage (NCBI taxonomy): Eukaryota > Metazoa > Chordata > Mammalia > Diprotodontia > Potoroidae > Bettongia > Bettongia penicillata. Next base: position 1,639,532 of record JAJHZJ010000051.1, on the reverse strand, counting down.
AACACCTTGCTGAAGAAGACCCAAAAAAATCTTGAAGAAAGTAACACCTTCAAAAATAAGCTAACGCAAGTAGCAAAAGAAGTCCAAAAAGACAATTAGGAGAAGAAATATTCAAAATACAGAATTATCCAAACGGAAAAGGAGGTTCAAAAGCTCAATAAAGATAACAGGTTTTTTTTTTTCAAAAATTAGAATGGAGCATATGGAAGCTAATTCCTTTATGAGAAACCAAGACATTACAAAACAAAGTCAAAAGAATGACAAAAATAGAAGCTAATGTGAAATATCTCATTGGAAAAATAACTTACCTGCAAAATGGATCCAGGAGAAGCAATTTAAAAATTAGGGGAGTACCTGAAAGTCATCATCAAAAAAAAAAAAATCCTAGACATCCTCTTTCATGAAACTGTCAAAGAAAACTGCACTGATATTCTGGAACCAGAGGGTAAAGTAAATATTGAAAAGATCCACAGATCACCTCCTGAAAGAGATATGAATACCAAAACTCCTAAGAATGTTCCAGCCAAATTCTAGAGTTCCCAGGTCAAGGAGAAAATATTGCAAGCAGCTAGAAAGAAACTATTTGATTGATGTGGAAATACAATTGGGGGACCATAAGATCTAGGAGCTTCCACATTAAGGAATCATAGGGCTTGGAATACGATATTCCAGAAGTCAAAGGAGCTGAGATTAAAGCCAAGAATCACTTACCCAGCAACACTAAGTATAATACTTCAGAGGAAAAAATGGTCATTCAATGACATAGAGGACTTTCAAAAATTCTTGATGGACATGTCAGAAACGAATAGACAATTTTACTTTCAAACACAAGAATCAAGAGAAGCATTGAAAGATAAACAGGAAAGAGATATGATCAAGGACTTTCTGCAGTTGAACTGTTTACATTCCTACATGGAAAGATAATATTTGTAAATATTAACACTTTTCTCAATATTTGAATAGTTGGAGGGATTACAGACACACACATACATACATATGTACACACACACACACACACACACACACATATATATATATATATATATATATATATATAGAGAGAGAGAGAGAGAGAGAGAGAGAGCAGAGTCCAAGTTGAATAAGAAGGGATAATATCTAAAAATCAAAATTAAGGGGTGAGAGTAGAATATATTGGGAGGAGAAAGGGAGATACAGAATGGGACAAATTATCACTCATAAAAGAGGCAAAAATAAGCTTATGCAATGGAGGAGAAAAGGGAGGAGGTGAGAGGGGAAAAGTGAAGCTTACTCTCTTCACCTTTGGAATAATATGCTCACTCAATTTGGTTTGAAAATCTATTTTACACTACCGGAAAGTAGGAGAGAAAGGGTCAAGTTGGGTGGGGGCATGATAGAAGGGAGGGAAAATGGGAGAAAGGAGCAATTAGAAGAAAACAATTTTAGGGAGGGACAAGGTCAAAAGAGAGAATATAGAATATAGGGGGCAGAACAGAAAGGAAGGAAATATAGTTAGTCTTACACAAAATGACTATTATGGAAGTCTTTTGCAAAACTACACATATATCGCTTATATTGAATTACTTCCTCACTGAGGGTGGGTGGGAAGAAGGAAAGGGAGAAAAGTTGGACCTCAAGTTTTAGGAACGATTGTTGAGAATTATTTTTGCATACAACTAGGAAGTAAGAAATACAGGTATTGGGGTTCTAGAAATCAATCTTGCCCTACAAGAAAAGAGAGAAAATGGGAATTAGGGAAGGGAGGGGTGTAATAGAAGGGAGAGCATATTGAGAGAAAGGGTAATCAGAATGCAAATCTTTATTGGGTGGGAGAAGGGGAGAGATGGGGAGAAAATTTGTCACTGAAAATTTTGTGGAAATGAACGTTGAAAACTAAAAATAAGTAAATGTACATTAAAAATGGGGGAAAAAACGAATTGTTGGCTCAGCTCAGAGCTCCAATAACAATTAATCAGTTTTCCAACTCTCCTACATCTTCTCCAACAGTTATCATGTTCCTATTTTGTCATTTTAGTCAATCTGATAGGTATGATGTGGTACCTTAGAGTTGTTTTAATTTGCTTCTCTATAATTAATAGTGATTTAGAGTATTTTTTCATATGACCATGAATGACTTTAATTTCTTACTCTGAGTACTGTCTCTTCATATCATTTGGCTATTAATGAATTGAAGAATGACTTGGATTCTTGTAAATTTGATTCAGTTCTCTATATATTTTAGAAATGCTATCTTTATCACAGACACCACTTGCAAAAATGCTTTCCCAGTTCTCTCCTTCCCTTCTAATCTTGATTGCATTGCATTTGTTTGTCCAACAATTCAGTGTAATCAAAATTTTTCATTTTGTTCTTCATAATGTTCTTTATCTTTTCTTTGGTGAAAAATTTCTCCATTCTCCATAAACCTGACAAATACACTATTCCTTGCTGCATGGTTTTGTTTATAGTATCTACTTTATGCCTACATCATGTATCCATTTGACCTTTAGTCTAACGTACAATGTCTGACATCGGTCAATATTTAGTTTCCACCACACTGTTATCCTGTTTTCACAGCAATTTTTTCTCAAAACGAGTTCTTTTTCCAGAAGCTGGGGCCCTGGGGTTTATCAAACAGTAAATTGCTGTATTCTTTGATTACTGTGGCTTTAATACCTAATCTGTTTATTTCACAGGTCCATCCATCTATTTCTTATTCATTGCTAAGTGGTTTTGATTATTGCTGTTTTATAATGCAGTTTGAGATCTCATAGCGCTAGACCACTTTCCCTAGGTTTCCTTTTTGTTAGTTCCCCTGATATTCTCGAACTTTTGTTCTCAGGATCAATTGTGATGTTAGTTTTTCTAGCTCTAGAAAATAATTATCTTGCAGTTGATTGGTATGGCACTGAATAAGTAAATTAATTTGGGTAGAATTATCATTTTTATTATATTAACTTGTTTTTCTACTTACATGGATTTGATTTATTTGTGTTAGAAGTGTTTTGTAACTGTATTCATATAATCCCTGGTTTTGTCTTGGTAGCTAGACTCCCAAATATTTCATAGAGTCTACTTTACCTTCCAATGGGTATTCTCTTTCTTATCTCTTGCTCTGGGGCTTTGTTAATAATATCTAGAAATGCGAATGGTATACGTGGACTTACTTTGTAACCAGCCACTTTTCCAAAGTTCTTTATAATTTCAAGTGTTTCTTTACTTAATTTTCTGGCCTTCTCTAAGTATATCATCTTATCATCTACAAAGACTGATACCTTAGTTTCTTCTTTGCCTATTCTACTTCGTTCAATTTGTTTTTCTTCTCCTATTGCATGATAGAGTATTTTAAGACAGTCACTACTCTCAAGAAGGTCACAAAACTGTGGAAAAATTAAATAAACTAAACATGATATATAAATTATATGTTGGAGAATGTATAAGAGGCAAGCTACTGGCATTAAGTGGGTGAGGAAAAGTTTTCCTTCAGAATGTGGAAATATAAATGAGCCTTAAAGGAAGTCAGGAGTAGGTGAAGAGAAGGGAGAAAATTCCAGGAATATGTGATAAAAAATGAAAATCCATGTCTTGTTCAAGGAAAAACAAAGAGGTCAGTTACATCAGTATACATGATAGGAAGGCAGTGGGATGAGTTTATAGTCGATAAATGTTTATAAGAACCAACTGCAAATTTGATGCTATGGAAAACAGTAAGATGACAAAGAAAAGCAAAATATAGTGTTCTGAAAGATCTCTCAATCTACTAGGGAAGACAGTGTGCCAACAGCTATGTGCAAACAAGCAATATATATTATATATTGAAAATGTGTGTGTTTGGCCTTCGTTGCCAAAGAAGACCATGCCATCAGAGAAATGATGACACGACTGGCACTTGACTTTATTTTGAGTGAAGGAGAGCTCTGCATGTCACTATTGCCTCACTTCTCCTTGAGAGCTATCTGAATCCAGTGATCAGATATTTATTAGTATAACTGGATATGAGCCAGGATGAAGCAATTGGGGTTATGTGACTTGTCCAAGGTCATACAGCTAGTGAGTGTCAAGAGTCTAAGTTGAGATTCATTGTTAATAGTTGTTTAGTCATTTCAGTTGTGTCTGGCTCTTCATGAAAGCATTTGGAGACCTCTTGGCAATGATACTAGAGTAGTTCACCATTTTCTTCTCCTGTGCACTTTATAGATGAAGAGATGAGGCAAACAGGGTTATGCCGCTTTACAGGAGTTTCACACACACACACAAATATACACATATGTATGCACACATATAAGTTATGTATGTATGTGTATATATACGCACATATATCTTGAGATATCCATTAGTTGACAATATTTATAACAGGGATTGTGTTTCTCTTCCTTTTTCTATGTGGCGGTTGGAAACATGGAAGGGAGGGGAGCTGAAATTGTAGTAATTTTAAAAAAGTAGTTTAAAAGAATTTCTCTCTTTCTGTGTACTTGTTTCTCCCATATAAAACATTGGGATTGTCAGGCTTAAAGAATATGTCCATATGTGAGTTTGCCTGTGGGGATACTGTATTAAAAGAAGAAGGTCTAAAACAAAGCTTATAAAGGAATTGATCTCATTCCCTGTAGGGATCGATGCAGGATCATTGGATTAGGATATAGAAAGGGCATAAGGATGTTTTAATACCTACATAATAATTAGGTTGCAATTCTTGTGAACCAATAGAATTGTCTGGAGCAAAATGTGATATTAAGTTTATGAATTTAACAAGGTTTGAACATTTAACAGAATTTTTCTTTGTAAAAGTAGAGGTCAGTTTTGTCAAGGTGACAACTAGAAATCTTGACATTACCTATCACTTGTAAGTTTGTATTTGCTTTTGTGTACCTCATGTGCTAGGTTTACATAGCTTTGGTGTACAATTTGGATTTTTAAAAGATGTTGGAGGAGAAATATTATGTCAGAAAGAATGGGAGGGTGGAGTCAATATGGTGGGGCAGAAAGACAAAAAAATGCAGGCTCTCCCCACAGAGCACATGAAACACCTGTAGAGAGAGACTCTCAACAAATTTTAGAGCAGCAGAAGTGGAGAACAACAGAGTGGAGGAGATTTCTAGCCCAGGATGACCTGAAAGGCATATGGGAAACATCAGTAGCACTGCATGCAGAGCAGAGCGCAGAACCCAGCCCAGCCTTGAGTGTGCAGTGCGGTTCACAAACAGCCCTCAGGGTTGGAATCTCCAGTTTCGGAATCCCCAGTCGCAGCAGCAGAGGGTCCCCAGATCCCTCAACCCACAGGCACCAAAGGTCAGGGACAGGGTTTTCTTCACTTGGCCAGGAAGGGAGACTGGTCTTCTCATAGCTCAACCTCAAGAAGCAGCCTGCAGAGGCCACATGGGGCAGGAAGCCCCTACAGCAGCATGAGATAATTGCTGGATCATAAAAACCCCTGGGGACACTGAGAGAGCTGGTCTTTGTCTCCCACTGAATGGTGGCCCTGCCCCCACAGCTTGACTGAATCCCACCCCGGCCCAGTGCTAGCTTCTGGGAACTGGAGGTCAGGTGTCTGTGGAGAGGAAACTCTACTGAGATTCTAGGCATAAAAGTCCTTCTCTGTGCCCAGACCAGTACACGCTTGATTGTGCCACCTTGGAGAAACTGATATCTTACAGGTCCCCCGAGTATACCCTACTCTTGACAAAGGACCCAAAAGTCAAGTAACTGGTTGGGAAAATGAATAAAAAAGGGAAAAAAATAAGACCATAGAAGGTAACTTTCACGGTGAACAGATATCTCCTCCCATCTTTTCGGATGAGTAAGAACAATGCTTACCATCAGGGAATGATATAAAAGTCAAGGCTTCTGTATCTCTAACAACCAAAATAAATACTTAATGGCCTCAGAACATTGAAGAGCTCAAAAAGGATTTTGAGAACTAAGTAAGAGAGGTGGAGGAGAAAGAATGAGTGAAAGAAACTAATAAGGAAAATATGCAACATGAAGTTAATTTATGCTTTATTGACAGATCCACTCTTATTCCATGTAATGTATACCAGAGTAATTTCTAAGGCACGTGCAGATGGGAAATCAGTATATTTTTGGTAAAATACATCCAACATTTTGTTTCCAAGGGAATTAATTTTACTTATGAAGTATATGGGAAACAAAGAAATCCAAACAAAAAGTCATACTCTAATAAATCCCATGGGAATTTGCTCCTTGGATTTCATGTGCATTATTACAGAGAGATGTTTTCCATATTTTTTTCTTCCTTCCTGAGAGTGTATATAAGTCTGTCTTCCTGAGGTCACAGGAAAATAACTGAGAGTCAAAATTTCAATGTGTTCGCATATCTTTGAAAAGGGTGCTCGTTGATGTCTTTGTCTAGACCTGGTATGTTGAAGGACCTGTGACAACATACTGGAATTGCTGTGTAATATCCAACAACAATTTTTTTTTTAACAGATTTGGCATCTCATTTGAAACGACGTATTCTTTCCACTGAAGGGGTGAATATGATAGTTTCTCCAAGTCTCAACCTCCTCATCTGTAAAAGAAGTAGGTGGTACTAGATGGTCTCCTTGGTGTATGTCTATGAATTTACGATGTTAGAGTAATGTTTAGCCATCACCTCAGTAACTCTTCTCAGACTTTACTCTATGATAGATTCTGGAGACTTGCTGGGGTTATCAATAATTTTCTCAATGAAATCAGCAAATTTGTATTTAATTCTGCAAGCACTTATTAGGATTATTCTTTGTTCTTGACCCTATCTTTAGTATTGGAATTTCCAAGAATGAATATGGGATAGAATAAAAGTATGAATGATATGGAATTATGTGGCATAGAAGATTTAACAACCACAGAATGCATGCTTACTGTAAGCAACAATAATAATAACAGTAGTGGTAATAGTGATGATCTATATTGTGTTTTAAAGTTTGCCAAAACTTTTACGAGTAATAATTATTTGTTTCTGAATATACTGTGAAGTCGTCAAAATAGCCATTGCTATGACCATTTTACAGATGAAAAAAATGTTAAGTAACTTGACCACGGTGACTAAATTACTAAAAAAAGACATAGAGGCTCAAATAGTTTTTCAAATTTTAAATTGAAATTATTGCACTCTTCCTGCTACACCAAGCTGCTTCTTATGTTCAAAACCAAATCTGGTGCCAGTATAGATTGCACATCAGGATAAGGATAGAACATAGAAGAAGAAAACACGATGTGAAGGAAATCACTTTTCCTTTGGTAGATCACAAGAAACTTTCTCAAATAGGTGGCATGGGTATAGATTGGAAAAAAGGCAGCAATGAAGAATGAGTATGATCTGGACATTGGAAAGAGCCTGAGTAAATACCCAGAGTGCAAAATGAAATCAGTACAGCAATAGTTGTCTCTTTGGGCTACAACACAGTAAAATTACTTTAATGCCATCCTTTGAGGTTTGTAACTTACTCCACTGGCAACCTGAAGAAGATACAAGATCAACATGGTCAGATGACTTCCCCAGTAGTATTATTTAGGAAGATTATTTTGGCAAGTGTGTGATGACTGAATTGGAGATGGGAAGGGGTAGAAAAAAACTCACAACTTAATTTTTATAATTCTTTTTATTTATTTTTATTAAATTAACAAACATTTCTTGACGGAAATGTAATGAGGGTCTGAATTAAGTTAGGCAATAGTGGAAGAGGAGAAATTAAGACGCAAATGGTAGAAAGAAGAATTACCTGGAGTTCTCAAAATATTGATCTGAGCCTGGGGAGGTGGGGAGGAATGCAAAGGAAAGTAAAAATTGTCAGAGAGTTTTTCATTTTGGGTATGTAAATATACCATATGGATGAAAGTAATAGAAGAATGAGCATACACAAATATGTATATATACATAATGTAAAAAATATGTGAATGTACATGCATATATACATAAAAATATAAATGTATTATATGTATGCATACATATATAAAGTACCTACTCTGTTCTGGGAACTTTACAAATATGACTTTCTTTGACTCTCACAATAACGAACAAGGTAGGTAATGTTATTGTCATTACTGTATAGTTGAAAATCAAGAGGCAAATAGAGGTGAAGTGACTTGCCCATTGTGGAACAGCTAGTAAGTATCAGGCTGAATACGAATGCTGGTCTTCTTCACTCAATACGCCTACACCTATTTACAAACAATAACTTAGGGATTTTTAGAGAAAGGTATTTCTAGAATAGAAGAGAATGTGAGCAAAAGTACAGAAGTGAATTATTCAGGAGGAGATTAGGAAATAGAAAATCATTTTTTTCTAAGTGTTTTATCCATGTGCTTTGCCCCTTTCCTCCACTTTAGCATCTAGATTCCTTAGAAGAAGGGATTTTGTTTTTCATGTTTGCAGTTGCACAGTCAAATATAGAACATAGAGCATACTAGTTGCATCCTGCAATGTATTTTGATTTGATCTGAAATAGAAATTGATACCTGGAATGTCTATGGACAAGTTACCCCTAAAAATCTTGGAATATCATTCTGGTTAACATAGGATATATTAAAAAAGATGCTATCTACTTCCAGAGAAAGATCAATAAATAGAAGTGTGCATAAAATGCATTCTGCCTAATAGTATCTATCTCTACGATGGTTTTGGGAGGAGAGGGAAGAAAAATAATGAAATCTACATGATAACTTTGCTATATATTTAAAAGGAATAGCAAATTTTGCATAGTATATTTGAAGATTCTTGTGCAATAATCGTTTCATTGTAGGTTTTATGGAAATGCTTGCTATTCTGTCAATCAAAAATAAAATTTAAAAAGCTAACCAGTTTCTAGAGAGAAATATGATGTTCGTGTTCAAAATGAAGACAATGGCTCGACTTGCTGAATTGTTATTCATATGCATAATTGGGATTTTTGAGGTCATAGAAGGAAATGGAGAAGCAGTAGGGATATACACTGGAAAATAAATCTGCAATAACAGGCTTACACATTCTAAATGAAACATTTTATTCCTTTTGCAATAGTAAGCCTTTAGAGTACTTGTTGCCAGGGTTACTTGGTCACTTTCCATATTACATAGGAAGGTATTTTTGTTGTTGTTTTTGCTAGCTCAAAAAAGAAGAACTTGCAAGAAGGAATGATTAATAACAATGACATAAGTTGAAAAAGTATAAAAATTATTCAATCAGCTCAACAAATATTTATGAAGGTGAAAAGAAATGAGGATTTGAATTAAGTTAGGTTAGTTGAGTGAATGGGACAAATAAAAGAGCTATTAGCAGGTTAGAACCAACAGGAATTTCTAAATGATAATGAAGAGAGGGAGATAATTAATGCTTTCGAGTAACACACAGGATAATAGTGCCCAAGGAATTAATTTAAGAACTATTCAAAGTCTCGACCACATAATCTCACAACCATCAAAACCATGTTCTGTGTTTATAGAAAAGTATAATACCTGAAGCAAAGTTTACATCAATCATACCAAAAAATTCAGTAGCTGGCCCTGTTATTAATATGCAATTCAACACAGATTTGTTCTGAAAAGCTTTTTTTCTGTCACTGTCCAGAGAACTGAGAATGGAAAGACAAGTGAATGGACAGCTAAGAAGCACTTATGAAAACTTACACAATCTCAGGCACTGGGCTCAAGGTTTTGCAATTATCTATCATTCTCAGAACAACCCTGAGAAAACCATCATTATGATTTTGCATTTATTGCTGGAGAAGCAGGTTTAGAAAGATTAAATGACATGCACAAAGGCATACCAAAGACTTATTAGCATTCAAAATCATGTGTTTTTGATGAGTAATGTTCTTTGCCTATTTCAATACACTAAGAATTTGGAGTCTTGGAATCACTTGGAATCATGAATTTTTTCACATTGTCTTTCCTACAGGGAACTTCTGGATGATTGAAATTATCATTTAAGTGGAGATGAAGAACAACTCTGTGATAAATGAATTTATTTTGTTAGGACTCACCAATTCCTGGGAGCTTGAGATTATCTTTTTTATGACCTTCTTCCTTGCCTATATATCAATCTTGGCTAGTAACTGTCTCATTATACTTATGGTGACTTTTGATTCCCACTTGCAATCGACTCCCATGTACTTCCTACTTGCCAACCTCTCTTTCCTTGACATACTTTTCTCCACTGTTACTCTCCCAAAAATGATCTTAGACTTCATCAGGGAGAGGAAAACCATCTCCTTCTGGGGATGCATGGCCCAAATGTTTGTGCTTCATCTCTTAGGAGGTAGTGAGATGATTATTCTCATAGTGATGGCTGTGGACAGATATGTTGCAATATGTAAGCCACTCCACTATACTACTATCATGAATCATCGAATTCTAGTAGCAAGTGTGCTGATCTCCTGGACAGTTGGTTTTGTACACACTATGAGCCAAATGGCTTTCATGGTGAGTCTGCCCTTCTGCGGCCCCAATGTAATTGATGATGTTTTTTGTGACCTTCCCCTGGTGTTGGAACTTGCCTGCACTGACACTTACGTCCTGGAACTTCTTGTTGCTGCATTCAGTGGCCTTTTTACCCTGATTTCCTTCATTCTGTTGCTTGTCTCCTATATTGTTATACTAGTTACTGTGTGGTATCGTTCCTCTACTGGACTGTCTAAGGCTCTGTCTACTCTGTCTGCTCATATCACAGTGGTAACTCTTTTCTTTGGGTCACTACTCTTAATATATGCTTGGCCTGTTAATAGTTATTCATTAGATAAGTTTCTTTCAGTGTTTTCCTCAGTTATCACTCCTCTATTGAATCCAATTATCTATAGCTTAAGGAATAAGGAGATGAAAGCAGCCATGATTCGACTCAGAAGTCGGCACATCTGCTCCATGTCAAGCTTCTAATTTATGATGATTTTTTTGTATTGTACAAGAGAGAATTTCTTTAAATAACCATATACATACATACATATATATGTCTTTGTATGCATATTTTACAAATAAAAGTCAATTATGTTTTCAAAACAATGTATACATAATATTCTAGAATTTGCTTTATTTGTGTTTTCAATTTGTACATCTTTCACTTATTTTGAGACTCACAAAACTGTAATTAATCTAAATATTGGAATTATGAAATGGAGATTTCAGAAAGTATCTGTATAGAAAATCATCACTTAAAATTTATAATTTCTAAAGTATTTTCTATTCTTCGGTACTTTGATCTTTTACTATTTTCTGAAAGGTACCTTAGTTTCAGATTGATAAGCAATGGAGGCAGTTGGTAATGCTTTGAAAATTTGGATACTTTAAAGACTCAGTCTAAGTGTGGAGTTTGTCAAATTTTCCATGATTGTCAAAACACATTACAGGTGTTTCTGCTACGAATAGCTAAACATATTTACAAATAATGATTGAGTAATAACTTTGCCACTGATTCATGTTATGCAGCCTAGGTCATAGTGTGCATCATGAAATTAAATTTACTCCACCAAGGTCATGGATAGATCATTATAAGAGTTATGTTCAGATGAGAATACATGGCACACTATAACAAGTACTTCTTGACAAGAAACAAACACAAGCACACACAATGTTCTGAAAGAACAAAATTCCCAGATTTTAAAAATACCTTTGGAACAGCTTTCAGGGAATCTAGTTTTATAGTGCATGATGTCACTATAGCCAACTGAGAGTGCAAAAATTCAGTCTATATGATTTTTTTTTATTTTTTAAAAAAACTATTTTACTTGTTTTTAGTGTTCTACAGTCACTTCCACATATCTTAAATTTCTTTCTCCTCGCTCCTCCATATTCCTCCCTCCCTCCTGACTCCCTCCCTGAGTCAGTATACAATCTTATATAGGTTCTACACATACAATCCTATTAAATACATTTTCACCTCAGTCATGTTGCGTAGAAGAAATGAAGTGACTGGTAGAAAGCTTAAAACAAAACATCACACAAAAGAAAACGATCTGCTTCTTTCTGCGATCCAGTACCCCAGTACTTTCTCTGAATTGTGGAAGGCATTTTTCCTCAAGGGTCCACTGGAAATTTTTTAAGTCTTTGCATTGCAATAAAGTACTAAATCTACCAGAAAAATTCCTCGCACACTGTGGTATTTCTGTGAACAAAGTTCCCTGGTTCTGTTCCTTTCACTCCGCATCAGTTCATATCAGGGCCTTAGTTTTTTGGTTTTTTCTTAAGAAGGTTTTAGTGCAAGATGAGGACTCTGGAAACTTGCTAAGGAGAACCCAGGCTGTGAGAAACCAGGTGCCCTGCTTTCTTCTCTCCATTCAGAGACAAAAAATTTCCCTTAAGAACTGCTTTCACACCTTTGGGAAGCCAAGATGGTGGAGTGGTCAGCAATTGCTATCTTCCTCCCCCTGTCGACCTTGAAGAGCCCAGAGAATAGTTTCCCAGGAAATAAATTAGTTTTAAAAATTAAAACGGATCTTTAGAAAAAAGGAACTAAAGACATGTGTCTGAGATGGATAAGCCAGGACAACAATTAATTAATTCATCAATCAATCAATTTATTTATTCATTTGCCTATTTATTTATTTATCTATTAATTTATTTTTAGTCTTTTGGTGTTCTACAATCACTTCTTTAAAATTAAGATTTTATTCCCCCCTACCCCCACCTTTCTCCCACTACCCCCCACCCTCCCCGCGACTGTATATAATTCTGTATAAGTTCTACATATACTTTCCTATTGAGTACATTTCCACAATATTCATAATTATGTAGTAGAACTAAAATAAATGGAAGAAATCATATAACAAATCAAAACATAATACACTGAAACCCACACACGTACAAACATGACCTGCTACATTTTGCAAATGACTTCCATATTTCTTTCTCTGAGTGTGAAAGACATTTTGTGTTAGAATACTACCACTGGGATTTTTTTTTAGCAAGTTCTTGCGTTATTACGAAGTTCCAAGACTACCAGAAAAAACTCTCCCACACTGTGGTCGTTGCTGTGCACTAGGTTCTCCTGGTTCTGCTCCTTTTGCTCAACATCAGATCATATAAGTCCTTCCAGGCCTCCCTGAAGTCTTCTTGTTTATCATTTCTTCTGGAGCAATAGTACTCCATCATATTCATATAGCATAATTTATTCAGTCATTCTCCAATTGATGGGTATCCCCTTGATTTCCAGTCCTTGGCAACCACGAAGAGTGCTGCTATAAATACTTTTGCACATGTGGGACTCTTTCCCATTTTTATGATCTCTTGGGGATACAGCCCTAGTAGCGGTATTACTGGGTCAAAGGGTATGCATATTTTTGTAGCCCTTTGGGCATAGTTCCAAACCGTTCTCCAGAATGGTTGGATGAGCTCACAGCTCCACCAACAATGAATTAGTGTTCCAACTCTCCCACATCCTCTCCAGCATTTATCATTTTCTTGTTCTGTCATGTTTGCCAATCTCATAGGTGTGATAGGTACCTCAGAGCTGTTTTGATTTGCATCTCTCCAATCAGTAGTGATTTAGAGCAATTTTTCATATGATTATAGATATCTTTAATTTCTTCCCCTGAAAATTGCCTGTTCATATACTTTGACCATTTATCAATTGGGAAATGACTTGTACGGCTGTACATTTGAGGCAGTTCTATATATATTCTAGAAATGAGGCCTTTATCCCTGAGCTTAGCCATAAATTTTTTTTTTCCCAATTTACCACATCCCTCCGAATTTTGGTTTGTGCAAAAACTTTTCAGTTTAATGTAATCAAAATTATCCATCTTGCATTTCATAATGCTTTCTATCGTTTCTTTAGAAAAAAAAAATATTCCCCTCTGCATAAATCTGATAAATACACTATTCTTTGGTTCCCCAGTTTATTCATGGCATCAATCTTTATACCTAAATCATGTACCCATTTGGACTTTATTCTTGTGTACGGTGTCAGGCATGGGTCTATACCTAATTTCCACCACACTCTTAAAAAGGTTTCTGAGCAACTGTTGTCGAACAGTGAGTTCTTATCCCAGAAGCTGGGGTCTTTGGGTTTATCAAACAGGACGTTGGTATATTCCTTGCCTACTGTGTCTTGAGTGCCAAGTCTATTCCATTTGTCTACCCCTCTATTTCTTAGCCAATACCAAGTGGTTTTGATAATTGCTGCTTTATAATACAATTTGAGGTCTGGAAGTGCTAGGCCAACTTCCCAGGGATTTCTTTTCATGAGTCCCTTTGGTATTCTGGACCTTTTGTTCTTCCAGATGAATTTTGATATTATTTGACCCAGCTCTAGAAAATAATTATCTGATAGCTCAGTTAGTATGGCACTAAATAAGTAAATTAGTTTAGGTAGAATTGTCATTTTTATTATATTAGCTTGGCCTACCCACGAACAACTGATGTTTTTCCACTTACTTAAATCTGACTTTATTTGTGCAAAAAAGTGTCTTGTAATTGTGTTCATATAATACCTGGGTTTGTTTTGGCAGGTAAACTCCTAAGTATTTTATAGTGTCTACCCTAGCTTTAAATGGGATTTCTCTTTCTATCTCTTGCTGTTGGACTTTGTTGCTAATATATAGGAATGCAGAAGATTTGTGTGGGTTTATTATGTAACCTGCAACTTTGCCAAAGTTGTTTATTATTTCAAGTAGTTTTTTACTTGAATCTCCGGGATTCTCTAAGTATATCATCATATCATCTGCAAAGAGTGATAACTTAGTTTCTTCTTTGGCTATTTTTATTCCTTCAATTTCTTTATCTTGTCTAATTGCTACAGCTAACATTTCTAGTACCGTATTGAATAATAGTGGTGATAATGGGCATACTTGTTTCACCCCTGATCTTATTGGATGTGCATCTAGCTTATCTCTATTGCATATAATGTTTGTTGAAGGTTTTAGGTAGATACTGCTTATTATTTTATGGAAAATTCCCTTTATTCCGATGTTCTCCAATGTTTTTAATAGGAATGGGTGTTGTATTTTGTTGAAAGCTTTTTCTACATCTACTGAGATAATCATGAGAATATGTTAGTTTTGTGGTTGATATGATCAATAATGCTGATAGTTTCCCTAATACTGAACCAGTCCTGCATTCTTGCTATGAATCCTACCTGATGATAATGTATTATTTTCATGATAAGATTCTGTATTCGTGTTCCTAAAATCTTTTTTAAAATTTTTGCATCTATATTCATTAGAGAATTTGTTCTATAATTTTCTTTCTCTGTTTTATCTCTTCCTGGTTTGGGTATCAAAACCATTTTTGTATCATAGAAAGAATTTGGGAGGACTCCTTCTTCCCCAATTTTCAAAAATAGGCTATATAGTATTGGAATTAACTGCTCTTTAACAGTTTGATAGAATTCACTTGTGAATCCATCTGGTCCTGGAGATTTTATCCTAGGGAGTTCATTGATGGCTCGTTCAATATCTTTTTCTGCGATGGGGTTGTTTAAGTATGCAACTTCCTTTTCTGTTAATCTGGGCAACTTGTATTTTTTAAAATATTCTTCCATCTCATTTAGATTATCGAATTTGGGGGCATGAAGTTGGGCAAAGTAATTTCTAATTTTTGTTTTAATTTCCTCCTCATTGGAGGTGAGTTCACCCCTTTCATTTTTAATATTAGTAATATGATTTTCTTCTTTCTTTTTTTAATAACATTGAGCAAAGGTTTATCAATTTTATTAGTTTTTTCATAAAAACTATTGGTTTTATTTATTCATTCAATAGTTTTCTTAGTTTCAGTTTTATTAATCTGTCCTTTGGTTTTGAGTATTTCTAACTTGGTATTTTCTTGGGGATTTTCAATTTGTTCTTTTTCTAGATTTTTCAGCTGCATGCCCAAGTCATTGATCTCCTCTTTCTCTATTTTATTCATGTAGCCATTCAAAGATATAAAACTTCCACTAAGAACTGCTTGTGCACTATCCCGTAAGATGTGTTGGGTTGTCTCATAATTGTCATTCTCTTGAATGAAGTTGTTGATCGTTTCTATGATTTATTGTTTAACCCACTCCTTCTTTAGGATTAGATTATTTAGTTTCCAACTGATTTTTGCTTTATCTTCCTTGGCCTTTTATTACATATAATTTTTATTGCATTATGATCTGAGAAGGATGCATTGATTATGTCTGCCTTTCTGCACTGCATTGTGAGATTTTTATGTCCTAGTACACGGTCAATTTTCCAATGCCTGTACTTCTGAGAAAAAGGTATATACCTTTCTATTCCCATAACATTTTTTCCAAAGATCTATCATATCTACCTTATCTAGAGTTTTATTTACTTCCTTAGCCTCTTCCTGGTTTATTTTGAGGTTAGATTTATCAAGTTCAGAAAGAGGGAGGTTGAGGTCCCCCACTAGTATAGTTTTGCTGTCAATTTCTTTCTTCAACTCCCCCAACACCTCTTCTAAGAATCTGGATGCTATACCATTTGGAGAATACATGTTTAGTAATGATATTGTTTCATTGTCTATGGTGTCGTTTAGCAGGATATAGTTTCCATCCTTATCCCTTTTGATTAGATCTATTTCTGCTTTTGCTTTGTTTGAGATTAGGATTGCTACTCCTGCCTTTCTTACATCAGCTGAAGCATAATATATCCTGCTCCATCCTTTGATATTTATCCTATGTGCATCCCCCTGTTTCAAATGTCTTTCTTGTAAGCAGCATATTGTTGGATTATGGCTTTTAATCCATTCTGCTATCCATCTCCGTTTTATGGGAGAATTCATTCCATTCACATTCACAGTTATGATTACAATCTCTGTGTTTCCCTCCATCTTCTTTCCCACCATTTGTGCTTATAGCTCTCCTATCTCCCTTCCCCTCCTCAATAGCATTCACTTTTCCCCACCTTCTCCCGCTGCCTTCCCCTCCTTCTTTTAGCCCCCCTCCCTTTTTGTCCCCTTTACTGTTATTGCTTCTTCCCTCCCTTTTAGCCTCCCTCCCCTTTCTTCTCCCTTCCTCTCCTACTGCCTATAGAGCTAGTTAGGATTATCTACTTAAGTTTATTGTTTCGTCCTTTAAAAAAATTAGATAAGAGTCCCTCTCACACAATGCTCATCTCTCTCCCCTCTTTCCCTCTACTATGATTTTGTACTTCTTCTTGTGATGTAATTTGCCATTTTCTGCTTCCTCCTTTTCAGACCTCCTATTACAATCCCTTCTCATACTTAAATCATATTTTTTATCATGATATCATTTACTTTATACATGTTCCCCTTATGCATATCGCTTTTATATTTCATAACAGCTGCACAATTATCAAGATTAACAGGTATCATCTTCCCTTCTAGGGAGGTAAACAGTTTGCCCTATTTGAGCAACAAGTTGTTTTTTTTCCTCCCCCTGTTTACCTTTTTATGATTCTCTTGAGACTTGAATTTGAAGATTGAATTTTCTATTAAGTTCTGGCGTTTTGGTAAGGAAGCTCTGGAAATTCCTTACTTCGTTGAATGACTTTCTCCTTTCCTGAAATGTTATGCTGAACTTTGCTGGGTAGGTGATCCTTGGTTGTAGTCCCAAGTCTATTGCCTTATGGAATATTGGGTTCCAATTCTTTCGATCTTTTAATGTAGAAGCTGCAAGGCCCTGTGTAATCCTGACTGTATCTCCTTGATATTTAAATTGTTTCTTTCTGCCTGCTTGTAATATTTTCTCCTTCACTTGATACCTCTGGAATTTGGCCACTATATTTTCTGGGGTTTTGAGTTTGGGATCCCTTTCAGTAGGAGAATGGTTGATTCTTTTGATGACTGTTTTGCTCTCTGAATCTAATATTTCTGGGCAGTTTTCCTTCATGATTTCCTGGAAGATATTGATCAGGCTCTTTTCTCAATCATGGGTTTCTGGCAGGGCAATAATTCTTAAGTTTTCTCTTCTGGATCTATTTTCCAGGTCAGTTGTTTTTCCAATTAGATATTTTATATTTTCTTCTATGTTTTCATTCTCTAAATTTTGTTTGACTGATTCTTGCTTTCTCATTGAGTCACTTGTTTCTCCTTCCCCAATTCTAATCTTTATGAAATAGTTTTCTTCCATTAACTTTTGTATCCCCTTTTCCATCTGCCCAATTTTTCCTTTTAAGGAGCTATTTTCTCCAGTTAAGTTTTGAGCTTCCTTTTCCATTTCTTCAATTCTCCTTTTCAAAGAGATCTTCTCATCAGTGAATTCTTTCTTAATAATTTTAACATCATTGGCCAGTTTATCTTACATTTCCTTCTTCAGCTGTTCCAGGAGAGCTGCTTGTTCTTGTGAGCAATTCATAGTCCCTTCTGAAGTTTCAGATGGAAGTAGAGTCTCAGCTCTGACCTCTTTTGTGTTTGTGCTTCGGTCCTTATCCCCATGGAAAGATTCTGTGGTTCTTTAGCCCCTCTGCTTTTTATTGTTCATGATGTTGATGCTAGAGAACTTTTTGCTGAGCTGATGTGTGAAAAAGTTAAAAGCAGATTTTTGTTTGGTGTTTCCCCAATCAGCCCTGGGTTTAGCTTGTTAAGTGTGGGGAAGGAGTGGTCTGGTCACAGGAGATCTCCTCAGGTGAACTGAGGCAAAGGCAAGCTCAAGGGCTGGTAATCCCAGCTGCCCTATTGTCTTTCTGATTCCCCTGGACAGCTGAGGCAAGCCTAGATGCTAATGTGTGTTCCCACTCCTCCTGGAGCTCCTCTCCTGTCAATGAGGCTTTACTGTGTCCTAATCTGAGTTTTCTCTGCCCTGAGTCCTCTGTCCATCTGGTTTGCCTCTGCCATTATAGGAGGAATCCCCCTTAGTTATTTTCCTCGGCTCAGGTGTTATGAGATTGTTGGCCTCCTTCTGGTATTCCTGCTAATCTGCATTTTTCTGGGAAAATATTTTATGGTTCTTTCATGGTCATCAAGTGCGGAGGAGAGAGCATTTACTGATCACTCCATTATCCTGGCTCCTGGAAGTTCAAGTAGGTGACTTACCAAGTTTTGATCTTCGTGCTGAAGGTCTCAGGAGCTGCTGCACTGATATCTGGCACTTGGTTGATCTCACTGACTCGATTCACCTTGTCTCTCACCCATGGTTCCACTCCTCTGGTTCTGCCCACTGCTAAGGTTTCTCTGGTCCTATCTGCTCCACTGCAGTGGCTGTGCTGTGCTGTGTGCACTGTGGGCTCACCCCCGCATAACAGATTCTTCCCGTGGACCTTCCAGTCCAACCTGAGCTCTGAATCCGTCACAGTCTGCCTCCCACTGGATTCTGCACCTCCAAAATTTGGTCAGATTCTCCTTTCAGAGGTACCTGAAGGAGTTTGTCCGAGAGCTTAGGTGAGTCATTGCTGTCACTCCACCATCTTGGCTCTGTCCCAACTTTTCAACATTCTTGATGAACATTCCAGAACTGAATAGTAAATTTCACTTTCAAATAGAATAATCAAGAGAAGCATGGAAAGGTAAACAGGAAAGAGATATCATCAAGGACTTCCTGCAGTTGAACTATTTACATTCCTACATGGAAAGATATTTGTAACTCTTAAGATTTTTTTCAATATTTGAGTAGTCAGAGGGATTACACACACACACACACACACTCATACATACATACACACATTCATACGTACATATACACACTCACACACACTCATACATACATATACACACATACATACATACATACATACATACATACATACATACATATATATATATATATATATATATATGATAGAGAGCACAGGGCAAGTTAAATAAGAAGGAATGATATCTAAAAATAAAATTAAAATCAAGGGGTGAGAGTAGAATATATTGGGAGGAGAAAGGGAGAAATGGAATGGGACAAATTATCACTCATAGAAGAGACAAGACAAAACTTATTCAATAGAAAAGAGAAGAAGTGAGAAGGGCAAAGTTACTCTCTTCACCTTTGGCTTAAGGAGGGAGTGACACGCTCACTCATTTGGTATGAAAATTTATCTTACACTACAGGAAAGTAGGAGAGAAGGGGACAAGTGGGTTGGGGGCATGATAGAAGGGAGGGCAAATGGGAGGAGGGAGTAATTAGAAGTAAATAATTTTAAGGAGGAACAAGGTCAAAAGAGAGAATATAGAAAATAGGGGGCATCATAGGATGGAAAGAAATATAGTTAGTCAGCAAAACGACTATTATGGAAGTCTTTTGCAAAACCACACATACATAACCTATTTTGAATTGCTTGCTTTCTCACTGGGGCTGGGTGGGGATGTGGGAAGGGAGATAAGTTGGAACTCAAAGTTTTAGAAACGAATGTCGAGAATTGTTTCTACATACAACTGGGAAATAAGAAATACAGATAATGGGCCTTTAGAAATCAATCTTGCCCTACAAGAAAAGAGAGAAAATGGGTATTAGGGAAGGCAGGGGAGTGATAGAAGGGAGAGAATATTGAGGGAAGGGGTAATCAGAATGCAACCTTTATGGGGAGGGGGAAGGGAGAGATGAGGATAAAATTTGCCACTCAAAATTTTGTGGAAATGAATGTTGAAAACTAAAAATAAATAAATATACATTAAAAAGAAAAGAAAAGAAAAAGAATTTTTGAGTCAGCTCACAGCTCCAATAACAATGAAGTTGTGTTCCCACTCTCCCACTTCTTCTCCAACATTTATCATGTTCCTCTTTTGTCATTTTAGCCCATCTGATAGGTGTGATGTGGTATCCCAGAGTTGTTTTAATTTGCTTCTCTGTAATCCATAGTGGTTTAGAGAATTTTTTCATATGAGTATAAAGAGCTTTAATTTCTTACCCTGAATACTATCTGTTCATATTATTTGATCTTTTATCAATTAGGGAATGACTTGGGTTCTGGTAAATTTGACTCAGTTCTCAATATATTTTACAAATGAGATCTTTATCACAAACACTAGTTGCAAAATTTCTTTCCCAGTTTTCTGATTCTCTCTTAACCTTTTGTGCATTGGATTTGTTTGTGCAACAATTTAATGTAATAAAAATTATCCATTTCGTACTTCATAATGTTCTTTTGTCTTTTGTTTGCTGAAAAATTTCTCCATTCTCTACAAATATGACAAATACACTATTTCTTGCTGTGAAAAATTTTTTATAGCATCAATTTCTATACCTAGATCATGTATACATTTGACCTTTATTCTTGTGTATGATGTCTCACATTGGTCAAACCTTAGTTTCCAGAACAAGATTATTTCCTTTTCACAGCAATTTTTTTTTTCAAAAAATGAGTTATTTTCCCAGAAGCTGGGGCCCTTGGGTTTATCAAACAGTAAATTGCTGTATTCTTTGACTACTGTGGCTTCAATACCTAATCTTTTTATTCCACTGGTCCACCCCTCTATGTCTTATTCAGTACCAAGTGGTTTTGATGATTACTGCTTTATAATGCAATTTAAGATCTAGTAGCTCTAGACCACTTTCCCTAGCATTTCTTTTCATTAGTTCTCTTGATATTCTCAGACTTTTGTTATCCACATCAATTGTGATGTTAGTTTTTCTAGCTTTGGAAAATAATTATCTGGTAGTTTAATTGATATGTCACTGAATAAGTAGATTAATTTTGGTAGAATGTTCATTTTTTATTGTATTACCTTGGCCTAACCACAGGCAAATGATGTTTTTCCACTTACTTGGATTTGATTTATTTGTGTTAAAAGTTTTTTTGTGTCGTTGTTGTAATTGTATTTTGTAATTGTGTTCATATAGTCCCTGGTTATGTTTTTGCAGCTAGATTCCCAGATATTTTATAGATTCTCCTCTTCCTTTCAATGGGATTCCTCATTCTCTCTCGCTTTGGGGCTTTGTTAATAATATCTAGAAATTCGAATGATGCAAGTGGATTTATTTTGTTACCTGCCACTTTGTCAATGTTCTTTATTATTTCAAGTAGTTCTTTACTTGATTCTCTAGGATTCTCTAAGTATATCATCTTATCATCTGCAAAGAGTGATGATAACTTAGTTTCTTCTTTGCCTATTCTAATTCCTTCAATTTATTTTTCTTCTCTTATTGAGTGATAGAGTATTTTCAAGACAGTCACTACTCTCAAGAAGGTCACAAAACTGTGGAAAAATTATATAAACAACTACGTATAAACATGATTTATAAATTGTATGTTAGTAAATGTATAACAGGGAAGTTACTGGCCTTAAGGGAACTCAGGAAAGGTTTTCCTTCAGAATGTGGAAATTTAAATGAGTCTTAAAAGAAGCCAGGAGAGGCTGAGGAGGAGAGAGAAAATTCCAGGAATCAGTGAAAAAAAATTAAAATCCATGTCTTGTTCAAGAAAAAACAAGGAGGTCAGTTACATCAGTATACATGATAGGAAGGCAGTTTGATGAGTTTATAGTCAATAAATATTTATAAGAATTAACTGCAAATGTGATGCTATGCAAAGCAGTAAGATGACAATGAAAAGCACAATATAGTCTTCTGAAGGAGCTCTCAATCCACTGGGGAAGACAATATGCCAACAGCTATGTGCACCCAAGAAATATACATTATATATTGAAAATATGTGTTTGCCTTTCATTGCCAAAGAAGACCATACCATGAGAGAAATGATGACATGACTTGCACTTGACTTTATTTTGAGTGAAGGAGGGCTCTGCATGTTACCAGCCTCATTTCTCCTCTAAAGCCATCTGAATCCAGTGATCAGATATTCATCAGGATGACTGGAGATGAGTCAGGATGAGGCAATTGGAGTTAAGTGACTTGCCCAAGGTCACACAGCTAGTGAGTGTGAAGAGTCTAAGGTAAGATTTGAACTCAGGTCCTCCTGACTCCTGCTCTAGCCCTATATTGAAAATAATTACCTGAGAAAAGGCAATAGAATTAATGGGCATCCAGAAAGGGTCTTTTTATTTTGGATATTACATATATGCATGTACTTATATACAACATGTAATGTAATGTAGATGCTAATATTCTTCCTGGAGGGAAGTTGCTGAAAGGATATAGGTGGAAGGGAGCACTTGAGAAAATTCTCCAGGAAACGAATTACTTTGAAGAATGTGAAGAATGTTTGTTAGGAGAGGTAATTAGCCAATGTAAAGTTATAGATTTGAGAAATAGACTATCTTATATGAATAATGGTAAGAAGGGCAATCTGCCTATATTGCATTGTCTGTATTGTGTGGCAAAGGAAGTATTTTACAGAAAGCATTACAAAAGAGGTTAGGTTCCTGTGGTAAAGGGCTCAGATGAGTCCATTCACTCCAAGGGGGTGTGATATGATTAGCTATGCAGCAAAGGAGATTGAGAAAGCAATTTAGTTTGAAGTGAATTAACAAAGACAGAGAGAGAGAGAGAGAGAGAGAGAGAGAGAGAGAGAGAGAGAGAGAGAGAGAGAGAGAGACAGAGAGAGAGACAGAGAGAGACAGAGAGAGAGAGACAGACAGAGACAGAGACAGAGAGACAGAGACAGAGGCAGAGAGAGAATCATGAAATAAGAAATGAGTTTCCAGGAGGAGAGAGGATATAACAGTACAAAATCCTTCAGAAAGTTCAAAAAGCTTGAGAACTGACGAAAAATAGTTACTCAAATTTGACAGATAAAAGAAGTCATTAAAGCTGGAGAGAGCAAGTTAAATGACATGGTAAGTAGTTAGATTAAAAAGAGAAGATAAATCAATAAGGGGAGGAAATGGAAGCAAAAAGTGTGAATATTTTTGAAAAGTTGGAGATATATAGAATGATATCTTGAGGACTTAATATTGTTACATGAAGGGTCTTTTTTCAAGGATGGTGGAAACTAAGACATTTCTTTACCAAAGAAATGATACTAGACATATTTGTTCATTATTCATTGTGTACAGTTGTTCAGTCATTTCAGTTGTGTCTGGCTTTTCATGAACGCATTTGGAGACCTCTTGGAAATGATACTAGAATGGTTTGCCATTTCCTTCTCCTGTGCACTTTACAAATGAAGAGCTGAGCCAAACAAGGTTGTGCTATTTTTCAGGAGTATTGCACACACACAAATATACACACATATATGCACACATATAAGTTATATATGTACGTGTACATACATATATATGTAAGTTATATATATATATATACACACACACACACATATATCTTGAGATAGCTATTATTTGACAATATTTGTAACAGGGATTGTGTTTCTCTTCCTTTTTCAATGTGGTGGTGGGAAATGTGGAAGGGAAGGGAGCTGAAATTTCAGTGATTTAAAAAAATAATTTAAAACAATTTTCCTCCTTCTGAGAACTTGTTCCTCGTATACAAAACACTGAGATTTTCAGGCTAAAAGAAAATGTTCAGATGTGAATCTACCTGTGTGGATGCTATACTGGAGGAAGGAGGACTAAACCAAAGCTCATGAATGAACTGAAGTGAACTCACTCCCTGTAGGGATCATTGTAGGATCATTGGATTAAGATACAGAAAGGGTGTAAGAATATTTTAATACCTGCATCATAGTTAAGCTGCAGTCCTTGTGAGCCAAAAGAATTACCTGGAGCAAAATATGATATTAACTTCATGAATTATTCAAGATTTGAACGTTTGACAGGATTTTCCTCTGTAAAAGCAGAAGCCACTTTTGTCAACGTGGCAACTAGACATCTTGACATTACCTATCACTTGTAAGTTTGTCTTTGCTTTTGTGTACCTTGCGTTCTAGGCTTACATATCTTTGGTGTACCATTTTGATTTTTAAAAGATGTTGGAGGAGAAAATGGAGAGAATGGAGTGAAAGAAACCCATCAGGTAAATATGTAACATGAAACAGTTAAGTTAATCTCCACTTTATTGACAAATCCACTCTTATTCCATGTAATGTAATGAAGAATAATTTCTAAAGCACGTGCAGAAGGGAAATCAGTATATTTTAGGTAAAATTCTTCCAATACTTTATTTCCCAGGGAATTAATTTTGCGTATGAAGTATATGGGAAAAAAAAATCCAAACAAAAGGTTGTTTTCTAATACCTCCCAAGGGAATTTGCTCTTCGGATTTAATGTGCATTATTATAGAAAAATATTTCCAGTATTTTTTTTCTCCTTCCTGAGAGTGTATATAAGTCACTCTTGCTGAGGTCACAGGAAAATAACCAAGAATCAAAATGTCATTGTGTTCACATATCTTTGAAAAGGGTACTCAGTGATTTCTTTGTCTAGACCTGGTATGTTGAGGGACCTATAATAATATGCTGGAAATGCTGTGTAACAACCAACAACATTTTTTTTTTATAGATATGGCATCTAATTTGAAACGACATATTCTTTCCACTGAAGGAGTGAATACAACCATTTCTCCAGTTCTCAACATTTGGAAAAGAATTAGGTGGTTAGTACCATCTAGTAATGGTCTCTGTGGTCTATATCTATGAATTTATGACATTAGAGTAATGTTTAGCCATCACCTCAGTAACTCTTCTCAGACTCTCTTCTATGATAGATTCTGGAGATTTACTGGGTTTATCAATAATTTTCTCAATGAAATCAAAAAATTTGTGTTTAATTCTGCAAGCACTTATTAGGATTATTCTTTGTTCTTGACGTTATCCTTAGCCTTGGGAGTTCCAAGAATGAATATGGGATAGAATTAAAGTATAAATGATATGGAATTATGTCGCATAGAAGATTTAAGAACCACAAATGCAGGATTACTGTAAGCAACAATAATAATAACACTAGCCGTAATAGTGACTGTCTATATTGTGCTTTCAGGTTTGCCAATACTTTCACTTGTAATAATTATTTGTTCCTTAATATACTGTGAAGTTGTAAAAGCTACCATTAATATGACCATTTTACGGATAAAAAAATATTAAGTAACTTGACTATGGTGACTAAACTGTTAAAAAAAACATGCAGGCTCAAATAGTTTTTCAAATTTTAAATTGAAATTATTGCACTCTTATTGCTACACCAGGATGCTTCTTATGTTCAAAACCAAATATGGTGCTAGTATAGACTGTACAACAGGATAAGGATAGAGAATAGAAGAAGAAAATGCAATGTGGAGGGAATCACTTTTCCTTTGGTAGATCACGAGAAACTTTGTGAAATAGGTGGCATGGGTATAGATTGGAAAAAAGGCAGCAATGAAGAATGAGTATGATCCGGACATTGGAAAGAGCCTGAGTAAATACCCAGAGTGCAAAATGAAATCAGTACATCAATAGTTGTCTCTTTGGGCTACAACACAGTAAAATTATTTTAATGCCATCCTTTGAGGTTTGTACCTTACTCCACTGGCAACCCAAAGAAGATACAAGATCACCATGGTCAGATGACCTCTCCAGTAGTATTATTTAGGAAGATTATTTTGGCAAGTGTGTGATGACTGAATCGGGGATGGGAAGGGGTAGAAAAAAAAACTTGTAACTTAATTTTTATAGTTCTTTTTTATTGATTTCTATTAAATTAATAAACATTTCTCAAGGGAAATGTGAGGAGGGTCTGAATTAAGTTAGGAGATGGTGGAAAAGGAGAAATTAAGATGCAAATGGTAGAAAGAAGAATCACCTGAAGTTCTCAAAATATTGACCTGTAATTAGGGAGGTGGGGAGGAATGCAAAGGAAAATAAAAATTTTCAGAGAGCTTTTCATTCTGGTTATGTAAATACATCCATGTGGATGAAAGTAATTGAAGAATGAGCATACACAAATATATATATATATATATATATATATATATATATATATATATATACACACAATGTAAATAAATATGTGAATGTATATATATATATATGTATATATATATAAATGTATTTATGTGTATACATCCATATGTATGGCACCTGCTCTGTTCTGGGAACTTTACAAATATGACTTTCTTTGATCCTCACAATAACTAACAAGGTAGGTAATGTTATTTTCATCCCTGTAAAGTTGAAAATCATGAGGCAGGCAGAGGTGAAGTGATTTGATCATGGTGAAACAGCTAATAAGTATCAGGCTGAATGTGAATGCAGGCCTTCTTGACTCAATACCCAACTCTCTATCCAATGTGCCATCTAGACACCTATTTGCAATAATAAACTTAGGGATGTTTACAGAAGGATATTTCTAGATTAGATAATGTGAGCAAAAGTACAGAAGGAAACTACTCAGGAGAAGATTAGGAAATAGAAAATCATTTTATTCTAAATGTTTTATCCATGTGCCTTGCCCCTTTGCTCCACTTTAACATCTAGATTCCTTAGAGGAAGGGGATTTGTTTCTTATGTTTGCAACTGCACAGTCAAATATAGAACATAGAGCATACTAGTTGCATCCTGTAATGTATTTTGACTTGATCTGAAATAGAAATTGATACCTGGAATGTATATGGACAAGTTGCCCCTCAAATTCTTGGAATATCATTCTGGTTAACATAGGACATGTTAAGAAAGATGCTGTCTACTTCCAGAGAAAGACCAATAAATAGAAGTGTGCATAAAATGCATTTCTGCCTAATAGTAGCTATCTCTACGGTGGCTTTGGGGAGAGAAGGAAGAAAAATAATCAACTCTACATGATAATTTTGCTATATATTTGAAAGGAATAGCAAGTTTTGCATAGTATATTTGAAGATTCCTGTGTAATAATCGTTTTATTGTATGTTTTATGGAAATTCTTGTAACTCTGTTAATTCAAAATAAAATTTAAAAAGCTAACTAGTTTCTAGGGAGAAGTATGGTGTCAGCGTTCAAAATGCAGATGATGGCTCAACTTACTGATTTGCTATTAATATGCATAGCTGGGATTTTTGAGATCATAGGAGAGAATGGAGAAGCAGTAGAGCTGAACATTGGAAAATAAATCTGCACTAATAGGCTTACACCCTCTAAATGAAATATTTTATTCCCTTTGCAATAGTAAGCCATTAGAGTACTTGTTGCCCGGGTTACTTGGTCACTTTCCATATTACATAGGAAGGTATTTTTGTTGCTGTTTTTGCTAGCTCAGAAAAGAAGAATTTGCAGGAAGGAATGATTAATAACAAAGAAGTAAGTTGAAAAATTTTAAAAATAATCCAATTAGTTCCACAAATATTTATGAAGGTGAAAGGAAATGAGGATTTGAATTAAGTTAAGTAGCTGTGTGAGTGGAGACAAATAAAAGGGATATTAGCAAGTTAAAACCAATTGGAATTTCTAAGTGGTAATGGAGGGAGAGAGATAATCAATGCTTTAGAGTAGCACACAGGGCAATAGTGCCTAAGGAATTAATTTAAGAACTATTCAAAGCCTCGACCACACAATCTCACAACCAACATAACCAAATACTGTGTTTATAGAAAAGTATAATATCTGAAGCAAAGTTTACATCAATCATAGCAACAGATCTAATAGCTGGCCATGTTATTAATATGCATTTCAATATAGATTTGTTCTGAAAAACTGTTTGTTTTTTTTTTTTTTTTCTATCACTCTCCGGAGTGTTGAGAATGGAAAGACAAGTGAATGTAAAACTAAGAAGCACTAATGAAAACCTACAGTATCCCAGTCACTGAGCTCTAGGCTTTACAAATACCTAATTCTCACAATAACCCTGGGAAAGGTGTTATTATGATTTCTAATTTATTGCTCGGGAAACAGGTTTACAATTATTAAATGACTTGCACAAAGGTTTACCACAGAGTCATTCGAATTCAAAGGCATTTTTGAGGTGTAACATTCTTTGCCTATTTCAATACACTAAAGATAATTCACCTGGAATCATGACTTTTTCATATTGTCTTTTCTACAGAGTTTTCTGGATGCTTGAAGTATATTATTTACACGGAAATGAAGAACAACTCTATGATAAATGAATTTATTTTGTTAGGACTAACCAATTCCTGGGAGCTTGAGATTTTCTTTTTTATGATCTTCTCCCTTGCCTATATATCAATCTTGGCTAGTAACTGTCTCATTATACTTATTGTGACTTTTGATTCCCACTTGCACTCCACTCCCATGTACTTCCTTCTTGCCAATCTCTCCTTCCTTGACATACTTTTTTCCAGTGTTACTCTCCCAAAGATGGTCGTAGACTTCTTCAGGGAGAGGAAAACCATCTCCTTCTGGGGCTGCATGGCACAAATTTTTGTGGCTCATCTCTTAGGAGGTAGTGAGATGATTATTCTCATAGTGATGGCTGTGGACAGATATGTTGCAATATGTAAGCCCCTCCATTATACTACTATCATGAATCATCGAATTCTAGTAGTAAGTGTGCTGTTATCATGGACGGCTGGCTTTGTGCACAGTATGAGCCAAATGGCTTTTATGGTGAGTCTGCCCTTCTGTGGTCCCAATGTGATCAATGATGTTTTTTGTGACCTTCCCCTAGTGTTGAAACTTGCCTGCACTGACACTTATGTCCTGGAATTTCTTGTTGCTGCATTCAGCGGGCTTTTTACCCTGATTTCCTTCATTCTTTTGCTTGTCTCCTATATTGTTATATTAGTTACTGTGTGGTATCGCTCTTTCAGTGGACTGTCTAAGGCTCTCTCTACACTGTCTGCTCATATCATAGTGGTAACTCTTTTCTTTGGGTCACTACTCTTAATATATGCTTGGCCGGTTAATAGTTATTCACTAGATAAGTTTCTTTCAGTGTTTTCCTCAGTTATCACTCCTCTACTCAATCCAATTATCTATAGTTTAAGGAATAAGGAGATGAAAGCAGCCATGATTCGACTCAGAAACCGGCACATCTTTTCCAAGTCAAACTTGTAAATAATGATTTTTTGTGTTGTACACGAGAGAATATATCGTTAAACGGCCAATTATAATATGTACACAAACACACTTATACATATGTATGTATGTGTGCATGCATATTTTACAAATGAAAGTCAAGCATATTTTCAAAAGAGTGTATACATAGTATTCTATAATTTACTTTATTTGTCTTTTCATTTTTTACATGTTTAACTTATTCTGAGACTCAAAAAACTATAATTTATCT
Source organism: Bettongia penicillata ogilbyi (assembly GCA_023548195.1). Classification (NCBI taxonomy): domain Eukaryota; kingdom Metazoa; phylum Chordata; class Mammalia; order Diprotodontia; family Potoroidae; genus Bettongia; species Bettongia penicillata. Next base: position 1,609,733 of record JAJHZJ010000051.1, on the reverse strand, counting down.
CAATCTTGGCATTAAAAATTGGAGATTTCAGAAAATATCTGTATAGAAAATCACTTAAAATTTATTATTTCTAAAATATTTTCTCTACTTTGGTTCTATGATGTTTTACTATTTTGTGAAATGTAACTAAGTTTCAGCTTGATAAACAATGGAGATCTCTGGTAAAGGCTTTAAATGCTGAATGCTTTAAAGACTAAGTCCAAGAGTGGAGTTTACCAAATTTTCCATGGTTGAAAAAACACATTTTAGGTGCTTCTTCTAAAAATAGGTAAATACATTTACAAAGAATGATTGAGTAATGACTTTGTCACTCATTCATGTTATGAAGCCTAGATCATAGTGTGCATCATGCAATTAAAGTTACTCCAGCAAAGGTCATAGATAGACCATTACAAGAGTTATACTCAGATGAGAATACATGGCACACTATTACAAGTACCTGTTCACATGAAACACACACCCACAAAAAAAAGTCTGAAAGAACAAAATTCCTAGCTTTTAAAAATACCATTGGAATAGCTTTCAAGGAATCTTATTTTACAATGCATGATGTCAATATAGTCAACTGAGATTGCAAAAATTCTGTCTGTATGATAATTTCGCATGTAGGAAGCTAACAACAAGTTTTTGTTCAAGAACTCTTCATATTTTAAAACATATTTTAATCATTTTCTTTTGTTTTTGCTTTATCTACATTTATTCCTCTATTTTAAGCCTGATCTTTGACAGTAATTACTCAGATCCAGGAGTTTAAAAATAATAAGAGAAAAAATCATCACATTGAAAGAATTGTGTTGTTATGAATAATGTTAAACCTCCCTCAACCACATACCCCGGATTTACTATATGAGGAGACACATATGCATTCTCCTATCTGTTCTTTGGGGACAATCTTGGTTATTTATTTTTAATTTGACAACATTCAGGTTTATTTATTTAGTGGTTATTGTTGTTTCCATTTAGGTTTTTTACTATGGATATGTATTTTCTTCTCTCAGAAAATTTCACTTTGCCTCACTTCCTGAGAACTTTTCCATATTTCTATCAAGGCCATCAGAGAAATTATTTCGTATGGAACATTTTCCCTTTATATTCATGCATCAAAATTTATTCGACCACTTCCTAGTCAGTGGGCATATACTTGTTTACAGTTTTTTCTGTGCCAAAGGAACAAAAATGCCATTATAATTGTTTGCTATCCACATATAAGGGTTTGTTTTTTTGGAGTTGTTTTTTGTTCCGTCAATGCCATTCTGAGAGTATATGCATAGCAATGGAATCTCTGGATCACAGGGCAAGGATATTTTAGTCACTGTGATTGCACAGTTTTGCAGGGTAGGTGATTCTTGGTTTTAATCCTAGCTCCTTTGACTTCTGGAATATTAAGCCCTTTCCTCAACACTCGTGATCTGGAATATGATTAAAACAGTAACCATTTTCAAGGAGCTCTGTGAAAAATGAGGATAAAACTTAAAGAGTACTATGTGTAAACGTAGTAGATCAGGTATATGTTGAAGATATTATTAGAAGGAAGGCATTAGTACTAAGGCAGCTCAGGAAAGTCTTTTTTTGTTGTTGTTAATGTAGAGTTATAGAAGAGACTTAGATGAAACCAAGTATACTAGGAGAGGGTAATGAGGAGGCAAAAAATTCCAAGAATTAGACATAACCAGTAAAAATTCATGAATCTGGTAAATGGAGTGTCTCAAGGAATAGCAAGGAGGGCAGCATCACTGTATTCTAGAGTATATGAAGGGCAGCAGAGTTAGTTAATAGTCAATAAAGATTATTAAGTGTCTACTACACACCAGGCATTGCAATAAGCACTGAGGATATTCTCAAAAGACAAAGGACAGTCCCTGCTTTTAAAGAACCCAAAAATCAAACGGAGGAGACAATATAAAAACCTCTCTTACAAGGAAGATAACAACAGGATAACTTAGAAATGACTACCTGATGAAAGGTAGTCAAATTGAGGGACATCCAAGAAGGTCTGTATCATCAGAAGGACAACATGTATATGTGCAAATATATGCAAAATAAACAGAATGAAGTGGAGCAAGTATTATTTAAGGGGATGAGATGAAAAAAAGGTTTTATTTCGTGAAAGAAATAATTGAAAAATGTGAATTCCTTGTCACTTTCTGGGTAATTGTTGATTGCTCCACTGGAAACTCATTGATATTCGCTGACATACACTTTTTGTACCTGCACTAGGAATATGCATTTGATCATAGAAAGATGTTGGGTAAGAAGACAAATAACAGTGGGTGTGAAATGGACGGACTGAGAAATTCACAGGCAAGAGTCAATTGAGAATTTCAAGAGCATTTTTATTAGCCAGGCTGGCGGCTGCCTCATGGAAAAACCCAGAGAAGACAGCCCCGAACGAAGGCGTTTGTGTGTGCATTTTAAGCATTTTGGTGCTTCTCAGTATAGGCTTGTGGTTTCTACAACAAACATTTCTCACAGAACAGTTCTGACAGGGGAGCCCATCGCTGCTAGACAAGGGAACCCAACAGAAAGTAGTTGCCAGGAAAGGGGCCCAATCAGAGAATAGTTGTCAAGAAGGGGGGTGCCCAACAGAAAGTGGTTGGCTGGCAAAGGGGGTCTAACAGGAACAGTTCTGGCAGGCAAGGGGGCCCAACAGAAAATGGCTGTTAGCAACTCAACAGATATTTTGCAAGTTAGGGGGGAATAACGTTTTGACAGGGGCCCAACAGAATGCTGCTGCTAGGCAAGGTTACCCAACCCTGCCCAGCAACCTAACAGATACCTCTTAACCCAGGGGCCCCACGGAGGAATAATGTCCACTTCAGGCAGAGCCAAAATGGCAAAGTAGCTGCAGGGACTTTCTAGAGTGCTCCCACTAATTCTGGCAGTGTAGTTCTAAAAATGGTTCCAAACTAATTCTGGAGCTGCCAATTCTACAGAAAAATGGAATGAAGCCAATCTCCAGGCCAAGACAGCCTAGACGGTCACCAGGAAGTTTCTATGGCTCCACCTTGTGAGCAGAGCATAGTGCAGTGTGGGTCGCCATTGCATAGAGTGGATCTGAGCAGGCCTTGGGGAAACTGAATCTCTCATCCCTGTGGTGGTAGTCAGACTTCATGACCCTAAAACACTGAGGAGAATTTAGGAGGTCAGTGGGAAAAACCTGAGGGACCAGTGCAGGAGAGTCGAGTGGTTCTGGCCCCAATACCAGGGTGACCATGGGGGGTAGGGATCAGAGGAACCTAGGCAGCCACAGCAGGTGGAGCCATTGTTTTTGGAGTTCTAGGCCACCAGATATTGGGGGGAATTGAGAGACTAACATTCCATCCCCAACCTCCATTGGAAGCAGAGAAATTTCTTGACAAAGAACCCCAAAGTCAAGTAAATGACTGAGAAAATGAGCAAAAACTGGAAAAAGAAACAGACTATAGAACTTTTTTTGGTGATAAGGAAAACAAAAGCATACAAACAGAAGAAAAGAAAGTCAAAGCTCCTCCATCAAAAGCCTCCAAAAAAAAGATGAATTTGTCTCACCCCATGGAGGAGCTCAAAAAGTATTTTGAATATCAAGTAAGACAAGTAGAGCAAAAATTGAGGAAAAAAGGAGATCCCAAAATGCTGAAGAAAATAAAACTTTATACAGTAGACTAACCCAGAGGGCAAAAGAGATCCAAAAAGTCAGTGAGGAGAAGAATGTCCTAAAAAGCAGAATGGGCCAGATGAAAGAGGAGATAAAAAAGTTCATTGAAGAAAATAATTCCTTAAGGATTAGAATGGAGCAGATGGAAGCTATTTACTTCAAAAAAAATAGATTTTAAAAGAAAACAAAAGCAATGAAAAATAGTAAACAATGTCAAATATCCCACTGGATAAAACAACTGACTTAGAAAATAGATCCACGAAAGACAATTTAAAAATTGTGAGACTACATGAAAGTCATGATCAAAATAGAGCCTAGGCATCATGTTTCATGAAATTATCGAGGAAAACTGCCTTGATATTCTAGAACCAGAGGGTAAAATCAAAATTGAAAAAATCCACCAATCATATCCTGAAAGAGATCTGAAAAGAAAAACTCCTAATTATATTCGAGCCAAATTTCAGAGCTCCCAGGTCAAGAAGAAAATAAGAAAAGGACCTGGAAAGAAATAATTAGAATATTGTGGAAATACAAACAGGATAACACAAAATTTAGCAGCTCCTACTGTAGAGGTTTGAAGAACTTGAAATACAATATTTCAGAAGTCAAAGGAGCTATGATTAAAACCAAGAATCACCTACCCTGCAAAACTGAGTATAAAACATCAGGGTCCCCCTCTCTGCTCGACTGGCACCTCTTCAGATTTGCCCCTCACCCCTTGAGAATATATGTCTGAACCAAGTTCATCTCTGCCCCTGCCCTTGTGAGGAGCAGCTCTCAACTACTTAGTAGATCTTTATCTGAAGTGGTGTTAAAAGGGCTAGAGGTTCGGACAGATGAGAACCTCAGCATTTTGGCAGCATCACGCCCCTTGACTTCACTTGTCTGCAGATGTGGATTCCAAACTAGCGCAGTCTCAGGGGACACTGACACAGCAGCCAAGTTTATTGGAGCTGGGGCTGCCATTGTGAGGGTGGCTGGCTTTGGAACTGGTATTGGGACAGAATTTGGAAGTCTCGCGATTGGTTATGCAGGGAACCCCTCCTTGAAGCAGCATCTCTTTTCCTACACCATCCTGGGCTTTGTCTGAGGCCATGGGGCTCTTTTGCCTGATGGTGGCCTTCCTCATCCTCCTTGCCATGTGATGGAGCCATTTCTATCCCTCAAAGTTCCTAAATGTTCCTCCTCGTCCTGGTCCTTCCATGTCTCTTTCAGCCTGTGAATACTTCCCCCTTCATTTTACCAGGTGGTCCTAGGGAAAGTCACAGGCACAGGGTTTGACAGAGGGAAGACAAATAAATACTGTATTAATAAGCAGCAAAAAAAAAAAAAATCAGAGAAAAACGTTCATTCAAAGAAATAGAGTATTTTCAATTATTCTTGATGGAAAGACCAGAGCTGAATAGAAATTTGATTTTTAAACAAAACAACCTAGAGAAGCATGAAAAGGTAAACAGGAAAGAGAAACATAAGACACTTACTAAAGTTGAAATGTTTACCTTCCTGCATGGAAAGATAGTATTTGTAAGTCTTGAGACTTTCCTCAGTATTTGGGTAGGTGGAGGGATTACGTACATATAAACAGAAGGCATAAGGTGAATTGAATTGGAAGGGATGATATCTAAAAATATAAATTAAGGGATGAGAAAGGAATATATTGGGAAGAGAAAGGGATAAATGGAATGGACCAAATTATCTCATAAAAAAGGCAAGAAAAAGCTTTTTCAATAGAGATGAAGAGGGAGGAGGCAAGAGGGAAAAAGTGAAGCTTACTCTCATCACATTTGGGTTAAGGAAGGAATAACATGCATATTCAGTTTGATATGAAAATTTATCTTACACTACTGGAAAGTAGGGGAGAAAGGAATAAGTGGAGCAAGGGATGATAGAACAGAGAGGAAATGGGAGGAGGGGTTAATTAGAAGGAAATATTTATGGAGAGGGAAAAGCACAAGAGAGAGAATAGAATAAATTGGGGGCCAGAATAGATGGAGTGAAATGTTCTTTCACAACACGACGTTTATGGAAGTCTTTGGAATAACTATACATGTATAGACTATATTGAATTGCTTGCATTCTCAGTTGTGATGTGTAGGGAGGGAATATAGGGAAGAAGTTGAACTCAAAGTTTTCAAAATGAATGTTAAAATTGCTTTTACATGCAACTGAGAAATAAGAAATGCAGGTAATGGGATAGAGAAATCTATCTTGCCCTAAAAGAAAATAGAGGGCATGGGGATAAGGGAAGGAAGAGGTGTCACAGATGGGAGGGCAGATTGTAGGAATGGGTAAACAGAATGCAGAGTGTCTTGGGATGGGGAGAGTGGAGATATGGTGTTAAAATTTGAAACTTAAATTCTTGTGGAAATGAATGTTGAAAACTAAAAATAAACAAATTAAAATACATTTTAAAAAATTAATAGTAGTACAGAGATAGGAAGGAGAGAAATTCGTTATCTATACATACACTGAGATTTTAATCAATACTTTATCTGTGCTCTTTCTCTTCTTCCACATGATGTACAAGGGAATAATTTCTAAAGCAGTTTTAGATGCATAATTTCTCTTCTTTGGTAAAATTCAGCAAATATCATAATCACCAGGGAACTAGTCTTTTCTATGTAGCTTAGGAGAAAAAACTATGATTTCCTTATAACTTCCAGGGGAGAATTTGTTCTTTTGATTTTTAGCTCACCACTACATAAAGATTTTTTTTTTGATTTGTTTGTTTTTTAACATTTTTTCTCTTTGCTGGGAGTGTATATAAAGCTGTCTTCCTAAAGTTAGAGGAAATATCAGAGATAATAATTTCAATGTGTTTCTGTCTCTTTGAGGTTGTATCTTAGAGCTGGTAGGTTGAATGACCAATGCTAACATACTGGGATTTCTGTGTAATAACCACCAAGTAATTTTTTTTTTTTTTTTTTTTTTTTTTTTTTGCAAATTTGGTGACTGAACAGAAAAGAAAATTTACTCTCCATTGAAGGGGCAATATCATTTACCCTCCCCAGACCTCATCAGAAAAATAAGAGGATAACACTAGGTGGGTTTAGATGCCTATTCCAATGTTACTTGAATAATTGAATTTTAAGAAGAATGAGTCATGGGGGGAAGCAAAATGGGGAAGCAGAAGAAAGAAGCTGTAGAAGCCGCCTGCATTGGTCCATAAAATACCTGTAAAAATGTTTCTAAACAAATTCTAGGGCAGCAGAAGCCACAAAACCACAGAGTGAAAGAGATTTCCAGCCCCAGACAGCCTGAAAGAACGACAGAAAAGTTCCATGGACCCCAGTGCAGAGCAGAAAACGGACCAGCCTTGATCAAGAGGCCAGCAGGGACAGGACTAGAGCAGGTTTCATGGCACCACTAGCAGCAGTTTCCAGATTGCTCAACCCCAAAACGCCAAAGACAGACAGCCGCAAAGATCAGTGAGAAAACTCTTACATCTGGGTGAGAGGGGAACGCAGTCTGGCCCACCAGCAGCAGCTACTGCAGTGTCACGATCCGTTTTGGGGGGGGCCTTAGCCTAAAGACCCTGGGGGAATTGAGCTGCTGATCTGGTGTCAGCCCTGAGTGGCAGCCCTGGGGTGAGAAAGAGTTTGCTGGCATGGTGGAGCTGGTGGAAGCTTTGGAAAGGGAAATCTACTGATAGATCCTGGGCAGAACACAGTATTTGTGGTTGCTCCCAGAAAAGAACACAGACCAGGAGAGCAGTGAATTCCTGTCTTTTGATTTTGCCACCTTGGAGGAACTGGGAACTTACAAATTCTCAGAGTATACCCCCCACTTGACAAATGACTCAAGTCAAGTAACTCCCTGGGAAAATGCCCTCTCTTCTTTCACACCCCTTCCTTCCCTTATCCCCATTTCCTCTCTTGTCTTGTGGGGCAAATTCAATTTCAATACCCCATTATCTATATTTCTCATTTACCAGTTTTATGCAAAAACCATTCACAACATTGGTTCCTAAAACTTTGAGTTCCAACTTCTCTCCCTTCTTTCCTCCCCATCCTTCCCCACTGAGAGGATAAGGAATTCAAAATAGGCTACATTGCAAACGACTCCCAAAACAGTCATGTTGCTTAAGACTAATGATGTTTCCGTCCATCCTACCCTGCCTGGAAGCAGAATATGGCAAATTACTTCACAAGAAGAAGTACAAAATCATAGTAGAGGGAAAGAGGGGAGGGAGATGAGCATTTTGTGAGAGGTACTCTCATCAGATTTGTTTAAAGGACGGAACTTAAGTAGAAAATCCTAACTAGCTCTATAAGCAGTGGGAGGGGAAGGGGGAAGAAAGGGGAGGTAGGCAAAAGGGAGGGAAGAAGCAATAAGAGTAAAGGGGAGTTAAAGGGAGGGGGGCTAAAAGAAAGAGGAGAAGGCGGCAAGAGGAGGTGGTGAAGAGTGAATACTAGTGAGGAGGGGAAGGGAGACAGCAGAGTTAAAAGCACAAATGGTGGGAAAGAAGATGGAGGGAAATACATAGATTGTAATCATAACTGTGAATGTGAATGGAATGAATTCTCCCATAAAACGGAGACAGATAGCAGAATGGATTAAAAGCCATAATCCAAAAATATGCTGCTTACAAGAAACACATTTGAAACGGGGGGATACACACAGGGTAAAGGTTAAAGGATGGAGCAGAATATATTGTGCTTCAGCTGATGTAAGAAAGGCAGGAGTAGCAATCCTAATCTCAGACAAAGCAAAAGCAGAAATAGATCTAATCAAAAGGGATAAGGATGGAAACTATATCCTGCTAAAAGGCACCATAGACAATGAAGCAATATCATTACTAAACATGCATGCTCCAAGTGGTATAGCATCCAGATTCTTAGAGGAGAGATTAAGGGAGTTGAAAGAAGAAATTGACAGCAAAACTATACTAGTCGGGGACCTCAACCTCCCTCTTTCTGAACTTGATAAATCTAACCTCAAAATAAACAAGAAAGAGGTTAAGGAGGTAAATAAAACTCTAGATAAGGTAGATATGATAGATCTTTGGAAAAAAATGCTATGGGAATAGAAAGGTATGTACCTTTTTCTCAGCAGTACATGTAACATTTACAAAAATTGACGATGTACTAGGACATAAAAATCTCAAAATCCAGTGCAGAAAGGCAGAGATAATCAGTGCATCCTTCTCAGATCATAATGCAACAAAAATTATATGTAATAAAAGGCCATGGAAAGATAAAGCAAAAATCAGCCTGAAACTAAATAATTTAATCCTAAAGAAGGAATGGGTTAAAGAAGAAATCATAGAAACAATCAACAACTTCATTCAAGAGAATGACAATAATGAGACAACCTACCAAATCTTATGGGATACTTGCAAAAGCAGTTCTTAGGGGAAGTTTTATATCTTTGAATGCCTACATAAATAAAATAGAGAAAGAGGAGATGAATGACTTGGGTATGCAGCTGAAAAAGCTAAAAAAAGAACAAATTGAAAATCCCCAAGAAAATACCAAATTAGAAATACTGAAAACCAAAGGAGAGATTAATAAAATTGAAACTAAGACAACTATTGAATTAATAAAATTAAGAAAACTATTGAATTAACAAAAACCAATAGTTGATTTTATGAAAAAACTAATAAAATTGATAAACCTTTGGTCAATTTGATTAAAGAAAAGAAAGAAGAAAATCATATTACTAATATTAAAAATGAAAGGGGTGAACTCACTTCCAATGAGGAGGAAATTAAAACAATAATTAGAAATTATTTTACCCAACTTTATGCCCACAAATCTGAAAATCTAAATGAGATGGATGAATATTTTAAAAAATACAAATTGCCAAGATTAACAGAAGAGGAAATTGAATACTTAAACAACCCCATCTCAGAAAAAGAAATTGAACAAGCCATCAATGAACTCCCTAGGAAAAAATCTCCAGGACCAGATGGATTCACAAGTGAATTCTATCAAACCTTTAAAGAACAGTTAATTCCAATACTATATAGACTATTTGGGAAAATTGGGGAAGAAGGAGTGCTCCCAAATTCTTTCTATGATACAAATATGGTTTTGATACCCAAGCCAGGAAGAGACAAAAGAGAAAAAGAAAATTATAGACCAATTTCTCTAATGAATATAGATGCAAAAATTTTCAACAAGATTTTAGCAAAACGAATACAGCATGTTATCAAGAGAATAATACATTATGATCAGGTAGGTTTCAAACCAGGAATGCAGGGCTGGTTAAATATTAGGAAAACTATTAGCATTGTTAATCATATCAACAACAAAACCAACAAAAACCACATGATTATCTCAATTGATGTAGAAAAAGCTTTCGACAAAATACAACACCCATTCCTATTAAAAACACTGGAGAACCTAGGAATAAAGGGAACTTTGCATAAGATAATAAGCAGTATCTACCTAAAACCTTCAGCAAGCATTATATGCAATGGAGATAAGCTAGAGGCATTTCCAATAAGGTCAGGATTGAAACAAGGATGCCCATTATCACCATTATTATTCAATATGGTACTAGAAATGTTAGCTGTAGCAATTAGACAAGATAAAGAAATTGAAGGAATAAAAATAGCCAAAGAAGAAACTAAGTTATCACTCTTTGCAGATGATATGATGATATATTTAGAGAATCCCAGAAATTCAAGTAAAAAACTACTTGAAATAATAAACAACTTTGGCAAAGTTGCAGGTTACAAAATAAACCCACACAAATCTTCTGCATTCCTATATATTAGCAACAAAGTCCAACGGCAAGAGATAGAAGCTAGGGTAGAAACTATAAAATACTTAGGAGTTTACCTGCCAAAAAAAGCCCAGGGATTACATGAACACAAATACAAGACACTTTTTGCACAAATAAAGTCAGATTTAAGTAAGTGGAAAAACATCAGTTGTTCATGGGTAGGCCGAGCTAATATAATAGAAATGACAATTCTACCTAAATTAATCTGCTTATTTAGTGCCATACCAATTAAACTATCAGATAATTATTTTCTAGAGCTGGATAAAAACATATCAAAATTCATTTGGAAAAACAAAAGGTCCAGAATATCAAAGGGACTAATGAAAAGAAATGCTTGGGAAGGTGGCCTAGCGCTACAAGACCTCAAATTGTATTATAAAGCAGCAATTATCAAAACCACTTGGTATTGGCTAAGAAACAGAGGGGTAGACAAATGGAATAGACTTGGCACTCAAGACACAGTAGGCAAGGAATATAGCAACCTCCTGTTTGATAAACCCAAAGATCCCAGCTTCTGGGACAAGAACTCATTGTTTGACAAAAATTGCTGGGAAAACTGGTTAACTGTGTGGCGGAAGTTAGGCATAGACCCATACCTGACACCGTACACAAGAGTAAAGTCCAAATGGGTACATGATTTAGGTATAAAGATTGATACCATGAATAAACTGGAGAAGCAAGGTATAGTGTATTTATCAGATTTATGGAGAGGGGAAGAATTTTTTTCTAAAGAAACGATAGAAAGCATTATGAAATGCAAGATGGATAATTTTGATTACTTTAAACTGAAAAGTTTTTGCACAACCAAATCCAATGCAACCAAAATTCGGAGGGAGGTAGTAAACTGGGAAAAAATTTTTACAGCTAAGCTCGGGGATAAAGGCCTCATTTCTAGAATATATAGAGAACTGACTCAAATATATAACCATCCAAGTCATTCCCCAATTGATAAATGGTCAAAGGATATGAACAAGCAATTTTCAGGGGAAGAAATCAATGATATCTATAATCATATGAAAAAGTGCTCTAAATCACTGTTGATTAGAGAGATGCAAATCAAAACAACTCTGAGGTACCACATCACACCTGTAAGATTGGCAAACATGACAGAACAAGAAAATGATAAATGCTGGAGAGGATGTGGGCGAGTTGGTACACTCATTGTTGGTGGAGCTGTGAGATCATCCAACCCTTCTGGAGAACGGTTTGGAACTATGCCCAAAGGGCTACAAAAATGTGCATTCCCTTTGACCCAGAAATATCGCTACTAGGACTGTATCCCCAAGAGATTATAAAAACGGGAAAGGGCCCCACGTGTACAAAAATATTTATAGCAGCACTCTTTATGGTAGCCAAAAACTGGAAGTCAAGGGGATGCCCATCAATTGGGGAATGGCTGAATAAATTATGGTATATGAATGTAATGGAGTACTATTGTGCCATAAGAAATGATGAACAAGAAGACTTCAGGGAGGCCTGGAAGGACTTATATGATCTGATGCTGAGCGAAAGGAGCAAAACCAGGAGAACTTTGTGCACAGCAACGACCACAGTGTGCGAGAGTTTTTTCTGGTAGACTTGGAACTTTGTAATAACACAAGAACTTACTGAGAAAAAAAAAATCCTAATGTTGGTCTTCTAAGGCAAAATGCCTTCCACACTCAGAGAAAGAAATGTGGAAGACATCTGCAGAATGTAGCAGATCATGTTTGTGTGTGGGTGGGTTTCAGTGTATTATGTGTTGATTTGTTATATGATTTCTTCCATTTATTTTAGTTCGACTACGTAGCATGAATATAGTGAAAATGGGCTCAATAAGAAAGTATATGTAGAACCTAAACAGAATTGTATGCTGTCATGGGGAGGGAGGGGGGTATTGGTGGAAGGGTGAGGGGGATAAAATCTTAACTTTAAGGAAATGATTGTAAAACATTAAAAAAGAAAAAAAGAAAAAAAAAAGAATGTCACACCAGAAAATGATGCAATGCATTTAGTTTCAATTTAGGTAATTTAAAACCTTTTAAATACAAGATGTGGGGTTAGAGAACTGAAAATCACAGGGACTAAACCAGCTTGAAAAATGGTAAAACTCAATTATAAATACTTAAGATAATTCTAGCTAAATGTACCGAGTAGGTTGGCTGCACTGTTCTCCAAGAAAAACAAACAAAACTATTTGAACACATTAAAAGAGGACAACGTGCTACCAAATACTTTAATAGTTACTGTAATATCTATGTACCATTTTTATACATTCTTTCTCTCTCTCTTTTGGTTTCAAAGAAATCCTGCCTCTGTTTAAGCCACACTTAAAGCCCATTATAAAAAGTAACAAAGCCAATTGGAATCATATCCAACAGCAACAAAATTAAGTTAAAAATCTTTAATGATCCTTCTCTTTGGTAGTCACCTATTAATTAGATAACAGTATGTATTTTTTTAATTATCAACCTTAAATGAAGAGATGTAGCTTTATATGAGATAATGCATATTTTTTGAGTGTATATAGATTTGTAATGAAATAAAGCTAAGTTTGTAAAACACAATCTGAAAAGAGCAACATTTTATATTTGTTTTGTTTACACCACTCAATATACTTATGCCCATTCCTTTTACAGTATAGAAGTTCTACCAAGCTGTACCTCAGAGGATTCCTTTTTCCTTATCAATGGCAGAGACCAAAACCCAGAAGTGATCACAAGCTCTTTCTATTATTTTTCCTAAAAAACATTATCACTATCTTATTCCATCTTCCCCTCCATTTTCTTCAAAAGGAAATAACGTAGAAAATCATTCCCATATTTTGTTACAAATTTATAAAAAATTAGATTTACTGACAACAAAAACAGTTATTCAATCCCTTATTAATGCACACATCACAGTAGACCCAAAATAATAGTATTTGCAGAATAAATAGCTACCTACACTTAGTAAAAAACAAACCAGGTGAGAAAAATGTTAGAATAAAAAGCAACACTGAACAAATTAAGTACTTATACTTTCTGTTGAGAACCTGCAAGCTATACATTTATAGGAAGAGGAACGTACATTAACAGTTATGTAAGAAATTAGTGTGTGATTCACAGTTTAACAAATCATTTTACAATTAGAATGCATCATCCTTTTGTAAACACATATTTAATAATACACACTTGGTTCCTACTACAGCAAAAAATGGAATGTTGTCATATTTACCATGAACACTTTCTAGCACTCACTGTGGCACAGATTCTTGGTACAAATTTTTAAATCATATTGTGACCACATACTTTGGAAGGCATGGCTATAATTACACTTTTAGGAAAGATATGTATTACCAGATTAAATGCACAAATAACTACTCTTAATAGAACAAGAAAAAAGTATCAGTAGAAATCTTTATGTTACAACTATCACCCAAATTTAAATGTTTCTTATATATACTGTTTTACCAGGGCTTTTGTTAAGCTGGCAAAGCAACCATACTTCGGATTATTCTAAACTAAATAATGACATTACACAAACTTCCTAAGGAAGGTAACTTCATAAATGTAAAAGTGAATTACTGAAGTATTTAAATTAATCTAATTAACATTTGTTATACTAAAAGAATAACTCAAGAGAAACTTTGAAACAACTGTCCATTTCCTTTACCTTTGTCCCCTAGGCCCACTGATAGGAAACAAGGATCCAGATTCTATAAGATGAAGGCTATGCTTACGTGGACAGAGATAATTCAACTGAATAATTTATCATACTTTTTTTCTTAACTCAGTCAACTTTTACTGTTCCCTGATATTAATTTGAACTAAAGCTCCCAATCTTTTCTTGGTAATCATCAAATCTGTTTCCACATAAATCAGTCTTTTGTTTATAAAGGAAGACTACTTAAACCGAAAGTAGAAAACACTGCTGGCTACTAAACAGGGTCTCTTTTATAGAAAAATCTGATAAAAATAAGCCATAAGTGACAGATAATAAAATTTATATATCTAACCCTCATTGTTTATAGGAAAAATGTTTTTCAAAGTTTTTCTTTAGTTATCAATGAATCTTGATGTTCCAAGAGTTATTAAGGTCAAATTATTTTAACTATGCCGATTTACCTACTTTTAACGCTATCCAACTGGTATACATAATTGACAGACAGTTACTACAATTAATAATTCCTCCATCATATCATCACACAACACTGGATATTATTGGGTTTGTTTGTTTGTTTGTTTTTGCATTTTTACTACCGTAAGTACCAGGGAACTTCTTCAGTGGAAGAGTTAATTCTATTTTCATCACCCTAAAAGGTATAAGTAATAAAATATAAAATTAAGTAGGTTTCCTGTTTAAGTAACTAACATGTAAGATTATCATTGCAATATTGGTGGTGATATGTTATAAATTTAACAATCATCATAAAGCTTATAAAAGCTATCCTTAGGTATATAAAAGAAATGAAAATTGTCTCTAGGTAAAAATACAATGCTCACTGCTAAAAATCTCTCTGCTGCAGCAAGATATGAAATAATGAGTAAGACTCTAGACAGTGCAAATATTTCTCCCCAAACTGAAGCAAAATGTATTTTAACACCACTTTAGCCTATTTTTTTTCTGCAGCATCAGTACACTTCCTAGTGATTGGCACTAGAAATTACATGGAAGAAAGAAAAAAGTGTGAATAACAAGTGGTATGTGAATGAACTATTTCAATTTGACATGTGCAGTAAATACTGAGAAATGTCATCATCCATCCCACTCAGATAAGAGGCCATTTTAAAATGTTACATCCTTGGCAGCAAGTGGAACACCCAATTCAGCACATGGATGCTATGAAAACATACTTGAAAAATGGGCTTGAGTGAGTAAGTCCAGGGTTGAAATTACTTCCTGGAATGAATGAAGAAAATTAGGCACATGGAGAGAGAGCTTTCTACTGGAATGTAAGAGTTTTGGAAGGCATTCTTTCCTTCAAAGTCCATGTGTAGCGATTTTCCTACAGACTTTGAAAATCAATTAAAAATTAAATAATGGAATTCCAAAGCACAGCTCAAGAGGAACCCATTCAACTTCTCTTGTAGCTACATCAACATTTTGCCTTGTTATTGAATCTGCAGTCTCCAAAATGACCATTTCAAATGATTTTATGCTTCCATTTACATCTGATCCTGAAGCCAGTTCACATTCAATTTTTTCATCAGATGCATCACTGGATTTTCTGCTGGCAGCATGGCATCTAGAAGCATTCAACATGGTGACATATCCAAAGAGGTGCTCTAAGTCCACTTTCTCCCGTAATGTCTACAGAGTTTTATAAACACCCATATTGGCTCAAGTCAACTCTCCTTGCAGTTCCCATTCATCAGACAGGAGCGGTATATGTATGATTTCAACCATTCCATGCACAGCATTGCCCTGAATTAAAACTTCAGAATGTGTCAAAACATCATTCACATTTGAAGTAAGAACTACTCCAGGATAGTGACCCCAAGGATTTATTAATAAGCAATCATAACCTTGAAGTATATCTGCAAGTTTTCGCAGCTTTGTACATTTGGAAAGAGAGGTGGTGATCTTTGATTAGTAATATGGTAAATGCATAATTTAAATCAGACTGAATTGACTTCTGATATCATTGGCCCAATATGTTGGGGAGTACTTCTGCTGATGTATCAGATTTCATTGATTAGAGGAGCCATGGAAAAATTAGAGAATATTTTTTGTTTAAGACTTTACTGCAGGGAGTGAAGTCAAAATGGCCGACTGAGAGCAACTACTCACCTAAGCTCTTAGTCAGCCTTCCTCAGATACCTCTAAAAAGAGAATTTGACCAAATTTTGGAGGTGCAGAATCCAATAGGAGAGAGAACGTGGCATTTTCACAGCCCAGGACAGACCGGAAGGTTGACATGAAGAATCTGTTACACAGGATTGCAGGAGCATACAGTGTATATCACAGTGTTTCTGTCATGTCAGGGCCCAGCAGGAAAGACCAGGGGTGGTCTGAGGAAGCATCAGCATGGCAGGATAGCAGATCAGGGCAAGAGTCAAGCAGAGCCAAGTGAGTGTGAACTGTGGAAGGACGCCCAGGTATCTGCAGCAGCTGGGCCTGAGACTTTCAGCCCCCAGATTTAATGTCAGTAAGTCACTTACTTGAACTTCCAGAAGTCAAAATGGCAGTGTGATTGGTAAATGCTCTTTCCCCCTAACCTTGTTGACCTTGAAAGAACTATAAAATATTTCCCCAGAAAAATCCTGGATCAGTGAGAGTAGTAGAAGGGGCAAAAAGTCCCATAGCAACTGAGGCTATGAAAATCACTAAGGAATATTAGTCTTACTTTGGCGGAGGACCTGAGCTGTCTCAAACAGCCCCACCTCAGAGAACCAGAAGAAGAAGAACTCCAGCAGGGTGGAGCCCAGCTCTGCCTCAGTGCTCCAAGGGAAACGGGAAGTCAATAGAGCAACCAGGATCATCAACCACTGAGCTTGCCTTTGCTCTAGCTCAGTTGAGGAGATCCCCCTTGACCAGAAGAACCCTTTTCCCACACTTAACAAGCTAGCTCCAGAGCTAATCCAGGGAAACACAAACAAAACTCACCTTTGCTTTCTCACACCAGCCAGGTCAGCACCAGGTTCTTTAGCTTCTAGTTGAAAGAATCAGAAGCCACAACACACAAAGCATAACCATCATGAACAGGAAGCAAAGGAAGAAGAAAATGACCATGGAAACTTTCTATGGGGATAAGGACAAAAACAAAAATAACAACGAGGTCAATATTGAGACTGTACACCCATCTGAAACTTCAGAAGGGACTATGAAATGCTCGCATGGACAAAGACCACAACTAGAACAACTGAAGAAGGAAAAAGAAGAAAAATGGCCAAAAATTTTAGAAGTATGAAAAAAATAATTTGCTGAAGAGAACAGCTTTTTCAAAATGAAAATTCAACAAATGGAAAAGGAAGTGCAAAACCTAACTGGAAAAATTTGACAAATGGAAAAGGAAGTACAGAAACTATCTGGAGGAAATAATTCTTTCAAAGGAATAATTGGAGAGATGGAAAAGAAGATGCAAAAATTAATTGAAGAAAACAATTTGAGGAAAATTAGAATTGGACAATAGAAGCTAATTACTCAATATCAAGAATCAGTCAAACAAAATCCAAAGAACAAAAAGACAGAAGAAAATATAAAATATCTGATTGAAGAAACAACTGACCTGGAAAATAGATCCAGAAGAGAAAATTTAAGAATTTTTGGGCTACTGGAAAGCTGTGATGAAAGAAACAGTCTGGACAATATATTCCAGAAAGTATCAATGAAAACTGCCCAGAAGTTTTAGATTCAGAAGGCAAAATAGTCCTTGAAAGAATCCACTGTTCACCTCTGGAAAGAGAACTAGAACTAAAAACACGAAGAAACATTGTTGCCTAGTTCCAGAATTCCAAAACTAGCAAGTGAAGGAGAAAAATGATACAGGCAGCTAGAAAGAAACCATTGAAATATTGAGAAGCTACAGTCAGGATCAAACAGGACCTTGCAGTTTCTACATTAAAAGAAGGAAGGAATTGGAATATGATATTCCGTAAGGCAAAGGAGCTGGGACTACAACCAAAGCTCAATTACCTGACAAAGTTCAGCATAACATTTAATGGAGGGATACGTATTTTCGATGAAGTAAGAGATTTCCACACCTTCCTGACAGAAAAGCCTGAGCCCAATAGAAAATTAGATCTTCAAACACAGATCTCAAGAGTGGCATAACAAGGTCATCAGGATTAAATAAAATTTGCTACTCAATTTGGGCAAACTGTTTACCTCCCTATAAGGGAAGATGATACTTACTAATCTTGAGAATTATGTATGTATTATGAAACATAAAAGGGATATACAGAGAGAGAGGGACCAGGTATAAAGAAAATTTTGTGATGATCAAAATGTGATTTAAGCATGGGAAGGGATTTTAAGAGAAGATGTGAAAAGAAGGATGCAAAAAGTGTTAAATTACATCACAGGAAGAAGTCTAAAATTATATTACAGTAGAGGGAACAAAGGGAGGGAGATGAGCGTTGTTTGAGAGGCACTCTCATCTGATTTGGTTCAAGGAGGAAACAAACAACTTAAGTATATAAATCTAAGTAGCTCTATAGGCAGTATGAGGGAAAGGGGGAAAGAAAGGAAGACTGGAAGCTAAAAGGGAGGGAAGAACTAGTAAAGATAAAGGGCAGTAAAAAGAGATGGGTGCTGAAAGAAGGAAGGGAAGACTGCAGGAGATGATGGTCAAAATTCTATTGTGGAGGGGAAGGGAGAACTAAAACACAAATTATGGAAAAGAGAAGGGAAGGAAAGACACAGATAGTAATCATAACTGTGAATGTAAATGGGATGAATTTTCCCATAAAACAGAGATAGATTGCAGGATGGAGCATGTTGTTTACAAAATTATGTTGTTTACAAAAAATGCACTTGAATCTAGGGGATAGACACGGTAAAGATGAAAGGTTGGAATAGAATATATTGTGCTTCACCTGATGTAAGAAAAGAAGGGTAGCAATCCTAATCTCACACTAAGGAAATGCAGAAATAGGTCTAATCAAAAGAGATAAGGAAGGAAACTATTTCCTGCTAAAAGGTACCACAGAAGATGAAGCAATATCATTACTAATCATATATGCTCCAACTCTTATAACATCCAAATTCTTAGAGGAGAAGTTAAGGGAGTCACAGAAATACATAGACAGCAGAACTGTACTACTGGGGGACCTCAAACTCCCTCTCTCTCAACTTGATCAATCTAACTGAAAAGGACACAAGAAAGAAGTTAAGGAGGTAAATAAAACTCCGAATAAGGTAGATATGATAGATCTCTGGAGAAAAATGAATGGGAATAGAAAGGAATGTATATTTTTCTCAGAGGTGCATGGCAAATATACAAAAATTGACCATATTTTAAGGCATAAAAACTTCACAATCCAGAGCACAAAGGCAGATAGAGTCAATGCATCCTTCTCAGCTCATAATGCAAAAATAATTATATGTAATAAAAGGCCACGGAAAGATAAACCAAAAATTAATTGGAAACTAAATAATCTAATCTTAAAGAAGGAGTGGGTTAAACAACAAATCATAGAAACAATCACCAGGCTCATTCAAAAGAATGACAATAATGAGACAACATACATACAAAATCTTACAGGATACTGCAAAAGCAGTTGTTAGGAGAATATTTATATCTTTGAATGACTACATGAATAAAATAGAGAAAGAGGAGATCAATGTCTTGGGCATGCACCTAAAAAAACTAGAAGAAGAAGAAATTGAAATCCCCAAGTAAATACCAAATTAGAAATACTGAAAACCAAAGGAGAGATTAATAATATTGAAATTAAGAAAACTACTGAACTAATAAATATATTTTTTTTTTACCAATCCTAGATATTATTTATTACTCTGTGCAGGAAGGTTGGAAAGGCAAGAAAATGTGGTTGGTCATTTGGAGTCTCTGAGCTAGGCAGGACTTAGTATCAGTAGTAGTCAGGTTTGAAGGGGCCCTCTCTGGGGAGGCCCAGGTACTGGGATTGTTTTTCCATCAGTTTATTTAGCTTCACATTCAGTTTGCCAAGGTGGGCCTCAGCCACAGCTTCATCCAGCTTCTTGGGAAGGAAGTGCACTCCCACAGGGTACTTGTCTGGGTTGGTCCACAGCTCAATCTGGGCCAGCACCTGGTTGCTGAAGGAATTGCTCATCACAAAGTTGGGATGGCCCATAGCACAGCCCAGGTTGACTAGGTGGCCTTCTGCCAGCAGGATGATCTGCCGCCCATTCTTCAGCTTATAACAGTCCACCTGAGGCTTCACGTTCACCTTCTCCACAGAATTTTGATTCAGCCACTTTCCATCTATTTCCACGTCAAAGTGGCCAATGTTACATGCTATGGCGTCGTCCTTCATCTGCTCGAAGTGCCTGCCCAAGATGATGTCCACGCATCCTGTGGTGGTAACAAAGATATTTCCCTCTTTGCAGGTCTCATCCATGGTAGTCATCTCGTAGCCCTCCATAGAGGCCTGCAGTGCATTGATGGGGTCTATCTCTGTGATGATGACTTGGGCACCAAAACCCCAAAGGGCCTGAGTACAGCCCTTGCCCACATCACCATAGCCCGCCACCACAGCCACCTTGCCTGCAATCATCACATCTGTGGCTCGTTTGAAGCCATCAATGAGGGATTCACGGCAGCCATACAGGTTGTTAAACTTGCTCTTGGTAACAGAATCGTTCACATTGATAACTGGCACTTTCAGAACTCCATTGAGCTTCATCTTGTATAGATTATGGACACCTGTGATGGTTTCCTCTGAGATGCCTCTGATACCCTTCAGGAGCTCAGGGTATTTAGTGTGAACAAGGTTGGTGAGGTCCCCACCATCATCCAGGATCATGTTGAGGGGCTGCCCATTCTTGAAATAGAAGGTCTGCTCGATGCACCAGAGGTATTCCTCATCAGTCTCCCCCTTTCAAGTGTATACAGGAATGCTAGTTTTGGCAATGGCAGCTGCTGTATGGTCCTGGGTGGAGAAAATATTGCAACTGGACCACTGTACCTCAGCTCCCAGGGCCACCAACGTCTCAATAAGAACAGCCGTTTCCACAGTCATGTGAAGGCAGCCAGCAATCCGGGCACCCTTCAGTGGCTTGGAGTCTGAGTACATATCTCGAAGTTTCATCAGGCCAGGCATCTCATTCTCTGCTATGTCCAGGGCCTTGCGTCCCCAGGCAGCCAGATGATGTCAGCGACTTTGTAGGGCAATTTGTCAGACTATTATCATTATCAGTCATATCAACGACAAAACTAACAGAAACCACATAGCTATCTCAATAGATACAGAACAGGCTTTTCACCAAACACAACATCCATTCCTCTTAAAAACACTGGAGATGAGAGACACAGAAGATGGAGGAGTAAAAAGAAACATATACTCTAGTGCTTCCAAACAGCCCACAAAACACATGTAAAAATGAATTTCAACAAATTATAGAGCAGTAAAAGTCACAGAACAACAGTGAAAGAGGTTTCCAGGCAAACATAACTTTGAAGGCTGACAGGAAAGGTCTATCCCACAGGGCGCTGAGTGGAGCAGAGTACATCCCTAGTCACCCTGCACTGGGAGGAAAGAATCTGATCAGACTTCCAGGGTAGAATTCACAGAAGATAGGGGACCAGAACCCTCAACCAACAAGCAACAATGAAAGCTCCAAAGGTCAGTGTGAAGGCTCTTTCCCAGCTGGGCTAGAGTGCAGTGGGTTCCCCAACTTTGGCCCCAGGCAGCAGCAGAAGCAGCAGTGGGTGGCAGGCAGCTAAGGTAGCCATGGAAGCAACCAGGATCCATTGTCCAGGCAGCTAAGCTTAAAGTCTCTGGGGGAATTGAGCAGCTGATGTGAATCTCAGCCTTGAGCACGGAACTGTGGGGAGCAGGAGCACTAGTACCAGCCTCTTAACAAAGGATTCAGAAGTCAAGTAACTGACTGGGAAAATGTCCCAAAAGGGAAAAAAAGACCACAGAAGGTTATTTTCTTGGTGAATAGGTGTCTCCTTCCATCCTTTCAGATAAGGAAAACCAAGGCATACTGTCAGAGGAAGTCAAGGCTTCTGCCTCCAGTACCTCCAATACGAATATGAAATGGGCTGAGGCCATGGAAGAGCTTAAAAAGCAAGTCAACAGCTTGATAAAGGAGAACTAAACAATAATGCAGAGGAAAATAGGCTAACTCAAATGGAAAAAGAGGTCCAAAAAGCCAGGAAGAGACTTTAAAAAGAGGAATTAGTCAATTGGAAAAGAAGGTTTGAGAACTCATCAAACAAAACAGTTCTTTAAAAGAGACAGTGGAATTCTTGGAAGTTAATGACTATGAGATAAACCAAGAAGTTACAAAACAAAACCAAAAGTCTGAAAAAAATAGAAGAAAAAGTGAAATATCTCATTGGAAAAACAACTGACCTGGAAACTAGATCTGGGAGAGAAACTTTAAAAATTTTGGGACTGCCTAAAAATCATGATCAGAAAAAGAGCCTAGGTATTATCTTTCATGAAATTATTAAGGAAAATTGCCCCAATATTCTAGAACCAGAAGGCAAAATAAATATTGAAAGTTGCCACTGATCACCTCCTGAAAAAGACTAAAAAAGAAATTCCTAGGAATATTGTGGCCAAATTTCAGAGTTTCCAGATCAAGGAGAAAATATTGTAAGCAGCTAGAAAGAAACAATTCGAGTATTGTGGAAATGCAATCAGCATAATGCAGGATCTGGCAGCTTCTAAATTAGGAGAGCAAAGGGATTGGGATAAGATATTGCAGAAGGCAAAGGAACTGGGATGAAAACCAAGAATCACCTATTCAGCAAAAGTCAGTGTAATACTCAAGAGAATGAATGGTTATTCAACGATATAGAGGACTTTGAAGGATTCATGATTAAAAGACCAGAACTGAATAGAAAATCTGACTTCCAAAGACAAGAATCAAGAGGAGTATGAAAAGGTAAACAGGAAAGAGAAACCATAAAGGACTTGCTAAAGCTGAACTGTTTACATTCCTGCATGGAAAGATAACATTTTTAACTCTTGAGACTTTTCTCAGTATTTGTGTTGGTGGAGGGATTATACACACACACACACACACACACACACACACACACACACACATAGACAGATAGTATAAGTTGAGTTGAATCAGAAGAGAGATATCCATAAAAAAATTAAATTAAGCAATGAGAGAGGAAAATAATGGAATGAGAAAGGGAGAAATGGAATGAGGCAGGCTATCACTCACAAAAGAGGTAAGGAAAACTTGTTCAGTGGAGAAAAAGGGGGAGTTGAGAGGGGAAAAATGAAGCTTACTCTCATCACATATGGCTTAAGGAGGGAATAACATGGTCACGAAATTTGGTATGAAAATCTATCTTACACTATAGAAAGTAGGGGAAAAGTGGAAAAGTCGGGTGAGGGGAATGATAGAAGAGAGGGCAAATGGGAGAAGGGAATAACTAGAAGCAAACACTTTTGTGAAGGGACAAGGTCAAATGAGGGAATAGAAAAAAGGGGGGGACTTGGTAGGATGGAAGAATATATAGTTAGTCTTACACAACATGATTATTGTGGAAGTCCTGGGCAAAACGATACATATAATCCTGTATCGAATTGCTTGCCTGCTCAGTGGGAATGAGTAGGAAGGGTGGGATGAAGAGAAGTTGGGAAGAGGGATGAAGAGAGAGGTTAGAATTAAAAGTATTAGAAACGAATGCTGAGAATTATTATTGCATATAATTGGGAAATAAGAAATACAGGTAATGAAGTATAGAAATTTACCTTGCCCTACAAGAAAGGAAAGAAGATGGGGATAAAGGAAGGGTGGAGTGTGAGAGAAGGGAGGGTATATGGAGGGAAGGGGTAATCAGAATGCAAGACATTACGTGATGGGGGAAGGAAGAGATGGGGAGAAAAATTGGAACTCAAAATTTTGTGGAAATGAATGTTGAAATCTAAAAAATAAAAAAAAAATGTTGGAAAGCATTGGAATGAAGGAAGCCTTCCATAAAATAAGAAGCAGTGTATACCTAAAACCTTCAGCAAACATTATATGCAATGGAGATAAGTTAGATGTATTTCCAGTAAGATCAGTCGTGAAACAAGGAGGTCCATTATCATCATTATTATTCAATATGGTATTATAAATGTTAGCTACAGTAATTAGAGAAGATGAACAAATTGAAGGAATTAGAACAGGCAAAGGAGAAACAAAATTATCACTCTTTGCAGATAATATGATGGTATACTTAGAGAATCCCAGAGATTCAAGGAAAAAGCTACTTTAAATAATAAACAACTCTGGCAAAGTTGCAGGCTATGAAATAAACCCACACAAATCTTCTGCTTTTCTAGATATTACTAACAAGATCCAACAGTGAGAGATTAAAAGAGAAATGCCACTTAAAGCTGAGGTAGACATTGTAAAATATTTGGGAATCTGCCTGCCAAAACAAACCCAGGGAGTATATGAACACAATTACAAGGCACTTTTCGTACAAATAAAGTCAAATCTAAGTGGAAAAACATCAGCTGCTCATGGGTAGGCCAAGTCAATATAATAAAAATAACAATTCTACCTAAATTAACTTACTTACTTCATTCCATGCCTATCAAACTGTCAGATAAGTATTTTCCAGAGCTAGAAAAATTAATATTAACATTCATCTGAAAGAACAAAATGTCCAGAATGGAAAATGAACTAATGAAAAGAAATATGAGGGAAAGTTACCTAACCCTACCAGATCTCAAATTGTATTATAAAGCTGCAATTATCAAAAGCACTTGCCACTGGATAAGAAACAGAAGGATAGACAAGTGGAATATTTCAGGTACACAAGACACAGTAGACAATGAATATAGCAATCTACTGTTTGTACACCCAAAGGCCCCAGCTTCTGGAATAAGAACTCACTGTTTGACAAAAAATACTGGGAAAACTGAATAAAAGTGTTGCAAAACCTAGGCATAGATCAATGCCTGACACCGTACACAAGAAGAAAGTCCAGATGGATGCATGTTCTAAGTATAAAGATTGATAATATGGACAAATTAGAGGAGCAAGGAATAGTGTATGTATCAGATTTATGGAGGAGGGAAGAATTTTTTATTAAAGAAGAGATGGAAAGCATTACAAAATGCAAGATGGATAATTTTGATTACATTAAATCGAAAAGTTGTTGCACAGCCAAACCCAATGCAAACAAGATTTGAAGGGATGCAGAAAACTGGGAATGAATTTTTGCAGGAATGAATTTTTGCAGCTAGTGTCTGTGATAAACGCCTCATTTCCAGAATATATAGAGAACTGAGTCAAATGTATAAAAATACAAGTCATTCCCCAATTGATAAATGGTCAAAGGACATAAACAGACAGTTTTCAGAGGAAGAAATTAAAGATATCTAAGGTCATATGAAAAAATGCTCTAAATCACTATTGATTAGAGAGATGTAAATCAAAACAACTCTGAGGTACCACATCACACCTATGAGATTGGTAAACATGGCAGAACAGAAAGATGATAAATATTGGAGATGATGTGGGAGAGTTGGAACACTAATGCATTATTGGTGGAGCTGTTAGCTGATCCTACCATTCTGGAGAGCAATTTCGAACTATGCCCAAAGGTCTACAAAATATGCATATTTGATCTAGCAATAGCGCTTCTAGGACTGTATTGCCAAGAGATCATAAAAATGGGAAAGGGCCCACATGTTCAAAAATATTTATAGCAGCACTCTTTGTGGTGGTCAAAAGCTGGAAATCAAGGGGATGTCCATCAATGATGAATGGATGAATAAATTATGGTATATGAATGCAATGCGATACTATTTTGTTATACGAAATGATGAACAGAAAGACTCCAGAGAGGCCTGGAAAGACTTATATGATCTGATCCTGAGGAAAAGGATCAGAACCAGGAGAACTTCGTGCACAGCAACTACCACAGTGTGCAAGAGTTTCTCCTGGTAGACTTGGAAAATCATTGCAATGCAAGGACATAAAAAAATTCCCAATGCTCTTTTCAGGCAAAATGCCTTCCACCCCCCAGAGAAAGAACTATGGAACTCAATCCCAGAATGTAGCAGGTCGTGTGTGTGTGTGTGTGTGTGTGTGTGTGTGTGTGTATTACATTTTGGTTTGTTATATGATTTCTTCCATTCATTTTAATTCTTCTCCACAGCATGACTATAATGAAAATGTATTTAATAGGAATGTAAGTGTAGAACTTATATAAAATTGTATGCTGTCCGGGGAGGGAGGGGGGAAGGGAGGGAGGAGGGAGGAGGGGAGGAGGAAGGAGTGAGGGAGGGGAAAAATCCAAGTTATATGGTAGCGATTGTAGAACATTGAAAATAAAATTAACAAAATAAAAAAGCAATATTTCTTTATTTATACATATGCTTTACTGAGTGATTTTCCACCTTTCTTCTCTGTGCCTATAGGAAATTTTTTTAAATAGAAAATTAGATAATATAACATTTTTCTGTTTACTTTGTGTGAAATAATGATGTAAAGCATAACTGACTGTCTTTTATTGATTTTATTGATTTTACAATCCACAGAAGTCACAATAAACTGTAAGTATTTCAACATAGTCACAAATAAAGGAAATGAACATTAAAACATAGATATAGATAATATGGAGATATCGATATAGATACAGATAAATCAATATGTATATCTATGCATATGTATATGGAGATACCTTTGTATATGTGTGTATGTATATATATATATATATATATATACATACACCCATATTTGTATATAAATATACGCATATAGACAGTGTGCATGCATGTAGACACATGCACACACATATATATGTATATATATATATATACATATATATGTATAGGCATGCTGGAAAGTGACACAATTAAATGACAAATCATCAAATCACAAGGCTCATACCTAGATTATATACTACGCATAAAACATTATACATGTGTGTGTGCACATACATATATGCATACTCACATTCATATACAGAGAAATATGTGTTTAGCAAATTTTACTTGAATAAATTATTTCTACACATATGTGTCGGTATATAAGTACGTATGCATGCATGCATGTATATACGTATAATCATATAGACATGTGTATTTACCCAAGTTTTCAGGCTCAAATAGTCAAGAACAATCTGATTCATACCCTGGCAGTACTACCACTGCCTCCTCAGTCATTCAAACTTTGAAAACAGCTATCTTACAATCAACATGGTATATATGCAGAAACATGCGCTAATATTCTATGCATGTGGTTGTTTGCATATTGTTTCCTCTTTTAGTATTTGATCTCACTGAGAACAGCAACTATTATTTAAAAAAAAAAAAATTTGTCTCCTTTAGGCCCAGTGCCCGGCACATAGTAAGTGCTTAAATAAATGCTTATTAACTGACTGACTTCCTACATTTATGGATAAATTGAGCAAAAGATGAAGAAGGCATAGTAATCGAGGTCTTTGCTTCTTAAGGGAACTGTCTAAAATGTTCTTATGTGAAATTTTGAAAAAAAAATATGTAATGTTCTTCATTTTTAAGTCATCGGGAAAGATTCATGAAAAGAAATCCACCAGCACATTTCTTAAGATATTCTGAAATGTTTGCGTGGTTTCCTGATTTCTCAGTCTACATTACTTCCCTCTCTCTCTCCGACATATTTTGCACACCCTTGCTTCATTAATACTCCTAAAACACAAGTTCTGATGATGTCACTTCTCTGTTCAAAATGTGAACAAAGAGCTGTGTGGGAAAACATTGTTAGGGAGTACTGGCACCTATATAGTCTATTAAAGAATTTCTGGGTACTGAAGTTCTATAGCTATTTTGGGGGGATTTTCCTAATCATTCATTATTGTTGTGTAACAAAATCTAAGGAGACTCAGTCATGTCCAGAGGGAGATTAAAAAAAAATTATTTTGCTGGATATTACTGTAAAGTTGGGAAGGAACATTTGGAGATTAAATTTTGCAACGTCAACTTCTATCATCAAATATGACTTTTAGGTTTAGTCACAGCAAGGAAGTTGGGTGACTCTGACTCTAGTTAGTTTGTCTTCATTGCTTTCTTTTTTTTCTCCTTTTGGGTGATCTAGTTCTGACACAACTTGGCTAACAATTTGCTTCAGTTTCTATAGCAATCACTTTAATTTTGGTTGTCATCTGTGGTATTGAAAGAATGTTGTTTGTGGGGATATACAGAGAGAGGAGAAATGAGCCTTTGGGGGAAATATTTCCATTCACATTTTATGTGATCACTGATATTTACCAAAAGTGTTTAGGTTAAGGTATGATTGGTTTCAGCTTTGTGTATGTGTGTGTTTATACATATATATGCATATTATATATACATGTGAGTATAAACACCTAAATACATACATACATGTATGTGTATATAACACCTTAAAGTGTAGTTAAGTGTAATAACCTTATATCATGTTGAAAGACATGTGTTTGAGTTATAGCTCTTCCACTTCATAAGTATATGGGTGGGTTTTTAGAAATATATTATCTCCTTCTATGCTTGAGAAAGTCTTTTTTTTTTTAAATTTGATATTGAAATTTGGGAGGGAATTGTTAAAGTAGAAGTGATCATCATGTGGCTATGTGGGAAGGTACAAAATAAGATCCATGTACCTAGTTTACCCTTAAAAATTATTGCAATTTTTTGATTTTTAAGTTCCCTTCATTTTTAAATATATTCTTCCCCCTATGCAGCCCTACAGAGCTATCATTTTTTTAAATGAAAGAAAGTACATGTTGCTCATCAAAATGAATTAATATAGTAAGAAAAATCTGCTGACACATTGATCATTCTATTCACATAAACCCCCAACTCTTCAGACAGAAGGGAGGTAAATTTCGCTCCTCTCTTCTTCATGTTCAAGGTTGGCCATTGTAATTATGTAGAAAGTTTGGGACTGTTACTATAACTATAAATAGTTTAAAGAAAAGCAAAGCTCAGCAATTAGATAATAAACTTGGGGTATTTAATATTCTCAAGAGATAGTACTGGTTGGTACTCAAAAGAATTGATGTGGTAGTCAAATATATGACTGCTAGATTCATTATGTCTTTCTAAGAAATATTAGTACAGTTTGGATATATTCTTAAATTTTCAAGTATGTAGGATGGAAGACTAATACTCTACTCTAAAATATCCTTTACACTACTGACAATGTATCATGCTATTACTTAATATGGTATTTCTTGTGACTATGTCTCTTGCATCCTTAAAGTCCTCCCTTCACTTTCTCTTTTTTCATAATATCACCTTAATCTCACCTGGCTTTCATATACAAAATCCTAGAATAAGCCATTTTTTTTGTCTCTTTTTATCGTGTGTGTGTGTGTGTGTGTGTGTTTATTTTTTACTTCTCAACCCTTTGGATCTACAATTCAACATCATTACTCAACTTAAATTGCCCCCTCCAAAATTACCAATGATTTCCCAAAGGCCGATTCTGATAGTTTTTCTTGACCTTCATCATTCTGTATGTCTCTGTGGCATATTATTAACCACCTATTCTGTCCTAGATTATCTCTTCCTGACTGATGTTTCTTAATGTCCTCTGCTGGTTGCTTTAACATGCTTACCACTCGACCGAAAAATATGCTAAATCTTTTGGATGCTGAGGGAAACTAGGATGGGTTCAAAATACTTGAAAACTGTTGAAATTTGTAGTATAAAGGACAGTTCAGCTTTGCCTTGAATGTTCTTGAGTGTGGTATACCATGGCAATGCTTATGGTCTTATATTTAGTCTTCTATGGATCCATTAGGGTAAATAATAAGTTTGAACGAATTTCCATTTTTTTAAATTTCTTGCAATGACATAACAGAAGCAACATATAACCCGAGCAGTGCTTCAACTTTTTTTTCTAAGTACCTTGGATTTGTTTATTCAGAATGATAAATAAAACTTGTGGCCTCCTAATTAGCATAGTCCCTTTGAAATCTGCCTGCATCCTTTGTGTGAGGTGAACTCAAACGACCCATGAAATTCTTACCCCTAGACTGTTCAGCATTACTTAGTAACATATAATTATGTCATCACTCTAGTTAAAGACAATAAGCAATTCTCTATCCCCAGCTCTCATTGCTTATAGAGAACCTCTATTTTTGAAGAATTCCCCAGTGGTTACAGAAATCATTCATTTCCTCTGTTAATGGTGAGCCTGTAAACCAGGTCTGTTAAAGGCAACAACAAAAGAAAATAACATTTGAGAATTTAGAATAGAGAGCTTAGAAATCATTTCATCAAAGAAAATTTTTCTACTCAATATTTGCTAGGACTTCGTTAACAACTTAAAATCTCAAAACTGAATTAATTTTAGTTACTTTTTCATTTAAATGAATAAACTTATAAAAAAGATATCTAACCAAAAAAATCCAAACAAGTAATGATAGATAATGTTATGTATGTATATATATATATATATATATGTATGTATGTATATATATATATATACACACACACATAGATATATCTATCTATGTATATGTACATATATACATAGATAATTCATTTTTCTTTATTAAAAATTGATGCATTTATAATGAATTACAAACATTCGAAGAAAAAATTTATCTAGGTTATGCAGCAGAAATCGTCTTTAACATTAGCATTGTCTAGTCTGGTGGTTTTTAGGCTTTGGCTGTCTGATGAAGCCTATGGAACCTTTATCAGAATAATATTTTTAAGTAATTGAATTCAGTAAGGTAATAATCAAAATAAAATGTATTTTCTTCCCATAAAAGGTCATAGACTTCCCTGAAAACTGTCCAAGTCTTCGTCAGAGGACTGTAGACCATAGTTTAAGGACCCTTAATTAGAGGGTAAGCCTAGAACTGATGTGCTGGCTCCTCAGTCTAATCATGGCTGCTTTCATCTCCTGATTTCTCAAACTGTAGATAACTGGATTTAAGAGAGGAGTGACAACAGAGAAAAAAACTGAAAGAAATTTATCCAATGCATAGCTACTAACTGGCCAAGCATAGATTAAAATACTTGGCCCAAAAAAGAGAATCACCACTGTGATGTGAGCAGATAATGTGGACAGAGCCTTAGAAAGCCCACTTGAGGAACGTCGCTGGACAGTGACCAAGATAACAATATAAGAGATAAGCAAAAGGACAAAGGAAATCAGTGAGAGCAGCCCACTGTCGGCAACGACAAGAAGGTCTAAGATATAGGTTTCAGTACAGGCAAGGCTTATAACCAGTGGAAGGTCACAAAAAACGTCATCAATCACATTAGGACCACAGAAAGGCAAGGTTACAGCAAAGGCCATTTGGCTCATGGTGTGCACAAAACCAACAACCCATGAAACCAGCACACTGCCTACCAACATTCTCCAGTTCATGACGGTTGTATAGTGGAGAGGTTTACATATTGCAACATAGCGATCAACAGCCATGACTATTAGAAGAGCCATCTCACTGCCCCCTAAGAGGTGAACAAAAAATATCTGTGCCATACAACCCCATAAGGAGATGGTTTTTCTCTCCCTGAAGAAGTCTGTGATCATCTTGGGGACAGTAACAGTGGAAAGGGTCATATCAAGGAAAGAGAGATTGGCAAGGAGAAAGTACATGGGGGTGGAATTCAAGCGAGAGTCAAAAGTCACCATCAGTATAATGAGACTGTTTCCAACCAAAATCGATGTATAGGCCAGGAAGAATATCACAAAAAAGAAAATATCAAGCTCCCAAGAACTGGCGAGTCCTAACAAAATAAATTCATTTAGCACAGAGTGATTCTTCAGCTCCATAAACTTGATTAGCTTCAAGATTCCAAAAAGTCTCTGTAAAGAAGAAAACCTCAATGAAGTCACAATTTTGATTGAATACCCTCTATTACATGATTATATGGGGAAAAAACCTTGAATTTTATAAAGAAAATGTGAAAGGTTGAAAAATCTTTGAAACATCAAAAAAACTGAGTTAATTCAAGAAATATTTTAAATGCAATGTTGAGGAAATCTATTTGACCTAAAAATAGTGAATTAAATTAAATTGTAAGTTGGAAGCATGTCATGCTGTGACCCCACAGGTGAATTATTTTGAAAACTGAAATTTCAATTTCTTTTGAAAATAGAGGAGTCATAAGTCATTTGCTCTTTCTTCAAGTCTAACTCACTCTCAGGATCAACCTCCCACCACACTGGTCTGCTGTAAATCTATACTGGCTGCGTATCACCCCTTTCCCCCATGAATGAGTACTGTCCTTCCTGCCTGCCCCTATTTTCCAGCTCTCATATATGTTTTGTCTTGTTCTACTATAGAGAATAACCCTTGAGAGTATTTTATTTTTTTTTTATTCCCAAGACTGAGCAAAATACCTGGAAAATAGTAAGCACTTTTTTTAAAGAAATGCTCCATATCAAATCTTGCTCCAGAGACTTAAAAGCTATGTTATCTTAGACAAGTCACTTAACTCAGCCTCAGTTTTATCAACAGTAAAATGGAGAAAATAAGAGGGCATACCTCTCAGGTTTTTGTGAGGATCAAATGAGATAATATTGGTAAAATATTGTATAAACCTTAAAATATTATGTTGATAATTATCATCTATCTATCTTTGTTAATTGGAGCTTAGTTCCTTTATGTGTAACAAGTAGGGGATGATTTAAAAGAATTTAAAGTGGCTTCTAGTTCTACCTCTGTGTTGTTAATTACTACTTAAAGTTAATTTTTAATTTCATTAGTTCAATTAAATATTAAAACTTAATGATTGTTCAGCAAAAATAGTGAAACTAGCTTGCAGATCTAGATTAGCAGATGTTCTTGACCAATGATTCCTGATCTGAGAGCCCAAATCTCTTGAGATCTTCTTGTTCATTCTTGTTCAGAATGTTCAAGTAAATATTCATAATATAGATTATCACCTTGATCTTTATTTTACTCTGATGCGGGTTTCGAGAGAATTTTTTTGATATTCAGAAAAATTCTCATACTTTAAAAGTTTGGGAATTGGTTTTTTGCATTCTTCGGATACCTAGGACTCAGACCTTCAGCTAACAAGACTTAGCTGTGCAAATCAAGTTGACACAGACAAAAGCTATGCTTAATATCATGATTATCAATCCAAGTAACAATGATTTATTACTTAATTGATATTAATAACTTTGTGTTTGCTCTGTAGACATCACCCTTTCCTATTCACAGGTATATATTTTCTCTCAAAATCCCTAGCACTGAGTAGAGTGCAAGATAAATAAAAGGTGCTCAAAAAAATTGCATTAAACTTAATTAAATGCACAGAGGTGAATGTGATTATCTAGTTGGTGCAACCTACCCTTCAGCTCTTGTTGCTATCAATAAAAATGTCACTTATCTGTTTTCTTTATAACTCTGGACTGTACCAGGCTAGGGACTGTCCTTTTATGCTTATATGAACTCTCTGAGCGCTATGGCAAATTGTGTACATAACACCAAAGCATTTCACGAAGAAATGAATGAATTAGATCGTCTACCACTTTCATAATGATCCCATCTCCTTGCATCCTATTATAAGGTAACAGATCAGAGGCCTAACTCTTCCATGCACCCCTGGATTTGAATGATTTGAATATTCTATTTTCAATGGGGAAGACACATTTTCAGCAATCACTGTAAGCACACGAGCTGACATCACAAGACTACTGACAAAACAATAAATCATAGAGATGTTTATTGCACAAATCAATGTGCCAAAGTGCTGAGCTAAAGCATTCTAGTGCCAAAGTGATCTGTGTAAAGAGATACATGGTTAAAAATTTGAAAAACAGTCAAGTATTATATAGATACCCATACATTGACCAATAAGAACCAGCATCTTAGGGAAAAAAAGTGATTAGTGTAGGCTGGAGAACATGGAGAGAGAAAAAAAATAGTCTACCCTGTGATAAACACTATCTTATCAGAAATAAATCATCAGTATAAAAAAGCATTACAAAGATATAAAGCCAGATTTAATGAAGCAACAACAATCATCGTTGCTTTTCTTCCTAATTACAAATTTCATTTTTTATTCATTTGAATTAAGACTTGGCATGTGACATACAAGATTTCCAACTAAAATCCTTTTCTCTCTTCTCCAGTAACACTCAGTACTCTCTTATTTCCACTTTTCTTCGAGATTCTTCTTCATAATATTTCAAACATATTTTAGGTCTGTTTCCTATCCTAAATGTTTGATTATCTCTTTCTCTATACGGTCACTTGAAAATGCTTATTGCTTCTAGTTTCCCAGTATCCCTTAAACCTAACTCCTACTTTTCACTAACGCAACTATTTACATTAATTCAGACCGTCATCACCTCTTTCACTGAAAAATATTTGTTGAATTGAAATTTATTTGATTATTTTAATAGAGTTATACCTTCTCTCTTTGATTCTAGTCTTTTCCCATCTCCTTTCAGATTTTCATAGTTAGCGAAATAACCTTTATAGGTAATAGGTCTGATAATTTCCCTTGCTGGCTCAACATCCTCCAGTGACTTTCTATTACAAAGAGAACAATACGTTTAATGTCCTGTGGATTAGCCTAATGTAGTAGTATTGACCAATGTCCTCCCAAATGATATATTTATTCTTTCCATTGCCAATATTTTCACCTCAATACATACACACATTATATCTGTATCCACCAAGAATCCTTCCCCTTGGCTCCAAACTCATAGTTCTATCAGATTTAGTGTCTCTACTTGAATAACCTGCCAGTCACCTGAGCATTAACCTGTCCACATGGATACATAGAAATCAGTTTCTATCATTTGTCTTTTAGTTTAATGCAATGTTTCAAATCAATTCAAAATAAATTATTTAATCAATTAGTATACTCTACATGCATATATACATATATCTGTCCTGTACAACGGTGAAAATGAAAAACATGATCCCTTCCCTCAAGGAGCCTAGACACTAAAGCAGAATGGATGGAAAAAGTAAAGAGAATGGCCACAGAACATAGAAAAATGGATTCATTACTTTGTATGTTCTTCCTGCATCGTCTTTCCCCTGTACTTTTGCAT
This sequence comes from Bettongia penicillata ogilbyi, assembly GCA_023548195.1. Taxonomy (NCBI): domain Eukaryota; kingdom Metazoa; phylum Chordata; class Mammalia; order Diprotodontia; family Potoroidae; genus Bettongia; species Bettongia penicillata. The sequence continues at coordinate 1,574,794 of JAJHZJ010000051.1, read as the reverse complement.
AGGTCATTCTCCATGCCTGAAATAAACTCCCTCTTCTACACATCTTCAATTTTTATTGCCAGTATATGCTCAGTCATTCAAACAGGAAACTCTGTGGCAATTATGATCCTCCTTCACTTACCTCGCTGCTCCCAAATCTGATAAACTGAAAATTTCCACTGCTTCTACTTTCACAGTATCTCTTGCATTGGATAACTCCTCTCCATTCACATGGCTACTGCCTTCATTCAGAACCTCATTACCTTTCACCTTGTGTTTAATTGAATTGGACTATTTTAATAGCTTTGTAACATTTCATTAATTCTAGTCCTTCCTATCTCCAATGTAGCCTCCATGTGGTTGTTAAAACAATTTCCCTAAATAAAGGGTAATTATTGTTGTAATTCTCTTGGCAATGTTCTTCAGTGCCTTTCTGTTGTAAAGAGAATAAAACGCAAACTGCAAGGTATGTATTATGGTATTCTTATATAAATGTTATTGTCTCTTCCTCAGTATTACCCAAAACTCTCTTGAATTCCAAATTATGTTTCGAAATTTTCCTTTATAAAATTTCAAATTTTTATTGGTCCTATGTGTCATCCTAAAGCTTTGACTGATCCCTCCTTAGAACTTAAATGCTTGCAGAAGTGAAGAGCAATTGGCTAAATTGATCAGGAAAATGATGGACAAGTACATTGGATTTCCCTATTTGATTGTACCTGGGAACAGTCAGTCAAATGTTAGCTGAAAATGATTGTGTTTTTATTCAGTCACAAAACAATCAGAGGGCAATTAAAAATCAGAATAGACATATCATGGAAATCATGTAGTCCAATGCACTAATTTTTAGAGACGAGATTAACTGAGGAATCAGAAAATAAAGTTTTATTTATGCCTTCAATGGAAAAACTATAACTTTTTCATTCAGTTGCTAAATCAACATAGAAATCCATCATGCAGTTATTACATGGATATCCGTGTATATTAGTATTAGTCATCCAACCTACCAGCTCTAGACAAAGACTTCAAGGAGCAGCCTCTTCAATGAAGCACAGACACTTTGAGCTTATTACTCTGTTGATTTTTTATCATAACTCTTCAGGAACACAGCTTTATATAAACTAACTCTCAGGAAAAGAAACTCAGTAAAAATCTTAAAGTGATAACAGACATGAAGTCAGAAGAGAAAATCCCCATGGGAATTGTTAGAGACCCATGCCAGTTTTCTCTAGACTTCAAAGGAACGTTTATTCTCTTGAAATAAAAGGGTAAATTTCATCAAAAGCACAGTCATTATTTTAGAAAATATTCTTCAGTGCAATGCAATAAGAAAGAGACAATTCATTGAAAAGCTAAAAATACATGACAAACTTTTTAAAAATCAAATGATTTATCAAGTGGTGGTTTTATTATAAAGGTAGAAAGAGATTATGAAGCATATTCAGATGTTCTGTTTCTGGTTGTAATAACAGACTATACAGTGAATGGCAGGTTCCTGATTGACTACAATTGAGAATTCCAAAATGATGACACCTCACAGTGTCATGTTCTTCTCTCTTGGCTACTGTTTTACTAGAAGTGTTTGATGATAAATAAGACAGAGTTATTGGTCATCCAAGGATGGTATGTGATATGATAACAATAAATCTTGGTCCTTTGCTTCAGAATTTGTTATTTTAAATGAAGGAGATTAATCTGAAGAATAGTGAATTTCAAGAGATCATTAGAACTAGCTTTCTGGGGGAATCTAGCATCTGACAATACAAGGAGTCAAGGATTACTGTAGTCCAAGTGTCTAGAAGTCTAGTTCATATTGGGTGTTACAACCAGACTATTGAGAAGGGACCTCTGAGATGCTCTGAGATCCAGTAACCTCTATGGTTATTGATATAATGACTTATTAATTAACAAAGCCATATTTGGAAATAAACTTGATGAAACCGATGACATGTACAAACTGTGTTAAATCTGAGTTCATTCTTTCCAGAGATGATATGTGTATGGGAGAGAAGAGTATGCCCCTAAGCTATTAAGTGAAAGTGTTTGTGTTTGTGTTCTTACTTTGTCTTTAAATTAGATAACCTTGTATGAAATCCAAATGACATTAATTAATTAACTGGAACTGGGACGTAGTCAGTAACTGGTAAGAAATACCTCACTGGAAATGGGAGGAATTACAGAAAGATATCCAGGGTAGTGAGTAAAGTTTACAAGAATAAGAGTCATTCTCCAATTCACAAATGATCAAAGTATATGGACAAGACATTTTCAGAGGCAGAAATCTAAGCTATCAATAACAATGTAAAAACTATTCTATTTTGTTGTAGTGCAGTCGTGTCAGTTGTGCACACCATAAAGAGTCTGGAGTTTTCTTACCAAAATACTAGAGTGATTTGTATTTCCTTCTTCAGCTAATTTCATGGTTGAGGAAATTGAGGCAAGCATGGTTACGTTAGTTGCCAAGAATCACACAGTCATTAAGTGTCGAAAGCCAAATTTGAACTCAAGAAGAGTTATAAGAAATGATAAAGAGAATGATATTAGAAAAACCTAGGAACATCTGTACATAAAGCGAATTAAACAGAACTAGGAGAATAATTTATAAAATAGCAGGCATGTTAAAGGAAATCAATTATCGAATACCTGTCAGATCTATTCAGAAGGGAAGAATTTATGACCAAAGGAGAAATAGACCGCAAGATGAAATGCAAAATGGATAATTTTGATTACATTAAATTAATATCGTTTTGCAAAAATAAAGCCAATGCAACCAAAATTAAAGAAGCAGAAAGTTGGGAAACAAAATTTAGTCATGTCTTTGATAAAGGTCTCATTTCTAAAATATAGATAGAACTGAATACAAAGTCAAGCACCCTAGCATACTCAGGATGACTGCTAGTGCAGGTTCTTAAATCTGCTTTACTATGAAAGATAGCTGTTTAAGGAGTCAATAATCTCTTTAATTACATTCAGCAGTGCAGGGGATATTTAGCAACCTGAATTTCAGAGAAAATGCAAGCAGAGAAATAAAGACAGGGCTCTGACTGCCTGAATCAAAGCAGTATTGCTATATAGTTTACATACACCCCTGGATCAAGAGAGCCTTTATATCTGAGAAGTCAACATATCTTATCATACGGATACTCAGAGTCCTGACCAGGAATCACAAGGACCTTCTTATAAGTAAGCTCCACAAAGTAAAATACCAACTCAGAGTACATATACATGTTTCAGAGCCAGAAGGCATCACCACCCTCATGACTCAGTGCCAAATTAGAATTAGAAAAAAGGTATGAACCTTCTTACAAGCAAGTTTCCCCTAAGCAAGTTTCATTTGATGGGCTCCACATGAGGCCTCTTAACAGGTGGGAAAGATCTTATATCCCATTAATATTACACTGAGTTAAATCTATTATACAAGGCATTCTCCTATTGATAAACTGTCAAAGATATGAACAAGTACTTTTCAGATGAAGAAACTGAAACTGTCTATAATCATATAAAAAATACTCTGCATTGGAAGTGGCATAACCCCCAGAGCTAAGGGGCTACCTCATATTTCATTTTGAATTGTTGCATCTCCTCTTTCCCATTACTCTCCATCCTGTTTAGATCTTTCAACCATCTTCATGGTATTGTACCTTCAGACATAGAGAAGCTTCCAGAAAAATATGCATTTTCATACTCAACAAAATCTATTACAATTAATACTATTCAGAATATTGTATGTTGTTTCATTAAACTTAACATGAAGTCTTTTATTTTTCCAAAACAAATGATCAAAATTGCTGTTTAGAAATTTAGAAATACAAATCTCAACAACTCCGAGGCATTGCATCACACCTATCAGATTGACTAAAATGACAAAACAGAAAAATGATAAATGTAAGAAAAGATGTGGAAAAGTTGGGACACTAATGCATTGTCGGTGGAATTGTGGACTGTTTCAAACATTCAGGAGAGCAATTTGGTGCTGTTCCAAAGGGCAATCAACTGTGCATACCATTTGATCCAGGAATACAACTACTAACTCTGTATCTGAAAGAAATTGTAAAAAAGGGGAAGGGACCCATATGTACAAACATATTTATAGCAGCTCTTTACGTGGTGGCAAAGAATTAGAAATTGAGGTGATGCTCAGAAGTATTTGAGTGGCTGAACAAGCTATGGTATATATGAAAATAATGGAATACTATTTTTACAAAAGAAATGCTGAGCAGGTGGATTTCAGAAAAAAAAAAAAAAAAAAACAAAACAACAAACTGCAGATTCTCGCATCAAATGATGCTGAGTAAAGTGAAGAGATCCAGAACACTGAACACAGTAACAGCAACATTGTGTGATGACCAACTTTGAAAAACTTAGGTCTACTGAGCAATACAGTATTATAAGACAATTCCAAAAGGCTCATGATGGAAAATATTGTTCACATACAGAGAAACAACTATGCAGTCTGAATGCAGATTGAAGGATACTATTTCCTCTTTTTTTTTCTTTTCCTGTAGCTTTTCTTTTCCTTTTGTTCCGATTGTTGTCTAACAACAAGGCTAATATGGACATATGTTTAATATGATCATAAATGTATAGCCTATATCAGAATGAATTATATCTTGGAAAAGGGTAAGGAGAAGAAGAGAGGAAAAATTTAGAAGTCAAACTCTTATGAAAGTGTATTTTAAAAACCAAAAATAAAGACATTTAAAAAAATAAAATAAAGATAATCAATTTTGAAAGACTTGTCAACACATTGATTCTCCACAGTCCTAAAGGATCATAAGGGAAATTATATCCACCTACAGGCAGAGAGCTGTTGGATTCAGAGTGTGATTGAAATACATCTTTATTTTTCTTTCTTTCTTTTCTTTTGGGCTTGATTAGGGAAGTACTTTGTTTTTCCACGACTGTTCATATCTGCAATGGGTTTTATTTTTTTACCTTCTTAATGAATAGGGAGAAGGATAAGAAGAAGGTAGAAAATTCAGGACTGAGAATAAAATAAAATTGAAATTTAAATAAGCAAGACACATTTCAAACCCTCAGAGCTATCCATAAAACCAAAAGAAGGGCAAGTAACTAGCCTATTACTAGCCAGAAAACACAGGTCACATTTGTTTTGTTGATAACATTCAAAAGGCAAAAGTAGCAAGAGGAATTGCTATTTGGACACTTATTCTGACAAAAAAGAAATTACTAATTGCTGAAGTAGAAATGACAGGGACCTAAGGAGGAAAGTGAATATCACCTGAGTGCATGAGAATGTCATATTCCCATGACAATATTTTTTATGCTTTCTTCCTTCTTGTGGACATAATTTGAGAAGGTTTGAATAAATTACTCTATGACTCCTACAACTCCTATGGGGGATTCAACCCTTCTCTACAGGCTTGTCATTCTTGAAATGATAGGGTTGTAGTAGTCAACTTCGAAAGCCCCTTCTAGATTTCAATTTATAAGTTTTTGAACCTACCCTCCATGTATCTTCTGACCTCTGAGATGAATCAGATATCTGAGAAAGGAGCTACTTCAAATACTTTCTGAATCTGCCTATTGGCATTCTCAAGAGACATACCTAGAGTAGGGAATACAAATCTCTTAGTCCATGGCACTGGAAGTTTTGAGAAGTGTATAATTCCCTTGGTTCTTTAATCCTCCATCCATCATTCATTGTGAACTCCAACTGCTCTCATGCTATGCCTCACCCATATCCATAGTGCAACTGACTCCTTTCGCCCTTAACAGTATCCCAGGTTTGTATTCCCCAATGACTACTAGGCTTGGGTATTCTGTCATCTTATGTTTGATATGTGCAAATGGAGACATGATTTGGTGGAAAAAACTAGCTTTAAATTCTGACTTGGGCAAATTATTGAACTTCTCTCAGTCTCATCAGAAACGGGAAGCATATAGATAAGATGATATCAAAAATTCTTCCATTTCCAAGTTTATGGTCTGAGTCTTACAAATCACACGATTTAGGGAAATGACTGTAATAATGCCTTACCTACAAATTGGCATGCTCATTGCAAACACCTCCATTCAAGATCTGGGGATTCAAGAAGGGATGGTATTATTGGTGCTTTGGGGGCTATGAGGACAGATTTTCCTTGCCCAAGTGTGCCCAAATAAAAACTTGAGTGGATGATAGCAAAGGTAGTCCTAAAGTCATAAAACACTACGGCCAACTTTCCATGTCTCAGTTGAGATCTAGCCACACACTGCTCTGCTCCGTCCTGGAGCCACCTCAGAAACAATAGCTTTATAATGATTCCCTGAAGCATTTAACCTTGTGCTATATTTACCACTTGTTACACGTTCCAGAATTCTTAATTTTGGTTCTGGTGATCTGGGGATTTCAGCATTCAACACGGTCATTTTTCATGACAACAAACCTTCTGACAAGTAAAACCCTTCCTTCATCCTACCATTCTTGATAATTATAATCCTATATTTCAGTTCCCTCTTTACACTAAATTTTTTAAGAATGTTGTGTAGTCAGTGAATCCACTGGTTGTCTCCACACTCAATTCATAGGGCTCTGAAAACTGACATCCTTGTATATAATTTCTCTCTCTCTCTCTCTCTCTCTCTCTCTCTCTCTCTCTCTCTCTCTCTCTCTCTCTCTCTCTCTCTCCCCCTCTCTCTCTCCCTCTCTCGGTCTCTCTCTCTCTCTTTCAATTATGGCTCTGGGGATCTTGGAGTATGGTCATTTAGCAAATGTTCGTGTTCAAGGGAAAACATTTTAAAAACGCACCAAATTCTCCCTACATCTACAGGTGAATTTAAATGAATAAAACTCATAATATTGCAAACAATTTGCTTATCTTTCTTCTGAATGTTTAGTATTTTGCCCTCTAATCCACATTCTGCCAAGCACAAATCTACATCAGTTTATTAATTAGTAGGTTCCATTTTTGTTGATTTCTTTCCTAATTGATTGAAAAATGGAAAAATGTATTAAACAAGAACATCCTCTGAATTAGTTCAAAAGATAATATCACTACATGTCAGCAGTTGTTTTTTAATTTAATTTCAGTGTTTCAAAATAACTATCATATAATTTAGATTTTTTCCCCTCTAATCCTCTCTTTGCTCCCTCCTCTTTCCCCAATATGGCATACAATTTTATATACATAAATGATATATAGGTTTATATGATTTATAAATTTATGTATTTAAATGAAAATATTATATTTAATATTATATTATAATATATAATATTATATAAATATTATTTAATATTTAATATATTTATTATAATTATATCATTATATAAAATGATTGTAATATAAAATTATAATTATTATTAAATAATTATTTAATACATTTAATATTAATATTTAAATATTATAAATTTATATGATTTATACATATAAATGGATGAACATACATTTATATTAAATACGTTTTCACCATACTCATGTTGCCCAGAAGAATTAAAATTAATGGAAGAAAACATACAACAAAACATAACATAAAACAAAAGAGATTGATCTGCTACATTCTGTAATTGAATTTCATAGTTCTTTCTCTGGATGTGGGAAGAATTTTGCTTTAAAATACCATTGAGAATTTTTTAGGTACTTGCATTGCAATGGAAATCTAAGTCTACAAGGAAAAAATCATTGCACACTGTGGTTGTTGCTGTGTACAAACTTCTCCTGGTTCTGCCCTGAACGGCAAGCATCAGATCATATAGCTTTTCCAGGCCTCTCTGAAGTCTTCCTCTTCATCATTTCTTATAGCAAAATAGCATTCCATTATATTCATATACCATACTTTATTCATTCATTCCCCAATTGATGGGAATCTACTTGATTTCCAGTTTTTGGTCACCACAAAGAGTGTTGCTATAAATAATTTTGTACATGTAAGACCTTCTCCCATTCTTAAGATATTTTGAGGATACAGTTCTAGAAGTGATGTTGCTGGGTCAAAGGGTATGCACAATTTCGCAACCCATTGGGCATAGTTCCAAATTGCTCTCCAGAGTGGTTGAATCAGCTCACAGATCCACCAACAACGAATTAGCATTCAAACTCTCACACATCTTCTCCAACATATGTCATCTTCCTGTTCTGTCATGTTAGCCAATGTGATAGGTGTGATATGGTATCTCAGAGTTGTTTTGATTTGCATCTCTCTAATCAATAGCGATTTAGAACATTTTTCATATGACTACAGATATCTTTAATTTCTTCCTCTGAAACTGTCTGTTCATATCTTTTGATCATTTATTAATTGGGGAATGACTTGTACTTTTGTACATTTGACTGAGTTCTCTATATATTTTAGAAATGAGACTTTTATCACAGACACTAGTTGCAAAAATTCTTTCCCAGTTTTCTGCTTCCCTCCTAATCTTGATTGCATATGGTTTATTTGTGCAAAAAACTTTTCAGTTTAATTTAATCAAAATTATGCATTTTGCATTTCATACTTCTTTCTATCTCTTCTTTAGTCAAAACGTCTTCCCTTCTCCATGAATCTGATAAATACACTCTTCCTTGCTCCACTCATTTGTTTATAGTATCAATCTTTCTACTTAGATCATGTATCCATTTGGACTTTACTCTTGTGTACAGTGTCAGGCGTTGGTTGATGCCAAGTTTCTGCCACGCTGTTATTCAGTTCTCTCTACAGTTTTTGTCGAGCAGTGAGTTGTTATTCCAGAAGCTGGGGTCCTTGGGTTTATCAAACAGTAGAATGCTATATTCATTGCCTACTGTGTCTTCAGTTCCTAGCATATTCCACTTGTCTACCCTTCTGTTTCTTAGTCAGTACCAAGTGGGTTTGATAATTGCTGCTTTATTATACAATTTGAGGTCTGGTAGTACTAGGTAGCCTTCTGTAGCATTTCTTTTCATTAGTCCCCTTGATTTTCTGCACAATTTATTCTTACAGATGAATTTTGATATGATTTTTTCCAGCTCTAGAAAATAATTGTCCAGTAGTTTGATATGGCATTAAATAAGTAAATTAATTTATATATAATTATCATTTTTATTATATTGGTTCAGCCTACCCATGAGCAATTGATATTTTTCCACTTACTTTGATCTGACTTTAGTTGAATGAAAGGTATCTTGTAGCTGTGTACATGTAGTCCCTGGATTTCTTTTAACAGGTGGACTCCCAAATATTTTGTAGTGTCTACTCTAGTTTTAAATTGGATTTTTCATTCTATCTCTTGTTGTTGGGCTTTGTTAGTAATATATACAAATGTGGATTTGTGTGGGTTTATTTTGTAACCTGCAACTTTGCAAAAGTTATTTATTATTTCAAGTAGTTTTTGATTCTCTAACTAAACGATCATGTCATCTGCAAGGAGTGATAACTTAGTTTCTTCTTTGTCTATTCTAATTATTTCAATTTCTTTATCTTCTCTAATAGATACAGCTAATTTTTCTAGTACCATATTGAATAATAGTGGTGATAATGGACATCCTTATTTCACTCCTAATCTTATTGGAAATGCATATAGATTATCCGAATTACATATAGTGCTTGCTGATGATGTTAGGTACATATTGTTTGTTATTTTATGGAAAATTCCATTTATTCTTATGAACCCCAGTGTTTTAATAGGAATGGGTGTTGTATTTTATCAAAAGGGCTTCTCTGAATCTATTGAGATATCATGTGGTTTCTACTACTTTTGTTGTTGATATGATAAATGATGCTAATAGTTTTCCTAATATCAACCCAGCCCTGCATTCCTGGTATGAATGCTACTCGATCATAATGAGAATAATAATTCTCATGATACACTGCTGCATTTTTTTGCTAAAATCTTATTTAAAATTTTTGCACCTATATTCATTAGAGAAATTGGTCTATAATTTTCTTTCTCTGTTTTGACTCTTCCTAATTTAGGAATCAAAATCATACTTGTAGCACAAAAGGAATTTGGGAGGAACCCTTCCCCAATTTTCCCAAATCGCCTATATAGTATTGGAAATAAATTTTCTTTAAATGTTTGATAAAAATCAATTGTAAATTCATCGAGCCCTGGAGATTTTTTCCTAGGACGATCGTTGCTGGCTTAATCAACTTCTTTTTCTCAAATGGGGTTATTTAAGTATTCAAATTCCTCTTCTTTTAATCTGGGAAATTTATTTTTTAAAGTAAGCATCCATCTCTTTTAGATCGTCGAATTTATGAGCATAAAGTTGGAGAAAGTATTTTCTAATTATTGTTTTAATTTCCTCCTCATTGGAGGTGAATTCACCCCTTTCTTTTTTAATAGTTGTAATTTGGTTTCTTTCTTTCTTCTTTAATCAAATTGACGAAATGTTTATCATTTTTATTGATTTTTCATTAAACCATCGCTTAGTTTTATTTATAAGTTCAATAGTTTTCTTAATTTCAATTTTATAAATATCTTTTAAATATTTCCAATTTGGTGTTTACTTGGAGTTTCTCAATTTGTCATTTTTCAAGTTTCTTTCAGCTGTAGGCCCAATTTATTGATTTCCTCTTTCTCTATTTTTTTCATGTAGGCATTCAAATATATAAGGATTCCTCTAAGAACTACTTTTGCAGTGTCTCTTAAGATTTGGTAGATTGTCTCGTTGTCATTCTCTTGAATGAAGTTGCTAAATGTTTCCTTGATTTATTGTTTAATCCACTCCTTGTTTAGGATTACAATATTTAGTTTCCAATTAATTTTTGGTCTAGATCTCCATGGCCTTTTATTACATATAATTTTAATTGCCTTATGAACTGAGAAGGATGCATTGACTATCTCTGCCTTTCTGCACTGGATAGTGAGGTTTTTATGCCCTACTAAATGGTCATGGATTGGAGGCTCAGACCTCCTTTCTTGCTATCTATCTCTGGAGTTAGATTCAGAAGAACATTCACTTAATAGCCCCATAGTATCTTAAAATAGCAAGTTCCAGTAACCAGGTTTGAGACATGACTGTAATTTCACATTGACTAAGGAATATCTTTTGAGTGAAGTCTTAAGTATCTTACATTCCTTTCTTTACCTGTTCTAGTTTTTGCTTAAATAACAACGATAAAATAAAATTTAAAGTTAGAACCTTAACTTCTCTGTCAAAGCCAAATTTTACTCGAAGTTACCTGCCTCTAGGAAATTTAGATTAAAATTCTTTCCCCCAACTAAACATGTCATTGATTTATTCTCAGTAATTAATTCAGTCAATTGCACCTTCTACATTAAGAGATTGAAGGGATTGGAATACTATATTGTGTAAGGCAAAGGAGCTGGGACTACAGACAAGGATCAATTACCCTGTAATATTTCTGGGAAAGAGATGAACATTCGATGAAATTAGGGATTTCCAGACCTTCCTGACATAAAGTTCAGAATTCAATAGAAAATTAGATCTTTAAGTGCAGGTATCAACAGAGGCATAAAAAGATAAACAGGGGAAAAGAAAAACTTGTTACTCAAGTTGGACAAACTATTTACCTTCCTATAAGGGAAGATGATACTTGTTAATCCTAAGAATTGTCCACCTATTATGAAGTATAAAATGGATAAATATGGAGGGAAAGAGTATAAAGTAAATGATGCGATGATAAAATATGAAATAAGTGTGCAAAAGGATTGCAACAGGAGATGTGAAAAGGAGAAAGCAGAAAATGGTAAATTACATCACAGGAAGAAGGACAAAATTATAGTAGAGGGAAAGAGGGGAGAGAGATGAGCATTACTTGTGAGGTATTCTAATGTGATTTGGCTTAGGGAGGGAGCCATAGACTTAATTATGTACATAAATCTAATTACCCCTATAAGCAGTAGGAGGGGAAGGGGGAAGAAAGGGAAGGGGGAGCTACTAGGGAGGGAAGAAGTAGTAAGGATAAAGGGGAGTAAAAGGGAGGAGGTTGAAAGAAGGGAGGGAAGACTGCGGGAGGCAGTGGCGAAAAGTAAAAACGCTACTGAGGAGGGGAAGGGAGACGTGAGAAATAAAAGCACAGTGGTGGGAAAAAGGATGGAGGGAAGATACAGATTGTAAACATAAATGTGAATGTGAATGGAAGAACTCTCCCATAAAACTGAGACAGAGAGCAAAATGGATTAAAAGCCATAATCCAACAATATGTTGTTTACAAGAAACACATTGAAATGGGGGGATACACACAGGGGGTAAAGGTACAAGGTTGGAGCAAAATATATTGTTCCTGGGTGTGGAGCCAAGATGGCGGAGTAGAAGGACGCACATTTACGAGCTCTGAAACCAAAAGCCCATAGAATTAATGTAAAAAGAGTCCCCCATAACTTCTGGGTCAATACAAGGTGTGCAGAAGCAGAGTGGAAGAGATTTCCGTTCCAGGGAGCCCTGGAGACCCGTCCCCAGGGTCCGGCGCGCTCCGGAAAGTGGACCCCACCCCCAGCGCTGCCCTGGCTGTGGCCTCAAAGAAGTTGATCCGAGCAGGCTTCAGAGACGGAAGCTCTGGCAGCCGGGAAAGTCCCTCCACTGACAGAAGCTACAGGTCAGTGAGAAAGAAGGCTGGGCTGGAGGAGGGGAGCGGAACATCTCTGTGACTCGGGCCCCCTCGGGAGGAAGTGGCGGCCTGGCAGAGATGGGGGCAGGAAGTGGCAGAGGCAGAGGTGTGGGCAGCGGCTGAGGCGGCAGCGGCCCGGGACTCAGGAATCCCCCAGCAGCAGGCAGGATCTTCATTACGGAAGATTCCCGCATAAAACCTGATGGAGCTGAGCCTGGGAGACAGCCCTGCACCAACCCCGCTCTATTACTGAAGGCGTCTGCTCAAAGCCCCCAAGGGAACTGAGATTGGGAGGCGGGGCCTCCCACCCCACCCCCACCCGCTCCATTCCTGAAAGTCTCTGCATAAAGCCACTGAGGGATCAGAGTCTGGGAGGCGGCCCTGCCCCCAACCCAGCACCTGAACTAAAGCTCACTGATTGACAGCCGGCAGGAGGAAAGCCCACTTAAATCTCAGAGGCCAAGCATTAGCTGGGCGGATCCAGGCGGGGGTGGAAAGGAGTCTCAGAAGTCAAGTAACTGGATGGGAAAATGCCTAGAAAAGGGAAGAAAAATAAGACTATAGAGAGTTTTTTCCAACAAATGCAAATGATCCCAGCATTCGGATCTGAGGACGAGGACGTATCCTTGCCATCAGGGAAAGACATGGAGGGCGGGGCCTCAGTACCCCAGACACCCCAAGGGGGTGGCAGGTGGGCTCAGGCCCTGGAACAGCTCAAAAAGGATTTTGAAAAGCAAGTTAGACAGGTGGAGGAAAAACTGGGAAGAGAAATGAGAGAGATACAAGAAAAGTATGAAAATCGGGTCAATACCTTGGTAAAGGAGACCCAAAAAAATGCTGAGGAAATTAACACCTTGAAAAATAGGCTCACTCAATTGGCAAAGGAGGTTCAAAAAACCAATGAGGAGAAGAATGCTTTCAAAAGCAGAATGAGCCAAATGGAAAAAGAGACTCAAAAGCTCACTGAATTTAATAGTTCTCTCAAAATTAGAATGGAACAGATGGAGTCTAATGACTTTATGAGAAACCAAGAAATCACCAAACAAAACCAAAAGAACGAAAAATGGAAGAGAATGTGGAATGTCTCATGGGAAAAACAACTGACCTGGAAAATAGATCCAGGAGAGACAATTTAAAAATTATGGGACTACTTGAAACTCATGATCAAAAAAAGAGCCTAGACATCATCTTCCATGAAATTATCAAGGAAAACTGTCCAGACATTCTAGAACCAGAGGGCAAAATAAGTATTGAAAGAATCCATCGATCACCACCTGAAAGAGATCCAAAAAGAGAAACTCCTAGGAACATTGTGGCCAAATTCCAGAACTCCGAGCTCAAGGAAAAAATCTTGCAAGCAGCTAGAAAGAAACAATTCCAGTACTGTGGAAATACAATCAGGATAACCCAAGATCTAGCAGCTTCTACATTAAGGGATCGAAGGGCGTGGAATAGGATATTCTAGAAGGCAAAGGAACTAGGACTCAAACCAAGAATCACCTACCCAGCTAAACTGAGTATAATACTTCAAGGGAAAATATGGTCTTTCAATGAAACAGAGGACTTTCAATCATTCTTAATGAAAAAACCAGAGCCGAAAAGAAAATTTGACTTTCAAACACAAGAATGAGAAGAAGCATGAAAAAGGAAACAGCAAAGAGAAGTCTTAAGGGACTTACCAGAAGTGAATTGTTTATATTCATACATGGAAAGACAATATTTCTAACTCTTAAAACTTTTCAGTATCTGGGTAGTTGGTGGGACCACACATACACATGTACACGCATGCACACACATACACACATGCACACACATACAGAGATAGAGAGCACAGATTGAACTGAATAGGATGGGACCATACCTTAAAAGAAATTAAGATAAATGGTGAGAGAGAAATGTAGGGGGAGAAAAGAGAGGGAAATGGAAGGGGGGTAACTATATGTCATTTAAGAGGCAGGTAGGAGTTTTTCTTAGTGGAGGGAAAAAGAGGAGAGCTGAGAAAAAAAAAACAAGAAGTTTACCCTCATCACATTTGAGTAAACGAAGGAGTGAAATGCACACTCATTTTGGTATGAAAACCTATCTTACAGTATAAGAAAGTGGGGGAGAAGGAGATATTGCAAGGGAGGGGATGATGGGGGGGGAGGGCAAAGGGAGGAGGGAGCAATTTGAAGTCAACACTTGGGGAGGGACAGAATCAAGAGACAGAAGAGAAACAATGAGGGGCAGGTTAGGAGGGATGGTAATCCAGTTAGTCTTACACAACACGACTATCAGGGAAGTCATTTGCAAAACTACACAGATAGGGCCTAAATTGAATTGCCTGCCGTCCCAAAGGGAATGGGTGGGGAGGGAGGGATGGGGAGAATTTGGAACTCAAAGTTTCAGGAACAACTGTCTAATATTGTTGTTGTAACTAGGAAAGAAGACATACAGTTAATGAGGAACAGAAAGTCATCTGGCCCTACAGGAGAAAAGAGAAGATGGAGACAAGAGAAGGGAGGGATGACAGAAGAGAGGGCAGATTGGAGATAAGGAAAATTAGATTGCTTGGGGTATTGGGGTGGGGGGAGGGGATAAAAGGGGAGAAAACTGAGAACCCAAAAATTTGTGAAAATGAATGTAAAAAATTAAATAAATAAATAAATAGGAAAAACAAATATATTGTTCCTCAGCAGATGTAAGAAAAGCAGGGATAACAATGCTAATCTCAGACAAAGCAAAAGCAGAAACAGACTTAATCAAAAGAGATAAACAAGAAAACTATATCCTGTTAAAAGGCACAATAAACAATGAAGCAAAATCATTAATAAACATGTTTGCATAATGGTACAGCAACCAAATACTAAGAGAAGAGTTTGGGGGAATTGAAGGAAGAAATAGACAGCAAAACTATACCAGTAGAGAATATCAACCTACACCTGTCTGAACTTGATAAATCTAACTTTAAAATAAACAAGAAAGAAGTTAAGGAGGTGAATAAAATGCTGGATAAGGTAGATATGATAGATCCCTGGAGAAAATGGAATGGGAATAGAAAGGAATATACCTTTTTCTTTTTGTCTATTTATTTATTTATCTGTTTATTTACTTATTTATTTATTTAAATTTTTACATTCATTTTCACAAAATTTTGGGTTCCAAATTTTCTCCCCTTTTATCCCCTCCCCCCACCCCAATATACCAAGCAATCTAATTTTCCCTATTTCCAATCTGCCCTCTCTTCTGTCATCCCTCCCTTCTCTTGTCTCCATCTTCTTTTTTCTCCTGTAGGGCCAGATGACTTTCTATTCCTCATTAACTGTATGTCTTCTTTCCTAGTAGCAACAACAATACTAAACAGTTGTTCCTAAAACTTTGAGTTCCAAATTCTCCCCATCCCTCCCTCCCCACCCATTCCCTTTGGGAAGGCAGGCAATTCAATATAGGCCATATCTGTGTAATTTTGCAAATGACATCCCTGATAGTCATGTCGTGTAAGACTAACTGAATTACCCTCCATCTTACCCTGCCCCTCATTGTTTCTCTTCTGTCCTTTGATCCTGTCCCTCCCCAAGTGTTGACTTTAAATTGCTCCCTCCTCCCTTTGCCCTCCCTTCCATGATCCCCCCCCTTACAATATCTCCTTCCCCCCTTTCTTATATTGTAAGATAGGTTTTCATACCAAAATGAGTGTGCATTTTATTCCTTCCTTTAGTCAAATGTGATGAGGGTAAATTTCTTGTTTTTTTTTTCTCAACTCTCCTCTTTTTCCCTCCACTAAAAAGTCTCCTACTTGCCTCTTAAATGACATATAATTACCCCATTCCATTTCACCCTCTTTCCCCCCACTACATTTCTCTCTCAGCATTTACCTTAATTTCTTTTAAGCTATGGTCCCATCCTATTCAATACACTCTGTGCTCTCTGTCTCTGTATGTGTGTGCATGTGTGCATGTGTGTGTTCGTGCATACGTGTACATGTGTGTGTGTGGTCCCACCAACTACCGAGATACTGAAGAGTTTTAAGAGTTACAAATATTGTCTTTCCATGTAGGAATGTAAACAGTTCACTTCTGGTAAGTCCCTTAAGACTTCTCTTTGCTGTTTACTTGTTCATGCTTCTTCTCCTTCTTGTGTTTGAAAGTCAAATTTTCTTTTCAGCTCTGGTCTTTTCATCAAGAATGATTGAAAGTCCTCTGTTTCATTGAAAGACCATATTCTCCCCTGAAGTATTATACTCAGTTTTTCTGGGTAGGTGATTCTTGGTTTGAGTCCTAGTTCCTTTGACTTCTGGAATATCCTATTCCATGCCCTTTGATCCCTTAATGTAGAAGCTGCTAGATCTTGAGTTATCCTGATTGTATTTCCACAATACTGGAATTGTTTCTTTCTAGCTGCTTGTAAGATTTTCTCCTTGACCTGGGAGTTCTGGAATTTGGTCACAATGGTCCTAGGAGTTTCTCTTTTTGGATCTCTTTCAGGTGGTGATTGATGGATTCTTTCAATACTTATTTTGCCCTCTGGTTGTAGAATGTCAGGGCAGTTTCCCTTGATAATTTCATGGAAGATGATGTCTAAGCTCTTTTTTTGATCATGAGTTTCAGGTAGTCCCATAATTTTTAAATTGTCTCTCCTGTATCTATTTTCCAGGTCAGTTGTTTTTCCCATGAGATATTTCACATTCTCTTCCATTTTTTCATTCTTTTGGTTTTGTTTGATGATTTCTTGGTTTCTCATAAAGTCATTAGCCTCCACCTGTTCCATTCTCATTTTGAGAAAACTATTTTCTTCAGTAAGCTTTTGAACCTCTTTTTCCATTTGGCTAATTATGCTTTTGAAAGCATTCTTCTCCTCATTGGCTTTTTGAACCTCTTTTGCCAATTGAGTGAGCCAATTCTTCAAGGTATTATTTTCTTCAACATTTTTTTGGGTCTCCTTAACCAAGGTATTGACCCCTTTTTCATACTTTTGTTGTATCTCTCTCATTTCTCTTCCCAGTTGTCTAACTTGCTCCACCTGTCTAACTTGCTTTTCAAAATCCTTTTTGAGCTTTTCCAAGGCCTGAGCCCACCCGACGTCCCCCTGGGATGTCTGCGGTACTGAGGCCCCACCCTCCAAGTCTTTCCCTGATGGCAAGAATACGTCCTCCTCCTCGTCAGATCTGAAGGTCGGGATCATTCGCATTTGTTGGAAAAAACTCTCTATAGTCTTATTTTTCTTCCCTTTTCTAGGCATTTTCCCAGCCAGTTACTTGACTTCTGAGATTCCTGTCCACCCCCGCCTAAATCAGCCCAACTAATGCTTGGGGTCTGAGATTCTAATGTGCTTTCTGCCCCACCCGCCCGCCTGCTGATCAATGTGAGCTTAAGCTCTGGTGCTGGGGTGGGGGTAGGGCTGCCTCCCAGGCTAAGTTCCCTCAGGGGCTTTATGCAGAGACCTTCAGAAAGGGAGCGGGTGGGGCAAGGCCATCTCCCAGGCTCAGCTCCCTCAGGTTGTTTATGCAGAGACTTTCAGTAATGAAGATCCTGCCTGCTGCTGGGGGAATCCTGGGCCACCACGGCCGCACCACTGTTGCCTCTGCCGCCGTCCCCGCCTCTGCCACCTCCGCTTTCTTCTGAGGGGGCCCGAGTCGCGGAGACACCCCGCCCCCCTCAGCCAGCCAGCCGTCTCTCTCACTGACCTGTAGCTTCTGTGGGCGGAGGGACTTTCCCGGCTGCCGGACCTTCCGTCCCTGAAACCTGCTCGGGTCATCTTCTCTGGGGCCGCGGCCAGAGCAGCGCTGGGGTGGGGTCTGCTTTCTGGGGCGCAACGGACCCTGGGGACGGGTCTCCAGGGCTCTCTGGAACAGAAATCTCTTCCACTCCGTTTCTGCACACCTTTCAGTGGTCCAGAAGTTATGGGGGTCTCTTTTTACATTAATTCTATGGGCTATGGTTTCGGAGCTCGTAAACGTGCATCCTTCTACTCCACCATCTATTCCACCCCCGGAATATACCTTTTTCTCAGCAAGACATGGCACATATACAAAAATTGATCATGTTCCAGGGCATAAAAACCTCACAATCCAGGACAGAAAGGCAGACAGAGTCAATGAATCCTTCTGAGATCATAATGCAAAAAAAAAAAATATATGTAATAAAAAGCCATGGAAAGCCAAAAGAAAAATTAATTGGAAACTAAATAATTTAATCCTAAACAGGGAGTGGGTTAAACCAGAAATCATAGAAACAGTCAACCACTTCATTCCAGAGAATGACAATAACGTGACAAGCTACCAAATCTTGTGGGATACTGAAAACGCAACTGTTAGGGGAAATCTTATATCACTGAAAGCCTACATGAACGAAATAGAGAAGGAGGAGATCGATGACTTGGGCATGCAGCTGAAAAAGCTAGAAAAAGAACAAATTGAAAATCCCCAAGTAAATACCAAATTAGAAATACTGAAAACCAAAGGAGAGTTTAACAAAAGTGAAATTAAAAAAACTATTGAATTAATAAATAAAACCAATAGTTGGTTTTATGAAAAAAACTAATAAAATTGAAAACTTTTGGTCATTCTGATTATAAAAAAAAGAAAGAAGAAAACCAAATTATTAAAATAAAAAATGAAGGGGGTGAACTCACCTCCAATGAGGGGGAAATTAAAATAACAATTAGCATCTACTTTAACCAACTTTATGCCCACAAATCTGATAATCTAAATGAGATGGATGAATATTTTAAAAAAACATAAATTGCCCAGATTTACAGAAGAGGAAATTGAATACTTGAACAACTCCATCTCATAAAAAGAAATTGAACAAGTCATCAGTGAATTCCCTAGGGAAAAATCTCCAGGGTCAGATGGATTTATCAGTGAATTCTATCAAACATTTAAAGAACAGTTAATTCCAATACTATATAGACTATTTGTGAAAATTGGGGAAGAAGGATTCCTCCCAAATTCTTTTTATGATACAAATATGGTTTTGATACCTAAACCAGGAAGAGACAAAACAGATAAAGAAATTATGGACCAATTTCTCTAATGAATATAGATGCAAAAATTTTAAATAAGATTTTAGCAAAACGAATATAGTAACTTATCTGGAGTATAACACATTATAATCAGGTGGGATTCATACCAGGAATGCAGAGCTGCTTCAATATTAGGAAAACTGCTAGCATTATCGACCATATTAATAAGAAAACTAACAGAATTCACACATCATTTTGTCCATAGACGCAGAAAAAGTTTTTGACAGAATACAACACCCATTCCTATTAAAAATATTGGAAGGCATAGGCATAAAGGAAACTTTCTAGAAAATAATAAGCAGTACCTACCTAAAACGTTCTGCAAGCATCATATGCAATGGTGATAAGTTACATGCATTAACAATAAGATCAGGGGTGAAACAAGGATGTCCATTATCACTATTATTCAATATGATACTAGAAATATTAGTTACAGCAATTAGACAAAATAAAGAAATTGAAGCAAATAGAATAGGAAAAGACAAAGCTAAGTTATCACATTTTGCAGATGATATGATTATATACTTAGAAAATTCCAGAGATTCAAGTAAGAAACTACTTGAAACAATAAACAACCTTAGCAAAGTTGCTGGTTACAAAATAAACCCACACAAATCTTCTACATTTCTATATATTAGAGCTCAACAGCAAGAGATTGAAAAATAAATCCCATTTAAAGCTAGGGTAGACACTCTAAAATATCTGGGATTTTACCTGCCAAAAGAAAACCAAGCACTATATGACCAACTGCAAGACACTTTTTGCACAATTAAAATCAGATCTAAGTAAATGGACAAACATCAGTTGCTTAAGGGTAGGCAGAGCCAGTATAATAAAAATGACAATTCTACCTAAACTAATTTACTTATCTAATGATATACCAATTTAACTCTCAGATAATTATTTTCTAGAGCTGGAAAAAAATAGCAATAAAATTCATCTCGATGAAAAAAGTGTCCAGAATATCAAGGGGACTAATGAAAAGAAATGCTAGGGAAGGTTCCCCTCTACCAGATGTCAAATTGTCTTATAAAGCAGCAATTATGAAAACCACTTGGTACTTGATAAGAAACATAAGGTTAGACAAGTGGAATATACTAGGTACTCAAGACACAGTAGACAATGTGTATAGCAATCTACTATTTGATAAACCCAAGGACGGCAGTTTCTGGGATAAGATCTCATTGTTTGACAAAAATTTCTGGGAAAACTGGTTAAAAGCGTTGTGGAAACTAGGCACAGATCAATGCTTAACACCGTACACAAGAATAAAATTCAAATGGGTAAACCATCCAGATATAAAGATAGATACTATGGAGAAATTAGTGGAGCAAGGAATAGTGTATTTATCAGATTTATGGGGAAGGGAAGAATTTTTTACTAAAGAAGAAATAGAAATCATTATGAAGGCTAAGATGAATAATTTTGATTACATTAAACTGAAAAGGTTTCACACAACAAAACCCAATGTAACCAAAATTCAGAGGGATGTAGAAAACTGGGAAAGAATTTTTACAGCAGATCTCAGGGATTAAGGATTCATTTCTAGAATATATAGAGAACTGAGTCAAATGTACAAAAATACAAGTCATTTCGCAATTGATAAATGGTCAAAGGATATGAACAGGCACTTTTCAGAGGAAGAAATTAAAGATATCTATAGTCATATGGAAAAATGCTGTAAGTCACACAAATCAAATGCTGTAAGTCACACAAATCAAAACAACTCTGAGGTACCACATCACACCTATGAGATTGGCACATGACAGAACAAGAAGTTGATAGTTGCTGGAGAATATGCAGGAGAGATGGAACACTACTACACCGTTGGTGGAGCTGTGAGTTGATCCAACCACTCTGGAGAGCAATTTGAAACTATGCCCAAAGGTTTACAAAAATATGTATACCCTTTGACCTAGCAATAACACTTCTAGGACTGTATCCTCAAGAGATCATAGAATTGGGAAAGGGTCCTACATATATAAAAATATAACTGCACTCTTTGTAGTGGCCAAAAACTGGAAATCAAAGGAATGCCCATCAATTGGGGAATGGCTGAATAAATTGTGGTATATGAATATAATGGAATACTATAGTACTATAAGAAATGATGAACAGGAAGACTTCAGAGAGGCCTCACATTACTTGCATGATCTGATGCTGAGCAAGAGGAGCAGAACCAAGAGAACTTTGGGCACAGCAACGACCACAGTTTACAAGAGTTTTTTTTCTGGTATGCAAGGAATTAAAAAAAACAAAACAAAACAAAGCAAAGCAAAACAAACAAACAAAAAAAAGCCCTCCCAATTGTCTTCTAAGGCAAAATGTCTTCCACACCCAGGGAAAGAACTATGAAATTCAACCACAGATTGTAGCAAATTGTTTGTGTGTGGATGTATTGCGTTTTGGTTTGTTAGATGATTTTTCCCACTCACTGTGTTTCTTCAACACAGCATGACTGCAGTGAAAATGTATTTAATAGGAATGTATGTTTAGAACCTATACAAAATTATTTGCCTTCTCAGGGAAGGATGGGGGAGGGAGGGGAAAATAATAATGTAAGTTATTTGATAGTTATTGTAGAACACTGAAAATAAAATTAATTTTAAAAAAAGAGTCACTAATGGAACTGTGTATTGGATGGAGTATTTGACCAGGAATTAGAAAGACTGAGTTCAAATTTCATCTCAGACACTTACTAGTTGTGTGACCCTGAACAGGCCACTTAACTTGAATCTGCCACTGTTTGCTCACCTGTAAAACTGTGATAAGAATGGTGTATATAAGTAGTACTGTGGATAGAAAGATCAAATACATTAGCATTTGTAAAAACACTTTACAAACCTTAGAGTATATGAACACTATCTATCACTATTATTACCCCAATTATTACTCTAAATATCATGTGATACCACTAATAGTGTAACATGAGTGTGACCTCTCATGGCATTTCTTTTTTTTTAGTTTACAATGTGGTCTACATAGAGTAAATGATCAGTTGGTCTCAATTTCCTTCTATTCAGCTGGCTGCCATAATATATTATAGATACAACATACAATGAATGTTGCTTCACGTTCTGTTACTAATTATTTGGAATTTCTCTTTCACTCAGAATTGTGTGTACATGCTTCATGTGAGTGAATACTTATAATTTTGGGAATTTTGGCTTTGTTTTGTTATGATCCTTTGGAATTCTATCTCTATAACTAGGCCTTGCTTTTCAGATGTGAATTGTACACACATACATACATAAACACAAACACACATATATACATGCACATGTATTCTACATATGTGGAACAATATAATATACCTGTACATAAAATAGATGTATGTGATATAAAATGTAATATGTATGCTACATTTTTAATAATACAATATAAACATACATATGATATACACATACAACAATGTAATATACAAAATATAAGTCAGAGATATACTGTGTTATACAATCAAACTGGTAGTTATAAAATAAGCCTTGTTCACCATCTCTCACTTTTTTTACATAATGGGAGAAGTTGGCAGAGAGACTCCATGCCTGCACCAAAGGCTTCTGAGAGGTTCCAAAATTCATTGGTTCCTTTCTAGTTATGGTTAGACTTTAACCTGGTTGTGTTTGTGATTATAGGAAAATAGCAGGGGTTAAGCTAGGAGAGATGGTAGAAATCAAAATATTCAAAGAGAAGTTCTTGTATAAAACTTTTTTTATATTTAGCTACAATATAAAATTCCAAATTTAATTTGAATTCCAGTTAATAAATCATTTTTAAATAATAAATATACACACATTCACACACCAAAATATAATCACCCATATAACTAAAACACATTCCCAGGATATTAATTATAAATGATTTTGCAAATATATTTTATTTTTTCTTTGTGAAAACAAGCATACTTAAAAGTGTATTAAAATAACAAATAGTAATTCAAAGAAGGAATTTATCCTGGTTGTGCAGAGAAAATTTTCATTACCATGAACATTATTTAGAATACTGGCCAAGAACTGATGTGCTGACTCCTCATTCTAATCATGGCTGCCTTGATCTTCTGATTCTTTAAACTATAGATGATTGGATTCAGGAGAGGAGTGATAACAGAGAAAAACACTGAGAGAAATTTATCCAGTGCATAGCTACTAGATGGCCAAGTATAGATTAAGGTAAGTGGTCCAAAGAAGAGAGTAACAACTGTGATGTGAGCAGACAGTGTAGACAGAGCCTTAGAAAGCCCACCAGAGGAGCGACTACGAACATTGAGCAAGATGATAGTGTAGGAAACAAGCAAGAGGAGGAAGCAGATCAATGAAAGCAGCCCATTGTCAGCAGCGGCAAGGAGGTCCAGGATATAGGTTTCAGTGCAGGCAAGGCTCATCACCAGGGGAAGGTCACAAAAAACATCATCAATCACATTGGGACCACAGAAGGGCAAGGTTACAGCAAAGGCCATTTGACTCATGGTGTGCACAAAGCCAACAAACCATGAAAGAATCACACTGCCTACCAAGATTCGCCAGTTCATGATAGTTGTGTAGTGGAGGGGTTTACATATTGCAATATAACGATCAACAGCCATGACTATTAGAAGAGCTGCCTCACTGCCTCCAAAGAGATGAACAAAAAATATCTGGGCCATACAACCCCATAGTGAGATGGTTTTCTTCTCCCTGAACAAGTCTGTGATCATCTTAGGGACGGTAACAGTGGAAAGAGTCATATCAAGAAAGGAGAGGTTGGCCAGAAGGAAGTACATGGGAGTGGAGTGCAAGTGGGAATCTAAGACCACCACTAATATAATGAGACTGTTTCCAGCCATGATTGATGTATACGTCAGGAAGAAGATCACAAAAAGGAAAATCTCAAGCTCCCAAGAATTGGTGAGTCCTAACAAAATGAACTCATTTAGCATAGAGTTATTCTTCATCTTCACCTACTTGATATATTTCAAGTATGCAGAAATTCTCTGAAGGAAAGAATCTGAAAAAGAAATAGTTTTAGGTGAGTATTGTTGAATATTATTGAGAATTAAGAAAAGTATATTTTAATTCATTACAGAAAATAATGGATAAAAAAACCTTTTTGAAATATGTCTCCGAGATTGAATTAATGACAGAAATATTTAAGATTGTGTATTGTTAAAAGGGGAAATAATAACAATCAAGAGACAGAGTAACTAGTTTGCTCTTTAGAAAAAAGACAGATTTCATCTCTATAGCATTGACCAATTTGTTAGAACGAAACAATCAGAAGGAATTTACTGACTGGACAACAGTTTTCCTGCCCTCAGACATGAGAATGTGGCACCAGATGATTTCTAAATTTGCTTCCATTTGTAGATCTATAATACTCTCTTCCTAATGATTACTCATTAGGTTTAAATTTATTTTTGTCAGCTAAAAGTGTAGAACAGAATAGTATTCTGTGAAAATGTTCAAATTAGTCTGCCTAGTTAGATAGACTGCTTGACCAACAACTCCCATGAGTGGGCAAGAAACCCTTTGGCCTCTTGGAAATATTTCTCACCATCTTCAAATACATTTGGATACTAAGGAATACCAGATTGATTTTAGTTCTAATAAGTATATTTTAAATTGTAATTAGATATTAAGAAAAGGTACACAGATTTTAAAAAGTTCAGTAATCACTTTTCTACGAACCAGTATTTAAGATGCAAACCATTAGCTACATTCTACCCTTTTTATTATTATCAATTTTAATCATTATGTTGGATTATATAATAATATTTGCAACTTTGTATATACATTGCATACATACTATTCAGCAACATCTTTTGTTTGTTTCATGGCATTCACATCATCCAGCAAAATTTCTGATAGACTAAAAATACATTTCCTTTCTCTGGCTAGTGACTAGATCGGTCATATTTATTAAGAAGCCTATGTTTACTTCTGTATGCTTTTCAGATATGGGAGATTGTGAAAGTAATGAGATTAGTTATGTAGGTTATTACTCACTTTAGTATGAGGATCTAGTTATCCACTTCTTGTGGAAGGAATGGGAGAGGGTAGAACCTGGCCCTGGCACGAAAAAATTACTATGTATGGACTGAGGAATATGAGTAAGAGGAAAATCCTTCCAACACAATGAAGAAATATCATGACTGAGAAGTTCAATAAGTAAATACAGCAGATGAGATTGACTAAAAATTTAGCACAATAGAATCCAAGGAAAAAATACGTTTCCATAAGGAATATGAGTGCATAGATGAAATTAATTGAGAGATAAAACAAAAATATTATTACTGAAGAAAACATCTTTAAAGTCACAGCTCAGACAAAAGGTCAAAAATATCACGAAGTAATAGATATCTTGAAAAAGAGAATGAAATAAAAAACTCATTAATCCAATTGTAGGGGAAAGAAGAAATATTAGGAAATAATCAAAATATGGAAAATCATAAATTTATCAATTTAAACATCCTGGAGATGGAGAAAAGGAAGAGAAGAAGTAATTTAGGAATGATCAGATACCTTGATAAAACAGGAACAAACAAAAAACCGGGGCACGATAAACAATGAAGCAATATCATTACAAAACATATATGTGCCAAATGGTATAGCATCCAAATCCTTAGAGGAGAAAGTAAGGGAGTAACAGGGAGAAAAAGGCAGCAAAACTATACTAGTGGACTACTTTAACTTTCCAGTAACTGAACATAATAAATCTTACCTCAAAATAAACAAGACAGAATTTAAGGA
This sequence comes from Bettongia penicillata ogilbyi, assembly GCA_023548195.1. Classification (NCBI taxonomy): domain Eukaryota; kingdom Metazoa; phylum Chordata; class Mammalia; order Diprotodontia; family Potoroidae; genus Bettongia; species Bettongia penicillata. Next base: position 1,548,617 of record JAJHZJ010000051.1, on the reverse strand, counting down.
GGTGAATGAAACTCTAGATGGGATACATATGATAGATGTCTGAAGGAAATTGAATGGGGAAAAAAGGAATATGCCCTTTTTGCTCAGTGTTACATGGCACATATACAAAAATTGACCATGTAGTAGGGCATACAAATCTCACAATCCAGTGCAGAAAGGCAGATAGTCAATGCATCCTTCTCAGATTATAATGCAAAAAAATCACACGTAAAACAAAAACACATAGAAAAATAATCCTAAAAATTAGTTAGAAATGTAATAATCTAGTCCTCAATAATGAGATGGTTGAACAACAAATCAATGAAACAGACAACAACTTCATTCAAGAGAATGACAATAATGAGACAACTTACCAAATCTGATGGGATACTGGAAAAGCAGTTTTAGGGACGTTTTATGTCTTTAAATGCCTATATGAAAAAAATAGAGAAAAAGGAGATCAATGAATTGAGCATGAAGCTGAATAAGATAGAAAAAGAACAAACTGAAAATCCCCAATACCAAATTAGAATTACTGAAACCCAAAGTAGAGATAAATAAAACTGAAATGAAGAAAACGATTGAACTAATAAATACAAGTAAGAGTTGGTTTTATTTAAAAAAAATGAAATTGAGAAATTTTTTAGTCAATGTGATTTAAAAAAAGAAAGGAAACAAAATTAGCAATATCAAAATGAAAAGGGTGAATGAACCTCCAATGAGGAGGAAACTAAAGAAATATTTACAGATTACTGTGGCCAACTGCATGCCCATAATTTCGACAATCTAAATAAGATGGATATTTATTTTAAGAATATATAAGTTGTCCAGATTGACAAAGTTGAGAAAGCTGAACACTTAAATAACCCCATCCCAGAAAAAGAAATTGAACAAGCCATCAATGAACTCCCTAGGAAAAAATCTGTAGCGTCAGATGAATTTACAAGGAAATTCCCCAAACATTTAGAAAAGAGTTAATTTCAATACTATATTGTCTACTTGGGAAAGTTGGGGAAGAAGGAGTTCTACCAAATTCTTTTTAGGATACAAATACGGTTCTGATACCTAAAGCAGGAAGAACAAAAGCAGAGAAATAAAATAAAAGACTAATTTCTCTAATAAATATATGTGCAAAAATTTTCAATAAAATTTTATCCAAAAGAATACAGCAACTTCTCAGAAGAAAAATATATTATGGTCAGGTAGGATTTAAGCCAGGAATGCAGGGTTAGTCCAATATTAGGAAAACTATTAGTATTCTTCATCATATCAACAACAAAACTAACAGAAATCACATGATTATCTAAATAGATGCCCCAAAAGTTTTAGAACAAATACAATACACATTCCCATCGAAAACACTGGAGAACATAGACATAAATGGAACTTTCCATAAAATAATAAGCGCTATCTACCTAAAACTATCAGCAAGCATTATATACAGTGGGGATAAGCTAGCTGAATTTATCATAAGATCAAAGGTGAAACAAGGATGCCTTTTATCACTACTATTCTTGAATATGGTACTAGAAATGTTAGCTGTAGCAATTAGAGACGATAAAGAAGTCTAAGGAATTAAAATAGGCAAAGAAGAAACTAAATTATCACTCTTTGCAGATGATATACTTAGAGAATTCTAAACAACTTTGGCAAAGTTGCAGTTTACAAAATAAACTCACATAAATCATCTGTAATTCTCTATATAACTAACTAAGCCCAACAGCAACAGACAGAAAGAGAAATCCCATTTAAAGTTATGGTAAACACTGCGAAATATTGGGGAGTCTACCTACCAAAACAAACCAAGGGCCTACATGAACACAATTACAAGACACTTTTTACACAAATCAAGTCAGATCTAAGTAAGTGGGAAACCATCATTTGCTTGTGAGCAGATCAAGTCAATATAATGAAAATGACATTTACACCTAAATTAATTTACTTATTCAGTGCTATGCCAATCAAACTACCATATAATTATTTTTAGAGCGAAAAAAATACTATCAAAGTCCATCTGGAAGAAGAAAAGTTCCAGAATATCAAGGGAACTAATGAAATGAAATGCCAGGGAAGTTGGTCTAGCCCTACCAGATCTCAAAATACGTTCTAAAGCAGCAATCATGAAAACCTCTTGGTAGTGGCTAAGAAACAGAAGGATAGACTATTTGAATATGTTAGGTACTCAAGACACAGTAGTGCATCCAGTAGTACACGTATATAGCAATCCACTCTTTGATAAACCCAAGGACCCTAGCTTCTAGGATAAGAACTCATTTTTTGACAATAATTGCTCTGATAACTGGATAACAGTATGGTGTAACCTGGGCATAGACCAATGCCCAACACCTTATACAAGAATAAAGTTCAAATGGATACATAATTTTATATAAAGATTGATGTTATCTACAATTTAGGGGAGCAAGGAATAGTGTATTTGTCAGATTTATGGAGAATAGAGAAATTTTTGACTGAACAAGAGAAAGAAAACATTATGAAGCATAAAATGGATTATTTTGATTACATTAAATTGAAGCTTTTGCACAAACAAATCCAATGCAATCAAGATTTGGAGGGAAGCAGTAAACTTGGAAAGAATTTTTGCAACTAATCTCTGTGATAAAGGCCTCATTTCTAAAATATGTACAGAATTAAGCCACATATATAAGAATACAAGTCATTCCCCAATTGAAAAATTGTCAAAGGATATGAACAGGCTGTTTTCCGAGAAAGAAATTAAAACAATCTATAGTCATATGAAAAAAAATGCTCCACATCAGTTTTGATTGGAGAAATGCACACCAAAACAACTTCGAGGTACCACATCATACCTATCAAATTGACTAATATGACAAAAAGGAAGTTCATAAATATTGGAGAATATGAGGGATATTTATAAAACTAACTCATTGTTGGTGTAGCTGTGAACTGATCCAGCCATTCTGGCGAGTAATTTGGAACTGTGCTCAAAGGGCTACAAAAATATGCATACCTTTTGACCCAGCAACATAACTTCTAGGTCTGTATCCCAAAGGCATCATAAATATGGGAAAGAGTCCCACATGCACAAAAATATTGATAGCAGCCCTTTTTGTTGTGACCAAAATCTGAAAATCAAGGGGATTTCCATCAATTGGGGAATGGTTGAACAAGTTGTAGTATATGAATGTAATAGAATACTCTTGTACTATATGAAATGATGAACAGGAAGACTTCAGAGAAGCTTGGAAAGACTTACATGAAATGATGCTGAGTGAAAATAGCAGAACCAACAGAACTTTCTACAGAGCAACAACGACAGTGTGCAATGAATTTTTCTGGTAGACTTATTCTTCCATAGCAAAGCAAGAACCCAAAATATTCACAATGAACTTTTGAGGCAAAACACCTCCCACATCCAGAAAAAGAACTATGGAAATGGATCACAGAATGAAGCAGACAACTTTATTTTGTGCTATGGTATGTTTTCTTTTGTTTGTTTGTTTTTTTTGTTTTGTTTTCTTCCATTCCTTTTAACTCTTCTATTCAATATCACTATGTGTGAAATTGTATCTAATAGGAACGTATGTATAGAACCTACACAAATATGCACACTATCTGAAGGAGGGAGTGGAGAGGGAGGAGGAATAGGGTAAGGGTGGAGAAAAAATCTTAGGTAAATGGAATTGATTGTACAACACTGAAAACAAATATAATAGTTATTTTAAAAAAGGATCTGAATTACGATCAATTGGTTATGTTTTAAAAGAGAAGAGCAAAGGTACCTAGAGAGTGCTACTGTCTTAAATGGTCAATGGGAGAGTGCAAAAATACCAACATTGTTACTGTTTATATTTTATTAGGTTTAAGAGAAGAAAAAGGAGAAAGAAAAAAGAGTACATAAGGGGAAAATGGGAAGTGTATAATATTTTATATGATTTTTAATATTTTTTCAAAGTTAAGATGGATAAAATTGAATACCAAAATAGATGTGAAGTTTTGGTGAGAGGGACATCTTGGAATCTCACACTTATCTAAACAAGGCAAAGGAAGATCTCTGTCTCTCACACTCACACTGCTCACATGCACACACACAGTGGAATAAACACGCACACCACAATCACACACACAGAATTTGACATATAAATAAATTAATTTCAAGAAAGAAATAGGAAAAACGAAAGAAGAAAGAGGGCAGAGTGAGGGTAAATGAAGGGCAAAATTGAGGAGGGAATAGACAAGCCAAAAAAAGTACTTCAACTACAGAGAACCATAAAGGGAAAATGAAAAGCAAAGAGATGATAAGAACCACGGATCTAAATGTATACTGAATGAAGAGCATAAAGACTAAGGAGACTATCAAAGCACTTCCATTTAAAATTACTTATATTGACACTTTCCTTCTTGCATCTCTACCCCTTTTGTTTTTCTTTTTGAAGAGAAAAAAGCGGAACCATGTGGGAAAGAGAGGAACATTTATAAAAGAATATGGTTAAGGGGAAAACACAATTACAACTTATCTCAATCATCCAGCCTAGAAATTTATAGTAAATTAATACCCTTCCCGTTTTATCTCTCCCTTACATATGCCAGACAATCACTAAGTTCTTCCAAATCTCTTTCTACAATACAGCTTGAAACTGTCCCCTAGTTTCCATTCACAAAGACATTACCTTAGTTCAGGCTCTCAACATTTTTCGCCTTGATGATTACTGGGCAAATTAAAAGAAATTGAATTGGACTGTTTTAATCCAAGGCGATTTCTTCATTTTGTTTGCTACTGATCCTTCTCTACACTTTTTTAAATTTTTTTCTGGGTCATGGGTCCTTTCAGCAGTCTGGTGGAACATATGGATTCCTGAGAATGTTTATAAAGGTATTAAATAAAATTAAATAGCTTACAAAGAAAACCAATTATATTAAAAAAAATCAAAATAGTATTTTTAACAAACGAGTTCATAGGTCCCCAGTTAAAGTTCCATATTCTGATTCATTCTTTACACAGCTGAAACTATTATTTTTATAAGTAATATTCTAGTTCCCATCTCAAAATGCATCGACGTTTTTCTACTGACAATAGATATATAAATATATATAAAATATAATCCCCTTTGTCTTGCCTTTGAATCCTTTCATGCCCTCAGTGCTAAAGTATGTCTATAACAAAACAGAACTTAAAACTGCATGTTTCCTCTTCTCATCTTGTTCTTGACTTCCTTGACACATTTTCATAGGCTTCCTCCAGGCACAAAATGTCACGATTCAGCATTTCTACTCACTAGCTCTAATGTCCCTTAATACATTAAGCCTTCTCTGATCCTCCCAGCAAAAAGTGACCATACCTTCCTTGCTTTTAAGTGTTCTCCGTGTTATTCTTATCACTCTTTGTTATCTATGGTGTTCTCATATTTCTATGTTTACATGAGAAGGATCATGGATTAGTGCTAGACTTGGAGGCAGAGAATTGGGTTCCAGTCCTTTATGATCATAAGGAAGTCACTGAACTTCTCACAATATGTTTTCTCCATTGTAAAATTAGAATGGTAGATACCTTACCTCCTACACAGGTCTATCATACTCAACAGCAAAATGGTGCACATAAATTCTTTGCTATCATGCATCAAATAATAATTGTTATTAGGATTGTTGTTTGCATACACACATGCACACACATATGCCATATTACTTGCAAGGTTTTTTATTCATTACTTCATTTGAATCACTTCATATGAAATAATGCAAAGTTATACATCAACCATAAAACACTCATTATCACGTGTCCCACAATATTGCTATAATTATGGCTTGAAGTAGCCACGACATCCAAAAGAATCTTAGATTTAGATATGGAAGGACTCTGGTAGTCCATTTCATTCAGGTAGCAAACTTCTTCAAGGCAGAGACTGTATCATTTTTCATCTATATATCCCCAATAAGAACATACTGGACAAAACCGGTAAGCATTAATGAATGTAGATAGAATTAAGCAATTAAGTGATCTGGAAGGTGAATGACAAAATGCCAGATCTCCTAATTCCATAAAACCCAGAAACAGTTATCCAGAAACTATTTGAGGATGACTGTGTCTTAACTCTCTTTGATTGGGAAAAATCCATTTCTGCTATTCAGTTGCCAAGTCTATATAGAAATCCCTCTGACTCTCATACAAAAGGCCCCACATAGTATAGCATTGGCCTTTAAACCTACCACCCTGAGATGAAGAAATCAAGGAACAAGCTCTTCAATGAGACGCACACACACACAGAAGATGATGGGTTTTCTGGGGCTCCAGGAAGAGACATATATGAACTACCAGGCAGGCAGGGAAAAAATAGACACATTTTTAGATAATAATGAGCATAGACCCTGAAGAGAAAATTCTCATGGGAATTATTACAGAGTCATGATGGTTTTCTCTAGAATTCAAAGCAAAGATTTGTTGCCTGCTCATTAAAGGATATACAAATCTCACCAAAGTGATAGACATATTTTCTATCTGAATTTGCTCCAGGAAAAGTTAATCCATGTAACTCATTCAAGGAGAGAAAGGAATATTTAAAGAAAAAGAGATTAAAGTGGAGGATCTATTATGGAGGCGTAGAGACCTCCACTGAACTCTAAAATTCTCTGCTTTAATTGGTATAATTACTGTCATCCTGGTCATCCAGGTTCAAAATGTTGAAGTAGTCTTCTGTTACAACCTCTCTCTTATCCACCAAGATAATTTTATTTATATACATGACGCCTTTACTTTTTCCTTGTCATTCACACTGCCATGACCCTAATTCGTTCTCTTATCAACTAGACTATTTAGAAACTTTATAATTTTTCTGCTATCTTTAAGTCTCTTGCCTCTATTCATCCTGTAAACTGCCATCAAACAATTTTCCTGTAACTAATACCCAGAATCAAAACTGAGAGTTTAAATAGATATGGGCATTTCTTCTATGAAATTTGTCTTCGACTTAAACTCTCTCCCAAGAATTAATTTAAGAAAATCAGAATCTATTTGATTTTATTTCTCCCTACCCACAGAATTTTCTCCAATGTATCACATACTGTTTCATTTCTGGGTCTCAAAACAAAAGGACAAAAATGTAATTCACTTGAATGAAAACACTCAGACTAACATAATATTTAATAGTATCTACAGTGTATGTATTGTTTTAATATTTGCAAAATTCTTATAAGTAACTCCTTTGAGTTATTTATAAGTACTATTATTCCTACTTTACAGAAGGGAAACTGAAAGCAGATTAAGCAGTTAACAAATTGATAAATTCAGATTGCTCACTAATTTCTGACGTCATATTTCAGCTTAGGTTTTGTAGACTCTAGATCCAACACTAATAACTGCTCCACCTACGTACATACAGGAAAGTTTTACTTAACCTAAAAGGTAAGAAAAAAGATAATCATGAAGTCATATCTTCAGGTAGTCTCTTCTCTCCCACAGATCAGTCATCCAGTATTTAAGTTCACTCTGGGCAGGAAAATCAAAGAGAGTAAAGAACTAGGGATCATTAGAAAACTAAATAGCCCATGTATCCCACTTAAATGCTTGTCTTTTGATTGAGTTCTCCAGTGTTCCAAACTCACAATGTGTAAAAGCAACTCCAGAGAGAAAGGGAGTCTACGCTTTCCTTCCATAAACTTGAGGACTTAAGAAGACCTCATGAGTCAAAAGAATGTTTATATACAAGTTCTGTGTTTGCTTCTCCACATTATAGCTCATTTGTCTGCATTTGTAACTCAGTAAGATAAGGTAGCTAGGTGATGCTGTGGATAAATTTCAACGAGTGGAGTAATAAAGGCCTGAGGCAAGGGTTGTGGGGGAGGGAGGTGGCAAGATGACAGAATAAGAACAGGGACTTGCGAGAGCTCTTGCAATAAACTCAGTCGATAACCTGGAAGAAATGACTCTAAACAAATTCTGGAGTTGCAACATCCACAGAACAAAAGAGTGAAGCAAATCTGCAATCCAAGAAAGACTGGAATATTGAAAAGAAGTGTCTCTCACTCTCATAGAAGTGCTGTTAGGAGAGCACAGTACAGATGGGCTACATAAGCACATACGGGACCTGAGGAGTCCTATTTGGGGGAATGAATCTCTGGTACTTGTGGCAGTTTCCAAACATCATGAACCCACAATTTTGAGGAAAAATTGGAAGGTCAGTGGCAGGAACTTGTGGGACCTCTGTAAAGAGAGGAGAGTAGACTGGCTCCAGCCCTAGGGTACTGGAGAAGGTGGAGGAGTTCACAGTAGAAGCAACAGGAGTAGAGACAGCAACTGTTTCTGGAACTCTTGGTCCAGAGATTTTGGGTGGACTAAGTAGTTGACAGTACACTCCCCCACACCAACTGGAAGCAGAGAAGTACCTTGACAAAGAACTCAAAAGTCAAATAAATAGCTGGCAAAATGAGTAAAGAGCCAATAAAGAATCATTCTTGCACTACTAGAAAGTGTGTTTGTCCTTTGTTGCAGAGGAAGACCATATCATCAGAGAAATAATGACATGACTTGCACTTGACTTTGTTTTGTGTGAGGTGGATTGTGCAGGTGAGGAGCCTCACTTTTCCACAGCCATCTGAGTCTACTGATCATATACTGAGTCTACTGATCCAGGACGACTGGAGATGACCCAAGATGAGGTAATTGATGTTAAATGTCTTGCACAAGGTCAAAGAGCTAGTGAGTGTCAAGTGTCTGAGATGAGATTTGAATTCAAGTCCTCCTGACTCCTGGCACTGGTGTTCTATCCACTGCACTACACAGCTGACCCACTAAAAAGGGAAATAAAAATAAACAGCCTGAAGGAGACAATAAAGTCTAAATTGCCAAAGACTCTAATAAATATATGAATTGGTCCCAGGCCATGGAAGAGCTCATAAAAGATTTTGAAAATCAAGTAAGAGAAGTAAAGCTAAAATTGGGATTATAAAAGGAAGTGTATTTTTCATGAAGAAAATCATGAAAAGATGAGTCAGTTGTTTACTAATGCATACACAATCAAATGTTGTAGAAAATACCACTTTAAAAATAGTCTAACCCAAAAGGAAAAAGAAAAAAGATCCAAAAGGCCAAAGAGGAGAAGAATGCCATAAAAACAAAATTGGCCAGATGGAAGAAAAAGAGTTCCAAAATCTCACTGAAGAAAATAATTCCTTAAAGATTAACACAGAGCAGATGGGATCTAATGACTTTATGAGAAACCAAAAAATTACAAATAAAAACCAAAAGAATGAAAAAAAAGGAAGACAGTATGAAATATCTCATTGGAAAAGCAACTGACTTTGAAAACAAATCCAGGAAAGACAATTTAAAAATTACTGAACCACCTGAAATCCATGATCACATAAGGGTCTAAACATCATCTTTCAAGAAGTTATCAAGGAAAACTGCCTGACATTGTGGATGCAGAGTGTCAAACAGATACTGAAAGAATATATCAACTGCCTCCTAAAAGATCCCAAAATGGGATATTGTGGTCAAATTCCAGAGTTACCATATCAAGGAGAAAATATTTCAAGCAGAAAGAAACAATTCGAGTATTTTTGAAATACAATCAGGATAGTAAAACATCTAGCAGCTTCTATGTTAAGGGATCAGAGGTCTTGGAATATGATATTCCAGAAGTCAAAGGAGCTAAGATTAAGACCAAGAATCACTTAAGAATTAAGACCCAGGAAAACTGAGTAAGATATCTCATAATGGTCATTCAATGAAATGGAGGACTTTCCCTCGTTCTTGATGAAAAGAGTACAGCTGTAAAAAAATTGACTTACAGAGACAAGAGTAAAGAGAAGAATGAAATGGTAGACAGGAAAGAGAAATAATTAATGACTTACAAAAGTAGAACTCTTTACATACCTACAATGAATGATAATACTTTTAATGCGTAAGACGTTTCTCAGTATTAGGGTTGTTGGAGGATTTACATACATATACAAGAGAGGGCACATGGTGAGTTGAATAAAATTAAAATAAATGAAGTAAAAAATAAAATTAAGCAATGAGAGAGGAATATATTGTGAGGAAAAAGGGAGAAATAAAATGGGGAAAATTACCTTATGTAAAATAGGTAAGAAAAAGCTTTTTCAAAAGAGAGAAAGAGGAGTTGAGGTGAGAAGAGTGAACTCTACACTCATTATATTTGGGGTAAGGAGGGATTAAGAGAAACCACTGAATTTGGTATGAAACCTATCTTACACTACAGGAAAGCAGGAAGCAAGGGGACAATCATGGAGAAAGGGGGATGATAGAAGGCAGGACAAATGGGAGGAGGGTGTAATTAGAAGTAAACACTTTTGAGGAGGGATAGGATTGAAAGAGAGAATAGAACAAATGGGGGCAGGAAAAGATGGACAGAAATATAATGATTATTTTACAATATAACTGTTATGGAAGTTTTTCATAACTACACATGTCTAACCAATATTTAATTGCTTTCCTTGTCAGTGGGGATGAATGGGGAGGGAGGGAAAGTAGTTGGAACTCAAAGTTTTAAAAAGTAAAGTTTAAAATTGTTTTTATATGGAACTGGGAAATAAGATATACAAACAATGGGGTATCGAAATCTATCTTGCCCTAGAAGAAACTAATGGGGATAGCTATAAGAGAAGGGGTGGATTTAATAGAAGGGATGGCAGATTGGGGGAAAGGGAAATAACAATGCATGCCATTTTGGAATGGACTGGAGAGGAGAGATAGGGCGAAGTTTTGGAACTCAAAATCTTGTGAAAGCATGAAAACTAAAAAAAATAAGTTTAAAATAAAAAAGGACTTTGGTCAAGATATTTTAATGCTTTGTGGCTATGGGAACCTGAGCAAGTAACATAAGCTCAGGTTCTCAAGCAATAAAATGGGGTTCTTAGTACCTCCCCCCCGACTAGTGTGAGGAACAAATGAGACAATATTTGTAATGTGCTTAACACAATACCTGACACATAGCAGGAGATTAATTAGTGCCTGTTCTAATTCCTAACTCTGATTCATTTTTGATGCAGGGATTTCAACATGTGATCCAGGAACTCCTCTATTTTGTCATTCAGTCAAAAGACACATGAAATAACTACTATATTGCACCATTATAGCACTACATGTGTTCCTCTGCACTAGGAATAAAAATGCAAATGTGAGGAAATCCCTGCTTCCAAGGTATTCACTTTCTAAAAAGGCGATGGGCAATGTTCATGAGTAAATACATAGAGGATATACACAAAATTAATTCATAATAATGGAAGGAAAGAACTTACAGGAACCTAAGCACAAAGACACAAAAGTAGGAAATGAGATGTTAGATGAGGGGAAAAGAAGGGAGGTCATTTTGGGTGAAATACAGAAGTATCTGACTTGGAGTAAGGTAGAATCAGCTAATGATAGGATGAAAAACTGACAAAACCCATAAAATTTGAAAGTGGATGTTTTTGGAGGATTTCTGGCAGGGCAGGCATACTAAACCTCTGCTGTAAATTGGTCAGATCCTTCTAGAGAACTTTTCAAAATTTTACCTTAAATGTCATTATACCATATGTGTCCTTTGGCCCTATACTTCAATCACCAGCACAAATCATAAAGAGGTCAAACACATAGAGAAAGGACTCATCTCTATAACCACAATCTTTAATATTAAGAACTGGAAACAATGTGAATGCCTTCAACTTGGAAGGACTGGACAAACCTTCACATATAAATAGAATGGAAAATGATTGTACTATCAAAATGATAAATATGAAGAATTCAGAGAAGCTTGAGAAGACTTTAATGAACTGATGCAGAGCAAAATGAACAGAATCACGAAAACAGTTTACCTGGGACATGTAGGTAGCACAGTGACTAGAATGCTGGACTTGGAGTTTAGAAGAATAGAACTCAAATCTCATCATATATATATATATATATATATATATATATATATATATATATATATAATATATATATGCATGTGTGTATATATATATATATATATATATGTATATATAAATTCAGAATTCACCGTGTGTGTTCATGTTAAATGTGTATGATGGTGTTCAAGTATACCAACGATCTAGAGGGAAGGGTCAAATATATTCCTCACCCACCTTGTCAGTGTTCAGTATTACATGCTTATGTGGAAGAAAGTTAAAAATACGAAATGAGTGAGCCCTAGCATTCCTTAACATATCTCTGATAATACATAATTTCTTAAGCCAAAAACTGAATGAAGTCTCACTCTCCTATTATTCACATCTCCTATTTTGATTCTGGGTGGATCCAGCACTTGCATACAACTTCTTTACCCTAGTATATTTTCCTTAACACCTGAGCTGTACCCATTGGAACGAGCTTCTCTATAAGAAGATAAGATCCTTGAAAGCACAGAGTCTTTTGCTTTTCTTGCCAACATCAGTACTTAGAACAGTGCCTGGATGATAGAAAGTGCTTAATATATGTTTATTGATTGATGGAATGAATTACAGCAGGTCTCTTATTCTCACCCTTACAGAATCCAAACAATGACTACTTTCTCAGTTTCTTCTAAAACAACTTTTCTCCTAGGGAACTCTCATGGATATAGGGGAGAAAATAACACTTGAATGTTGTATTGATTTATTTAAAGTGCTCTTTTTTCAACCAGTAAGTCTAGAAGAGCTATTCTAATGTCCATTCCACTGAGTATCAAAATATCTACCTCTTCTTGTTTCTCTCATTCACACTTCCATCAATTCACCTTTATATTATACTTCCCTTCTTACCTCCATAATTTTCCAAAGTCAAATCTGTCCTTTCCCAAGTTGCTTTCTCATAGGATTCTATTTTTGTTGCTTTCCTAATGTGAGGAGCAGTTAGAAATCCCCATTGGTGTGACATGGTCTACGGGGTCACAAAGAGTCAGACTGAATAACGACATCCTACCATAAGAAATACACCATAAAATTAAAAAAAAATGAAACGGGAAAATAACCTTTATGTTAGTTCAAAAGGCAAAGTTTGTTGTGCATAGCAATTTCCCATAAAATATAGAGGAGGGATATCATTTATTGCCCTGAATTAGATCTTGAAAGAACCTTAGATATCAAGATCTAAGGAATTTGGCATGGCATGGGAAGTTCTTAGGGCATATTAATGCCTTCAAGCAATTAGGAAATACCTGGAAACCAAGGTTTTATAACTTCTATCTGGAGACTTCCTTCAGGGAAGAACGAATGAAGTCAATGTGCTCTAAAGACTGGTGGGCATTTCCATATACCTGTTTTGGAAACTTCTAGACAGATGGGCCTTTCGACATTTCCCAGATCTGAACTCCCTAACATGTGTTGCCTACATAGTTAGAATGTGAGCTTCTTCACAATGAAGACTGTCTCCATTTCCTGTATTTTTCTCAGATTTTAGTACAGTCTTTTGTACATAATAATAGCTTAATAAATGATTTTTCATTTTTTTCTTCAGTATTTATTTGTGTCCAGTTCACACTAGGAAGGCTTAGAGATATCTGGACTGGATACCATTTGAATTAATTATGCTGGGTAATACTTTAAGGTTATTTTAGCGGATTGAACTTTGTGCTTTCAGCCACTGTCCTGATGTACTTAAAATTATTGGTTATATCAGCAAGTTATACAACCCTACGAATTGAGTTGGTTTGTCTTCACCGATTTTTTTTTCCACTAAGTTGGTCAGGCTATGGTCCATTCTGGTGGCCAGCGTCTTTAACAGTCACTGTAAAATTGGTTGTCACATTTCAGGGATGGATATTTATGCAGATGTCCATAAAAGAGTGAGTTTGCTTGTGGGATCTTATATTCATATTTTGATATACGCATAGACACTTCAAAGGTGTTGAAGTACTTATGTAGTTATTCTAAGTTGGTTTAACTGGCTTCCTTACTCAGGTACAGTCTCCTTCTCTTCAAGTGCTCTTTCTCAACCTCATAAGGGTGGTGTCTTCCCTCAGAGATTTTCTAATTTTTCAGGAATGTAGTTTACCTGATCGTGGTGACTTGCAAGCTATCTCCCCATTTAGGCTATAAATTCTATGAGAGAAGAGACTTTTGTTTTTCTTTCATTGTATCCCCCGTACTTGACAAAGTTTCTGGCACATACTTGGCACTTAATAAGTGATTTTTTTTTGTATGATTACTACTAAAATAATTAACTCGGTCTGAAAGGTTAAGACAAAATGCCTACACTACATAGGAGATATTAAAATTTTACTACTTGTTCTAGTATAAGATAGTATAAACTCACATTAAAGAAATTCCTTGGATGGTTTATGCAAATTTATGGAAACCAGATCTATCGTGAGTTATGAAGAATAATTCTTGTGTCCTGGATATATTCCCAGGGTTCAAGCTTCACATTAGGGAAGGCAGCTTTGCCCTGACATAAAATGTTCCTTATGAACATTAATAATGTACCATGAGACCAATATACAAGACCATTCATGACCTTAACTTTAGTGTCCTTTAGAGTTCATGTAAGTTAAGTAAATACTTTGGCTCAAGTTTCTTCTTTATTATCGCTATGACAAAATATAATTCCCCTATGACCAGGATAAAAACCAAAACACTTCTGTTTCATTCAGAAGTGGTGTGTGTGTGTGTATGTGTGTGTGTGCCTGTGTGTGTGTTTTTCATGACACAATGTTCTTTGAAATATGAGGTTTATGGCCAAAACCTGGAACTGACCATCTTGAGTTCTGGCCCCATCGTTTTACTGAGATCAATTTCACTACTATCACAGCTTTTCTCTCTGATACAAACAAATGTTCCAGTAGATAGTATACTGGACCTGGAGAAAGAAAGACTTGAATTCAGTAGCAGACTCAGATAATAAACTCTGTCCTCCTCTATTTCCTCATCTAGAAAGTGGAGACAGCACTAGTACCTACCTTTCAGGGCTGTTGGGAAAAACATGTGAGATAATATTTGTAAAACACTTATCAAATGCCAAAGAACTAGATAAAAGTTATGTATTATTATTACATGTGATATAAAGAGTTAAAGAATCCTTACTCTATACAGAAGGTACCTGGCACCCTTTGTGCCTTTCCACATCTTCCTTTATATACTTGTTAGTTGATGGAATAACTTCAAACCTAGATGCAGATTTTGAATATAACTCTATAATTCCATTCCTAATGAGGATGAGGGATGTTTTGTAAGGCTCCTTTCAGGTTTCCAAGGTGCTTTGCAAATATGATTTCATTTGATCCTCACAACAACCCTGTGGGGGGAAAGCAATTATAAACTATTGTTTTCTCAGTTTTACAAATAAGAGAACTGATTTTCACATACGTAGAATTGCTTACACAGAGTCATTCAATTCCCATGAGAGGATTCTGACTATAACTCGTCAGTATATCATGAAATTAAAAAAGATAAGTGATTAAAAGACTTAGGGGACAAAGAGAATTTAGGGAGAAAGTTCAAATATAATTTTTTTCTACCTAAACATTTCTTGTATCATCAGCATATTTTGTCATTGAAAAATTAAGTTACCACCCAGTAATTCAGTCTTTTTACTTAAGGAAACACAAAGACACACATACTCCCAAAAAGTATCCCTAGGATATCAGTGATGTATAGCAGTATAAATATAGGTTATATTTATTACTAAAAGTTAGTGTATTTGCTAGTGAAGTTAAAGAGCAATGGGTCATTCTGAGATGGGCCTTATCTTGGTTGTACTGTAATCATTACTTTTCTTGTGAACATCGTCTACAAAGCCTGCCTTCAACTGACATGTTGGCTTCTCAGTCTGATCATAGCAGTCTTTATCTCCTGATTTCTCAATGTGTAGATGATTGGATTGAGGAGAGGAGTAATAACTGAGTAAAACACTGAGAGAAATTTCTCCACTGAAAAGTTACAAAATGGTGAGGCATAGATGAAAATGCATGGTCCAAAGAACAGAGTTACCACTGTGATGTGAGCCGACAATGTAGACAGAGCCTTGGAGAGTCCACCTGAAGAGCGATGGCGGACCGTGACCAAGATGACAATGTAAGAGACAAGCAAGAGGATGAAACAAATTAGTGAGAGCAGCCCACTGTCAGCAATAACAAGTAGGTCCAGGACATAGGTGTCAGTGCAGGCAAGCTTGATCACCAGTGGAAGGTCACAAAAAATACTGTCAACCACATTGGGGCCACAGAATGGCAGGTTCACAGTAAAGGCCATTTGACTCATGGTATGCACAAAACCCACAGCCCAGGAAAGCAACACAAAGCCTATCAGTGTTCTATAATTCATGATAGTTGTGTAGTGGAGAGGTTTACATATTGCAACATATCGATCGATTGCCATGAAAATAAGGAGAGTCATCTCACTACCTCCCAAAAAGTGTAGGAAAAACATCTGGGCCATGCAGCCCCATAAGGAGATGGTTTTCTTCTCCATGAACAAGTCTGTGATCATCTTAGGGACAGTAACAGTGGAAAGGGTCATGTCAAGAAAGGAAAGGTTGGCCAAGAGGAAGTACATGGGAGTGGAGTGCAAGTGGGAGTCAAAGGTTACCATCAGTATAATGAGAGTGTTTCCAGCCAAGATTGATGTATAAGCCAGGAAGAAGATCACAAAAAAGAAAATCTCAAGCTCCCAAGAACTGGTGAGTCCTAACAAAATGAACTCATTTAGCACAGAGTTATTCTTCATCTTCAAGTACTTGATATGTTTGAAGCTTGCAGAAATTCTGCAAAGGGAAGTATCTGAAAAAGAAACAGTTTAAGGTGAATTTTATATAATGATATGGAGACACATAGGAAATATTTTGATTTAATTAAGAAAATATTGCATATCAAAAGCTCTTTGAAATATATCTCAGGGTCTTATATAATGCCAGAAATATTTAAGACAGTGTATTATAAAAATTAAATCATAAAAATCAAGTGACAATCGGAATAAATTGACCTCAGCTTTGCTGCCATTTGAAATGAGGAGATATTACCAGATGATTTTTAAGTTTGCTTCCATTTGTACATCTATAACCCTATCTTTCTAATGATTACCCATAAGCTATCAATTTTTTTCAGTGAAAGGTGTAGAACTCACCACTTTTCTTTGAAAATGTCCAAATTAGTATGCCTAGTTAGACATACTTCTTGTCCAATGACTCTCATGTGTGGACCATAGACCCTTTGGCCTCTTGGAGTTATTGTTCAACATTTTCAAATAAATTTGAACACTAAGGAGTATTAGGATGACCTTTAGCTTTAATAGGTAGATTTTCAAAATGTTTAGATTTTAAGAAAAGGTCCTCATGTTTTTAAAAGTTCATACAAACCCTTAGCTACAGACTTATTATTATTAAATTTATCATTATGTAGAAGTAATCAACAGTATTTATTAATTTGCATTTATTCTGTAAATATTATATACATACTTGTCATCAATACCTGTTCTTTTTTTTTTTTTTTTTTTTGATTCACAGCAACTAGCAAGGTTGCTGGCACAAAATATACTCTAAATATATGTCCTTCCTCTAGGTAGTGACTAAGTGAGTTCTTTTTATTAGGATGACTATTTTTCTGCTTATGTAGAGTAGTTCATCTATGGGAGATATTGAAAGTTATGGTACCAGTTTTGTATTTTGTTATGTATGTTAGTACTCAGGTCCAGCTATCTCTTTTTCTTGAAAGCATTAGGAGAGGGTAGAACCTGACATAAAATATTTCAATCCAGGGTCCAAAACCAGAGACATGACAAAACAGAACAAAACAAAAAAACAAACTTCTAATACAATGAATAATTATCATGAGTTAGAAGTTTAAGAGTAAATACAGAAGAGAAAAACAACTCAAAATTAAATAATATTGGACCATAGGAAAGATAACTTTTTCGAAAGGGATCCAGACTGCAGAGTAGAAATTCATCAGAAGAAAAAATTAAAGTAGAATTATTGAAGAAAACATAAGGAAAATGAATAGCTTAGAAAAAAAGGTAAAAAAAAAATGTACCAACTAATAAATACTTTAAAAACAGAATGAAGCAAACAATGCAATAATTCAATAAAAAAACCAAGAAATATTAGACCAAATGAAAATATGGAAAAATACCTTGCAGTTCTACTATTAAAATGCAGGACATGTAGAAAAGGACAAGATGTCATTTAAGAACCATTAGGTTTCCTGGCAAATAAAATATGAACAAAGAGAATACCCAATTACCATATTTCAAGAAATTATAAAACTATTTCAGAATTATTAGTACCAAAGAAAAAATGAAAGTAGAATAATCTATCAGTTAATTCTCAATGGAAATCCAAATTGAAAATATGCAAAGATCTTACATAGTCAGAATCTAGCAGAAAAAAATACTGCAGAAGAAAAAACATATAGGGTCAAATACCAAGGAAAAACAGTTAAAATTACATTAGGTTATGGAATAATTGTGGTAAAGAAAAAAATACAGGAACAAAATATGCTAAAAAGCAAACAAAAAAATTTCTACACAAGTACAATATCCTGCAAAATAGTATAATCCTACAAGGGAAATGTAGACCTTGAAAAGAGATGAAAGAGACTGACAGAGACAGAGAGAGAGACTCAAAGAGGGATGGCAGATTATATAGTTAAAGATAAAGAAAGAAATGACAGGTATATAGATGCATACATTAAAGACAAATGTACATTTATATTGCTAGCTATAAATATAAATATAGCTTACACTTTCGTCCTAGATTTGTGCTTTTATTTGCTCTTGATGACCAAACTCCGTTACCAATGCATCGTCTTTGAAAAGTATAGTATCATAGAAGTACTTGGACCACTCATAGATTGCAATATGGATAGAGTCATACAGTTCATATGTAACCAAAGTAGGTCTGAAGTCAAGTTTTCCTGTCTCTAGCGTCAGCTCTGAAAGCTGTACAGCATGACGAATTGAGAAATTTTAAAGGTCTGAATCTTGATCAATTGCTTATGATTTAATAGAGATAAAGAGAGAAAGGTTCCTATAGAATGCTACTGTCTTAAATATTCAGTGAGGAAGAAAAGAAACTCAAACATAGTTGATTGTATTATGTTTTGTTAGTTTTAAGAGAAAAAAGGAGAGAGAAAAATGCATAAGGGAAAAGGCAAAAATGAGGAACCGCAGAATTTTTCAAAATTACAGTGGGTAGACAAAGAGTATACCAGCACAGATGTGAAGACGTGAAGGTTGAGGGAGAGGAATATCTCAGGAATCTCACTTTTATCTGCTGAACCAGGCAAAGAAAAATTCAATTCTTCTCAATCTCTCTCTCTCTCTCTCTCTCTCTCTCTCTCTCTCTCTCTCTCTCTCTCTCTCTCTCTCTCTCTCTCTCTTCTGTCTTACACACATACACACACAAACACCACATTTTACAGACACACTTGGAATTTGGTATATAAATTTATTAGGTTAAACAAAGAAATAGGAGGGAAAAAGAAAGAAGGTAGAGTAAATTTGAAAGGGAGGATAAAGTTGAGGATGTAATAGTAAATTTAAAAAAAGAAACTTCAGTTATAGAGAACAGCTCATGAAGAAGAAATTAAAAATAAGGTCACACTAAGAATCAGGAATCTAAATGTATACGGGATAAAGGCAAGGAAGGCTAAGGAGAGGATCAGACAACACTTTAAATTTATTAATGTTGACACTTTCCTTTTTTCTTTACCACTTTTTTGAAGAGAGAAAGGGGTAGCAGTAGAGGGAAAACAGAGAAAAATTCATATGATTTCATTATGATTAAGGGCAAAACATAGTTACAGTCATAACTCTGAATGTGACTAAGATACATTTACTGTAAGATAGATGAATGGATGAAGTCCTAACATGGAGTCAAAAAGTCCTGGGTTCAAATGCTTTCTCAGACATTTGCCAGTTGTGTTACCATGATCAAGACATTTAGTTTCTCTCAGTTTCAAATGACTCATTAGTAAAATGAAGATAATAACCTATCTCATGGGGTTGTTGTGAGGATCAAATAAGAAAACCTATATGTGGTGCTTTGCAAACCTTAAGGATATTATAAAAACTAGTGATTATTAATATGAAGGGCTTTAAACACTAAACAAATGAGATTATATTTGTTCCCACACGTGAAAGAGAACCTATAAAGTGTACAAAGTGAGGAAATAATAAAGTCTGATAAGAGATTTAGGAGAATTGTTTTAGAAGCTATTTGATATATGGATGGAAATAAATTCAGAAAATATTTTAGAGGTAATACTGAAAGCATTTGACAACTGATTAGATATTAATAGGGGAGTGAATAAAGATGAGTAAAAAAATAGTTCTCACATTGCCAGTCTTAGCTACTAGGTGACTGAGAAAAAGATTACAGAAATTCACATGGGGAGTTGAAAGGAATGATAAGTCAGAAATGGAGAATGACTCATGCAAAGAATAAATGCAAAGGAAGAAATGATGAGATTGGGAAATAGGAAATGTTTTCCCCCACTCTTAACTTCCGTCCTAAACCTGTCATCTTTGAATGACAAATGTAAATCTAGGCAATTCAATTACTAAGTGTGTGTAAAAATTTGTTTCATGGCTCTAATATAACATGTATAACATAACAATGACCATTCAACTTACCACATTCAGATGAAGAAATCAAAGAACAAGTTCTTCAATGAGACACAGACATAATGAAGATGATGTGTTTTCTGGGGCTACGAGAATAAACATATGTGAACTCTCTAGCACGCAGGAGGAAAAAAAATAGAAACAGTTAGATAATAATGAGCATAGAAGAGTGAAGAACAAATTCACAGGGGAATTATTCCAGAGCTATGCTGATTTTACCTAGGTTTCAAGGGAAAGATTTCTTATATGGTCATTAATGTGGGCACAAATTTCACCAAAAGATAGACATATTTTCTCTCTGAATTTGCTCCAGAAAAAGTTAATCTGTGTAACACATTCAAATATAAAAGTGAATGTTCATAGAAAAGAGACTGAAATGGAAGCTTTCTTTTGTAGACATAGAGAACTTCACTAAAATCCTTACAATTTCCTTAATTTAATTGGTATAATCATCATCCTGACCACAGAGGATTCAAATGTTGAAGTTGTCCTTGTTTACTACCTCTCTTTTGCCCTCTGTGATCATTCTATTTCAATATCTGCTGACTCCACATCTTCTTGCCATTAATACTGCTATGACTCTAGTTCATTCCCTGATCAACTAGACTATGTTAATATC
The DNA here is from genome assembly GCA_023548195.1 of Bettongia penicillata ogilbyi. Lineage (NCBI taxonomy): Eukaryota > Metazoa > Chordata > Mammalia > Diprotodontia > Potoroidae > Bettongia > Bettongia penicillata. Next base: position 1,527,514 of record JAJHZJ010000051.1, on the reverse strand, counting down.
CTTCTAATATGTCTATTTCCCTGAAGTCTCTTCCCTATACAATCCATCCTCCAAACTGTCACCAAGAAGATCTTCTTATCACTAATAGCCAGAATAATAGCTCAGAGTTTAAAGAGATACAGGTTGATGCTGGGATTATTTTTTTGTTTGTTTGTTTAATATAAATTTTTTATTTAACGTTTTACATTCATTTTCACAAAATTTTGGGTTCCAAATTTTCTCCCCTTTTCTCCCCTCCCCCAACCCTAATACACCAAACATTCTAATTTTCCCTATCACCAATCTGCCCTCTCTTCTATCATCCCGCCCTTCTATTGTCCCCATCTTCTCTTTTGTCCTGTAGGGCCAGATGATTTTCTATTCCCCATTAACTGTATTTCTTATTTCCTAGAAGCAAGAACAATACCAAACAGTTGTTCCCAAAACTGTAAGTTTCAAATTCTCCCCATCCCTCCTGCCCCACCCATTCCCTTTGGGAAGGCAGGCAATTCAATATAGGCTATATCTGTGTAGTTTAGCAAATGACTTCGATAATAGTCGTGTTCTGTAAGACTAACTGTATTTCCGTCCATCCTATCCTGCCCCCCCCATTGTTTCCATTTTCTCTTTTGATCCTGTCCCTCCCTGAGTGTTGACTTCAAATTGCTCCCTCCTCTCATTGCCCTCCCTTCCATCATCACCCCCACCTTGCTTATCTGCTTCTCCCCCACTTTCCTGTATTGTAAGATAGGTTTTCATACCAAAATGAGTATGCATTTTATTCCTTCCTTTAGTCGAATGTGATGAGGGTAAACTTCTTGTTTTTTTTCTCAGCTCTCCTCTTTTACCCTCCACTAAAATGTCTCCTGCTTCCCTCTTAAATGAGATATAATTTACCCCATTCCATTTCACCCTCTTTCCTCCCACTACATTTCTCTCTCACAATTTCCCTTAATTTATTTTAAGATATGGTCCCATCCTATTCAATTCACTCGGTGCTCTCTGTCTCTGTGTATGTGTGCATGTGTGTATGTGTGTGTGCATGTGTGTGGTCCCACCAACTACCCAGATACTGAAAAGTATTAGGAGTTACAAATATTGTCTTTCCATGTAGGAATGTAAACAGTTCACCTTTGGTAAGTACCTTATGACTTCCCTTTGCTGTTTACTTTTTCATGCTTCTTCTCATTCTTGTGTTTGAAAGTCAAATTTTCTTTTCAGCTTTGGTCTTTTCATCAAGAATACTTAAAAATCCTCTGTTTCTCTGAAAGACCATATTTCCCCCTGAAGTAGTATACTCAGTTTTGCTGGGTAGGTGATTCTTGGTTTGAGTCCTAGTTCCTTTGACTTCTGGAATATCCTATCCCATGCCTTTTAATCCCTTAATGTAGAATCTGCTAGATCTTGAGTTACCCTGATTTTATTTCCACAATACTGGAATTGTTTCTTTCTAGCTGCTTGCAATATTTTCTCCTGGACCTGGGAATTCTGGAATTTGGCCACAATGTTCCTAGGAGTTTCTCTTTTTGGATTTCTTTCAGGCAGTGATCGATGGATTCTTTCAATACTTATTTTGCCCTCTGGTTGTAGAATGTCAGAGCAGTTTTCCTCAATAATTTCATGGAAGATGATGTCCAGGCCCTTTTTTTGATCATGACGTTCAGATAGTCCCATCATTTTTAAATTGTCTCTCCTGGATCTATTTTCCAGGTCAGTTGTTTTTCCAATGAGATATCTCACATTCTCTTCCATTTTTTCATTCTTTTGTGATTTCATGGTTTCTCAGAAAGTCATTAGATTCCATCTGTTCCATTCTAATTTTGAGAGAACTATTATCTTCAGTGAGCTTTTGAACCTCTTTTTCCATTTGGCTAATTCTGCTTTTGAAAGCATTCTTCTCCTCATTGGCTTTTTGAACCTCTTTTGCCAATTGAGTGAGCCTATTTTTCAAGGTGTTATTTTCTTCACCATTGTTTTGGATCTCCTTTAGCAAGGTATTGACCCGTTTTTCATGCTTTTCTTGCATCTCTCTCATTTCTCTTCGCAGTTTTTCCTCCACCTTCTAACTGGATTTTCAAAATCCTTTTTGAGCACTTCCATAGCCTGAGCCCACCAGACATCCACCTGGGATGTCTGGGAAAGAGAGGCCTCGACCTCCACGTCTTTCCCTGATGATAAGAATTGTTACTCGTCATCAGAATTGAAAGGTGGGAACATCTGTACCCCATCAAAGTAGCTTTCTATAGTCTTATATTTCTTCCCTTTTCTGGGCATATTCCCAGCCAGTTACTTGACTTCTGAGATTCCTGTCTACCCCCGCCTAGATCTGCCCAGCTAGTGCTTGGGGTCTGAGATTCAAATGCTGTTCCCCAGCCTCAGGGCTTTCCGTGGTGGGCACGGCTGCTATTCAATGTCAGCTTAAGTTCTGGTGCTCAGGTGGTGGCAGGGGCGTCTCTCAGGCTCAGTTCCCTCAGGGGGTTTATGCAGTGATCTTCAGTAAAAGATCTGAGGTCGTGCTTGCCCTGGGAGTCCCGGGACGCCGCTGCCTGTGCTGCTGCCTACCAAAGGGGCCTGAGTTATGGAGACACCCCTCTCACCTCTCGGCCAGCCCAGAAGTCTCTCTCACTGACCTGTAGTGCCTTTGGGTGGAGGGACCTTCCCGGCCACTGGAGATTCTGTCCCTGAAGCCTGCTTGTATCTGCTCCTCTTGGGGTTGTGTGGCCAAGGTAAGGCAGGCATGGGCTTTGCTGTCGAGTGTGCGATGGACCTTTGTGGTCGGTTTTTTATGGCTCTCTTTAAATGAAATCTCCTACACTTTGCTGCTGTGTGGCTTCCACTGCTCCAGAATTTGTGGAGAGTTCTTTTTACAGGAAATTTATGGACTGTGGGTTTTGGAGCTAGCATATGTGAGTCTTTCTACTCTGCCATCTTGGCTTCTCCACCCTAGTGTTTCAATTTTTGCAAAATGTTTTAAAAATACCTGATTTGATCCCCACAGAAATTCTGTGAGATGAGTGGTATTATTCCTACATTACAGAGAAGAAGCTCAAGCCAAGTTAAGTTGTTAATAAATTGATAAAATTTGCTTGGCTAGTAAATTTCTGAGGTCACATTACAGCTTGAGTTTTATAGCCTCTAGCTCTGTCATTCTTTTTACGGTACCACCTAACTACATATAGGAAAATTTTTATTTAACCTGAGAGAAAATAGAAAGGACACTCATAAAGTCAAATATTTATGTATTCCCTTCTCCTCCACAGACTTAGACAGTCCTCTCATCTTTAACTTTTGCTCTTGGCATGAAAATCAAAAAAAGGAAGGAAGTAGGCTTCATTAGAAATCTAAATAGCCCTTGTATCCCATAGTAGGCACTTAAATGCTTGCCAGTTGATTGAACTCTCCAATATTGCAGACTTACAATGAATAAAAGTGTCAAGTACTCCAGAAAAAGAGTCTACTCTTTCTTTCCATGAAGTTATGCAGACCACATGACTCACAACAGTGTTGAAAAACAAGTACTGTGTTTACTTTTCCACATTTTGTCTCAATCGTCTCCTGTTATGCCTCTGTTAGATGAGGCTGTCAGGTGATGCAGGAGATAAACTGCAAGGTCTGGAGTCAAAAATACCCGAGTCCAGATATGGTTTTGAACACTTAGTGCGATGAAACCCTGAGTAAGTCACAACTTCAAGTTGGCAAGCTGTAAAATGAGGGTCTTAGCATCTACTTTCCTTGATGGTTGTGAGGAATAAATGAGAAAATATTTGTAATGTGCTTAGCAGAATGCCTTGCACATACTTGGGGATCAATAAGTGCCTATTCCCTTCTTTAACTTTGACTCCCTATTGATCTAGGGCTTTCAGCACTTGATCCAGGAAATCCTCTACTTTGTCGTTCAGTCATAAGAAATGTATGAAATCAATACATAATAATGGAGTGAGAGGGAACATGATAGGAAGCTAAGCACAAATGCAGAAATGGCAAAATGAGCTCTTATATGAGGGAGAAAGCCTGAGAAGTCAGTTTGACTTAAGAAAATAAGTACCTGAGTGAGAGCAAGTTATAATCATTTTAGAAAGAGAGGCTGGAAATTTGGAAAACCCCATAAAACTTGAAATTGAAAATATTTGGAAGAATCCCATGAAGGACGCTAATATGCTATTGGTAGGATTGCCATTTTTTTAGACTATTATGGAAAACATTTTAGAATTTTATCTTAAATGTCATTAAATCACTTGTGTCCTCTGACCATACAATTCAGTGACCAGCATATACCCCAAAGATATACCCCAGCATATACCTCAAAGCCATAGGAAAAAGATGCATATGTATAACCACTCTTTTGTTGTAAAAACTATCCTTCAACTGGGGAATTAATGAATAAAAATTGATGTATAAATACGACAAAATATGAATGTACTAAAAAAGTGATAAATGTTAAAATTCACAGAAATTTGAGATAACTTTAATGAACTGATGGAGAGTAAAATCATGAGAACCAGGAGAATAGTTAACATGTGCCATGAACGTAGGTCAGTGGGTAGAGTGCTAGAGTTGGAGTCAAGAAGAAAACAGTTCAAATCTTCACCGGGATATATACTAATTTTTGACACTAAGTCACAGCCTCTCTCTGATTCAGTTTTCTCAACTATAAAATGAGGGAAATAGTAGCACCTATGTCACAGGGTTGTTGCAAGGATCAAATGAAACAATATAGGTGGAATTCTTCTCCAACTTAGAAGCATTATATAAAAGCTAAGTATTACTGTAACTACAATTATTAAAAGGAACATGTTTTAAAGATGTCACAACTTTAATTAGTGCAGTGAAAAATCATGACAAGAAAAATGAATGATTATCTATTATGAAGAGAGATGATGCACTAGAAATTTAAAATTCAACATGTATTTTTTTATGGTGACCAGATAATCCAACAATCTTGCAGGAATTTCAAGTACATTCTTCACCTACCTCCCTGTTAAGTGTTACATGCATATATGGAGGAAGTAAAAAAGGTGAAAGGAGTGAGCACCAGTCTTCCTAAATACATCTCAGACAACAAATCAATTCTTGGGGAAAAAAATGATGAATGTCTCACTTTGCTCTGATTTGGAGATCTTATTTTGATTCAGGCAGAATACAACTTTTGTACATAACTTCTTTATTAACCTGGCATATTATCCATGCCACCATAGCTTTCCCTTTTGAACCGAGCATCTCCTTTGAAAGGTTAGTTCCTTGGAAGCACAAATAGTCTTTTGGCTTTCTTTGTATCATGAGTTTGTAGCACAGTGTCAGGTGCACAGTAGGTTTTTAATATGTTTATTGACTGGTGCACTCACTTTCAGTAGGCTTCTCATCCTCACACTTGCAGGACCCAAATACTCACTCCTTTCTCAGATTCTTCCTCAACAACCTTTCTCCTGTAAAATCGGATCTGAGGAATTCACTATAGTATAGGAAGTTCTAAGGGGTTGTTATTTCCAGCACACAATTAGAAAATACCTGGGCATCAGGGTTTCAAACTTTTATCTGGGGATATCTTTCTTGAAGGAATTAATGAAACCAATGTTTTCTAAAGACTGATCAGGCAACTCTCATGGTTATAGTAGAGAAAGTGACTCTTGACTATTCACTTTTTTAAAAATGTGGCATTTTTTCTACTTTATATAATCTAGAATACTTATTTTAATGCTTCTCCACTGAGTGTCAGAACATCTGCTTCTCTTGTTTCTCTTATTCATACTTCCAATAACTCACCTTTATTTTATCCATCCGTTCTTACCTATACTCTTGCAAACCCAAATCTTTATTATTGCAAGTTGCTTTTATAAAGATTTTTTTTTCCATTCAGTGGATAGAACACTGGGCCTAGTGTCAAGATTACCAACCTCAGACACTTCATATTTGTGTGACCCTGGGCAACTCACTTTAACTCTGTTTCCCTTAATCCACTGAAAAGGAAATGGAAATCATTCCAATATCTTTGCCAAGAAAACCTCATTGGCACCATATGGTTCATATGGTCACGAAGACTTGGATATAACTGAATAACTGAAGAACATCATAATATAAGAAGGCACTAGAAAAAAATACATAAAATAGAAAATGACAATTGTTATACTTTAAAAGGCAAATTCTGTTATATAATTTTCCATAAAAAAGAGAGGAAATTTGAAATTATTTTAAGTTTAGATCTAGGAAAACCTTAAAGATCAAGATCTGAGGAATTTGGCATAGTATAGAGAATAATCAAGAGGTATTAATTGCACCAACAATTAGGAAACATTTGGGCAACAAGGTTTTTGAACGTCTTTCTGAGGACATTTTTTCAAGAAAGAAGTCATCAAACCAAGTGATCTACAAATGATGGGGATTTCCATCCATCCCAATGATGAAATCCTGTAGACAGCTTGGTCTTTCCACCTAAACCAAAGCTAAATTCCCTGATATGTGTGTCTCCTCACAATGAATAAAGTTTCAATTTTCAGTTTATTTGTCCAGATTTTAGTACAGTTCTTTGGACATAATAATTGTGTAATACATGATTTTTCATTCATCATTCATTCCTTCCCCATTGATGTTTTGTGTCCAATCCACACTAGGAAGCCTTGGAGATACCAAGGCTTGATTGTAGTGAAATTAATTCTGCTGAGTATTAGTTCATGTTTTGAAAGTGGTTTCTGGTTACTGAACTTTGTATTTTCACATCATGGAAGGCAACTTTACTCTAACATAAAATGCTCCTTATAAGCATTAAAAACATACCATGAGCCAGATATACAAGGGCATTATTCGTGACCTTAACTTTAGTTTTCTTTAGGATCTGTGTGAGGTTTGTTTTTTTTTTTTTTTGAGGGGTTAACAATCACTTTAATCAAGCACATGAATCATTCACTTAGTTCAGAGGGAAAAGTCAGCACCCTGAACTTCAGAGAAAATACAGAGAAACCAAAATCAACAGACATGGCTTCCTACTGTCTGACTGAGATAAGCAAAACATACAACATAGATCAACAGATAGATTCAACTGTCTGACCATTACGTACATACAAACATCTGGGTTTTCAAAGCCCCGGGAGTTCCTTAGTGGCTACCCAGAATCTCATCTGGCCAAATAAACACTTTGAAAGAGCATGCCCCAAAGTACAACTTCACTTCAGAGTATTTACACCTTTTTTAGAGCCAAAGGGCATCACAACCCTTGAGAACAAGTGCCTCATGAACAAAAGGTGTGGGACTTCCTAGAAATCTTTTCTAATCAAACTCCCCTTAATGGACAACCTCATTAATGGGTGGGGATCTTCCCATTAAGAAGCAAAATTATAGTAACAATAAGCAAAATTGCAATATCCATTCTGTCAGCGTTGGGAATACAATAAGAAAAAGACTGTCTCTGCTCAAAATGAACTTAAATACAATTGTTGTTGTTCAGTTATTCCAATCATGCCTGATTCTTCATGACCCCATTTGGTGTTTTCTTGGCAAATATATTGGAGTGGTTTGTAATTTCCTTCTCTAGTTCATTTTATAAATAAGGAAACTGAGGCAAAGAGAGTTAAGTGATTTGCCTAGGATCACACCACCAGTGTCTGAGGCCAGATTTGAATTCAGGAAGATAAGTCTTCTTGCTTTTATCCCTGTGCAATGGAGCTCCATTAGAGGTGACTGGCAGAAAACAATACTCAATTATCTCAAATATTTGGGATACATACATTAATTTTACAAACAAGGAGAACACCCTTGAGGGAGCAGATGATAAACATTTTCATCTGTATTCATCTTCTTAAGCTTTTTCATCAGCATCTCTGCCAGATTCTTATATAGTACATTGAGTTAGAAATGTAATATCTAACTTCAGTAATATCAATGCTGAGAATAGATCCCTGTAAAAATGTTAGCAAATCTGTTTCATTTCACGTCTATTTGTCATTCCCTTAGTCATGGCCTGATTTAACTTGATCTCATACCAGAATCTTTCCTGAATCCTCTCTTTCTTAATTGCTTTTCCTTGTATTATGAAGCAATACTGTACATGATCTTTGACCACCCTCCTCAAAGGTTTTGCAAATGAGTTTGTACTTTAATTTAATGTTACTTTTACTGCTGCACCTTTCTGCGTGTCAAGGAGATCAAGTTTTTACTGTCATCAGGCATTTTTTTGTGCTTTTTTAGTCTCTTCTGTATGGTTTCTATTTTGAGTTAAGAAATGTCGTTACTAGCAATTTGGAACTCTGGCAAATATATGTGTTTGTATCCGTACACACAGAAACATACACACACACACACTCACACACACACACACACACACACACACACACACACACACACACATATATATATATATATATATGCATATATATATGAATGTGTGTATTCTTTGAACTAACAGTACCACTCACTACTGGTCTGTGCTCAAACTAGATCAAAGAAAAATAAAAAGAACCTATTTGTAACAAATGTGTATAGCATTGTATATAGGAAATTGCCACCAAGAGTAGGGACATTGCAGGGAAAAAATATCTACCCATATTCATGTCAGTTCCACGCAGGAGTGCATTGTCAACTTGCATTCAGTCAGGCTTAAAGTCTGCCTGGTGTCAGTAGGGAAACTGAGTCAGGAGAATCCTACCTGAGCCAAAGCTGAACAGCCCCTCTCCTACCCTTCCCATGATATCACCTTTTGCAGTTCATACCATCATCTCACAGACTTACTGGCATCATGGAATGGAGACTCAGACCTCCTTTCCTGCTATCCATATCTGGCGTTAGACTCAGAAAAATAGTCACTTAATAGTCCCACAGCATCTAAAAATAGCAAGTTCCAATAACCAGGTTTCAAATATGATTATAATTCCACTTTGGCTAAGGAACAACTTTTGCGGCAAGCCTTAAGTGGCTTACATGCCTTTCTATACATGTTCTAGTTCCTGATTAAATAACATTCATAAAATCAAATTTACCATTAAACCTCAACTTTTCCATCCATACCAAATTTTACTCGAGGTTACCATCCTCTAAGAAATCTAGAACAAAAATATTTTCCCCAAAGTAAAGATGTCATTGATTGATTCTCAGTAACTAATTCAGTCAATTGCTTTAATATAATTGCTTTTACATCACTTTGCAATATGTTCCTTTTTTCTCCCCATCACTCCCCTTCCCCCACTTTCCAATACTTTGCATTCTGATTGCTTCTTCTCTCAATGTACCCTCCATTGAATCACACCCAACCCTTCCCTTATCCCATCTTCTCTTTTCTTGTGCAAGATAAATTTCTATACCCCATTACCTGTGTTTTTTATTTCCCAAGTTACATGCAATAAAAACTCTCAACATTCTTTGCTAATACTTTCAATTCCAACTTCTCTCCCTCCCCAATCCCACTGAGAAGGCAAGCAATTCAATACAGGTTAAATATGTGTCGTTTTGCAAAAGACTTCCATCATAATCATGTTGCATAATACTAACTATATTTCCCTCTATCCTACTCTATCCTCCTTTATTTTTTCCCCTGACTTGACCTTGTTCCTTCTCTAAAGTGTTATTTCTAGTAATTTCCTTCTCCTATTTACCTTCCTTTCTATCATTCCCCTCACCCCCCTTTTTGCCTTCTCCCCTACTTTCCTGTGGTGTAAGATAGATTTTCATATCAAATTTAGTGAGCATGTCATTTCCATCTTCAGCCATATGTGGAGAGAGTAGCTTCACTTTTACCCTCTCCTTTTTTCCCTTTTGTCCCTTATTGAACAAGACATTTCCTATGTCTTTTATGACTTATAGCTTGCCCTGTTTCACTTTTTCCTTTCTCCTCCCAGTATTTTCCTCCCTCACCTCTTAATTTTTATTTTATTTTATTTTTTGAGTAGGAATATCATCTCCTCTGATTCAACACAACCTGTACCCTCTGTCTATATATGTGTATGTGTGTGTGTATGTGTGTGTGTATCTCCAATCTCTCCATCTACCCAAATTCTGAGAAAAGATTCAAGAGTTATAAATATTTTCTTTGCATGTACTAATGTGAACAGTTCAGATTTAGAAAGTCTTTTATGATTTTTCTTTCATGTTTATCCTTTCATGCTTCTCTTGATCCTTGTACTGGAAAGTCAAATTTTCTATGCATATCTGGTCTTTTCCTCAATATGAATGCTTCAAAGTCCTTTATATCATCGAATGATCATTTATTCCTTTGAAGTATTATGCTCAGATTTGCTGGATAGGTGATTCTTGGTTTCATTCCCAGTTCCTTGGACCTCTGGAATATCCCATTTTAAGCTCTTTGATCCCTTAATTTTGAAGCTGCCAGATCCTGTATTATCCTGATTGTATTTCCACAATACTCAAGTGATTTATTTCTAACTGCTTCCGGTATTTTCTCCTTGATCTGGGAACTCTAAAATTTGGCCACAATATTCGTAGGAGTTTCTCTGTTTGGGTCTCTTTCTGGAGGTGATTGGTGGTTTCTTTCAATATTTACTTGCCCTCTGGTTCTAGAATATCAGGGTAGTTTTCCTTGATAATTTCATGGAAGATGATGTCTACTCTCTTTTTTGATCATGGCTTTCAGCTAGTCCCATAATTTTTAAATGGTTTCTCCTGGATCTATTTTCCAGGTCAGTTGTATTTTCAATGAGATGTTTCACATTATCTTCCAATTTTTCAAACGTTTGGTTTTGTTTTTTCACTGCATGGTTTGTCTCATAGTCGTTAATTTCCCTGAATTCAATTCTGTCTTTCAAGAAATTATTTCGTTCATTGAGCTTTTGAACCTTTCCCTCCATTTGGCTGATTCTGCTTTTTAAAGCCTCCTTCTCCTCCTTGGCTTTTTGGACCTCTTTTTCCAATTGAGTTAGCCTCCTTTGAAAGTTATTATTTTCTGCAACATATTTTTTGCTTCTCCTTCAGTAACCTGCTAACCCGTTTTTCAAGCTCTCATATTGCCTGGGCTCAATTTAAGTCCCTTTGGAGTCCCTGGACACAGGGCCCTTGACTTCCTCTGACAGTATGCCTGGTTCCTTATCTGAAAAGATGGTGGGAGACACCTGTTCACCAAGAAATTAACTTTCTGTGGTCTTATTTTTTTTTTCCTTTTTGGGGGAATTTTCCCTGTCAGTTACTTGACTTCTATGTTGCCTCTCCAAAACCACTTTGCCTCCAGTTCCGCCAAACCAGCACTGGGTACTGAGATTCAGATGACCTGCTCCGTTCCCTCAGGGGCTTTAGGCAGGGACAAGGTTGCTATTCAGTATGAGATTAAGATCAGCTGCTCAGGTGGGGGATGGGCTGCCACACAGGTCCCAGTTCCCTCAGGGTCTTTAAGTTGAGGTCTTCAACAATGGATGAAGGCTTATGCCTGCCTTGGGAGCCCCTGGTCAGCTGCTCACTCCCCTGTTGCCACCTGAGGAGTCCTGAGTTATGGGGACACCCTGCTCCTTTCTCGGCCAACCGAAAAAACCCTCTCACTGACTTTTGGTGCCTGTGTGTTGAGAGACCTGCCCTGCTGCTGGAGATCCTTTTCCTGAAGCCTGCTGATTGCTGCTTCTCCAGGTTCTGCGGGGCCAAGGCCGGGCTGGGTTCTGTTCTGGGTCCAGTGAGACAGACCTTTCCTTTTGGTCTTTCAGGTCACTTTGCGCTAGAAATCTCCTCCACTCCATTGTTATGTGGTTTCTGATGCTCTAGAATTGGTTGAGAGTTCTTCTTTACAGGTATTTTATGGACTGTGGGGTAAGAGAGAGTGTATGTGCGTCTTTCTACTCCACCATCTTGACTGTGCCCTGGATCTGTGTAAGTTGAGTAAACAATTTGGCTGATGTTTCTTCTTTAGTGTTACTGTGACAAAATATAGCTCCATTCTGACCTGAGTATGGACTAATGCAGATTTAAGGGATTTTGGTTTCATTCAGAAGGATAAGGGTGTGTGTGTATGTGTGTGTGTGTGTGTGTGTGTGTGTGTGTGTGCGTGCTTGTCTGTCCGTGTCTGTGTTTGTAGGTGAATATCATGTCATTGTGTGCATTGAAATATGAGGTTTTGGATCACATCACAGTACTGACCATTTTGAATTCTGGGCACACCCTTTGTCTGAGATAATTTTCACTATTCACAAAGCTTCTCTTCTGCATAGCAGAATGGTGAGGTAGGGTATTGGACCTGGAGAAAGGAAGACCTGAGTTCAGCTCCAGACTCAGACACTTACTAGCTATGTGACCATGGGCAAGTACTTTACCTCTACTTAACTCAATTTCTTCATCTAGAAAATTGATATAGCAATAATACCAACCTTTCAGTGATGTTGTGAAGATAAAGGGAGATGATATTTTAAAAATATTTTTCAAACCATAGAGAACTATATAAAACCTAAGTATTATTATTTCATGTGATATACAGAGTTGCAGTACCCTTACTCTCTATGCAGTTACCTGGCATGCTTTGCACCTTCTCGTGTCTCTATATACTTGTACTTTTAGTGTAGTATTTCCAAACCTAACCTTAGATTCCCAAAATGGCTCTATAATTCAAATCCCGATGAGAAGCAGGAAGATTTATAGAGTGTTCCTTTGTAGTTTTCAAATTGCTTTAGAAATATTATTTCCTTTGATTCTCACAACATCCCTGTGGGGCTAAAACTATTATAAACAATTATTATCCCTATTTTACTGATAAGGGAACTGGTTTTCACAGAGATTGAATTGGTTACTCAGAGTCACATAGTACTAAAGAAGGATTAATCTGACTATAATCCATCAGGTACTCCATGATAACACAATAAGTTAGGTGATCTTTGACTCCCAACTGCACTCTATCCTCATGTATTTCCTCCTGCCCAATCTCTCCTTTCTTAAATGACTATTTGACTATTACTGTCCCCAAGATGATGACAGATTGCCTTAATGAACTGAAAACCATCTCCTTATGAGGTTGCATGGCCCAGATGTTTTTCTTCCCCTTCTTGGGGAGCAGTGAAATGACTCTCCTTATATGCTTGGCAGTTGATTGCTAAGTTGCAATATGTGAACCTTTCCACTACAGAACTATCATGAACTATCGAGCACTGATAAGCTTTGTATTGCTTTCCTTGGCTGTGGGTTTTGTGCACACCATGAGATAAATGGCCTTTCTTGTAAACCTGCCATTCTGTCATCCCAAAGTGTTTAACAATGATTTTTGTGACTTTCCTCTGGTGAGCAAGCTTGCCTGCACTGACACCTATGTCCTGGACCTGCTTGTTATTGCTGACAGTGGGCTTTTCTTGTTTATTCTCTTGCTTATCTCTTACACTGCCATCTTGGTCACTGTCCACCATTGCTATTCAGGAGGGTTCTCCAGTGCTATGTCTACATTGTCTTCTCACATCACAGTGATAACTGTATTCTTTGGGGCATGGATTTTCATGTATGGCTCACCATTCAGTAGCTTTTCAGTGGACAAATTTCTCTCAGTGTTTTTACTCAGTTGTTACTCCTCTCAAGATGATTCTAATCATATACACCTTGAGAAATCAGGTGATAAAGGCAGCTGTGATTGGACTGAGAAACCGACATGTCAGTTCAAGGCAGGCTTTATAGATAACTTTCATGATAGTAACAATAATGATTAAAACACAGTCAAGATAAATCCCTTTACAAAAATGACCTATTGTGGGGGACAGAGCCAAGATTGCACATTAGAAAGACAACTATACACTAGCTGTTCCCCCACCACCCCACACCCATAAAATACCTGGACAAAATGACTCTCAAGAAATTCTAGCTAAACAGAAGTGACAGAATGAGGAGTGAGGGAGATTTTCAGCCCAAGGTAGTCTGGAAGAACGACAAGAAAAGTCTATGTGGAGTGGAGCACAGCCCAGCCTTGACCACATTGCACAGGGAGGAATAGGAATAGAACAGGCGTCAGGGGCAGAATCTCTAGCAGCAGTGGAAGTTTTCAGACCCCTCAAAACACAAACGCCAAAGGCAGCTTCAAAAGTCAGTGAGAAACCTTTTTCACCAGGGTGACAAGAGAGAAGGGCCCACCCCTAGTCCTGGCCCCAGGCAGCACCTGCAGAGGTAGCAGCAACCATAACACCGTCCATTTTTGAAGCCCTTAGCCCAAAGACCCTAGGATAATTGGGCCCCTGAACTGAGTTTCAGGCCTGAGTGGTGCCCTGAACTACACCTAAAGCCCCTAGGGGAATTGAGCAGTTAATCTCAGTCTCAGCCAGGAGCCCAGAGTGGAAGTGAGGAAGAGCTGGTGATAGATGTAGAGAGGGAATTTTACTACTCACAGATTCTGGGTGGAGAAGTTCTTGGTTGCTCCCAGACCAGTGCACAGGTCAGGACAAGAGTTAACTCCTCTCTCTTGATTGTGCCACTTTAGAGGAACTGAGAACTTGCAGGTCCCCAGAGTATACACTCTTCTTGACAAAGGACTCAAAAGTCAAGTAACTGGCTGGGGAAATGCTCAAAAAAGGGAAGAGAAAGTAAGACTATAGAAAATTACTTTCTTGGTGAAAGGGTATTTTTTTCCCACCCTTTTGGGTGAGAAATAACAATGTCATACCATCAGAGGAAGTCAAGGATTCTGCATCCAAAACAGTCAAAATAAATATACAATGGTCTCAGGCCATGGAAGAGATCAAAAAAGGATTTTGTAAATCAAATGAAAAAGGTGGAGAAAAAATTGGGAAGAGAAATGAGAGTGATGGATGAAAATCACAAAAAAGTGGATCAACAGAATGCTGAAGGAGACCCGAAAAATGCTGAAGAAAATAACACTTCTAAAAATAGGCTAGCTCAATTGGCAAAAGAGGTCCAAAAAGCCAATGAGGAGAAGAATGCTTTAAAAAGCAGAACTAACCAAATGGAAAAGGAGCTTCAAAAGCTCACTCAAGAAAATAATTCTTTAAAAACTAGAATGGAGCTCTTGGAGCCAAGATGGTGGAGCAAGAGCAACTATTCACCTAAGGTCTTAGAGAAACTCCTGCAGATACCTCTAAAATCTGAATCTGACCAAAGTTTGGAGGTGCAGAATCCAATAGGAGACAGACAATGGCAGATGCACAGCCCAGGACAGATTGGAAGGTCAACAACAAGAATCTGTTCCACGGGGTGGAGGACCACACAGCACACAGTACATAGTGCAGCCTGTCGCACTCTTGACAGGGCTGAGGAGGAAAGCCCCAGCAGTCTGAAAAATTGGCAGCACAGAGGGATAACAGCTCAGATCCACAGTCCAGTAGAGCCACGAGAGTGATAGCTGTGGAAGGAACCCCAGGTATCTGCTGCAGCTGTGCCTGAGATTTTCAACCTGCAGATTAAATGTCTGTATGTCACATACGTGGATTTCCTGGGAACCAAAATGGCAGAGTGATTAGCAAATGCTCTCCTCCTGTTGACTTTGAAAGAACCATAAAATATATCCCCCGAAATATCCTGATTTAGTGAGATCAGCAGAAAGGACAAACAGTCTTGCAGCACCTGAGGTTAGGAAAATCACTAAGGAGTATTCCTCTTCCTGGGGCATGGGACAGAGCCACAGGGGGTGGAGCCCCCTACCAACACGAGGACCCAGGTGCCTTAGCATTCCAGGGGAAACGGGAAGACACTACTGTAGCCAGGATCACCAAGCACTGAGTTTCACTTTTCTCTAGCTCAGCTGAGGAGTTCTCCCATGACTAGAACACCTCTCACTGATATTTAACAAGCTAGATTGAGGGCTTATCAGGGGAAACACAAACAGAACTCACCTACCTTTGGGATCTCATGCCAGCAACCTAAGCATCAGGTTCTTGAGCTTCTAACTGAAAGAATCAGAGGCCACAACACACAAAACCTCACCATCATGAGTAAGAAGCAAAGGAGGAAAGAAAAGATCGTAGAATCTTTCTGTGGGGATAAGGACCAAAACATGTGTACCAGGGAGGTCAGTACTGAGACTGGACTCCCATCTGAACATTCAGAGGGACTATGAACTGATCACATGAACAAAGAGCACTATTGGAAGAGCTGAAGAAGGAAATACAAGAAAAACTGCCCAATGATTTTTAAAGTATGAAAAAAAGATTTCACTGAAGAGAACACCTACTAAAAAGGAAAATGGAAGAAATGGAAAAGGATGCACAAAACCTAACTGGGAAAACTGGACAAATGGAAAAGGGAGTACAAAAACTAACCGGAGAAAATATTTCCTTCAAGGAAATAATTGAACAGATGGCAAATGACATACAAAAGTTAACTGAAGAAAACAATTTTATGAAAATTAGAACTGGGCAAGTAGAAGCTAATGACTCTATTAGACGTCAAGAATCAGTCAAACAAATTCTATAGAATGAAAAGACAGAAGAAAATGTACAATATCTAACTGGAAAAACAACTGACCTTGAAAAAAGATCCAGGAGCCTGGACAGTATCTTCCAAGGTTATCAAGGAAAACTACTCGGAAGTGCTTGATCCAGAGGGCAAAATAGTCATCTAAAGAAGTAACTGTTCACCTCCCTAAAAGGATCCCAAACAAAAAAAAAAAAAACCAAGAAATATTGTTGCCAAATTCTAGAACTATCAAATGAAGGAGAAAATACCACAAGTAGCCAGAAAGAAAGCTTTCAAATTTCGAGGAGATACAGACAGGATCACACAGGACCTTGCAACTTCTACATTAAAAGATTGAAGGAATTGGAATATGATATTCTGTAAGGCAAAGGAGTTTGGAATACAACCAAGGTTCAGTTACCCAGCAAATTTCAGCATAGTATTTCAGGCAAGGAGATGGACGTTCAGTGAAATAAGGGATTTCCAGACCGTACTGATAAAAAGAGGAGAACTCAATAGGAAATTCGATCTTCAAATGCAGGTCTCAAGAGAGGTATAAAAAGTTGAAGAGGGAAAAAGAAAAGCTTGTTGGTCAATTTTTACTTCCCTGTAAGGGAAAATGATACTTGTTACTCTTAAGAATTTTATATCTATTATGAATTATTGAAGGGATATACACTGATAAAGAAAGTGGGCATAAAGTAAATGATGTGATGAAAAAATGTGATTTAAGCATGTGAAGGAACTGTTCCAGGAGAAATGAAAACGCAGAAACAAAAAGGGGTAAATTACATCACAGGAAGAAGTACAGTATTATATTGCAGTAGAAGGAAAGAGGGAAGGGAGATGAGAATTGTTTGTGAGGTACTCTCGTCTAATTTGGTTCCAGGAGGTAACAAAACACTCAATTAAGCATATAAATCTAACTAGCTCTGTAGGCAGTAGGATGGGAAGGGAGAAAGAAAGGGGAAGGGAGCATAAGAGGGAGGGAAGAAGCAGTAAATTGAAAGGGGAGTAAAAGGGACAGGGGCAGAAAGAAGATAGGGAAGACTGTGGGAGGTGGTGGTCAAAAATTAAAACTCTTCTCTGGAGGGAAAGGGAGAACTAAAAGCAGAAATGAAAGAAGATGGAGGGAAAGATATAGATAGTAATCATAACTGAATGTGAATGGGATGAACTCTCCCATAAAACAGAGATGGATAGCAGAAAGGATTAAAAGCTGTAATCCAGCAATATATTTTTTTACAAGAAACACATTTTAAATAGGGGGGGATAGAAACAATGTAAAGTTAAAAGGTTGGAGCAGAATATATTGCACTTCAGCTGATATAAGAAAAGCAGGGATAGCAATGGTAATCTCAGACAAAGCAAAAGCAGAAAGAGATCTAATCAAAAGAGATAAAGAAGGAAAATATACCTGATAAAAGACACCATAGACAATGAAGCAATACAATTACTAAATGTATATGCTCCAAGTGGTATAGAATCCAAATTTTTAGAGGAGAAGTTAAGGGAGATACAGGAAGAAATACACAGGAAAAATATATTAGTAGGGAAGCTCATCCTCTCCGTTTATGAACTTGATATATCTAACCATGAAATAAAAAAGAAAGAATTCAAGGAGGGTAATAAAACTCTCTATAAGGTAGATATGATAGATCTCTGTAGAAAATTGAATGGGCATAGAATGGAATACATATTTTTATCAGTGTTTCATGGCACATATGCTAAATTTGACCATGCCCTAGGGCATAAAATTCTCACAATCCAGTGACCAAAGGCAGACACACTCAATGCATCCTTCGTAGATCATAATGCAATAAAAATGATATGTAGCAAAAGTCCATGGAAAGGTAGATCAAAAATTAAGTGGAAACTAAACAATCTAATCGTAAAGAAGGAGTGAGTGAAACAACAAATCATAAAAGCAATCAACAACTTCATTCACGAGAATGATAATAATGTGACAGCCTGCCAAATATTATGGGATACTGCAAAAGAGGTTATTAAAGGAAGCTTTATATCTTTGAATGTTGATATAAATAAAATAGAGAAAGAGTAGATCAATAAAATGGGCATGCAGGTGAAAAAGCTCGAAAAAGAACAAATTGAAAATCCCCAAGTAAATACCAAATTAGAAATACTGAAAACCAAGGGAGATATTCAAAAAGTTGAAATTTAAGAAAGCTATTGAATTAATAAATAAAAGTAAAAGGTGGTTTTAAGGGAAAAAAACAATAAAATTGATAAACCTTTGGTCAGTTTGTTAAAAAAAGAAAGAAAAAAACAAATTACCAATATCAAAAATGAAAGCGGTGAACTTACCTCCAATAAGCAAGAAAGTAAAACAATAATTAGAAATTATTTTGCCCAACTCTATGCCCATAAATTCGACAACCTAAATGGCATGGATGATAGTTTCAAAAGACATAAACTGCCCAAATTAATAGATGAGGAAGATGAATACTTAAATAATCCCAGCTCAGAAAAATACATTGAAAAAGTCATCAATGAACTCCCTAGGAAAAAATCTGCAGGTCCTGATGGATTTACAAGTGAATTCTATCAAATGTTTTAAGACCAGTTAATTCAAATACTATGTAGACTATTTGGGAAAACTAGGGAAGAAGGAGGCCTCCCAATTCTTTTTTTATTGATATTAATTTATTTAAGTTTCAACGTTCATTTCCACAAAATTTTGAATTTCAAATTTTCTCCCCATTTCTGCCCTCCCACTACCCTAAAACGCCAAGCATTCTAATAACACCTCTCTCCAATCTGCCCTCCATTCTAACATCCCTTCCTTCCCTTATCCCTATCTTCTCTTTTGTTCTGTAGGGCAAGATAAATTTCTATACCCCATTAACTGTATTTCTTATTTCTTAGTTGTATGCAAGAAAAATACTCCACAGTTGTTCCTAAAACTTTAAGTTCCAACTTCTTTTCCTCCCTCCCTCCCCACATGTCCCAATTGGGAAGGCAAGCAATTCAATATAAGCCATACCTGTGTAGTTTTGCAAATAACTTTCATAACAGTCATATTGTGTATTGTGTATCGTGTTATGTAACACAAACTATATTTCCCTCCATCGTATCATGCCTCCCGTTTCTTCTATTCTCTCTTTGGAATCTGTAAGGCAAGTAAAAGTCTTTTCAGTGCAGGGAAAAAGGGGGGAAGTGAGAGAAAAAACATGAAGCTTACTCTCATCACAATCAACTAAAGTAAGGAATAAAATGCACACTCATTTTGGTATGAAAATCGACCTTATAATACAGGAAAGTAGGGGAGAAGGGGATAAGCAGGGTGGGGGGATGATGGAATGGATGGCAAAAGGGAGGAGGGAGCAATTAGGAGTAAACACTCTTGGGGAGAGATAAGGTCCAAAGAGAGAATAGAAGAAATTGGGGCAGAATTGGATAGAGGGAAATATAATTAGTCTTACACAGCATGAGTAATATGGAAATCAGTTGAAAACTACACGTATATGACCTATATTGAATTACCTACCTTCTCAGCTGGGATGGGTGTGGAAGGAGGAAGGAAGAATGAAGTGGACATTATTCCTCCCTGGACCCCTAGGTTGAGACATATCGTTTAGGTTGCTAGGCAAGGTTGGATAACCTGCCTAGCAACAGGCTTTTGTTGGGCCCATGTCAAAACGTTATTCCCCCCACCCCCCGGGTTGTGAAATATCTGCTGGGGTGTTAACAACCGTTTTCTGTTGAGTCCCCTTGCATGGCAACAACCTGTGCCCTCCTGATGTTAGATCCCCTTGCCAGGCAACTACCTTCTTCTGTGCACACCCCCTTCCTGACAACCACTTTTTGTTGGGTGACAACCATTCTATGATTGCGTCCCTTTCCTGGCACCTATTTTCTGTTAGGGTCATTTGCCAAGCAGGACCCTGACAACCACTTTCTGTTTGAGGGCTCTTGCCTAGCAATAAACCCCCAGCCCTGCCAGGACTATGTTTATTGTAGAAACCGCAAGGCTGTACCGAGTAGCGCCAAAATGCTTAAATGCACACACCCACCTTATTTCGGGGCTGTCTCCTCTGGGTCTCTCCATGAGGCAGCCGCCCACCTGGATAATAAATGGTGCTCTCGAAATTCCTAATTGCCTCTTGCCTGTGTATTTCTCGGTACATCCATTTCAAAGAGAAGTTGGAAGTCAAAAGTTTTAGGAAAAAATGTTGAGAATTATTTTTGTATACAACTGGAAACAAAGAAATACAGATAATGGGGTATAGAAATTTATCTTGCCCTGTAAGGCAAAAGAGAAGATAGGAATAAGGGAAGGTAGTAGTGTCACAATGGAGGTAAGATTAGTGGAAAGGATAATCAGAATGCTCGAAGTTTTGGAATGGGTGGAGGGAAGTAATGGGGAGAAAATTTGGAACTCAAAATTTTGTGGAAATGAATGTTGAATACTAAAAATAATTAACAAAAGAAAGTGAAGCTTTCTAGTCGGCTCTGATCTTTTAAACAAAAGTGCTTTTAAAGTCCTCTATTTCTTTGATGATCATTTTTTCTCCCGAAGTATTAAACTCAGTTTTGCTGGGTAGGAGATTCTTGGTTTTAATCCTAGTTCCTTTCACTTCTGAAATATCACATTCCAAGCCCTTTAATCCCTTAATGTGGAAGCTGCTAGATCTTGTGTTATCCTGATTGTATTTCCACAATACTCGAATTGTTTCTTTCTGGTTGCTTGCAATATTTTCTCCTTAACCTGGGAAGTCTGGAATTTGGCTACAATATTCCTAAAAGTTTTTCTTTTCAGATCTCTTTTAGGAGGTGACTGGTGTATTCTTTCCGTATTTGTTTTACCCTCTGGTTCTAGAATATCAGGGTAGTTTCCCTTGATAATTTCCTGAAAGATGATTTCTATGCTCTTTTTTGGATCAGGGCTTTCAGGTAGCTACATAATTTTTAAATCATCTCTCCTAGGTCTATCTTTCAGGTCTGATGATTTTCCAAGGATATATTTCACATTGTCTTCTTTTTTTTAATACTTTTGCTTTTGTTTTATAATTTCTTGATTTCTCATAATGTTATTAGCTTCCATGTGCTTGATTTTAATTTTTAAAGGACTATTTTCTTCATCGAGCTTTTGAACCCTCTATTCCATTTCTCTAATTCTGCTTTTTAAATCATTCTTCTCTTCATTTGGCTTTTTGGACTTCTTTTCCCATTGAAGTTAGTCTATTTTTAAAGGTGTTGTTTTCTTCTGCATTTTTGAATCTCCTTTAGCAAGCTGTTGACTAACTTCTTATGCTTTTCTTGCGTCACTCTCTTTTCCCTTCCCAATTTTCCTATGCCTCTCTTACTTGACTTTCAAAATTCTTTTTGAGCTCTTCCATGGCCTGAGAACATTGCATATTTATTTTGGAGGGTTTGAATGCAGAAAATGTGACTTTTGTATCTTCCTCTCATGTTATGCATTGTTCTTCCTCATCTGAATGGATGGAAGAAAATACCTGTTCACCAAAAAAGTCACCTGGTGTAATTTTATTTCCCCCCCCCCTTTTTGGGCATTTTTTCCAACCTTTTACTTTACCTTTGAGTCCTTTCTCATGTGCAATGTATACTTTAGGTACCTGTAAGTTCTCAATTCCTTTAAGGTGACAAAATCAAGGGAGAGGAGTTTACTCCTCTCCTGGGCTGTGCTCTGGTCTGAAAGCAACCACAAACTTTTCTGTATCTTCCAGTAGGGTTCCCTCTCCAGAGCCTCCACTAGTTGAACCATGCCAGCTAGTGCTCCTACACACCCAGGACTGTCATTCAATGCTGAAATCCAGATCAGCTGCTTGATTCCCACAGGGACTTTAGGTTGTGGGCTCCTGAAATGGAAGTTGTGCTAGAGCAACTGCTGCCATCCTGATGCTACTGATGGCAGACCACGTTCATTTCTTGCCCAGGTGAAAGAGTTTTCTCATTCACCTTTGAACCTGCCTTTGATTTTTTTGCGTACTCTGGGAACTGCAGATGCTGTTGGGGATTGGGTCTCCTGAAGCCTTCTCCTTTCATATTCCTGCTGTGCCACGCAGCCAAGACTGGACAGTGCTCTGCCCCGCACCCCATGTGATAGACATTTCCTGTCAGCCTTCCATGTTGTCTTGGCCTGTAAATCTCTTTCACTCTGTTGTTTTGTGACTTCTGCTGCTCAAGCACTTGTTGAGGATTACTTTTAACAGGTATTTTATGGGCTATGCAGGAAGAGCTAGAGTAATTGCCTCTTTTTACTCCATCATCTTGGCTCTGCCCCTCCCCTCACTATTGAAATTATTTTTACTGATATAACTTATTATTAACAGATTTTTTCTACATGTAGTTTGGCAAAAGTTAAGAAAATGGGCTTCATCAATCACATGCAATTAATGATGATAATAAAATAAGAGGAAATGTTCTGTAATGACTAAGGAGCCAACAGCAAAGTCTTCTTGGGTTCAAAGTTTACCCTTCATGTATATTCAATATTTGAGTCTTCCATTGTAATTTAAACTCTCAATGCCCATGAAACCTATCTGAGGTGTCCATTTACATGGTTAAATAACGTTTTTCTTCAGGAATATCCTGTGCCCTTCAAACTTAAGTCTAACCCAGAAACAATAACTGTAACAAAATAATAATACTAAAGACAGCTGTGTACATGAAAGGGTAATTTGTGCAGCTCATACATGTTCATGGTTTGACCATAGTTTTTGCTTGAAACAGGTTTAGAATTATAGTACTATCATTTGCACAGAAATTTTCTGTATAAAAGCACCAAAGAAGCTGATTTTAAAAATTATATAGCAAGAATTTAATAAATACTAGTTGCTCTAATGTAAGACCTCGCATCTAGCAGAGTGACTATTACAACAAAAAAGAAAAACGTTAGATGTTGGAGGGGATGTGGGAACACTAGGACACTGATGCAGTGTTAGTGGAGTTGTGAACTGATCTAATCATTTTGGAGAACTGCTTGGAACTATACTATAAAAGTGCACATAACTTTTGATTCAGTCACACCACCACTAGGTTCCACTCCCAAAACATCCAAAAATAGGGAAAAAGAATTATCTGTAGAAAAATATTTATAGTGGCTAAGATGGTATATTATTTTAATACAATATTTTAATTTTAATATAATGTGACTATGTTGCAAAAATGACAAGCAGCATAATTTTAGAAAAACTGGAAAGATTTTCATGAACTAATGTATGGTGATATGAACAGAATCGGGAGAATGTTGCAGATAGTAATACTGTATCCTTCAATGAAGAATTGTGAATGATTTAGCTGTTCTTACTAATACAATGATCAATCCAACACAATTGTAAAGGACTAATGATGAAGTATACTATCTACTTCCAGAGAAAGAACTGATATTCATTGAATACAGACTAAAGCATGCTAGTTTTCCCTTCCTTTCATTTTATTTTCCTTTTACTGGAGTCTTCCTGTACAAAATGACTAAGTGGAAAAGTTTTGCATAATTATATATATCCTATATCTGATTATTTGCCACCTTGAAGAGCAGAGAGCAGAAGGAGAGAGAATAGAATTTGGAACTTTAAATTTAAAATAAAAAGTTTAATCTTTTTTAAACAAAAGAACAAGAAAAATTATTTCATTAATACTACTTGCCTGCTTGCCCAACTATGTACTATGAATCTTTTGCTTTTGTTGTTGTTGTTATTTTGTTTTGTTTTGGTGGGGGTGGGAGACAGGGAGAATTGGTTAGGAAGTAAGAAGGGAGAAAAAAAATATCCTTACAGGAAGTTGAACAGCCTAATTCTTTTTTATTGCCCATTGAAATGACAGATTTGGTTGTATGGTTTGGCATTGGTGAGGCACAGTCTCAATAATCATATTCAAATTTTTGCTCTGTCTGTGATTTTATTGGTATAGAGTCCTTTCATGATGATTACTCTTTCTATCAATACCAGTCATCAAGTAGGGCGGCTAGGTGGTGCAGTGGATAGAGCACCAGTACAGGAGTCAAGAGAATTCGCCTCAGATACTTGACACTCACTAGCTGTGTGACCTTAGGCAAGTCACTTAACCCAATTGCCTCATCCTGGGTCATCTCCAGTCATCCTGATTCAGATGGCTCTGGAGGAGAAATGAGACTGGTGACCTGCACAGCCCTCCCTCACTCAGAACAAAGTCAAATGCAAGTCATGTCATCATTTCTATGATGGCATGGTCTTCTTCTGCAACAAAGGACAAACACATACACCAGTCACCAAGTAGTCTCTAACTGATCGCTTTAGATATTGGCTAGTAGCATTGAGAAGTTTAGATGCAGCTAGTTTGTACCAGAGACAGGATTTGAACTTAGACCACCTTAGCACCAAGGTCATGGTATTCTAGTATTCAAGCATATCTGGAAGAGGGAAGTTATCTGATCATACTTGTCGCTACTAATTAAGTATTATTTAGCTTCTTCAAATGTCTAAATACAGTACAGGGCTAGGTCCTAGAAGATTACAAAAAAAAATAATGTGAAACAAGTTTCTTAATCTACTAAATAGTCTGAGGTAGCTGAGGAGATAAGACTCTAATAAAAGATTATAATTAGAAAACAAATAAACATGGACTAATGCTAGATTGATGGAAGGGTAGTATTTCAAAGAAGGGAGTCAGCTATGTGGGCTGTAGGACAAGAACCAGGCTTAAAATTCAAATAAGAATTTTCTAAGACAGAAAACAGATACATACTTTCTGAGTGTAATTGAACAAGCAAAGTGGGACAGTAAAGTTCTAAGAAAATAAAAAGCCTAAAACCATCCCTGCCTATCTTCCCAATTCTAGCTCTCAGGTTTTATTAGATGATATTGAACTCACCAATATAAAAGAAAGATAAAGTCTTTCTTTGCAGTTACATTCTGATTTGAATTGTGAGATTTCTGTAGGAACATAATCTTATAGATACGGGGAAAGTTAGGAGTCAAGATCAATCCCCTCATTAAAAAGATTAAGAGGCAGAGGTTTAGGGAAATTAATTAATTTGTCAAAGGTCACATACCTTAAGTGGGATTTGAACTTAGAATTTTCTAACTGCATGTCTAGGAATCGATCCACTTTACTTTCTAGTTGACTTTAAAGGTTATTTGAAACCATATTCTCCCTTTCACTTCCCATGTGCTAATAAAATATATGTAATAATCTAAAAGTTTTCCATTCATGATATGAAACTCTTCAGTTTAATCAAGAAGATGAGTCACAAAGACCTCCTAATTCTCATAGGCCCAATAACTGCCTTTCAGGTAAATAGGTGATTGTGACTATGACCTTATGTTCATTTCCTGTTGTAAAAGTTCCCTCCTTTCCCATACAGTTATCAAGTCTATGTGGAAATCATTGTGTTCTACTGTGCAAATAGAAAGTTCTCAGTATTTTATATTGGCCATTCAACCTACCAGATTTAGAATAACACCTTGAGAATTAACTTCTTCAATGAGAAAAAGACACACTGAGATTCTTGTTAGATTGCTTTTTGTTTTGACCCCAGTAATAAAGATATAAAGATGAAGTTATTTCCAATCAGAAAAAAAAAGAAAAAAGACAGGAGATGTTTTGGCATAATGAACCTTGGAAATAGACAGCAAATCACACTGAGAATATGTAAAGAATCTTCCTGGTTTTCCTAGGCTTCAAAAGTAACGAATTGTCCAGTCAGTAGAGCAGACAATACCAATTTTGTACCAAAAGGGCAGGTATATTATTCATTGGGAATTGCTCCGGAAAGTTTGCTATTTTGATTCATACCTTCATTACTTACTCTATTGCTTTAACCAGATGTCAGGTCTCCATTTCTTAAGTGTAATTCCATTTCTAGCTATGATCTACTTGGTGGCAAAATTGATGTTACAGTATAAGTCTGACTGTATAGTCGCTCCCCCCTGCCCCTGCCACATGCACACACTCATTCGTTTAGCTCCAATAGATCTTTATTGCTTCTAGAAGAAAATGTAAAATTCTGTTTATAAACTTCTCTGTAACCTGGCCTATTCTTACCTTTTCAGAAATAGTTTTTGTTCCTCCACTTAGTGCAGTACATAGCACTTAGTAGGCAATTAAGAAAGTCTTATTCCCTTCCTCTCCTTACTTTAAAGATGGGGAGGATCATTGTGTAAATAAAGTTTTTGAGTTTCCTAAACATTAGACTACTATATTGGATTTAAAAAAAAATTCCAAGGAGAAAATTGGATGGCTAGAAAAATAGATAAGAGTTAATATTTATAAAGTATTTTATAACTTTCAAGCACTTTACAAATATGTCATTTTATCCTCATAAAAGCACTGGGAGGTACATGCTCTTTTCCTCACATTTTTACAGATGAAGAAACTAAGACTGGTGAAGTGACTTCTCCTGAGTTTCATGGCTAAGGGTTTGATGCTGAATTTGAACTCAGAGTTGACTGACTCAATTTCCAGGACATTATCTGCCAGGTCACCTAGAAGAACACAAGAAAAGAATAGAAAGAATAGGAAATTAAAAATAGGATTTTCTTCTCTCAGTTTGATTTTTATGCCTACTTTTCTGGAACATATTGCCAAAGATTAACTTAAAGAATTTTAAACAATACCTTGTTGGTGTGGGAAATGAGTTCAATAATTCGAACATTCTTCTTTAACTCACTCCTTCTGTAGAAATAGATTACTTAGTTTCCAATTGATTTTTGGCTTATCTTTCCATGGTCTTTTATGACATATAATTTTCATTGCATTATGATCTGGTGCAGTGATTATCTTTGCCTTTTTACACTGGATTGTGACGTTTTTATGTCCTTCCACATGGTAAATTTTTGCAAATGTGCCATGTACCACTGATAAAAAAGTATATTCCTTTCTATTCCCATTCCATTTTCTCCAGAGATCTATCATATCTACCTTATCCAGAGTTTCATTTACCTCCTTAAGCTCTTTCTTGTTTATTTTGAGGTTTGATTTATCAAGTTCAAAGAGGGGGAAGTTGAGGTTCCCCACTAGTATAGTATTACTGTCAATTTCCTCCTTCAACTCTCCCAACCTCTCCTCTAAGAGTTTTGATGCTATACCACTTGGAGCATGCATGTTTACTAATGATATTGCTTCATTGTCTATGGTGCATTTTAGCAGGATATAGTTTCTATCCTTATCTCTTTTGATTAGATCTATTTCTGCTTTTGCTTTTTCTGAGATTTGTATTGCTACTCCTGCTTTTCTTACATCAGCTGAAGCACAATATATTCTGCTCCAACCTTTGACCTTTATCCTATGCGTACCCTCCCATTTCTAATGTGTTTCTTGTAAACAGCATATTGTTGGATTATGGCTTTTAATCCATTCTTCTGTCCTTCTTCATTTTAAGGGAGAGTTGATTCCATTCACATTCACAGTTATGATTACAATCTGTGTATTTCCCTCCATCCTCTTTCCCTCCATTTGTGCTCTTAGCTCTCCTGTCTTCCTTCTCCTCCTCAATAGTATTCACTTTTCACCACCTCCTCCTGCTGTCTTCCCCTCCTTCCTTCACCCCCCTCCTTTTTACTCACTTTTACTCTTATTGCTTCTTCCCTCCCTTTTAGCCTCCCTCCCCTTTCTTCCTCTTCCCCTCCTATTTCCTATAGAGCTAGTTAGGATTATCTACTTAAGTTTATTGTTCTCTCCTTTAACCAAATCGAATGAGAGTACCTCTCAAACAATGATCATCACTCTAATTTTGTTCTCCTTCCTGTGATGAAATTTGCCATTTTCTGCTTCCTCCTTTTCATACCTCCTGTTACAATTCCTTTGCCTAACTTAAATCATATTTTTTAACCTGACATCATTTACTTTATACCTGTTCCCTCTATGTATATCCCTTTCATATTTCACAATTGATGCACATTTCTCAAGATTAACAGGTTATCATCTTCCCTTATAGGGAGGTAAACAGTTTGCCCAAATTGAGAAACAAGTTTTTTTTTTTTTTTTCCTACATTAGCCTTTTTATGCTGTCTTGAGACCTGCATTTGAAGATTGAAATGTGTATTAAGTTCTGTTGTTTTTGTCAAGAAGGCCTGGAAATCCTTTACTTAGCTGAATGACCATCTCCTTGCCTGAAATGTTATGCTGAACTTTGCTGGGTAGTTGATCCTTGGTTGTAGTCCCAGATCCTTTGCCTTATGGAATATTGGATTCCAGTTCCTTCGATCTTTTAATGTAGAAGCTGCAAGGCACTATGTGATCCTGACTGTAGCTCCTCAATATCTGAATTGTTTCTTTCTGACTGCCTGTAGTATTTTCTCCTTCACTTGACAGTTCTGGAATTTGGCAAAGACATTTTTGGGGATTTTGAGGTTGGGGTCTCTTTCGGGAAGTCAACAGTGGATTATTTGGATGACGATTTTGCCCTCTGGATCTTGCACTTCTGGGCAGTTTTCCTTGATGATTTCCTGAAAGATATTGCCCAGACTCTTTTTTTCATTATGGCTTCCTGGGAGGCCAATAATTCTTAAACTTTCCCTCCTGGATCTATTTTCCACGTCAGTTGTTTTTCCAATTAGGCATTTTACGTTTTCTTCTAGCTTTTCATTCTTTAGATTTAGTTTGACTGATTATTGCTGTCTCATTGAGTCATTAGTTTGTACTGGCCCAATTCTAATCTTTATCAAATTGTTTTCTTCAGTTAACTTTTGCATCTCCTTTTCCATCTGTCCAATTTTTCCTTTTAAGGAATTATTTTTTCCAGTTCATTTTTGTACTTCTTTTTCGATTTGTCCAGTTTTCCCAGTTAGGTTTTGTGTTTGCTTTTCCAATTGGCCAACTGTTCCTTTTAGGGAGTTATTTTCTCTAATTAATTTTTGTACTTCCTTTTCCATTTGTTCAGTTTTCCTTTTCAAAGGGATGTTCTCATCAGTGAATTCTTTTCTTATAATTTTAAAATCATTGACCTGTTTTTCTTCTATTTCCTTCTTCGCTGTTCCAGTGAGAGCTGTTTGTATATGCGAGCAGTTCATAGTCCCTTTTGAAGTTTCAGATGAAAGTACAGTCTCAGTACAGATCCCTTTGGTATTGGTGTTTTGGTCCTTATCCTAGTAGAAAGATTCTATGTTTTCTTGCCCTTCTTTTGCTTTTTCTTGTTCATGGTGTTAATTGGGTGTTGTGGCTCCTGGTTGTTTCAGTTAGAAGCTGCAGAAATAGGTGTTGAGCTGACTTGTATGAAAAAGATAAGAGTAAGTTTTTGTTTTGTCTTTCCCAGATCAGCCCTGGGGTCAGCTTGTTAAGTATGGGGGGGCGGTGTTCTGATCACCAGAGATCTCCTCAGCTGAACTGAGGCAAAGGCAAGCTCAGGGGATGGTAATCCCAGCTGCCCTATTGTCTTCTGATTTCCCCAGGAGTGTTGAGGCATGCCGAGATGCTATTCTGAGTTCCCACCCCTCCTGGGGCTCCTTTCCTGGTGCTGAGGCTTGCCTGGGTCCTAATGCAACTTTCCTCTGCCCTGGGTCCTCTGTACTTCTGCTTTGCCTCTGCCACTGTAGGAGGAATCCCCCTTAGCTATTTTCTTAGCCTCAGATCTTATGAGACTATTTGCCCCCTCTTCTGTTTCCACTGATCCAGGATTTTTCTGGGGAAATATTTTATGGTTCTTTCAAGGTCATTGAGGGTGGAGGAGAGAGAATTTACTGATCACTCTGCTATCCTGGCTCTCGGAAGGTCAAGTAGGTGACTTGCCAATGTTTAATCTGTGGGTTGAAAGTCTCAGGAGCTGCTGTGCAAATATCTAGAGCTCAGCAGCTCTCCCCGGCTTGAATCCCCTGGTCTCCCACCCTCAGGCACCGCTTAGCTGATTCCGCCTGCTGCTCTCAGGTTTCCCAGGGCCCTTCTGCTGTGCTGCACTGGTCACACTGTGCTGTGCACTGTAGGCTAACTCCACACATAACAGATACTTCCCGTGGACCTTTCAGTCTTTCCTGGCCTCAGAATCTGTCACAGCCTGTCTCCCACTGGATTCTGCACCTCCAAAATTTGGTCAGATTTTCCTTTCAGAGGTATCTGAAGGACTTTGTCCAAGAGTTTAGGTGAGTCCTTGCTCTTACTCCACCATCTTCGCTCTGCCTGAATAACTCTTTTTCAGTAATTCATACATTCTTTAACATTGCTCTTCTTTTTGACTGGAATGTGAACTGATTTTTCCAATCCAGTGGTAACTATCGATTTTTCCAAAATTGCTGACATATTGCATGCAGCATTTTAGTATCATTATCTTTTAGAATTTTAAATATCTCAGCTGAAATTCTATCACTTCTATGAGCTTAATTCTTAGAAATACTTCAGAAGACACACTGAACTTCATTCTCCAAGATGTCTCTATTTGGACCAGTAACCACACTTTTGTGGTTATTGGTGATATTAAGATCTTTCTTGAATAGTTTTCCGTATTTTCTATACAATTCATTTTTGTTTGTGTTGCTTCTGTTAAGTCTCTACCATTCTTTTTGCCTATGAAATTTTCCTATGACCTCATGAATTTTCCTGAAGAGGTATGTCTTAAGCTTTCTATAGTCTTCTGTTTCTTTGCATTGTTAATTTAAGAAAAACTTATTATCACACCTTGCTGTTCGCTGAAATTCTGCATTCAACTGAGTGTGTTTCCTTTTCTCCTTTACCTTTTCATTTCCATCTTTCCTCAGCTATTTGTAAAGCCTAATCAGATGCCCATTTACTGCTTCCTCAAAATACACAATACGTGCAAAAATTCACTTTACTCAAAGTTAGAGATAAAAATGATGTACATTAAACATATTGTCACACTTTTTCTGAAAATGTATTTTATTTTTGGATTGATAAGCTATTCTTATTTTTTTCTCTTTTCTATAGTTAAGAAATACTGCTTGTTAAATGGATAGTTATCTGAGAAAGGAAAGGGTTTCTCTGAAAATATGATGACTTAAAAGCAATACACATCAATGAAAACATTTTTAAAGGAGTAATAGAGAAATTCTATTTGACTAATCTTAAAATTAGAACAAAATCCACTTCACTTTAGATAGAAATTGAAGATGGAAATCAAGCATTAGAGGTGATGATATCTTTATTTGGGAAGGTAGTTGTTTATTTTCTTTTTTCCAAATTATCACTCTATAAATGAATGGAATTAATGGAAAACTGAATCTAATATCAAAAATGTAACAAAATTTTTAAAAAAATGCTAAAAATATTTATCTCTATGTTGCACAAGATCTGCATATTTAGAAACAGTAGATATCACAATTTTTCTTTTATGTTTCATCCAGATGTTTGATGTTATCAATATCCAGTAGAAGAGCTGAAAGAAAAAAATGGTAGATTTTTACATGTAAAACATTCAACCTTAGAAATTATGACTTACAGAGGAGCCAAAATGGCGGAGTAGAAAGATACACAAATGCTTAGCTCTTACCCCACAGCCCATAAATTACCTGTAAAAAAGAACTCTAAACAAATTCTAGAGGAGCAGAAGCCACAGAACAATGGAGTGGAAGAGATTTCTCTTCCAGAGAGAACTGACAAACTGACGGGAAAAGTCTGTCATGCACTGGATGTGGAGCAGAGCCCAGCCCTGCCTTTGCCAAACAGCACTGAGAAGAGCATATCCGAGCAGGATTCACGGATAGAATCACCAGCAGCAGCTCAGATCCCTCAACCCACAGACACCAAAGATCAGTGAGAGTGTCTTTTTGGACTGACCAGGAAGGGAGCAGAGTGTCCCCATAACTCAGGCACCCTCAGGTTGCAGCAATAGAGGCAGTATCAGATGGGGCTTCCAAAGCAGGGAGCAGTCAGTATCCATTGTTGAAGGTCTCATCAGAAAGCCCCTGAGGGAACCGAACACTGTGTGGAGGCTCTGCCCCTACCTGAGCAGCTGATCTTAGTTGCACACACAATAGCAGTCCTGCGCCTAAAACCCCTGAGGCTTGGGAGCAACTCGTTTGAATCTCAGCTTCCAGTGCTGACATGGCAGAACTGGAGGCCAGGAGGTTGTGTAGAGGAAACTCAGAAGTCAAGTAACTGGTTGGGAAAATGCCCAAAAAAGGGGAAAAAATAAGACCATAGAAGGTTACTTTCTTGGGGAACAGGTGTCTCCTCTCATCCTTTCAAATGAGGAAGAACAAGGAATAGTGTCAGAGGACGTCAAGGCCCTGGCTCTAGAGAGAAATTAAACTGGGCTCTGGCAATAGAACAAGTTAGCAGCTTACTAAAAGAGAACCAAAAAATTGCTGAGGAAAATAATATCTCTAAAAAGAGGCTAACTCAATTGGAAAAAGAGGTCCAAAAATCAAAGAAGGAGAAGGAGGTTTTAAAAAGCAGAAGCACCCAAATGGAGGAGAAGGTTCAGAAGCTCACTGAACAAAATAATTCCTTGAATGAGAGAATTGAGTTCAGGGAAATGAATGACTATGAGTTAAACCAAGTAGTTAATAACCAAAACCAAAAATTTGAAAATCTAGAAGATAATGTGAAACAACTCTTTGAAAAAATAACTGGCCAGGAAAATAGGCCCAGCAGAAATAATTTAAAATTTTTTGGACTACCTAAAAGCTATGATCAAAAAAAGAACCTAGACATTTTCTTCCATGAAATTATCAAGGAAAACTGCCCTGATGTTATAAAATCAGAGGGCAAAATGGATATTGAAAGAATTCACCAATCAACTCCTGAAAGAAACCCTAACAGAGGAACTCCTAGGAATATTGTGGCCGAATTTCAGAGTTCCCAGACCAAGGAGAAAATACTGCAAGCAGCTAGAAAGAAATAATTTGAGTACTGTGGAAATACAATCAGAATAACACAAGATCCAGTAGCTTTAACATGAAGGGATCGAAGGGCTTGGAATGGGATATTTCAGAAGTCAAAGGAACTGGGATTGAAACCAAGAATCACCTATCCAGCAAATCTGAATATAATACATCAAGGGAAACATGGTCATTCAATGATATAGATGACTTTCAAGAATTCATGTTGAAGAAAAGACAGATCTGTATTTAAAAATTTGACTTCACAAGACAAGAATCAAGAGAAGCATGAAAAGGTAAACAGAAAAGAAAAATCATAAAAGACTCTCTAAAGTTGAACTGTTTACATTACTACATGGAAAGAAAATATTTTTAACTTTTGAATCTTTTCTCAGTATTTGGGTAGTTGGAGAGATTTTACATACACACACACACATACACATAGATAGATAGAGAGTACAGAGTGTGTTATATCAGAAGAGATGATATCCACATGCTACAAAAAAAATAAAATATAATAAAATAAAAACTAAAGAGCGAGGGAGGAAAATTCTGGGAAGAGAAAGGTAGTAATGGAATGGGGCAGGCTATAACACATAAAAGAGATAAGAACAAGCTTATTCAACGGAGGAGATAAGGGATAAGGGGAGAGGGGGGAAAATAAAACTACTCTCCCCACAAGTGGCTTAAGGAGGGAATAACATGCTCACTAAATTTGATATGAAAATTTATATCACACCACAGGAAAGTAGGAGGCGAGGCAACAAGTGGAGCAAGGGGAATGTTAGAAGGGAGGGCTAATGGGAGAAGGGAGGCACTAAAAATAAACACTTTTGAGAAGGTAAAAAGTCAATTGTAGGAAGGCAAATAAGGGTGGATAGGGTGGAACAGAGGGCAATATAATTAGTATTACAGAACATAATTATTATGGAAGCTTTTTGCAACAGAACACATGTTTAGTCTGTATTGAATTGCTTTCCTTCTCAATGGGGCTGGTGAGGGGGGGAGGGAGAGAAGTTGTAATTGAGAGTATTAGAAAAGAATGGTGAGAATTTTTATTGTATATAATCCAGAAATAAGAACTACAAGGAATGGGGTATGGAAATTTATCTTGCCCTGCAAGAAAAGAGAGAAGATGCAGATCGAAGAAGTGTGGGGTGTGATGGAGGGGAGAGTATATTTAGGGCAGGAAAAATCAGAATGCAAGGTATTAGGAAGCAGGGGGAGGGGGGTGATGGGGAGACAAATTGGACATGTTACACAGTGAGGTAAAAGCAATTAGTATTAAAACAATAGACTGAATTGATTACTGAGAATAAATCAACGACAACTTCGGTTGGGGGAAAAGAATTTCAGTCTAAATTTCCTAGAGGAAGGTAACCTTGGGTAAAATTTGGCATTGATGCAAAAGTCAAGGTTTTAATGGTAAATTTGATTTCATGATTGCCATTTAATCAGGAACTAGAACATGTATAGAAAGGCATGTAACCACTTAAGACTTGCCTCAAAAGATGTTCCTTAGTCAAAGTGAAACTATAATCCTATTTGAAACCTGGTTATTGGAACTTGCCATTATAAGATGCTATGGGACTATTAAGTGAATGTTCTTCTGAGTCTAACTCCAGGTATGGGTAGCAAGAAAGACGATCTGAGCTTCCAAATCATGGTACCGATAAGCTGATGAGATGCTGGCATGAACTGCATAAGGTGATCTCCAGGGAAGGGTGGGAGAGTGGCTGTTCAGCATGGGCTGAGATGGGATTCTCCTGACTCAATTTCTCCACTGACACTTGGTAGAATTTATTCCTGACAGAATGCAAGTGGATAATCTAATGCTGCCTGGAAATAGAGATATCGTATTCTTACAATGTCCCTACTCTTGTGGGCAATTTTCTATAGTCAAAAGGTTTGTAAGCTTAATATCAGTTCTATTCAATTATAGACTATTGGTAGTGGAACATCCGAGGTTGCCTAAAATTAAACTATTAGGCATAGGACTTTAGACCAACAACAATAAGTTAGGGTCCTTTAATTCTTAGTAATACTGGGGAGACAATTAGGTCAAGAGCTTGTGAAGTTAGCAACATAAATATTATTTGTGTCTCAGTTGCTTAATGTTTTAAAAAAAAAATCTTATATGGTCCATATTGTAAATACTTTAAAAAGAAGTGTCACTTGACCAAAAGTTTGAATTTCTGTATCTGTTATAAATTGTGTTAAAAATAATAAAAAAACATTATCAAGTGAAAAATGGATAACAATGATTATATTAAATTGAAAAGCTTTTTTGCACAAACAAACCCAATGTAATCTAGATATTTAAGCAAGAAGAGGACTGGGAAAGAATTTTTGCAACCAAAGTCTGTGAAAAAAAATCTCATTGCTAAGACATATATGGAAATGAATCGAATTTAGAAGAATACGAGTAATTTCCCAATTCATAAATGGTGGAAAGATGTGAACAGGAAGTTTTCAAAGTAATAAATTAAAACTATCTATAGTCATGAAAAAATGGTCTAGCTCATTCTACCTGTATCATGGAGAAGATACTCTCATTCGATTCTGCAAGCTTGCACTGGTTCAGTCTGCCACTTGCGCTCTTGCCACCCTACGGGAACCCTCTGCCTTCGCTTCTGAGTCCATGAATGAAAGGCAACCCGATAAAATTTGCTATCAAACTTGGGATGCAATCCTTGATGCCCACCTTCAGCACGACCCTGATGGCAATGTTGCCTGTGAATTCAGTCTTATTTAGAGAGATTCAGGTCAAAAACCTCAGAGGTTCCATATCAGACCTTTCACACTGGTTAATATAAAAAAAGAGGAAGATGATAAATATTCATTAAGATGTAAGAGTTGGATCACTAATTCATTGTTGGTGGAGCTGTGAGAGAATCCACCAGTTCTGGAGAGCAATTTGGAACTATTCTCACAGAGCTATGACTATATGCATCCACTTTGACCGAGCAATACCACTTCTAGGACTTTATCCCAAATATAATCAAAGTGGGGAAAGGACCCACATGTACAAAAAAGTTTATAGAAGTGCTTTTTGTTGTGGGGGATTCCCATAAAACTGGGAACTGACAGACCAAGTTCTGTTATATGTAATGGAAGACCATTTTGCTATAAGAAACGATGAATAGTCAGACTTCAGAGAAACCTGGAAAGACTTATATGAACTGATGCTAAGTGAAAGGAGCAGAGCAAGGAGAACATTGTACACACCAAAACCACAGTGTGCGAGGAATTTTTCTGGTACATTTAGTCCTTCATAGCAATGCAAGGAACTAAAATATTCCCAATGGACTTTTGAGGTAAAATGCCTTCCACATTCAGAGAAAGAACTATGGAGTTGCATCACAGAATGAAGCAGACTATTTTCTTTTCTGTTACAGTTTGTTTTGTTTTCTGGTTTTTACCATTTGTTGTAGTACTTCTCTTCAACATGATGAAGCTGAAATTTTATTGAAGAGGAATTTATATGAAGAATCTATATAAGATGGCACATCGTCTCAGGGATGGGGTAGGGAGGGAGGGGGAAGGATACTTGTTGACCTTGAGAATTGTCTATTTATAATGATATGCTATATATATATATATATATATATATATTATATACATTATATACATATTATATACATATATAGGCATAGATATAGATATATAAAAATAGATATATAGATAAAATACAGAAATATAGATATACAAATATAGATAGATATCGATACATAAAATAAGATGTAGACAGCAAGAGAGACAGACACAGAGAGAAAGACAGACAGACAGACAGATAGATAGATAGATAGATAGATAGATAGATAGATAGATAGATAGATAGATAGATAGAGGGCTTGGGAATAAAATAAATGATGTGAAGATCAAAATGGGATTTAAGGGTGTGAAGGCATTGTAACAGGAGATATGAAATAGAGGAGGCAGAAAAAGGAAAATTACATCACAGGAACACGCACAGAAAAATATATTATAGGAGAGGGAAAGAGTGGAGAGAGAAAAGCATTGTTTAACATTTATTCTCACATGATTTGATTCAAGGAGAGAACAACAAGGTGAGTTAAGTATAGAAATTCAATTAGCTTCATAGGCAGTAGGAGGGGAAACGGGGAAAAAGCATAGAGGAGGCGAAAAGGATGGGAAGAAGTAGGAAGATAAAAACGGAGCAAAAGAGAGGGGGACTGAAAGAAGGGAGGAAAACTGAGACAGGGATTGGTCAAAAATTTAAACTCTCTTGTGGGGGGAAAGAGAGAACAGGTAGATAAAAGAATATATGGGACAAAAGAGGATGGAAGGAAAGACAAAGGTCATAATCATATCTGGGAATGTGAGTGGGATGAGATCTCCCACTCCAGAGGTGGAACGCAGAATGGATTAAAAACCATATTCCAACAATATGTTGTTTACAAGAAACAAATTTGAAACGGGTATACACACAAGGTAAAGGTATAAGGGTGGAGCAGAATATATTGTCTTTCAGCTGATGTAAATAAAGCAGGAGTAGTATGCCTAACCTCAGACAATGAAATAGATCTAATCAAAAGAGATAAGGAAAGTAACTACATCCTGCTAAAAAGTGCCATAGACAAGCAAGCAAATAATTAAACATATAAGCTCCAAGTTATATAGCATCCAGATTCTTAGAGCAGAACATAAGGGATTTACAGGAAGAAATAGATAGTAAAACTATACTACTGGGGGACCTCCAACTCTCCCTCACTGAGTTTGAAAAATCTAACCTCAAAACAAACGAGAAAAAAGCTAAGGATGTGAATAAAACTCTGGATAAAGCATTTATGATAGATCTCTCCAGAAAACTGAAAGGGGATCCAAAGGAATATACCTTTTTCTCAGTGGTACATGATATAGATACAACATGACCATGTACTGGAGCTTAAAATGCTCACAATCCAGTGCAGAAAAGCAGAGACACAGTGAATGCATCCTTCTCAGATCATAATGCAATAAAATAATATGTAATAAACATTCATGGAATGATAAACCAAATATTAACTGGAAACTAAATAATCTAATACTGAAGAATGAGTGGGTTAAACAATAAATGATAGAAACTATCAACAACTTCATTCAAGTGAATAATAATAATGAGACACCCAACCGAATCTTATGGGATATTGGAAAAGCTGTTGTTAGTGGAAGTTTTATAACTTTGAATGCTTACCTGAATAAAATAGAGAAAGGGGAGATCAATGGATTGGCCATGCAGATAAAACAGCTAGAAAAAGAAGAAATGGAAAATTCCCAAGTAAATACCAAATTAGGAAAATTAATATTACCTTATTCTACTGTAAATCCATAAATTCAGCAAACTGAATGAGATCTATGAACCTTTTTCTAAAAACATAAATTGCCCAAAGTAACAGAAGAAGCAGCTGAGTACTTAAATAACTCCACTTCAGAAAAAAAAAAAAAAAAAAAAAAAAAACTTTGCAAAAGCCATGGTAAAAAGTCCCCAGGGTCAGATAGGTTTAAAAGTGAATTCTATCAAACATTTAAAGAACATTAATTCCAATACTATGCAGAATTTTGGGAAAGTGTGTGAAGATGCAATCCTACCATATACTTTTAATGGTACATATATGGTTGTGGCACCTAAACCAGGAGCAGCCAAAACAGAGAAAGAAATTTCTAGACCAATTTCTGTATTGAATAGAGATGCAAACATTTTAAATAATATATTAGTAAAAAATGTAACAACTTATCAAGAGAATAATATATTATGATGAGGTAGGACTAAAGCAGAAATGAGGGGATGGTTCAATATTAGGAAAACTACGAACATTATTGATCATATTAACATCAAAACCAACAGAAATCCTAAAATTATCTTAACAGATACAGCAAAAGGTTTTGATAAAATGCAACACCCATTGCTATTTACGACATTGGAGAGCATAGGAATAAATGGAATTTTCCATAAAATAATACGCAATATCTACCTAACACTATCAACAAGCATTGCATGCAATGGTATAAGGTAGATGCATTTCCAGCAATATAAGGAGTGAAATAAGGATGTCCGTTGTACCAATGTTGTTCAATACGGTATTAGAAATATTAACTGTAGCTATAAGAGAAGAAATGTAAATTAAAGGAATTACAAAAGGTAAAGAGGAACTAAGTTATCACTCTTTGCAGATGATATGGTGATATAATTAGAGAACCTTAGAGAATCAAACAAAAAAACTACTTGAAATATATGGCTTTCACAAAATTGAGGGTTACAAAATAAACCCAGATAATTCACCTAAATGTTTTATGTATTACTAAGAAAGCCCCACAGCAAGAGATAGAAAGAGAAATCCCATTTAAAGATACCATGGGCACTACAAACATCTGGGAGTCTACCTGCCAAAAGAAAGCCACGGACTACATGAACACAAATACAAAACATTTTCACAGAAGCATAGTCAGATCTAAGTGGGAAAATATCAGTTGATCCTGGGTAGGCTGAGATAATATAATAAAAGTGACTATTTTACCAAAATTAATTCACTTATTCAGGGCCATACCAATCAAACAATCATATGATTATTTTCAAAGGCCAGAAGAAATTATATCAAATTAATCTGGAATAACAAAAAGTCCAGAATATCAAGGGAACTTATGAAAAAGAATGCTAGGAGAGGTGGTCTCACCCTACTAGATCGCAAATTATATTATAAAGCAGGAATCATCAAAATCACTTGCTGTTGGTCAAGAAATAAAATGGGTTTGGTACTCAAGACTCAGTAGTCAATGAATATAGCAATCAACTGTTAGTTAAACCCAAGGACCCCAGCTTCTGGTATAAGAACTCAGTGTTAGACAAAAGTTGCTGGGAAATCTGAATAACAGTGTGGCAGAAACAGGGCATAGACCAATGCCTGACATAGTCCACAAGAATAAAGTGCAAATGGATACATGATCTAGGTATAAACACTGATACTATAAACAAATTTGGGGAGAAGTGAATAGTGTATTCATCAGATTCATGGAGAATGGAGAAATTTTTCACTAAAGAAAAGACAGAGAAAATTAAGTAGAGCACAATGGATAATTGTAACTACATTAAATTAAACAGTTTTTACACAAACAAATACAATACAACCAGGATTAGGAGGGAAACAGAAAACTTTGAACAAATTTTTATAATCATTTTCTCTGATAAAGGCCTCATTTCTAAAATATGTAGAGAACTGAGTCAAATGTACAAAAATGGAAGTCATTTCCCAATTGATAAATGATCAAAGATATGAGCAGGCAGTTTTCATAGGAAGAAATTAAAGCTATCTACAGTCATGAAAAACTGCTCTAAATCATTATTGATTAGAGAGATGCAAATGAAAGCAACTCTGAGGTATCATATCACACCTATCAGATTTGAGAACATGAAAAAACAGGAGGATCATAAATGTTGGAGACATTGGGAAATTTGGGACACTAATTCATTTGTGGTGGAGCTGAGAGCTAATCCAAATATTCTGCAGAGATTTGGAACTATGCCCAAAGGGCTACAAAAATATGCATACACTTTGTCCCACAAATATCTCCTCTAGAAGTATTTCCCAAAGAGATCATAAAAATGGAAAGGGTCGCACATGTACAGAAATATTTACTGCAGCTGTCTTTATGGTGGTCAAATCCAGGAAATCGATGGAATTCCCAGCAATTGGGGAACAGTTGAACATGTTATGGTATATGAATGTCATGGTATACTATGGTGCTATAAGAAAAGATGAACAGGAAAACTGCAGAGGGGCTTGGAAGTACTTATATGAACAGATGTTGAAGGAAAGTATCAGAATCCGTAGAACTTTTTACACTACAGCAACCGTAGTGTGCCAAGAAGTTGTCTGACAGACTTGGTCCTTCACAGTAATGCAAGGATCTAAAAAATTTCCAATGGATTTTTGAGGCAAAATGCCTTCCACATCCAGAGAATGAAGTGTGGAATTGGATACCAAAATGAATGAAAGCATTTTTTCTTGTGTTACTTTATGATTTGCTGGTTTTTTTCATGGTTTCTTCCATTCATTTTAATTTTTCTATGCAACATGACTAAGGTGAAAGTGTATTTAGTAAGAATGTATGTGTAGAACCTATAGAAGATTGATCGCCATTGTGGGGAGGGAGGAGGCAAAGAGGAAGAACGAGAGGGGTGGGAATATAAAACATCTGGGACGTATGGCCATGATAGTGGAAAACTGAAAACAAAATAATTTAAAGAAACAATTAAAAATCATATACCTACAAAGAGAAATTAATCACATTTTTAAAAAATGGAATACATTTTTCCCAACTTGATATCTACCATGTATTTGGATAATTTGTGTTTTAAATACTTGGCAGAGAATCCTGGTAGATATATTCATTTTTCAGATAGAAATGTAGAATTGGAGATCAAAATAGAGTTAGTGTACGGATATACTGATTTGTAATATATCTGCATAGTGCTCATAATTCAGACCATCGGAAAGAAAGGAGCTATTGTTGGAGAGGACACTGGAAAACAAACTTGAAATATCCTGTCATGCCGTACGTGAAAAATTTTTATTCCCTTTGCTGTATGAAACTATTGGAATACATTTAACCAGCGTGCCTTTGTCACATTTCCTAGTATTTACAAGGTTTTTTTGTGAGCTGTGAGAAGAATAGAATTCAGCTGTCAGTGATTAATATCAGTGACTGAATTCATTTGTTTATTTCAAAATTCAGTTTTAATGGCATTCTGGTTGCCATAGAAGAAAGGAACCGCCACCTACCCACACTCACACCCACTCATCCACCCACACCCACACACACATACACACACAAATACATTGATTCAAGTGGAAGAAGTGTACATTTGGTTACACTTGCTAAATCATGATATTCCCTCTTCATTCCCATCTGCAAATTATGTGAAGAATTTAGATGAAATGTATCTAATAAAGTTTCATCTTTTTTAATGTCAATCAATTGTTCTTAAAAACTAATCAGAAGCTGTTACATTTTTATATTCTATTTTTAAATTAATTTAATTTTTTAAAGTTTTCTACAATCACACCCATAAGTCTTAAATTTTCTCCTCCTTCCTGCCCCTCCTACTGGAGACAGCATGGAATCTACTACTCCCAGTTTGATTTTTTTTTTTTTATTAAAGGGTCCATCCTTTTAGTAACTACTTAAAGATGCCTATTTATTTAATTTGTGTGCATCACTCAAAGAGAGAACGCTACAAGACCTCAGCCTGAAAGGGCCAGGGTCTCACACTGCATCCTGGGCCATCTCCAGTCATGCTGATAAATATCAAGCCACTGGA
Organism: Bettongia penicillata ogilbyi; assembly: GCA_023548195.1. Classification (NCBI taxonomy): domain Eukaryota; kingdom Metazoa; phylum Chordata; class Mammalia; order Diprotodontia; family Potoroidae; genus Bettongia; species Bettongia penicillata. The sequence goes on along the minus strand of JAJHZJ010000051.1, from coordinate 1,485,199 downwards.
CCCAAATGACTCAGTAGAAGAGTGAGGTTCATGACCTTGCACAACCCTCCCTCACTGAAATCAAAGTCAACTGCAAGTCATCTTATCATCTTGATGCAATGGTCCTCCTTGATAACGAAGGACAAACGCAACAACAGCAACAAAAACAACAACAACACATTCTTATTAAACATATTTACCCATTAATTATGTTGCATAGAAGAATGAAAATGAATGGGAGAAAACAAGAGAAAAACTAAAAGAAAACAAAACACAAGAGAAAATAGTCTACTTCCTTCTGAATTCTGATTCCATAGGTCTTTCTCTGGATGTGAATGGTATTTTGCCTCGAGAGTTTTTTAGGAATGTTTTATGTCCTTGCATTTCTGTGAACGGTTAAGTCTTTCAGAAACAGTCGTCACAAACTGTGTCTGATACAGTGTACAATGTTCTCCTGGTTCTGCTTCTTTCACTCGGCAACAGTTCATATAAGTCCTCTCAGGCCTCTCTGAACTCCTCTCGTTCATCATTTTTTATAACAAAAGAGAGTCCCATTACATTCATGTGCCACAACTTGTTCAGCCATTCCCCAATTGATGGGCTTCCCCTTGATTCCCAGTTCCTGGGCAGTACAATGAGAGCTGTTATAAATATTTTTGTACATTTGGGACCTTTTCTCATTTTTATGAACTCATTGAGATACGGTACTAGAAGTGATATTGCTTGGTCAATGGGTATGCAGCTTTCTGTAGCCCTTCGGACATAGTTATAAATTGTACTCCAGTATGGTTTTATCAGTTTGCCAACTCCACCAAAAATAAATTAGTGTTATAACTGTCCCACATTTTCTCCAACATTTATCATCTTCCTATTTTGTCGTGTTAGTCAATCTGATAGCTGTGATGTGGTACCTCAGAGTTGTTTTAATTTGCATCTCTCTAATCAATGATTTAGAATATTTTTTCATATAACTCTAGATACCGTTACTTTGTCCCTCTGAAAATTACCTGTTCAAATCCTTTCACCATTTCTCAATTGGGGAATAACTTATATTCTTGTAAATTTGATTTAATTTTCTAGATATTTTAGAAATCAGGCCTTTATCACAGACACTAATTAGAAAAACTCTTTTCCAATTTTCTGCTTCGCTCCAATTCTTGGTCGCATTGTGTTGTTTTTTTGTTTTTGTTTTTGTTTTTTTGTCCAATAGCTTTTTAATTTAATGTAATCAAATTATCCATTTTGCATTTCATGATGTTCTCTATCTTTTGTTTGTTCATAAATTTCTCCATTCTCTTTAAATGTGACAAATGTTATTCCTTGCTCCCCTAATTTTTTTTTATACCATCTGCCTTTATACCTACATTATGTATTCATTTGGACTTTATTCTTGTATGGTGTCAAGCACTGATCGATGATAAGCTTGTACCACACTGTTTTCCAGTTTTTCCAGCAGTTATTATAAAACAGTGAGTTCTTATGCCAGAAGCTGGAGTCCTTCGATTTATCACTGAACTACTATATTATTTGACTATTGTGTCTTTAGCATCTAACATATTCCACTGATCTACTCCTCTATTTCTTTGGCAGTACTATATTGCTTCGATCATAGTTGCTTTATAATAAAAAGGGACTTGATAGGGTTAGACCACATTACCTAGAATTTCATTTCATTAATTCTCTTGATTTTCTGGACCATTTTTTCTTCCATATGTCCCTTGGTATTTTTTTCTAGCTCTAGAAAATAATTTTCTGGTAGTTTGATTGGTATGGCACTGAAAAAGTTAATTAATTTACACAATTTATTAGATTATAAAGCAATTCAATTCAATTCAAGAAGAATTTACCAAGGTCAGCTGTGATAAGGATTTGAATTGTTAAGTAGCTGTGTGAGTGGAGAAGAGGAGAATGATTCAAGGGAATTAGAACCAACTGGAATTGCAAGAGATTAGTTACGGATAGAAGAAATCAATACTTTAGAGTACCACACTGCACAAAATATTTTTGAAAAATATTGTAAAGGAGCATTTTAAAGTTGAAGTGGGGATGCAAGAGAGTACTAGATGTTCCTGACGAATAGGGAAAATATAACTTCTTTTAGATTGATTGGACTTCACATGTCAAGCTTTAATTGAAACTAAAGAAAATAAACTGATGCATTTAATGAACAAAATAGTAGAAATTATTTGGAGTTAATCAGTAAATCAATATTTTTTTGTTCCTCCTGGTGATAATTTAACTCTGATCACAAAGAGTTCATTGATTACACAGTACATTTTTTTAACAGCCTGGTTCTTCATATTCTTCAAATCACACTAGTCATTTCTGTCTGTGAACTGTTGGTTGGAATAGGTCAGTGTAACTATGTCTATTTAATACTTTTAAAAATAATTGTGTCCTCTGCTGGCTAAAGATAAATGTGTCCCTATCCTCACCTAGAATATATTTATCATGAAATTTCCTACATACCTCTCACACTAACCTGTTACATTGATGTGTTCAGTAAAGTCGTGACTCCTTAATCGATAAATATTTTCATGACAACTCTCTTCGTTCTATCTATGATTACTGAGGATGTATTTGAGGAAAGAAGTTAATAGAGATTAAATAACTTGCTTCAATGTGTTTCAAAGTAGTTTTAGCATTTAATTGCATGTGTTCTTGATGTGCAATTTGTTTTTATTTTCTATGTACTCAAGAAAGCTCACCTAAAATTGTGGCATCTTTTAGGTACTCTTCCCTACAGAGAATTACTGGATGCTCAAAATATGTCATATATGTGAAGATGCAGAAAAAGTCTATGAGAGAGACAGACAGACAGATAGCAAAGGGTGAGTTGAATAAGAAGGGAGAAAATCTAAAAAAAAATAAAATTAAGGAATGAGATGAGAATATATTTGGGGGAGAAAGGGAGAAATGAAATGAGACAAATTATCTCATAAAAGAGGAAAGAATAAGCTTATTCAATGGAGGAGAAAAGGGAGGATGTGAGAGGGAAAAAATGAAGTCTATTGTCTTCACATTTGGCTTAATAAGAGAATAACACACTCACTCAATTTGGTACGCAAATCTATCTTATAATACTGGAAAATAGGAGCGAAGGGGATAAGTGGGACGGCGACATGATAGAAGGAAGGGCAAATGGGAGGAGGGAGTAATTAGAAGTAAACAATTTTGGGGAAGGACAAGGTTAAAAGAGAGAATAGAGAAAATAGGGGGCAGGGTAGGATGAAGAGAAATATAGTTAATCTTACACAAAATGACTATTATGGAAGTGTTTTGAAAAACTACACATATGTAGCCTATATTGAATTGTTTGCTTTCTCACTGGGGATAGTTGGGGAGGGGGAAAGGAAGATAAGTTGGAAACCAAAATTTTCGGAAAGAATGTTGAGGATTGTTTTGCATACAACTGGAAAAAAAGAAATACAGGCAATGGCGTAGAGAAATCAATCTTGCCCTACAAGAAAAGTGAGAAAATGGGGATTAGGTGAGGGAGGGGTGTGATAGAAGTTAGAACATATTGAGGAAAGGGGTAATCAGAATGCAAGTCCTTATTGGGTGAAAGCAGGGGAGATATAGGGAGAAAATTTGCCACTCAAAATTTTCTGTAAATGAATGACAAAAACTAAAAATAAATAAATATACATTAAAAAAGAAAAAAAAAACTAACTGTGGATCAACTCACAGCTCCCATAACAAGGAATTTGTTTTCCAACTCTCCCACATCTTGTCCAACATTTATCATCTTCCTGTTTCGTCATTTTAGCCAATCTGATAGCTGTGATGTGGGGCCTTTTAATTTGCTTCTGTCTAACTAATAGAGATTTAGAGCATTTTTATATGACTATAAATAGCTTTAATTTCTTACTCTGAATATCATCCATTCATATTCTTTGACAATTAATCAATTGAAGAATGACTTGGGTTCTTGTAAATTTGATTCACTTCTCTATATATTTTAGAGATGAGCTCTTTATCACAAACACTACTTGCAAAACTTCTTTCCCAGTTTTCTGCTTCCCTTCTGATCTTGGTTGCATTGAATTTGTTTGTGCAACAATTCAACGTAATCAAAATTATCCATTTTGTACTTCATAATCTTTCTTTATCTTTCCTTTGTTGAAAAATTTCTCCATTCTCCAGAAACCTGAGAAATACACTATTCCTTGCTGTGCTAATTTGTTTATGATATCAATCTTTACTCCTAGATCATGCATCCATTTGACCTGTATTCATTTGTACGATGTCTGACTTTGGTCAATACTCGGTTTCCACCACACAATTACCTGGTTCTCACAGCAATTTTCATCAAATACTGTTCTCTTTTCCCAGCAGCAGGGGTCCTTAGGTTTATCAAACAGTAAATTGCTGTATTCTTTGACCACTGTGGCTTCAGTACCTAATGTATTCTACTGACCCACATGTTTGTTTCTTATTCAGTACCAAGTAGTTTTGATGACCGCAGCTTTATAATGCAATTTGAGATGTGGTAGTGCAAGACCACCTTCCCTAACATTTCTTTTCATTATTTGCCTTGATATTCTCGACCTTTTATTCTCCAGATCACTTGTGATGTTAGTTTTTCTAGCTCTAGAAAATAATTATCTTGTAGCTTGATTGGTATGGCAATGAATAAGTAAATTAATTGCTATAGAAATTGTCATTTCTATTATATTGGATTGGCCTACCCACGGGCAAAGGATGTTTTCCCACTTACTTTCAAATGACTATATTCGTGCAAAAAGTTTTTTTGTAATTGTGTTCATATAGTCCCTGGTTTTGTTTAGGTAGCTAGACACCCAGATACTTTATAGAGTCTACTGCAACTTTCAGTTGGATTTCTCTATCTCTTGCTTTGGGGCTTTGATAATAATATCTAGAAATGCAAATGGTGTATGTGGATATACTTGTAACCTGCAACTTTGCCAAAGTACTTTATCATTTCATGTAGTTCTTTACTTGATTCTCTGGGATTCTCTAAGTCTGTCATTTTATCATCTGCAAAGAATGACACCTTAGTTTCTTCTTTGGCTATTCTAATTTCCTCAATTTATTTTTCTTCTCTTGTTGAGTGGTAGAGCATTTTTTAGGCAGTCACTACTCTCAAGAAGGTCACAGAACTGTGAAGAAATTATATAAAAAGATTTGTATAAACATGATATATAAATCATCTGTTGGACAGCATATAAGAGGGAAGTTACTAGCATTAAGGGAGATCAGGAAAGGTTTTTCTTTAGATTGTGGAAATTTAAATAAGTCCTAAAGGAAGAGGGGTGAGGGTGAAAATTCCAGGAATCAGTGATAAGAAATTAAAATCTATGACTTATTCAAGAGGAAAAAAAGAGATCACATACATCAGTACACAAGATAGCAAGGCAGTGGGGTGAATTTCTAGCCAGTAAATATTTATAAGAACCAATTTTGATACGGGGGGAGGAGCCAAGATGGCAGAATAGAAAGACTCACATATGCTAGCTCCGAATCCACAGCCCATAAATTTCCTGTAAGAAGGACTTCCCACAAATTCTGGATCACTGCAAGGTGCACAGAAACACAGTGGAAGAGATTTTCGTTCCAGAGAGCCCTGGAGAGTGGTCCCCAGGGGTCCGTCATGCCCCGGAAAGCAGAGCCCACACCAGCGCTGCCCTGGCCACGCAACAGAGAGGAGCTGATCCGAGCAGGCTTCAGGGACGGAACCTCCGGTGGCCAGGAAGGTCCCTCCACGCACAGATGCTACAGGTCAGTAAGAGAGACGTGTGGGCTGGCCGAGAGGGGAGCGGGGTGTCTCCGTGGCTCGGGCCCCCTCGGGAGGCAGCAGCAGAGGGAGCGGCAGAGGCAGCAGCAGAGGCAGCAGTGGCGGCCCGGGACTCCCAGAGCAGAAAGCAGAAGTTCAGGTCTCTGCATAAACCCCCTGAGGGAGCTGAGCCTAGGAGGCGGCCCTGCCCCCAACCCAGCACCAGAACTTAAGCTCACATTGAATAGCAGCCACTCCCGCTGTGGATAGCCCTGAGGCTGGGAAGTAGCATTTGAATCTCAGACCCCAAGCACTAACTGGGCAGATCTAGGCAGGGGTGGAGAGGAATCTCAGAAGTCAGGTAACTGGCTGGGAAAATGCCCAGAAAAAGGAAGCAGAATAAGACCATAGAGAGCTACTTTATTGGGGAAGAGATGTTCCTTTCCCCCTTCATTTCTGATGACGAAGTACAAAGCCTGCCATCAGAGAAAGAGGTGGAGGTAGGGACCTCTCTATTCCAGACATCCGAGGTGGAGGTCTGGTGGGCTCAGGCCATGGAAGAGCTCAAAAAGGATTTTGAAAAGCAAGTTAGACAGGTGGAGGAAAAACTGGGAAGAGAAATGAGAGAGATGCAAGAAAAGCATGAAAAACGGGTCAATACCTTGGTAAAGGAGACCCAAAAAAAATGCTTAAGAAAATAACACCTTGAAAAATAGGCTCACTCAATTGCCAGAAGAGGTTCAAAAAGCCAATGAGGAAAAGAATGCTTTCAAAAGCAGAATTAGCCAAATGGAAAAAGAGGTTCAAAAGCTCACTGAAGAAAATAGTTCTCTCAAGATTAGAATGGAACAGATGGAGTCTAATGGCTTTCTGAGAAACCAAGAAATCATAAAACAAAACCAAAAGAATGAAAAAATGGAAGAGATTGTGAAATATCTCATTGAAAAAACAACTGACCTGGAAAATAGATCCAGGAGAGAGAATTCAAAAATTACGGGACTACCTGAAAGCCATGATCAAAAAAAGAGCCTAGACATCATCTTCCATGAAATTATTGAGGAAAACTGCCCTGATATTCTACAACCAGAGGGCAAAATAAGTATTGAAAGAATCCATCAATCACCACCTGGAAGAGATCCAAAAAGAGAAACTCCTAGGAACATTTTGGCCAAATTCCAGAGTTCCCAGGTCAAGGAGAAAATACTGCAAGCAGCTAGAAAGAAACAATTCCAGTATTGTGGAAATAAAATCAGGATAACACAAGATCTAGCAGCTTCTACATTAAGGGATCAAAAGGCATGGAATAGGATATTCCAGAAGTCAAAGGAGCTAGAACTCAAACCAAGAATCACCTACCCAGAAAAACTGAGCATAATATTTCAGGGGAAAATATGGTCTTTCAATGAAACAGAGGACTTTCAAGCATTCTTGATGAAAAGACCAGAGCTGAAAAGAAAATTTGACTTTCAAACACAAGAATGAGAATAAGCATGAAATAGTAAACAGCAAAGGGAAGTCATAAGGGACTTACCAAAGGTGAACTGTTTACATTCCTACATGGAAAGACAACATTTGTAACTCTTAAAACGTTTTAGTATCTGGGTAGTTAGTGGGACTACATACAGGTGTACACACACACACACATGCACACATGTACATGCATGCACGCACTCACACATACACACAAGCATGCACACACAGAGACAGAGAGCACAGAGTGAATTGAATAGGATGGGACCATATCTTAAAAGAAATTAAGGTAAACAGTGAGAGAGAAATGTAGTGGGAGAAGAGAGAGTGAAATGGAATGGGGTAAGTTATAACTCATTCAAGAGGCAAGCAGGAAACTTTTTAGTGGAGGGAAAAAGAGAAAAACTGAGAAAAAAACCATGAAGTTTACCCTCATCACATTCGATTAAAGGAAGGAGTAAAATGCAAACTCATTTTGGTATGATGACCTATCTTACAGTACAGAAAAATGGGGAAGAAGGAGATAAGCAGGGAGGGAGGGATGATGAAAGGAAGGGCAATGGAAAAAGGGAGCAATTTGAGGTCAACACTCTTGGGGAGGGACAGGATCAAAAGACAAAATAGAAACAATGGGGGGCAGGATAGGATGGAGGGAAGTACAGTTAGTCTTATACAACACGACTGTTATCGAAGTCATTTGCAAAACTACACAGATATGGCCTATATTGAATTGCCTGCCTTCCCAAAGGGAATGGGTGGGGAGGGAGGGATGGGGAGAATTTGGAACTTAAAGTTTTAGGAACAACTCTTGAGTATTGTTGTTGCTACTAGGAAATAAGAAATACAGTTAATGGGGAATAGAAAGTATTGTATTGGGTTTGGGGGAGGGGATAAATGGGGAGAAAATTTGGCACCTAATATTTAGTGAAAATGAGTGTAAAAGTTAAATAAATAAATAAATTTTAAAAAAGTAAATAAAGGGATATACCATCAAAAAAAAAAAAGAACCAACTTCAAATTGTATGCTATGCAAATTGGTAAGACTGCAAAGAAAAGAATAATATAGTGTTTTGAAGGAGCTGTAAATCCACTGGGGAAGACAATGTGCTAAGAACTAGATACAGTCAAGCAAAATATATTAAATATTGAAAATAATTATCTGAGGAAAGACGAGAGAGTTAATGGGAATCTATAAATGCTCATTCAATCTTGGATATTACGTATATATATTTACTAATACTCAACATGAAATGCAATGTAGGCACTAATATCTTTCCTGGAAGGAATTTACGGGAGAAAATTCTCCAGGAAACGAATTAGTTTGCAAATTGGAAAGGAGTAAACAATGTTTGTTAGGAGAGGGAGATAGTCAACAAAAAGTTAAAGGTTTGGGAAACAGATTGTCTTATGTGAATAATGGTAAGAAGGGCAATCTGTCTATACTGCAAAGTGTGGCAAAGGAAGTCTTTTACAGAATGCACTAAAAGGGAAGTTAGGTTCCTGTTGTGAAGGCTCAGATGAGTCCATTCACAGTAAGGGGGTGTGATATTGTTGACTGAGTAGCAAAGGAGATTGAGAAGGAGCAATTTAGTTCGAAGTGAACTAACAGAGAAAGAGAGAAGAGAGAGACGGAGACAGAGAGAGACTCATGAAAAATGAAATGAGTTTCCAGGAGGAGAGAGGGGTTGACAGTACGAAATCCTTCAGAATATTTGAAAAGCTTGAAAACTGATGAAAAAAGTTTCTCAAACTTGACAAATAAGAGAATTCATTGAAGTTGGAGAAAGCAAGTTGAATGATGTGGTAAGGAGCTAGATTACAAAGAGGAGATAAAACAATAAGAGGAGGAAATGGAAGCAAAAAGTGTGAATATTTTTTTATAGTAGATTGGATATGAAATGTTGGAGATATATAGAATGATATCTTGAGGACTTAATATTGTTATGTGAAGGGTCTTTTTTTTCAAGGATGGTGGAAACTAAGACATTTCTTTATCCTAAGAAATGATACAAGCCGTATTTGTTCATTATTCATTGTGAATAGTTTTTTTAGTCATTTCAGTTGTGTCTGGCTCTTCATGAACCCATTCGGGGTCCTCTTGGCAACGGTAATAGAGTAGTTTGCCATTTCCTTCTACTGTGCACTTTACAGATGAAGAGCTGAGGCAAACAGGGTTATGCTCCTTTCCAGGATTATTACACACACACACACACACACACACACACATACACACATGTATTGTGTGCATGCATGTATATATATACACATATATCTCGAGATATCTATTGTTTGAAAATATTTTTAACAGGGATTGTGTTTCTCTTTCTTTTTCAATGTGGCAACTGGAAATGTGAAAGGGAGGGGAGTTGAAATTCCAGTGATTTAAAAAAATAATTTAAAAAGTTTCCCTCCCCATGCAAAACATTGAGATTGTCACACTTAACATGCCCAGATGTGAGCGTGGCTGTGTGGAAGCTATATTGGAGGAAGGAGGTCTAAACCAAAGGCCAAGAATGAATTGAAGTGAACTCCCTCCCAGCAGGGATCATGATATAGAAATGGTGTTAGGAATAATCCAATGCCTACATCATAGTTAGGCTGCAGTCCTTGTGAACCAATAGAATTGGCTGGAGCAAAATATGATATTAACTTGATGTTATACTAGATTTGAACATTTGACAGAATTTTCCTTTGTAAAAGCAGAGGCCAATTTTGTCAATATAACAACTAGACATCTTGATATTACCTATCACTTGTAAGCTTGTCTTTGCTTTTGTGTACCTCATGTGCTAGGCTTACATAGCTTTGGTATACAATTTGGATTTTTAAAAGATGCTGGAGGAGAAATATTACATCAGAGAGAATGGAGTGAAAGAAGTTCATCAAGTACATATGCCATATCAAACAGGTAAGATAATCTATGCTCTATTGACAGATGCACTTTTTCCCCATCTAATGTATGGAAGAATAATTTCTAAAGCCCGTGCAGATGGGAAATCAGTCTATTTTTGGTAAAATTCATGAAATACTTTATTTCCCAGGGCATTAATTCTGCTTATGAAGTTTATGGAAACAAAAAAAAAATCAAACAAAAGATTCTTCATTAATAAATTCCATGGGGATTTGCTCCTCGGATTTTCATGTGCATTATTACAGAAAGATGTTTCCAGTATTTTTTTTTCTTCCTGAGAGTGTATATAAGTCTGTCTTCCTGAGGTCACAGGAAAATAACTAAGAGGCAAAATGTCCTTTTGCTCAAATATCTTTGAAAAAGCTGCTCCTTGATGTCTTTCTCTAGACCTGGTATGTTGAATAACCAATAATAATGTACTGGGATTGCTGTGTTATAACCACACAACAATTTTGTTTTTTGTAGATTTGACATCTAATTTGAAAAGTTGTGTTCTTTCCACTGAAGGAGTGAATATGACAATTTTTCCAGGTCTCAGATTCCTCATCTGTAAAAGAAGCAGGTGGTACTAGATGGTCTCAGTTGTCTATGACTATGAATTTATGAAGTTAGAGTAAATTTTAGCCATCACCTCAGTAACAATACCCAGACTGTATTCTATGACAGAGTCTGCAGATTATTTCCTCAGTGAAATGGGCAAATTTGTATTTAATTCTGCAAGCACTTATTAGGATTTTTCTTTGCTCTTGACGCTAACCTTAGCCTTGGGAGTACCAAGAAGGAATGTGGGATAGAATAAAAGTATAAATGATATGGAATTATGTGGAATAGAAGATTTAACAACAATAAAGGGCAGGGTTACTCTAAGAAATAATAGCAACATCAGTACTAATAACAGTGACTGTCTATATTGTGTTTTAAAATTTGCTAAGACTTTCACTTGTAATAATTATTTGTTCCTTAATATACTATGACATCGTCAAAATTGCCAATACAATAATATGGCCATTTTACATGTGAAAAAAATGTTAAGTAACTTGACCGTAATGACTAAATTACTAAAAAGATATAAAGTCTCAAAAAATTTTAAATAATAATTATTGTACACTTATTGCTGCAGCAGGCTATTTCCTACCTGCAGAAACAAATATGGTGCTGGTATACGTTGTAGAACAAGATAAGGATAGAGTATAGAAGAAGAAAATACTATGTGGAGGAAATCACTTTTACTTGGGTAGATCACAAGCAGCTTTGTGAAATAGGTGGCAAGGGAGCACATTGGAAAAAGGTAGCAATGAAGAATGAGTATGATCCGGACGTTGGAAATCGGCTGAGTAAATACTCAGTGCAAAATGAGATCAGTACAAAAATAGTCGTCACGTTGGGCTACAGTATACTAAAATGATTTTCGTGCCATTCCTTGAGGTTTGTACCTTACTCCACTAGCAACCTGAAGAAGCTCCAAGATCAACATGATGAGATGACCTCCCCAGTCCTATTACTTAGGAAGCTTATTTTTGGCAAGCATGTGATGACTGAATTGCAGATGGGAAGAAAAATAGTTTATAGCTTAATTTGTAGAGTACAATTTTATTTCTTTTCGTTAAACTAACCAACATTTCTCAAGGGGACTGTGATGAGAGTCTGAATTAAATTAGGAGTTGGTTGAAGAGGAGAAATTAAGGCTCAAATGGCAGAAAGAAGAATCATCTGGAGGTCTCAAAATATTGAACTGAGACTGGGAAGGTGGGGAGGAAAGCAAAGGAAAGTAAAAATTCTCAGAGAGTTTTTCATTCTCGGTATGTAAATACATCATATAGATGAAGGTAATAGATGAATAAACATATACAAATATGTATATACACATAATATAAATAAATATACAATATGAACACACACATACACAGACATACATACATACACACACACACACATATATATATACACATATATATATATGTATGTGTGTGTGTGTGTGTGTGTGTGTGTGTGTATGGCACCTACTCTGTTCTGGGCACTTGACAAACATGACTTTGTTTGATCCTCACAATGATGAACAAGGAAGGTAACGTTATTGTCATCACTGAAAATCATGAGGCAAATAGAGGTAAAGTGACTTGCCCATGGTGGAACAGGTAGTAAGTGTCTGAGGCTGACAGTGAATGCAGGTCCTCTTGACTCTATACCCAACTCCATATTGACTGTGCCATCTAGAAGCCTATTTACAAGCCATAAACTTAAGGATGTTTAGAGAAGGGCATTTCTAGCCTAGAAGATAATGTGAGCGAAAGTACAGAAGGAAACTATTCAGGAGAAGATTGGGAAATAGAGAATCATTTTTCTAAGTGTTTTATTCATGTACCTTGCCCTTTTCCTCCACTTCAGCATATAGATTCCTTAGAGGAAGGGGCTTTGCTTTTCATTATTGCAGCTGCACATTCAAATATAGAACATAGTTATGTAATGCATTTTAATTTGATCTGAAATAGAAATTGATACCTGGAATGTCTATGGACAAGTTGCTCCTCAAATACTTAGAATATCATTCTGGTTGAGATAGGACATATTAAGAAAGATGCTATCTGTATAAAGAGAAAGACAAGTAAATAGAAGTGTGTATAAAATACATTTCTGTCTAATGGTAGCTATCTCTACGGTGGCTTTGGGGGGAGAGGGAAGAAAAATAATGAAACCTACATGATAATTTTGGTATATATTTGAAAGGATTAGCAAGTTTTGTAGAGTAGATTTGAAGTTTTTTGTTCAATAATCTTTTTTATTTTCTTTGTTATGGAAATGCTTGTTATTCTCTCAATCAAAAATAAAATCTAAAAAGATAACTAGTTTCTAAATAGAAATATGATGTTAGAGTTCAGAATGAAGACAATGGCTAGATATATTGAATTGCTATTTGTATGCATAATTAGGACTTTTGAGGCCATAGGAGAGAATGGAGAAGCATTAGAGATGACCACTGGAAAATGAAATTGCAATAGGCTTATAAACTCTAAATGAAACATTTTTTTTTCCCTTTGCAATAGTAAGCTATTAGAGTACAGTTTTCATATTACATAGGAAGGTGGTTTTGTTTTTGTTGTTGTTTTTGCTGGCTCAGGGAAGAATAGATTGCAGGAAGAAATGATTAATAACAATGACATAAGTTGAAAGACTTTAAAAAATCTCATCCATTCAACAAATATTTATGAAGGTGAAAGGAAATGAGAGTTTGTATTAAGTTAGGTAGTTGTGTGAGTGGGAACACATAAAAGGGATATTAGCAAGTTGGAACCAACAGGAATTCCTAAGTGATAATGAAGGGAGAGAGATAATCAATGCTTTCGAGTAACACACAGGACAATGGTGCCCAAAGAAATTAACTTAAGAACTATAAAATGCCTCTACCAAACAATCTCACAACCATCATAACCAAGTGCTATGTTTATAGAAAAGTATAATACATGAAGCAAAGTTTACATCAATCACACCAACAGATCCAGTAGCTGACCATGTTATTAATATTTATTTCAACATAAATTTATTCTGATAAACTACTTTTTTTCTCTCACTCTTCAGAGAATTGAGAATGGAAAGACATGTGAATGGAAAGCTAAGGCACTGGGTTCAAGGCTTTGCAATTACCTATAATTCTCAGAACAATCCTGAGAAAAGTGTTATTATGATTTCAATTTATTACTAGGAAAACAGGTTTAGAGATATTAAATGACTTGCACAAAGGTATACCAAAGAGTTATTAGCATTCAAATCCATGTATTTTGGGGCTGTGATGTTCTTTACTTGTTTCAATACACGGAAGAAATTTCACTTGGAATCATGACTTTTTTCAGATTGTCTTTCTCACAGAGAACTTCTGGATGCTTGAAGTATATCATTTAGACAGAGATGAAGAACAACACTATAATAAACGAATTTATTTTATTAGGACTCACCAATTCCTGGGAGCTTGAGATTTTCTTTTTTATGATCTTCTCCATTGCCTATATATCAATCTTGGCTGCTAACTGTCTCATTATACTTTTGGTGACTTTTGATTCCCGGTTGTACTCGACCCCCATGTACTTTCTCCTTGCCAACCTCTCCTTCCTTGACATACTTTTTTCCACTGTTACTCTCCCAAAGATGATCATAGACTTCTTCAGGGAAAGGAAAACTATCTCCTTCTGGGGCTGCATGGCACAAATTTTTCTGGCTCATCTCTTAGGAGGTAGTGAGATGATTATTCTCATAGTGATGGCTGTGGACAGATATGTTGCAATATGTAAACCCCTTCATTATACTACTATCATGAATTATCGAATTCTAGTAGCAAGTGTGCTGCTATCATGGATGGTTGGCTTTGTGCACAGTATGAGCCAAATGACTTTTATGGTGAGTCTGCCCTTCTGTGGCCCCAATGTGATCGATGATGTTTTTTGTGACCTTCCCCTGGTGTTGAAACTTGCCTGCACTGACACTTATGTCCTGGAACTTCTTGTTGTTGCATTCAGTGGGCTTCTTACCCTGATTTCCTTCATTCTATTGCTTGTCTCCTATGTTGTTATATTAGTTACTGTCTGGTATCGCTCTTCCAGGGGACTGTCTAAGGCTCTGTCTACACTGTCTGCTCATATCACAGTGGTTACTCTTTTCTTTGGGTCACTACTATTAACATATGCTTGGCCAGTTAACAGTTATTCACTAGATAAGTTTCTTTCAGTGTTTTACTCAGTGATCACTCCTCTATTGAATCCAATTATCTATAGCTTAAGGAATAAGGAAATGAAAGCAGCCATGATTCGACTCAGAAGCAGGCACATCTGCTCCACTTCTAAATGATGATGACTTTTTTGTGTTGTACACGAGAGAATATTTTTTTAAATGCCCAATTTTATACATACATACATATATATCTATATATACATATATATACACACATATACATATATCTGCATATATGTATGCATATTTTACAAATAAAAGTCAAGCATATTTTCAAAACAATGTGTACATAATATTATAGAATTTGCTTTATTTGTATTTTAATTTTGTACATTTTTGGCTTCCCCTTAATTTTGAGATTCGTAAGACTGTAATTTATCTCAATCTTGGAATTATAAATTGGAGATTTCAGAAAACATCTGTATAGAAAGTTATCACTCAAAATTTAGTATTTCTAAAATTTTTTCTATTCTTTGGTACTATGATTTATACTTCTTTGTGAAATGTAGCTTAGTTTCAGCTACATAAACAATGAAAGCAGCTGGTAAAGTCTTGAAAAGTTGAATGCTCTAAAGACTCAGTTCAAGAGTGGAGTTGGCCTAATTTTGCATGATTGTCAAAACACATTTTAGGTGTTTCTACTAGGAATAGCGAAATGCTTTTACAAAAAACAATTGAGTAATAACTTTGCCATTGATTCATATTATACTGATACATATTCATAGTGTCCACCATGCAATTAACTTTACTCTAGCAAAGGTCATAGATAGACCATTGTAAGAATCATGTTCAGATGAGAATACATAGCACAGTATTGCAAGTACCTGTTGATATGAAACACACACACGAACACACACTATTCTGAAAAAAACAAAATTCCTTACTTTTAAAATTCCTTTGGAAGAGCTCTCAGAGAATCTTGTTTTACAGTGTATGATGTCAATAAACCCAACTGATATTGCAAGACTTCAATCAATATGATAATTTTGCACATAGGAAGCTAACAATACGATTTGTAAAACAGTTCTTTATATTTTAAAATCCATTGTAACCATTTTTTGTGTTTTTGCTTTGTCTAGATATATTCTTCTATTCTAATCCTGATCCTTTCACAGTCATTACTTAAAACAAAGAGTCTTTAAAAAAAAAAAGAGAGAGAGAACCATCGTCAAATTGAAAGAATTGTGTTGTTATGGATAATGTTAAACCTTGTTCAGCCACGCAACTCTGCCTGGATTTACTCTATAAGTAGACATATATGTCTTCTCCTATCTCTTCTTTAGGGACAATCTTGGTTATTTATTTTTTAATTTTACAACATTCAGCTTTATTTACTTGGTGGTTATTATTGTTTCCATTTAGGCTTGTTATTTTGGATATTTATTTTCCTCACTCAGCAAATTTCATTTTGCCTCAGTTCTTGAATGTCTTTCCTTATGTATCAAGGTCATCAGAGTCATTGTTATGGTACATTTTTCCTTTATATTCATGCATCAAAATTTATTTGACCATTTCTTAATTAGTGGGCATATATTTTGCTTACAATTCTTTGCTATATCAAAAATTATAATCATTTTGCCATGCACATTTAAGGAATTTCTTTTTGAGCAATGCTGTTCTGAGAGTACATGCATAGCTATGGAATCGCTGGATCACAGGGCAAGGACATTTTAGTCACCACGATTTTACAAAATGTTTTCCGTTTTACATACACACACACACATACATATACATATATATACACTCACGTATATGTATGCATATATGATACTATATATGTATATATATAATACGTGTATATATGTATATATATACATATATATGTATGTATATATGCTAACACACATTTCAATCAAGTTATCAAATCAATTAGCATCAACACTCATGATCTGGAATATCGCTAAACAGTAACTATTTTCAAGGAGCTCACCGAAAAATGTGATGAAAACTTACAGTCTCCTATGTGTAAACACAGTAGACCAAGTATATGTTGAAGGTATTATTAGAAGGAAGGTAATTGTACTAAGGCAGCTCAGGAAACTTGCTTTTTTTATGAATGTGGAATTTTCGGTGATACTTAAATGAAACAAAGGATGCTAGGAGAAGGTAATGAGGAGATAAAAAATTCCAAGAATTAGACATAACCAGTAAAAATTCATGAAGCTGGTAAATGGTGTGTCTCAAGTAACAGCAAGGAGGCCATCATCACTGCATTCTGAGCACATGAAGGGCAGTAGATTTAGTTAAAAGTCAATAAAGATTTTTAAGTGACTACTACATATTAGGCATTGTGAAAAGCACTGAGAATATTCTCAAAAGGCAAAGGTCAGTTCTTACTTTTAAAGAAACAAAAATCAAAGGAGGGAGACAGTATATTAAAAAAAAAAAGCCTCTTACAAGCATGCTAGTAACAGGAAATCCTAGAAATGATTACCTGAGTAAAGGTGTTCAAATTGAGGGATATCCAAAAATGTTCCTGTTATCTGAAGGACTACATGTATATGTGCAAATATATGCAAAATAAACAGAATGAAATGGAGCAAGTATTATTTAAGGGGATGAAATAACAAAAAAGTTTTATTTCTTGAAATAAATAATTTAAAAGTGTGAATTCTCTATCACTTGCTGGCTAATTACTGATTGCTCCACTGGAAATACATTAATGTTCCCTGAGTTACACTTTTTATACCTGCATTAGGAACATGCATTTAATCATATAAAGATATTAGGGAAGAAGACAAATAACAAGGTGCAGATTCAAGATGGCAAAGTAGCATCAGGGATTTGCTAGAGTGATCCAACTGAACCCCGCCAAGTACCTCTAAAAATTGTTCTAAACTAATTATGGAGATGCAGAACCCACAGAATCATGAAATGAAGCAAATCTCCAGCCCAAGAAAGCCTGAATGGTCTCCAGGAAGTGTCTGTGGCACGACCTTGTGAGTGGAGCACAGTCCAGGGTGGGTTCACAGTGCATAGAGGGGACCTGAGCAGGACTTGTGGAGACTGAATCTCTTGCCCCTGTGGTGATTTTCAGATTTCATGGTCCCAAACCGCTGAGGTGAAATTGGAAGATCAACGGGAAAATCCTGAGGGACCAGTGCAGGAGAGCTGAGTGGTTCCTGCCCTAGTACCAGGGTTGGTGATAGAGAGGGGGGAGGGATGGAGGAACCAAGGCAGCCATAGCAGCAGCAGGGGCAACTGGAGCCACTTTTTCTGAAATTCTAGGCCCACAGATATTGGAGGCATCGAGAGGCTGACATTACATCCCCTACCTCCACTGGAAGCAGAGAACTATCTTGACAAAGGTCCCCAAAGTCTAGTAAATGACTGAGAAAATAAGCAAAAACTGTAAAAAGAATCACACTATAGAATCTTACTTTGGTGATGAGGAAGACAAAAGCATTCAAACAGATTGAAAGAAAGTCAAAGCTTCTCCAGCCAAAGTCTTCAAAAAAAAAAAAAAAAAAGATCAATTGGTCTCATCCCATGGAAGAACTCAATAAGTATTTCGAAAATCAAGTAAGAGAAGTAGAGCAAAAATTGACAAAAGAGAATGATGCAAGTAAATCACGAGAAACAAGTCAACTACTTGCTAAAGGATACCTGAAAAAAATGGTGAAAAAATAAAACTTTATAAAATAGACTAACACAAATGGCAAAGAGATTCAGAATGCCACTGAGGAGGAGAATGTCTTAAATAGTGGAATGAATCAGATGAAAGAGTACATCCAAAAGTTCACTGAAGAAAATAATTCCTTAAGGATCAGAATGTAGCAGATGAAGGCTAATGACTTCATGAAAAGATAAATAAATTTGTGAAATAAAATTAAAAAAAATGAAAAATAGCAGGCCATGTCTGATATCTCTTTGGGAAAACAACTGACCTGGAAAATAGATCCAGGAAAGACAATTTAAAAAATAGGGGACTACCTGAAAATCATGATCAAAAAAGGAACCTAGATATCATCTTTCATGAAATTATTAAGGAAAATTGCCCTGATTTTCTAGAACTAGAGGGTAAAATCTATATTGAAAAAATCCACCTATCACTTTCTGAAAGAGATGGAAAAGAAAAACTCCTAGGAACATTGTAGCCAAATTCCAGAGCTCCCAGGTCAAGAAGAAAATATCACAAGCACCTAGAAAAATATAATTCAAGTATTGTGGAAATATGCTAAGGATAGCACAAAATTCAGCAGCTTCTACTGCAAAGGATAGAAGGGTTTGAATTATGATATTACAGATGTCAAAGTAGCTAGGATTGAAACCAAAGATCACCCACCTAGTAAAACTGAGTATGATAACTCAGGGAAAAATGGTCATTCAATGAAACAGAAGAATTTCAAGTATTCTTGATGAAAAGATCAGATATGAATAGAAATTTGACTTTTAAACACAAGAATCAAGAAAAGCATGTAAAGGTAAACAAGAAAAAGAAATCTCAAGGGACTTACTAAAGTTGAACTATATACATCCTTACATAGAAAATAATATTTCTAACTCTTGAGACTTTTCTCAGTATTTGGGTAGTTGGAAGGATTATGTATATAAAAAAAGAGGACACAAGATGAATTGAGATGGAAGGGATATTAAAATAAATAAAATTAAGGGGTGAGAAAGGAATTTTTTGGGAAGGGAAAGGGAGAAATGGAATGGGCCAAATTATCTCATAAAAGAGGTAAGCAAAAGCTTTTTCACTGGAGGGGAAGTGTGAGGAGGTAAGAGGGGGAAAAAAATGAAGCTTACTTTCATCACATTTGGCTTAAGGAAGAAATAACAAGCATACTCACCTTGGTTTGAAAATATGTCTTACACTACAGGAAGGCAGAGGAGAAAGGGTTAAGTGGATGATAGAAGGGAGGGGGAATGGGAGGAGTTATTAATTGAAGGAAATCTTTATAGGTAGGGAAAAGGACAAGAGAGAAAAAATAGAAGCAGGACAGGATGGAGGGAAGCACAGTCTTTCACAATACGATGTTTATGGAAGTCTTTTGCATAACTACACGTGTGTAACCTATATTTAATTACTTACATTCTCAGTGTAGATGTGCAGGGATGGAGGATAGGACAGAGGTTGGAACTGAAAGTTTTTAAAACCAATGTTAAAAATTGCTTTTGCATGTAATTGGGAAATAAGAAATGCAAGTGATGTGGTACAGAAATCCATCTTTCCCTACAAGAAAATAGAGGGTATGGGGACAAGGGAAGGACAGAGTGTAATGGAAGGGAGGGCAGATTATGGAGAAGGATAATCAGAATACAGGGTGACTTGGGGTGGCAGGAGGGGAGAGATGGGGAGAAAATTTGAAACGTAAATTCTTGTGGAAATAAACGTTGAGAACTAAAAGTAAATATTAAAAATAAATTAAAAAAAAAAGAAAATTGGAGTCAAGATGGTGGAGTAGAAAGACTCACCATATGCTAGTTCTGAACCCACAGCCCATAAATTTCCTGTAAAAATA
Source organism: Bettongia penicillata ogilbyi (assembly GCA_023548195.1). NCBI lineage: Eukaryota > Metazoa > Chordata > Mammalia > Diprotodontia > Potoroidae > Bettongia > Bettongia penicillata. The sequence goes on along the minus strand of JAJHZJ010000051.1, from coordinate 1,464,921 downwards.
ACTCCCCACAAATTCTGGAACAGTGCAAGCTGCGCAGGAACGCAGTGGAGGAGATTTCTGTTCCGGAGAGTCCTGGAAAACTAACCCCAAAGTTCCATCGCGCACCCGACAGTGGAGCCTACCCCTGCACTGCCCTGGCTGCACAGCCCCGAGAGGAGCAGATCCGAGCAGACTTCCAGGACGGAATCTCCAGCGGCCACGAAGGTCCCTCCACCCACAGGCACTACAGGTCAGTGAGAGAGACTTCTGGACTGGCCAAGAGAGGGGAGCGGGGTGTCTCCGTGATCTGGGCCCCCTCGGGAGGCAGTGGCAGAGGCAGCAGCAGAGACAGCCATGGACTCCCGGAGCAGGCAGGAGCTCCGCTCTATTACCAAAAGTCTCTGCATAAACCCCTTGAGGGAACTGAGACTGGGAGGTGGCCCTGCCCCCACCTGAGCACCAGAACTTAAGCTCACAGTGAATAGCAGCCACCCCGGCCACGGAAAGCCCTGAGGCTGGGGAGCAGCATTTGAATCTCAGACCCCAAGCACTAGCTGGGCGGATCTAGGCAAGGGTGGAGAGGAATCTCAGAAGTCAAGTAACTGGCTGGGAAAATCCCCAGAAAAGGGTAGAAAAATAAGACCATAGAAAACTACCCCCTTGGGGAACAGATGTTTCTTCCTCCTTTCATTTCTGATGAGGAAGTACAATGTTTGCCATCAGGGAAAGATGTGGAAGTCGGGGCCTCTCTATCCTAGACATGCAAGGTGGATGTCCAGTGGGCTCAGGCCATGGAAGAGCTCAAAAAGGATTTTTTTTTAAAAAAAGAAGAAAATTAGCAGCACAGAGATAGAAGGGAGAGAAATCCATTATCTACACATCCACTAAGATTTTAATCAATACCATATCAGTGCTCTTTCTCTTCTTCCATGTAAGGTACAAGGGAATATTTTCTAAAGTTGTTTCAGATGCATAATTTGTTTTCTTCGGTAAAATTCACCAAATATCATAATGACCAGGGAACTATTCTTTCTTATGTAACTTAGGAGAAAAACCACGATGTTCTAATAACTTCCAGGGGAAATTGTTCTTTTGATTTTGAGTTTACCATTATATAATTTTTTTTAACATTTTTTTCCTTTGCTGGCAGTGCATTTAAAATTCTCTTCCAAAAGTGAGAGGAACATATCAGAGGATAATAATTTATATGTGTTCATGTCTCTTTGAGGTCTTTTCCTAGAGCTGGTATGTTGAATAATCAATGCTAATATACTGGGATTTCTGCATAATAACTACCTAATAGATTTTTATGCAGATTTAATGACTGAAGAGAAAAGAAAATTTACTCTCCACTGAAGGGTCAATATGATTTAACCTCCCCAGACTGATTTTCTCATCAGAAAAAGAAAAGTATAACTCTACTTGTCTTTAGATGTCTATTCTAATGTTACTTCAATAATTGGATTTTAAGAAGAATGACTTACAGTGGCAGAAGCAAAATGGGGGAGTATAAGGGTGAACTTGTAGAAGTTTCTTCAATGACCCATAAAAATACCATAAAAATGGCTCTAAACAAATTCTAGGGCAGCAGAAGACACAAAACAACGGAGTGAAAGAGATTTCTAGCCACAGACAGCCTGGAAGGCTAACAGGAAAGTTCTATGGACCCCAATGTAGAGCAGAACACAGACCAACCTTGGCCATGTGGCCAACAGGGACAACACCAGAGCAGGTTTCAAGACACAACCATGGGCAAAAGTTTCCAGATTGCTCAACCCACAAACGCCAAAGACAGACAGATTCAAAGGTCATTGAGAAAACTCTTTCATCTGGGTGAGAAGAGAAAGCAGTCTGACCCTCCAGCAGCAGCCACTGCAGAGTCAGCACCCATTTTTAAGTCCCCAGCAGAAAGACCCAGGAGGAATTGAGCTGCTGATCTAGTCTCAGCCCTGAGTGGAAGCCCTAGGGTGAGGGATTCCTGGCTAGCACAGTGGAGTTGGTAGAGGCTCTGGAAAGGGAAGTCCTTTAGCAGATCCGGACAGAACAGAGTGATGCTGGTTGCTCCCAGACCAGAACACAGGGCAGGAGAGAAGTAAATTCCTTTTTCTTGATTGTACCATTTTGGAGGAACTGAGACCTTATAGATGTTCAGAGTATATCCTTCCTCTTTAAAAAGGACTCAAAATTCAAGTAACTGCCTGGAGAAATGCCCCAAAAAGAGAAAAATAAGACTACAGAAGGCTACTTTTTTGGGAAACAGTTACTTTCTTCCACCCTTTCAGATGACAAATAAGAATGCATACTATTAGAGGAAGACCAAAATATCACAGCTTCAGCATCCAAGCCTGCCAAAATAAATATGAAATGTTCTCAATGCATGGAAGAGCTCAAAAAGGATTTTGAAAATGAAGTGAGAGAGGTGGAGGAAAAATTAGGAAGAGAAATGATAGTGTTGCACGAAAATCATGAAAAGTAAGTCAACAGCATACTAAATAGGAGGCCCAAAATATTCTGAAGAAAATAACACTTTAAAAACAGACTTATTCGGGGGAGGAGCCAAGATGGCGGGGTAGAAAGACTCACGCATGCTAGCTCTGAATCCACAGCCCATAAGTAAATTGAGAAAAGGATGTGGAATAGAATAATTTTTCTGTGAAAATATTAAAATTAGTCTGCCTAGTTAGAAAGATGTCTTGATCAATGACTTCCATGTGTGGGCCACAACCCTTTGACCTCTTGGAGTTATTGCTCAACATTTTCAAATAAATTTGAACACTAGGGAATACCAGCTTGACCTTTAGATCTAATCAGTGTATTTTAAATAATTATTGGATATAAAGAACACGTCTTCACATTTTTAAAGTACAGAAATCACATTTCTCTAATCCAGTATTTAAGTTTCAAGTCCTTGGTTACCTTTACCCTTCTTATTATTAATTTTATCATTATGTAGAATTAGATAATCAATGATATTTACTACTTTGTATTTATATTGTGTACTTACTCATCTACAATACTTGTTTTTGTTTTTGGCTTGTATTCACATCATCCAGCAAAATTACTGTCACATAGTATACTATAAATACATGTCTTTCCTCTAGGTAATGATTAGGTCCGTTCTATGTATTATGCATGTAGCTCAGTTATGGAATATATTGAAAGTAATGAGATCGGTTATGTATGTTATTATGCATGTTAGTACCAGTATGTAACCATCCCTTCATTTTGGAAGATATAGGAGAATGTAGAACTTGGCCTTGGCATAAAAGTTATAATTCATAGTTTGAGGACCATGAGCAAACAGCAAACACTTCCAACAAAATGAAGAAATATTTTGAGTTAGAAGTTCAATAAGTAAATATAGAACATAAGAACAACTAAAAAAGAGTAAAAAATGGATCCTACAAAAAATATCACTTTTCCATAAGGAATATGAGTGCATAGAATAAATTAATCAAGAGATAAAATGAAATTAGAGTTATTGAAGAAACTATCTTAAAAAGTATAGCTTAGACAAAAGGTCAAAAATATCACCAAGCAATAGATATACTGAAAAAACAGAATGAAGGAAACAACTTAATAATTCAATGGTGGGGGAAACAAGAAATATTAGGAAAAAGTCAAAATATGGAAAAATTATAAATTTATCTACCATAAAAATGCTAGACATGGAAAAAAGGAAAAAGAGAAGTAACTTAGGAATGACGAAATGTGAACAAACAAAATATCAGGTCACAATAGATCAAGAAATAATAAAACTATATAAGAATTATTAGTATTAGAGGAAAAAATGGGGGATGAGGATAGAAGAAAATCCATCAGTTGATTCTCTGGAGAAATTTAATTTGAAATAAACCAAACATTTGCAGAATCCAGAAGGAAAAAAAATACTGTAGAAGAATGAAATACATGAGTCAAACACCGAGAAACTACAATCAAGAACAACTAAATTATGTCACAATTATTATAAAGCAAAATAATACTGGAATAAAACATGCCAAAAAGGAAACAATAAGTTTCCACACAAAGATGACATCCTGCAAAATGATACATTCCTATAAGGGAAAAATAGACCTATAATAGAGTAGAGACAGAGACAAATATAAAGAGAGATGAAAGTAATATAGTTGGAGATAAAGACAGAAATGACAGTTATATAAAAATATATGATAAAGATTCATGCATATGTATAAAGACAGTTGTAGATATAAATGCTTCCCTCCAAGATTTATGCTTTCATTTGCTTTTTGTGACCAAATTCCTCTATCAATGGAAACAAGCATCCTATTTCAACATCCTATTACAGAAGTACCTGGACCACTGAGAGGATGCAATTTGGACAGTCACAAACTGATAGGCATCCGAATTGTATCTGAAGTCAATTTTTCCTGTCTCTAGAGTTAGCTGTGTAGGCTGCACAGGACATTTTAAAGATCTGAATCATGGTCAATTGCTTATGATTTAAAGGAGAAGAAGACGCAAAGGTCCCTAAAGAATGCTACTGCCATAAATGGTCAATGGGGAAGTGGAAAAAGACAAACACAGTTAATTATTTATGTTTTGTTGGTTTTAAGAGAAGGAAAAGGAGATAGAAAAAAGAGTGAACAAGAAAAGATAGAACGAAGGGGATCTTATTTCTTTTTTCAAAATTAGAGGGGGGAAAAGAGTATATTAACATAGAAGTAAATGTTTGGGGAGAGAGACATCTTGGAATCTAACTTGTATCTGAACCAGACAAAGGAAGATCTCTCTCTCTCTCTTTCTCTCTCTCTCTCTCTCTCTCTCTCTCCCTCTCCCTCTCTCATCTCACATGCACACATGGACACATGCACACATGCCCACACACATACACCACAGACACACTAAGAATTTGGTTTATAAATATATTAATTTAAACAACGAAATAGGGAAAACGAAAGAGGAAAGAGGATAGAGTGAGGTTAAAGGAACGGGTAAAGTTGAGGAAGGAATAGGCAGTAAAAAAAATATTTCAGCTAGAGTGAACATAAAGGGGAAATGAAAAGCAAAGAGATGATAAGAACCAGGAATGTAAATGTATACCGGATGAAGAGAGGAAGGGCTAAGCAGAGAATCAGAGCACATCCATTTAAAATTACTCATGCTGCCACTTTCTATTTTGCTTTTCTATCATTTTTTTTTCTTTTCAAAGAAAGACCTGGGTAACAGTGAGGGCAAAGAGAAGAAAGTTTATAAGAGGATACCATTAAGGGAGAAATGTAGTTATACGCATAACTCTGGATGTGAATTGGATATACTTTCTGGTAAAATAGACAGATAGATAGATGATAGATAGATAGATAGATAGATAGATAGATAGATAGATAGATAGATAGATAGACAGACAGACAGATAAAGAATATATGAAGTCTTGGGCATGTAGTAAAAAACTCCTGAGTTCAAATCCTTTTCTCAGTCACTTACTTGCTGTGTTACCCTGGGCAAGTCACTTAATTTTTCTCAGCCTCAATTGACTCATCCTAAAATAAGGACAATAGTCTATCTCATGGAATTATCATGAAGATCAAATAAAAAAAAAACATTCGTATGGGGCTTTCCAAAGTTTAAAGCAGCACTTTACAAATACTAGCTGTTGTTATTATGAAGTGGTTTATGTGTTAAATGAATTTATATTTTATACTGAATGTAAAAGGAAGCCTCTAAAATGAATTACATAGGCAGTAATAAAGTCTGATGACACCTTTTGAAAGATCTATCTAGAAGCTACTTGAATCATGGATGGAATAGATTCAAGGAATATTTAGATATTTTAGATACTTGGCCACTGATTAGATAGAAATGGAGGAAGGGTAGAGAGATAAGTAAGAAAGTAACGATCTGTTTTGCAATCTCAGTTACTAGTTGACTGAGAAAATAATAATGGAAATCAACATGGGAAGTTGGAAGGAAGGATGGATTTGCAGGGGGTGACTCATGCAAAAGAGTAAATGCAATAGAATATATAGTGAGATGGGGGAAAATGAAATATTTTTCCTCCATTTTTACCTTACCTCCTAAATCTGCCCCTCTGCCAACTTATCCCAATCATTCAGCCTGGAAATTCATAGTAATTTAAGAACCTTCCTTTTTTTCTCTCCCTTACCAATGCCAGACAGATACTTAGTTCTTCCAAATCTATTTCCACGATATGGCTTACAGGGGACCCCTAGCGTCCATTCACAAAGATATTTAACTTAGTTCAGGCTCTCAGCATTTTCCACCTTGGTGTTTACTGGTCAAATAAAAAGAAATTGAATTAGAACTTTTTAATAGTCCCCTAAGAGATTTCCTCACTTTCCTTGTTTCCTATTTCTTATCCAGAAATTTTTATCTTTTTTTTAGGAAAGGAGTTCCTTTTGGCAGCCTGGCAAAATTTATGAACTCCTGAGAATGTAAAGGGATTAAATAAAATTAATTGGTTTACAAAGAAAACCAGCGATATTAAATTAAAGCATCAAAATAAAAATTTTTAAGAAAAAAGTTCATAGACTCCAAGTTAAAGACCTGTTTTGATTTATTACTTATGCAACTGACAATACTGTCTTCTTAAGTAACAGGTTAGACCCTATCTCAAAACCCATCAGGGTTTTCCTACTGATTCTCTCTCTCTGTCTCTCTGTCTCTGTCTCTGTCTCTCTCTGTCTCTCTGTCTCTCTCTCCCTCTCTCTCCCCCCACTCTCTCTCTCTCTCTCTCTCTCTCTCTCTTTGTTTCTCTCTGTCTCTCCCTCTCCATACACACACACACACACACACACACACACACACACACATATATATATATATATATATATATATATATATTATGTGTGTAGGTATATATGTATGTATGTGTATATACATATATACACACATATGTATATATTTCCTTTACTCTTGCCTCAGGTTCATTTCATGCCCCCAGTTTTAAAGCCTGTCTGTAACAAAAGAAAGCAGAAAACTGTATGTTTTCTCTTTTCACCTTCTTCTTCACTTTTCTTGACACAGTTTCATAGGCTTATGCTGGGCACAGAAAATCATCACTCAGCATTTCTACTACTGTCTTTATTCCATTAAGCCTTCTCTGATCCACCCAGTAAAGTGGTAACACTCTCCTTTCTTTTTAGTATTCTCTAGTTTATTCTTATCACTTTAGATTATCTATATTGTTCTCATATTTCTATATGTACCTGAGAAGGAGCATGGAAGAGTGCTAGACTTAGAGGCAGAAGGGACCTAGGTTCCAATTCTTTATGATCATAAGCAAATCACTTAATCTCTCACAAACTGCTTCCTCCATTGTACAATTAGAATGATACATACACTACCTCCCTCACAGGGTTGTTATACTCAACAAAAAAATGGTGCACATAAGTCTTTGCCATCATGCATCAAATAATAATTACTGTTAGGCTACTTAGCTGCTTACACACCTACATCCACACATATGTCATATATATATATATATATATATATATAGTTAGCAACACATATTTTATGTATTTAATAAAATGCTTTTAAATGTACAAGATTCTTTATGTTCATTACTTTATTTGAATCATTTACTTCATATGAAAAAGTGCAAAATTCTACACACACAATAAAACACTCATTATCACCTTTGTCCCTCATCACTGCAATAAGTATGGCTTGAAATAGCCACAACAGCCAATAGGATCACAGATATAGACTTGGAAGAATTCTGGTAGTCGATTTCAATCAAACTGTAAACTCCTTCAAAGGCAGAGACTCTGTCACCTTTCATCTATGTACTCCCAATAAATAACAAACTGAGCAAAACTGGCAAGAAATTAATAAAGGTTTATAGAACTGAATTTAAGCACAACATCTGGAACACAAATTTTGGATGTCCTAATTCTAGAAATAGTCATCCAGATACTACTTAAGGAAGACTGTGTCTTTTTTTTTGTAATATTTAATTATTTATTTAACTTTTTACATTCATTTTCACAAAATTTTGGGCTCCAAATTTTATCCCCTTTTATCCCCTCCCAGACCCCAATACACCAAGCAATCTAATTTTCCCTATCTCCAATCTGCCCTCTCTTCTGTCATCCCTCCCTTCTCTTGTCCCCATCTTTTCTTTTCTCCTGTAGGGCCAGATGACTTTCTATTCCTCATTAACTGTATGTCTTTTTTCCTAGTAGCAACAACAATATTAACAGTTGTTCCTAAAATTTTGAGTTCCAAATTCTCCCCATTCCTCCCTCCCCACCCATTCCCTTTGGGAAGGCAGGCAATTCAATAAAGGCCATATCTGTGTAGTTTTGCAAATGACTTCCATGATAGTCGTGTTGTGTAAGACTAACTGAATTACCCTCCATCCTATCCTGCCCCTCATTGATTCTCTTCTGTCTTTTGATCCTCTCCCTCCCCGACTGTTGACTTCAAATTGCTCCCTCCTCCCATTGCCTTTCCTTCCATCATCCCCCCCCTTGCTTATCTCCTTCTCTCCCACTTTCATATACTGTAAGATAGGTTTTCATACCAAAATGAGTGTGCATTTTATTCCTTCCTTTAGTCAAATGTGATGAGGGTAAACTTCTTGCTTTTCTTTTTCTCAGCTCTCCTCTTTTTCCCTCCACTAAAAAGTCTCTACTTGCCTCTTAAATGACATATAATTTCCCCATTCCATTTCACCCTCTTTCCTCCCCCTACCTTTCTCTCTCACCATTTACCTTAATTTCTTTTAAGATATGGTTCGATCCTATTCAATTCACTCTGTGCTCTCTATCTCTGTATGTGCGTGCATGTGTGTATGTGTGTGTGCGTGCATGTGTGTACATGTGTGTGTGTGATCCCACCAACTACCCAGATACTGAATAGTTTTAAGAGTTACAAATATTGTCTTTCCGTGTAGGAATGTCAACAGTTCACTTAGGATAAGTCCCGTAAGACTTCTCTTTGCTGTTTACATTTTCATGCTTCTTCTCATTCTTGTGTTTGAAAGTCAAATTTTCTTTTCAGCTCTGGTCTTTTCATCATGAATGTTTCAAAGTCCTCTGTTTCATTGAAAGACCATATTTTCCCCTGAAGTATTATACTCAGTTTTGCTGGGTAGGTGATTCTTGGTTTGAGTCCCAGTTCCTTTGACTTCTGGAATATGCTATTCCAAGCCCTTCGATCCCTTGATGTAGAAGCTGCTAGATCTTGGGTTATCCTGATTGTATTTCCACAGTACTGGAATTGTTTCTTTCTAGCTGCTTGTAAGATTTTCTCCTTGAGCTGGGAGTTCTGGAATTTGGCCACAATGTTCCTAGGATTTTCTCTTTTGGATCTCTTTCAGGTGGTGATCGATGGATTCTTTCAATACTTATTTTGCCCTCCGGTTGTAGAACGTCAGGGCAGTTTTCCTCAATAATTTCATGGAAGATGATAAGTAGGCTCTTTTTTTGATCATGGCTTTCAGGTAGTCCCGTAATTTTTAAATTGTCTCTCCTGGATCTATTTTCCAGGTCAGGTGTTTTTCCCATGAGATAGTTCACATTCTCTTCCATTTTTTCATTCCTTTGATTTTGTTTGGTGATTTCTTGGTTTCTCGTAAAGTCATTAGACTCCATCTGTTCCATCCTAATTTTGAGAGAACTATTATCTTCAGTGAGCTTTTGAACCTCTTTTTCCATTTGTCTAATTCTGCTTTTGAAAGCATTCTTCTCCTCATTGGCTTTTTGAACCTCTTTTGCCAATTGAGTGAGCCTATTTTTCAAGGTGTTATTTTCTTCAGCATTTTTTTGGGTCTCCTTTACCAAGGTATTGACCCATTTTACATACTTTTCTTGCATCTCTCTCATTTCTCTTCCCAGTTTTTCCTCCACCTGTCTAACTTGCTTTTCAAAATCCTTTTTGAGCTCTTCCAAGGCCTGAGCCCACCCGACAATCCCCTGTGATGTCTGTGATACAGAGGCCCCGCCCTCCACGTCTTTCCCTGATGGCAAGAATATCTCCATGTCATCAGATCCCAAAGTGGGATCATTTGCATTTGCTCAAAAAAGCTCTCTATAGTCTTATTTTTCTTCCCTTTTCTGGGCATTTTCCCAGCCAGTTACTTGACTTCTGAGATTCCTGCCCACCCCTGCCTAGATCTGCCCAGCTAGTGCTTGGGGTCTGCGATTCAAATGGGCTTTCAGCGGCAGGCACGGCTGCTATTCAATGTGAGCTTTAGTTCTGGTGCTGGGGAGGGGGCAGGGCCGACTCCCAGACTCAGTTCACTCAGGGGCTTTATGCAGAGACCTTCAGTAATGGAGCGGGTGGAGCAGGGCTGTCTCCCAGGCTCAGCTCCCTCAGAGGGTTTATGCAGAGACCTGAAGTTCTGCCTGCTGCTCGGGGAGTCCTGGGCCGCCACCCCCACCTCTGCCTACACTGCTGCCCCTGCCTCTGCCTCCACTGCTTCCTGCCGAGGGGGCCCGACCCACGAAGACACCCTGCTCTGCTCTCGGCCAGCCCAGACGTGTCTCTCACTGACTTGTTGAGTCTGTGGGTGGAGGGACCTCCCAGGCCGCAGTAGGGTCTGTCCCTGAAGCCTGCTCTGATCTGCTCCTCTTCGCCACGTGGCCAGGGCAGCGCTGGGGTGGATTCCACTTTCCACGGTGCCACGGACCCTGGCGATGGCTCTCCAGGGCTCTCTGGAACGGAAATCTCTTCCACTATGTTTCTGCACACCCTGCAGTGATCCAGAACTTGTGGGGAACTCTTCTTACGTTAAATCTATGGGCTGTGGGTTCGGAGCTTGCATATGTGAGTCTTTCTACCAGGATGACTGTGTCCTAACTCTGCTTTAGTGGGAAGAATCCATCTTTGCTAATCCATTAGCAAGTCTATAAAGAAATCTGTCTGGCTCTAATACAAAAATCGTCGTATAATATAGTATCACCCTATCACCTACCACCCCTAGATGAAGACGTCAAGAAACAAGCTCTTCAATGTGACACTCCCACGGTGAAGATGATGGGCTTTATGGGGCTCCAGGAAGAGGTATATATGAACTACCAAGCAGGCAGAGAAAAAAATGGACACAATTTTAGACAGTAATTAGCTGATCGTCAATAGAAGATTGACGATCGAATTCTCATGGGAGTTATTACAGAGCCATGATTGATTTCTCTAGATTTCAAAGGAAAGTTTTGTTGTCTGGTAATTAGAGTGCATGCAAATTTCACCAAAAGAATAGCATACTCTCTATCTGAATTTACTCCATTGTTTATCCATGTAACACATTCAAGGACAAAAAGAGAATGTTTATAGAAAAGACATTAAAATGGAAGCATTGTTATTTATGCAAAGAGACTTCCACTAAACTCTAAAATTCCCTTAGTTTAATTGCAATAATCACCATCATCCTGGTCATCCAGGATCGAAATTTTGAAGTAATCTTTGGTTATTACCTCTCTCTTAACTACCAAGATCACTTTATTTATATATGTACTGCCTCTACTTCTTCCTTGACATTTATATTGCTATGTCCCTACTTCATTCCCTTAACAACTAGACTATTTTAGGAACCTTCTAACTTGTCAGCTTCCCTCAAGTCTTTTCCCTGTACAAACCATCCTCCTAAATGGCACCAAAACCTTCTTCCTATAAAAAATAACCAGAACAAAACTCAGAATTAAAATAGATACAGAACAATGCTGGACATTTCTTATATAAAATTTGTCTTTGGCTTACATACCCTCCTAAAAATTCCTTAAGGAAAACCTGATTTTTTTTTTTACTTTCATTTGTCCTTACTCACAGGATTTCCCCCAACATATCAGAAATTGGTTCATTTTGGGGTCTCTACACAAAAGGGTAAAAAAGTACTTTATTCCTATGAAAAGACTCAGACACATTTTATTTAATAATGTCTACAATATATACATTGCTTCAATATTTGCAAAATGTTTAATAAACATCTCTTTTGAAAGCCAGCAATCCTGGGAGATAAGTGCTATTATTCCTACCTTACAGAGCAGAAATTGAAGGCATTTAACAAATTGAGGAGTTCACAGAGCTAGTTAATTCTGAGGTCATAGTTCAACTTAGATTTCGTAGACTCTAGATGTAACACTGTAATTACTGCACCACCTAAATATATATATATATATATATATATATATATATATATATATATATATATATATATATATATATATATATATATATGAAAATTGTACTTAACCAGAAAGGAAATTGAAAGAACACTCATAAAGTCAAATCTTTAAGAAGTCACTTCTCTCCACAGACCTTGATAGTCCTCTTGTCTTTAAGCTCTACTCTGAGAAAGAAAAAGAAAAAGAGGAAAGAACTAGGGATCATTAGAAAACTAAATAGCCCATGTATAACACAAATGCTTGTCTACTAATTGACCTTTCTGATATTCCAGACACAAAATGTGTAAAAGCGTCAAGCAACTCCAGAGAGAGAGGGAGTCTACTCCTTCCTTCTGTGTATTGAGGACTCATGCAGACCTCACAAGTCACAAGAATGGTGAAAGACAAGTCCTGTGTTTGCTTCTCCATATTATGGCTCATTTGTCTTCTATTATACCTCAGTAAGGTGAGGCAGCTAGATGATGCAGTGGCTAAACTGAAAGTGTTGGAGTCAAAACGTTATGAGTCCATTGGGCTGGAACCAAGATTGCGGAGTAAAATCAAGGGCTTCCTAGAATTCTCCACCCAAACTCAGACAAATACCTGTAAAAGAATGACAGTTAACAAATTCAAATCTCCAGCCCAAAACAGGCTAGAATATCAACATGAAATGTCAATCACACCAAGCTTGTAGCAGAGCACAGTCCAGTGTATGTGACTTCAACACAGAAGGGACCTAAGCAGTCCTGTTAGGGAGGAATATATCTTTTGTACTTGTAGGGGCTTCCAAATATCACTAACCCAAAATGCCAAGTTTATGCCAAACATTTAACTTCATTGGCTGAATTACAATGTGGAGGCTGTGGCTATTGTAGATGATAAATCACATCATTTTTCTCTTGGTGAAATCTGTTTTGTTTTTTATTTATTTTCTTGCTGACTCATTATGAATAGGGTTTCTTATTCAGACCTCATTCGCTTAGTTTTGATTAGCTTTACCTCAACTGTCACTTTTCTTCAGGAGTCTTCTCTTTCCAAACCTACCTCACCCTTTTTACCATTGCTTTTTTATCTATATTTTGAAATAAATATTTATTTATTTAACTTTTTACATTCATTTTCACAAAATTTTGGGTTCCAAATTTTCTCCGCTTTTTTCCCCTCCCCCACCCAAATACACCAAGTAATCTAATTTTCCCTATCTCCAATCTGCCCTCTCTTCTGTCATCCCTCCCTTCTCTTGTCCCCATCTTCTCTTTTCTCCTGTAGGGCCAGATGACTTTCTGTTCCTCATTAACTGTATGTCTTCTTTCCTAGTAGCAACAACAATACTAAACAGTTGTTCCTAAAACTTTGAGTTCCAAATTCACCCCATATCTGTGTAGCTTTGCAAATGACTTCCATGATAGTCGTGTTGTGTAAGACTAACTGAATTACCCTCCATCCTATCCTACCCCTCATTGTTTCTCTTCTGTCTTTTGATCTTGTCCCTCCCCGAGTGCTGACTTCAAATTGCTCCCTCCTCCCTTTGCCCTCCCTTCCATCATCCCCCCCCTTGCTTATCTCCTTCTCCCCCACTTTCCTATACTGTAAGATAAGTTTTCATAGCAAAATGGGTGTGCATTTCATTCCTTCCCCTAGTCAAATGTGATGAGGGCAAACTTCCTGCCTTTTTTTTTCCTCAGATCTCCTCTTTTTCCCTCCACTAAAAAGTTTTCTACTTGCCTCTTAAATGACATATAGTTACCCCCTTCCATTTCACCCTCTTCCCTCCCATTGCATTTCTCTCTCATCATTTACCTTAATTTCTTTGAAGATATGGTCCCATCCTATTCAGTTCAATCTGTGCTCTCTCTCTGTATGTGTGTGTATGTGTGTATGTGTGTGCGCATTCATGCATGTACATGTGTGTGTATGGATCCACCTACTGCCCAGATACTGAAAAGTTTTAAGAGTTACAAATATTGTAGGAATGTAAACAGTTCGCTTCTGGTAAATCCCTTAAGACTTCTCTTTGCTGTTTACTTTTTCATGCTTCTTCTCATTCTTGTGTTTGAAAGTCAAACTTTCTTTTCAGCTCTGGTCTTTTCATCAAGAATGATTGAAAGTCCTCTGTTTCATTGAAAAACCATATTTTCCCCTGAAGTATTATACTCAGTTTTGCTGGGTAGGTGATTCTTGGTTTGAGTCCTAGTTCCTTTGACTTCTGGAATATCCTATTCCACGCCCCTCGATCCCTTACTGTAGAAGCTGCTACGTCTTGAGTTATCCTGATTTTATTTCCACAATACTGGAATTGTTTCTTTCTAGCTGCTTGCAAGATTTTCTCCTTGAGCTGGAAGTTCTGGAAGTTCTGGAATTTGGCCACAATGTTCCTAGGAGTTTCTCTTTTTGGATCTCTTTCAGGTGGTGATCGATGGATTCTTTCAATACTTATTTTGCCCTCTGGTTCTAGAATGTCAGGGCAGTTTTCCTTGATAATTTCATGGAAGATGATATCTAGAGTCTTTTTTTGATCATGACTTTCAGGTAGTCCCATCATTTTTAAATTGTCTCTCCTGGATCTATTTTCCAGGTCAGTTGTTTTTCCCATGAGATATTTCACATTCTCTTCCATTTTTTCATTCCTTTGATTTTGTTTAGTGATTTCTTGGTTTCTCGTAAAGTCATTAGACTCCATCTGTTCCATTCTAATTTTGAGAGAACTATTATCTTCAGTGAGCTTTTGAACCTCTTTTTCCAATCGTCTAATTCTGCTTTTGAAAGCATTTTTCTCCTCATTGGCTTTTTGAACCTCTTTTGCCAATTGAGTGAGCCTATTTTTCAATGTGTTAATTTCCTCACCATTTTCTTGGGTCTCCTTTATCAAGGTATTGACCCGTTTTTCATGCTTTTCTTGCATCTCTCTCATTTCTCTTCCCAGTTTTTCATCCACCTGTCTAACTTGCTTTTCAAAATCCTTTTTGAGCTCTTCCAAGGCCTGAGCCCACCCGACTTCCCCCTGGGATGTCTGGGGTACTGAGGCTCCGCCTTCCACATCTTTCCCTGATGGCAAGAATATGTCCTCGTCATCAGATGCAAATGTCGGGATCATTTGCATTTGTTGGAAAAAACTCTCTATAGTCTTATTTTTCTTCCCTTTTCTAGGCATTTTCCCAGTCAGTTACTTGACTTCTGAGATTCCTGTCCACACCCGCCTAGATACGCCCAGCTAGTGCTTGGGGTCTGAGATTCAAATGTGCTGCCCAGCTGCTAATCAATGTGAGCTTTGGTTCTGGTGCTGGGGTGGGGACAGGGCCAACTCCCAGGCTCAGTTCCCTCAAGGGCTTTATGCAGAGACCTTCATAAATGGAACGGGTGGGGCAGGGCCTTCTCCCAGGCTCAGCTCCTTCAGGTGGTTTATGCAGAGACTTTCAGTAATGAAGATCCTGCCTGCTGCTGGGGGAGTCCCGGGCGCCGCGGTCGTGCCAGCACTGGCTCTGCCGCCAACCCCGCCTCTGCCTCCACTGCTTCCTGCCGTTGCCTCAGCCTCTGCTGCTTCCTTCTGAGGGGGCCTGAGCCACGGAGACACCCCGCTCCCCTCTCTTCCAGCCCACCTGTCTCTTTCAGTGACCTGTCGCTTCTGTGGGTGGAGGGACCTTCCCGGCCGCCAGAGCTTCCGTCCCTGAACCATGCTCGGATCAGCTTCTCTGGGGCCATGGCCAAGGCAGCGCTGGGGTGGGCTCTGCTTTCTGGGGCACTATGGACCCTGGGGACGGCTCTCCAAAGCTCTCTGGAACGGAAATCTCTTCCACTATATTTCTGCACACCCTACTGTGATCCGGAACTTATGGGGAGCTCTTCTTACATTAAATCTATGGGCTGTGGGTTTGGAGCTTGCATATGTGCATCTTTCTACTCCACCATCTTGACGCCGCCCTGGAAAAAGTGTTTCAAAAGCTCACTGAAGAGAATAGTTCTCTCAAAATTAGAATGGAAGAGATGGAGGCTAATGACTTTCTGAGAAACCAAGAAATCACAAAACAAATCGAAAGGAATGAAAAAAATGGAAGATGATATGAAATATCTCATTGGAAAAACAACTGACCTGGAAAATAGATCCAGGAGAGACAATTTAAAAATTATGGGACTACCTGAAAGCCATGATCAGAAAAAGAGCCTAGACATCATCTTTCATGAAATTATCAAGGAAAACTGTCCTGAGATTCTAGAACCAGAGGGCAAAATAAGTATTGAAGGAATCCATCAATCACTGCCTGAAAGAGATCCAAAAAGAGAAACTCCTAGGAACATTCTGGCCAAATTCCAGAATTCCCAGGTGAAGGAGAAAATATTGCAAGCAGCTAGAAAGAAACAATTCTAGTATTGTGGAAATACAATCAGGATAACTCAAGATCTAGCAGCTTCCACATTAAGGGATCGAAAGGCATGGAATAGGATATTCCAGAAGTCAAAGAAACTAGGACTATCACCTACCCAGCAAACCCGAGCATAATACTTCAGAGGAAAATATGGTCTTTCAATGAAACAGAGGACTTTCAAACATTCTTGAGGAAAAGACCAGAGCTGAAAAGAAAATTTGACTTTCAAACACAAGAATGAGAAGAAGCATGAAAAAGTAAACAGCAAAGAGAAGTCATAAGGGACTTACCAAAAGTGGACTGTTTACATTCCTACATGGAAAGACAATATTTGTAACTCTTAAAACATTTCAGTATTTGGGTAGTTGGTGGGACCACATACAGACATACACACACACACACACACACGTACACGTGTGCATGCACACACACATACACACATGCACGCACACACAGAGACAGAGAATACAGAGTTAATTGAATAGGACGGGACCATATCTTAAAAGAAATTAAGGTAAATGGTGAGAGAAATATAGTGGGAGGAGAGAGAGTGAAATGGAAAGGGGTAAATTATATCTCATTCAAGAGGCAAGCAGGAGATATTTTAGTGGAGGCAAAAAGAGGAGAGCTGAGAAAAAAACATGAAGTTTACCCTCATCACATTTGACTAAAGGAAGGAGTAAAACGTACACTCATTTTGGTATGAAAACCTATCTTACAGTACAGGAAAGTGGGGGAGAAGAAGATAAGCAGAGAGGGAGGGATGATGGAAGGGAGTGCAGTGGGAGGAGGGAGCAATTTGAAGTTAACACTCTTGGGGAGGGACAGGATCAAAAGATAGAATAGAAACAATGGGGGGCAGAATAGGATGGAGGGATATACAGTTAGTCTTGCACAACACGACTGTTATCGAAGTCATTTGCAAAACTACACAGATATGGCCTATATTTGAATTGCCTGCCTTGCCAAATGGAACGGGTGCAGAGGGAGTGAGGGGGAGAATTTGGTACTCCACGTTTTAGGAACAACTGTTGCGTATTATTGTTGCTACTAGGAAATAAGAAATACAGGTAATGGGGAATAGAAAGTCATCTGGCCCTACAGGACAAAAAAGAAGATGGGGACAAGAGAAAGGAGGGATGATAGAAGTGAGGGCAGAAGGGTGATATGGAAAATTAGAATGCTCAGTGTATTGGGGTGGGGGAGGGCATAGATGCAGAGAAAATTTGGAACCCAAAATTTTGTGAAAACAAATGTAAAAAGTTAAATAAATAAATTTATATTAAAAAAAAAAAAAAAGAATACCACTATGAGAATTCATCAAGATTTCCAGGGAATAGGAATCAATGCAGGCAAGCTCAACCACCAGTGTGATGTCACAGAAAAAAAAACGGTTCACTACTCTACGGCCACAGAAAGGCAGCTGCACAGTCACAATTAATTGACTCATAGAGTGTATAAATCCAATAGTCCATGAGATCATTACAAGTCAAATGCATCTTCTTTGGCTCATGATGGTTGTGTAGTGGATCAACTTGTGTATGGCTACATAATGGTCATAGGCCATGATCACAAGAAGTACCATTTCACGCCCTCCAACAAAATGCCCAGAGAAGATCTGACACATGCAGCCACCAAAGGAGATGGTTTTATTTTTCTTGAGCAAATCTGTGATCATTTTTGGAGCAGTGACTGAGGAAAGCCACAAATCAACTAAAGAAAGGTTGACCAACAGGAAGTACAAGGGGGAATGGAGATGAAGCTCAGTGATAGCTAAAATCACATAAAATATTACCTAAAACAATTACTAGGTAGAGCACCAAAATGAAAATAAAAAAGAAAATTTGAAATTCCCATGAATCACAAAGGCCCAATAACACATACTCAGACACTGTAGAATGATTTACTTTAGTCATTCATTCAAGTCTTTACTATAAACCTCCTGGAGAAAATGAGATAAATAGTTATTAGAATGTCAAAGAACTTAATTCTTTAACTTTAGTCCTCAAATAAATATTATCCCACATAAATATGAAACTTCATCTTATATTCACTTAACCAGTTTTGCAATAATATGTATGGCAATATGATTTGAGAGATTATTGATTGCCAACCTATGTGAAATGCACATATCCCAAGCAAAATGAAACAACTGGTCAAAGGGGAATGTGAAATATTTGAAAAAATAAGTATATTATCCTATTGAAATATTCAAAAAGTAATGATGTTAACTGAAAAGAAAATATGGATAAAAAAGGAATGGTAGAAAGGCTGAGGTAGGTTTGGAAAGGGAAGACTCCTGATGAAAAGTGACAGTTGAGGTTAAGCTAATCAAAACTAAGCGAATGAGGTCTAAATAAGAAACCCTATTCATAATGAGCCAGCAGGAAAATAAAAAAAAAAAAAACAAATTTCACCAGGAGAAAAATGATGTGATTTATCATCTACAATAGCCACAGCCTCCACATTGTAATTCAGCCAATGAAGTTAAATGTTTGGCATAAACTTGGAAAAGAGTGCCCGATTCTTAGTTGAGAAAAAAAAAATGTGCCATGAGATTTTCAGTTGATTTTTTAAAAAAATTATCCTTCTGAATCAGGATCATCAATCCTGTTCTCAAGCAAGTCCAAAACAAAAAGAAACTGGAGGGTGAACTTCATATGCACATGTTCAAAAACTATACTGAAAATAAAACTGTTAGTTAATAAGAAATAAAATCACAGTTCATAGTAATTTATTTAACAGTGTTCTGATAAATGTTTAACATCTTTATTACACTAAATTAATATGCTAATAAAATGTATTTTGCCAACGTTAAGTTTCAATCCATAAAATTTAATTTTATGAATAATTAATATATTAATTTTGTCTTATGCTGTTCTTATCATATTGAATATGAAGCATGTGTAGTTTTGCTAAAAGCCAAAATGTAATATTAAGTTTATGAATTACACAATGTTTGAACATTTAACAGAATTTTTCTTTGTAAAAGTAGAGGTCAGTTTTGTCAAGGTGACAACTAGAAATCTCGACATTACCTATCACTTGTAAGTTTGTATTTGCTTTTGTGTACCTCATGTGCTAGGTTTACATAGCTTTGGTGTACAATTTGGATTTTTAAAAGATGTTGGAGGAGAAATACTATGTCAGAAAGAATGAGAGGGTGGAGTCAAGATGGTGGAGCAGAAAGACAAAAAAATGCAGCCTCTCCCCACAGAGCACATAAAACACCTGTAGAGAGGGACTCTCAACAAATTTTAGAGCAGCAGAAGTGGAGAACAACAGAGTGGAGGAGATTTCCAGCCCAGGATGACCTGAAAGGCATATGTGAAACAACAGTAGCACTACACGCAGAGCAGAGCGCAGAACCCAGCCCAGCCTTGAGTGTGCAGTGTGGTTCACAAACAGCCCTCAGGGTTGGAATCTCCAGTTTCGGAATCCCCAGTCGCAGCAGCAGAGGGTCCCCAGATCCCTCAACCCACAGGCGCCAAAGGTCAGGGACAGGGTTTTCTTCACTTGGCCAGGAAGGGAGACTGGTCTTCTCATAGCTCAACCTCAAGAAGCAGCCTGCAGAGGCCACATGGGGCAGGAAGCCCCTACAGCAGCATGAGATAATTGCTGGATCATAAAAACCCCTGGGGACACTGAGAGAGCTGGTCTTTGTCTCCCACTGAATGGTGGCCCTGCCCCCCACAACTTGACTGAATCCCACCCCCGCCCCGTGCTAGCTTCTGGGAACTGGAGGTCAGGTGTCTGTGGAGAGGAAACTCTACTAAGATTCTAGGCATAAAAGTCCTTCTCTGTGCCCAGACCAGTACATGCTTGATTGTGCCATCTTGGAGAAACTGATATCTTACAGGTCCCCAGAGTATACCCTACTCTTGACAAAGGACCCAAAAGTCAAGTAACTGGTTGGGAAAATGAACAAAAAGGGGAAAAAAAATAAGACCATAGAAGGTAACTTTCCCGGTGAACAGATATCTCCTCCCATCTTTTCGGATGAGTAAGAACAATGCTTACCATCAGGGAATGATATAAAAGTCAAGGCTTCTGTATCTCTAACAACCAAAATAAATATTTAATGGACTCAGAACATTGAAGAGCTCAAAAAGGATTTTGAGAACTAAGTAAGAGAGGTGGAGGAGAAAGGATGAATGAAAGAAACTAATAAGGAAAATATGCAACATGAAACAGTTAAGTTAATTTATGCTTTATTGACAGATCCACTCTTATTCCATGTAATGTATACCAGAGTAATTTCTAAGGCATGTGCAGATGGGAAATCAGTATATTTTTGGTAAAATACATCCAATATTTTGTTTCCCAGGGAATTAATTTTACTTATGAAGTATATGGGAAACAAAGAAATCCAAACAAAAAGTCATACTCTAATAAATCCCATGGGAATTTGCTCCTTGGATTTAATGTGCATTATTACAGAGAGATGTTTCCCATATTTTTTTCTTCCTTCCTGAGAGTGTATATAAGTCTGTCTTCCTGAGGTCACAGGAAAATAACTGAGGGTCAAAATTTCAATGTGTTCGCATATCTTTGAAAAGGGTGCTCGTTGATGTCTTTGTCTAGACCTGGTATGTTGAAGGACCTGTAATAACATACTGGAATTGCTGTGTAATATCCAACAACAATTTTTTTTTTATAGATTTGGCATCTCATTTGAAACGACGTATTCTTTCCACTGAAGGGGTGAATATGATAGTTTTTCCAAGTCTCAACCTCCTCATCTGTAAAAGAAGTAGGTGGTACTAGATGGTCTCCTTGGTGTATGTCTATGAATTTACGATGTTAGAGTAATGTTTAGCCATCACCTCAGTAACTCTTCTCAGACTTTACTCTATGATAGATTCTGGAGACTTGCTGGGGTTATCAATAATTTTCTCAATGAAATCACCAAATTTGTATTTAATTCTGCAAGCACTTATTAGGATTATTCTTTGTTCTTGACCCTATCTTTAGTATTGGAAGTTCCAAGAATGAATATGGGATAGAATAAAAGTATGAATGATATGGAATTATGTGGCATAGAAGATTTAACAACCACAGAATGCATGCTTACTGTAAGCAACAATAATAATAACAGTAGTGGTAATAGTGATGATCTATATTGTGTTTTAAAGTTTGCCAAAACTTTTACGAGTAATAATTATTTGTTCCTGAATATACTGTGAAGTCGTCAAAATAGCCATTGCTATGACCATTTTACAGATGAAAAAAATGTTAAGTAACTTGACCACGGTGACTAAATTACTAAAAAAAGACATAGAGGCTCAAATAGTTTTTCAAATTTTAAATTGAAATTATTGCACTCTTCCTGCTACACCAAGCTGCTTCTTATGTTCAAAACCAAATCTGGTGCTAGTATAGATTGCACATCAGGATAAGGATAGAACATAGAAGAAGAAAACACGATGTGAAGGAAATCACTTTTCCTTTGGTAGATCACAAGAAACTTTCTGAAGTAGGTGACATGGGTATAGATTGGAAAAAAGGCAGCAATGAAGAATGAGTATGATCTGGACATTGGAAAGAGCCTGAGTAAATACCCAGAGTGCAAAATGAAATCAGTACAGCAATAGTTGTCTCTTTGGGCTACAACACAGTAAAATTACTTTAATGCCATCCTTTGAGGTTTGTAACTTACTCCACTGGCAACCTGAAGAAGATATAAGATCAACATGGTCAGATGACCTCCCCAGTAGTATTACTTAGGAAGATTATTTTGGCAAGTGTGTGATGACTGAATTGGAGATGGGAAGGGGTAGAAAAAAACTCACAACTTAATTTTTATAGTTCTTTTTATTTATTTTTATTAAATTAACAAACATTTCTCGACGGAAATGTAATGAGGGTCTGAATTAAGTTAGGCAGTAGTGGAAGAGGAGAAATTAAGACGCAAATGGTAGAAACAAGAATTACCTGGAGTTCTCAAAATATTGATCTGAGCCTGGGGAGGTGGGGAGGAATGCAAAGGAAAGTAAAAATTGTCAGAGAGTTTTTCATTTCGGGTATGTAAATATATCATATGGATGAAAGTAATAGAAGAATGAGCATACACAAATATGTATATATACATAATGTAAAAAATATGTGAATGTACATGCATATATACATAAAAATATAAATGTATAATATGTATGCATACATATATAAAGTACCTACTCTGTTCTGGGAACTTTACAAATATGACTTTCTTTGACTCTCACAATAACGAACAAGGTAGGTAATGTTATTGTCATTACTGTATAGTTGAAAATCAAGAGGCAAATAGAGGTGAAGTGACTTGCCCATTGTGGAACAGCTAGTAAGTATCAGGCTGAATACGAATGCCGGTCTTCTTCACTCAATACCCAACTCTCTATCCAATGTGCCATCTAGACACCTATTTACAAACAATAACTTAGGGATTTTTAGAGAAAGGTATTTCTAGAATAGAAGAGAATGTGAGCAAAAGTACAGAGGTGAATTATTCAGGAGGAGATTAGGAAATAGAAAATCATTTTTTTCTAAGTGTTTTATCCATGTGCTTTGCCCCTTTCCTCCACTTTAGCATCTAGATTCCTTAGAAGAAGGAATTTTGTTTTTCATGTTTGCAGCTGCACAGTCAAATATAGAACATAGAGCATTCTAGTTGTATCCTGCAATGTATTTTGATTTGATCTGAAATAGAAATTGATACCTGGAATGTCTATGGACAAGTTACCCCTCAAAATCTTGGAATATCATTCTGGTTAACATAGGACATATTAAAAAAAGATGCTATCTACTTCCAGAGAAAGACCAATAAATAGAAGTGTGCATAAAATGCATTTCTGCCTAATAGTATCTATCTCTACGGTGGTTTTGGGAGGAGAGGGAAGAAAAATAATGAAATCTACATGATAACTTTGCTATATATTTAAAAGGAATAGCAAATTTTGCATAGTATATTTGAAGATTCTTGTGCAATAATCGTTTCATTGTAGGTTTTATGGAAATGCTTGCTATTCTGTCAATCAAAAATAAAATTTAAAAAGCTAACCAGTTTCTAGAGAGAAACATGATGTTCGTGTTCAAAATGAAGACAATGGCTCGACTTGCTGAATTGTTATTCATATGCATAATTGGGATTTTTGAGGTCATAGAAGGAAATGGAGAAGCAGTAGGGATATACACTGGAAAATAAATCTGCAATAACAGGCTTACACATTCTAAATGAAACATTTTATTCCTTTTGCAATAGTAAGCCATTAGAGTACTTGTTTCCAGGGTTACTTGGTCACTTTCCATATTACACAGGAAGGTATTTTTGTTGTTGTTTTTGCTAGCTCGAAAAAGAAGAACTTGCAAGAAGGAATGATTAATAACAATGACATAAGTTGAAAAAGTATAAAAATTATTCAATCAGCTCAACAAATATTTATGAAGGTGAAAAGAAACGAGGATTTGAATTAAGTTAGGTTAGTTGCGTGAATGGGCCAAATAAAAGAGCTATTAGCAGGTTAGAACCAACAGGAATTTCTAAATGATAATGAAGAGAGGGAGATAATTAATGCTTTCGAGTAACACACAGGATAATAGTGCCCAAGGAATTAATTTAAGAACTATTCAAAGTCTCAACCACATAATCTCACAACCATCAAAACCATGTTCTGTGTTTATAGAAAAGTATAATACCTGAAGCAAAGTTTACATCAATCATACCAAGAAATTCAGTAGCTGGCCCTGTTATTGATATGCAATTCAACACAGATTTGTTCTGAAAAGCTTTTTTTCTGTCACTGTCCAGAGAACTGAGAATGGAAAGACAAGTGAATGGACAGCTAAGAAGCACTTATGAAAACTTACACAATCTCAGGCACTGGGCTCAAGGCTTTGCAATTATCTATCATTCTCAGAACAACCCTGAGAAAACCATCATTATGATTTTGCATTTATTGCTGGAGAAGCAGGTTTAGAAAGATTAAATGACATGCACAAAGGCATACCAAAGACTTATTAGCATTCAAAATCATGTGTTTTTGATGAGTAATGTTCTTTGCCTATTTCAATACACTAAGAATTTGGAGTCTTGGAATCACTTGGAATCATGAATTTTTTCACATTGTCTTTCCTACAGGGAACTTCTGGATGATTGAAATTATCATTTAAGTGGAGATGAATAACAACTCTGTGATAAATGAATTTATTTTGTTAGGACTCACCAATTCCTGGGAGCTTGAGATTATCTTTTTTATGACCTTCTTCCTTGCCTATATATCAATCTTGGCTAGTAACTGTCTCATTATACTCATGGTGACTTTTGATTCCCACTTGCAATCGACTCCCATGTACTTCCTACTTGCCAACCTCTCTTTCCTTGACATACTTTTCTCCACTGTTACTCTCCCAAAAATGATCTTAGACTTCATCAGGGAGAGGAAAACCATCTCCTTCTGGGGATGCATGGCCCAAATGTTTGTGCTTCATCTCTTAGGTGGTAGTGAGATGATTATTCTCATAGTGATGGCTGTGGACAGATATGTTGCAATATGTAAGCCACTCCACTATACCACTATCATGAATCATCGAATTCTAGTAGCAAGTGTGCTGATCTCCTGGACAGTTGGTTTTGTACACACTATGAGCCAAATGGCTTTCATGGTGAGTCTGCCCTTCTGCGGCCCCAATGTAATTGATGATGTTTTTTGTGACCTTCCCCTGGTGTTGGAACTTGCCTGCACTGACACTTACGTCTTGGAACTTCTTGTTGCTGCATTCAGTGGCCTTTTTACCCTGATTTCCTTCATTCTGTTGCTTGTCTCCTATATTGTTATACTAGTTACTGTGTGGTATCGTTCCTCTACTGGACTGTCTAAGGCTCTGTCTACTCTGTCTGCTCATATCACAGTGGTAACTCTTTTCTTTGGGTCACTACTCTTAATATATGCTTGGCCTGTTAATAGTTATTCATTAGATAAGTTTCTTTCAGTGTTTTCATCAGTTATCACTCCTCTATTGAATCCAATTATCTATAGCTTAAGGAATAAGGAGATGAAAGCAGCCATGATTCGACTCAGAAGTCGGCACATCTGCTCCATGTCAAGCTTCTAATTTATGATGATTTTTTTGTATTGTACAAGAGAGAATTTTTTTAAATAACCATATACATACATACATATATATGTCTTTGTATGCATATTTTCCAAATAAAAGTCAATTATGTTTTCAAAACAATGTATACATAATATTCTAGAATTTGCTTTATTTGTGTTTTCAATTTGTACATCTTTCACTTATTTTGAGACTCACAAAACTGTAATTAATCTAAATATTGGAATTATGAAATGGAGATTTCAGAAAGTATCTGTATAGAAAATCATCACTTAAAATTTATAATTTCTAAAGTATTTTCTATTCTTCGGTACTTTGATCTTTTACTATTTTCTGAAAGGTACCTTAGTTTCAGATTGATAAGCAATGGAGGCAGTTGGTAATGCTTTGAAAATTTGGATACTTTAAAGACTCAGTCTAAGTGTGGAGTTTGTCAAATTTTCCATGATTGTCAAAACACATTTCAGGTGTTTCTGCTACGAATAGTTAAACATATTTACAAATAATGATTGAGTAATAACTTTGCCACTGATTCATGTTATGCAGCCTAGGTCATAGTGTGCATCATGAAATTAAATTTACTCCACCAAGGTCATGGATAGATCATTATAAGAGTTATGTTCAGATGAGAATACATGGCACACTATAACAAGTACTTCTTGACAAGAAACAAACACAAGCACACACAATGTTCTGAAAGAACAAAATTCCCAGATTTTAAAAATACCTTTGGAACAGCTTTCAGGGAATCTAGTTTTATAGTGCATGATGTCACTATAACCAACTGAGAGTGCAAAAATTCAGTCTATATGATTTTTTTTTATTTTTTAAAAAAGCTATTTTACTTGTTTTTAGTGTTCTACAGTCACTTCCACATATCTTAAATTTCTTTCTCCTCGCTCCTCCATATTCCTCCCTCCCTCCTGACTCCCTCCCTGAGTCAGTATACAATCTTATATAGGTTCTACACATACAATCCTATTAAATACATTTTCACCTCAGTCATGTTGCGTAGAAGAAATGAAGTGACTGGTAGAAAGCTTAAAACAAAACATCACACAAAAGAAAACGATCTGCTTCTTTCTGCGATCCAGTACCCCAGTACTTTCTCTGAATTGTGGAAGGCATTTTTCCTCAAGGGTCCACTGGAAATTTTTTAAGTCTTTGCATTGCAATAAAGTACTAAATCTACCAGAAAAATTCCTCGCACACTGTGGTATTTCTGTGAACAAAGTTCCCTGGTTCTGTTCCTTTCACTCCGCATCAGTTCATATCAGGGCCTTAGTTTTTTGTTTTTTTTCTTAAGAAGGTTTTAGTGCAAGATGAGGACTCTGGAAACTTGCTAAGGAGAACCCAGGCTGTGAGAAACCAGGTGCCCTGCTTTCTTCTCTCCATTCAGAGACAAAAAATTTCCCTTAAGAACTGCTTTCACACCTTTGGGAAGCCAAGATGGTGGAGTGGTCAGCAATTGCTATCTTCCTCCCCCTGTCGACCTTGAAGAGCCCAGAGAATAGTTTCCCAGGAAATAAATTAGTTTTAAAAATTAAAACGGATCTTTAGAAAAAAGGAACTAAAGACATGTGTCTGAGATGGATAAGCCAGGACAACAATTAATTAATTCATCAATCAATCAATTTATTTATTCATTTGCCTATTTATTTATTTATCTATTAATTTATTTTTAGTCTTTTGGTGTTCTACAATCACTTCTTTAAAATTAAGATTTTATTCCCCCCTACCCCCACCTTTCTCCCACTACCCCCCACCCTCCCCGCGACTGTATATAATTCTGTATAAGTTCTACATATACTTTCCTATTGAGTACATTTCCACAATATTCATAATTATGTAGTAGAACTAAAATAAATGGAAGAAATCATATAACAAATCAAAACATAATACACTGAAACCCACACACGTACAAACATGACCTGCTACATTTTGCAAATGACTTCCATATTTCTTTCTCTGAGTGTGAAAGACATTTTGTGTTAGAATACTACCACTGGGATTTTTTTTTAGCAAGTTCTTGCGTTATTACGAAGTTCCAAGACTACCAGAAAAAACTCTCCCACACTGTGGTCGTTGCTGTGCACTAGGTTCTCCTGGTTCTGCTCCTTTTGCTCAACATCAGATCATATAAGTCCTTCCAGGCCTCCCTGAAGTCTTCTTGTTTATCATTTCTTCTGGAGCAATAGTACTCCATCATATTCATATAGCATAATTTATTCAGTCATTCTCCAATTGATGGGTATCCCCTTGATTTCCAGTCCTTGGCAACCACGAAGAGTGCTGCTATAAATACTTTTGCACATGTGGGACTCTTTCCCATTTTTATGATCTCTTGGGGATACAGCCCTAGTAGCGGTATTACTGGGTCAAAGGGTATGCATATTTTTGTAGCCCTTTGGGCATAGTTCCAAACCGTTCTCCAGAATGGTTGGATGAACTCACAGCTCCACCAACAATGAATTAGTGTTCCAACTCTCCCACATCCTCTCCAGCATTTATCATTTTCTTGTTCTGTCATGTTTGCCAATCTCATAGGTGTGATAGGTACCTCAGAGCTGTTTTGATTTGCATCTCTCCAATCAGTAGTGATTTAGAGCAATTTTTCATATGATTATAGATATCTTTAATTTCTTCCCCTGAAAATTGCCTGTTCATATACTTTGACCATTTATCAATTGGGAAATGACTTGTACGGCTGTACATTTGAGGCAGTTCTATATATATTCTAGAAATGAGGCCTTTATCCCTGAGCTTAGCCATAAATTTTTTTTCCCAATTTACCACATCCCTCTGAATTTTGGTTTGTGCAAAAACTTTTCAGTTTAATGTAATCAAAATTATCCATCTTGCATTTCATAATGCTTTCTATCGTTTCTTTAGAAAAAAAAATATTCCCCTCTGCATAAATCTGATAAATACACTATTCTTTGGTTCCCCAGTTTATTCATGGCATCAATCTTTATACCTAAATCATGTACCCATTTGGACTTTATTCTTGTGTACGGTGTCAGGCATGGGTCTATACCTAATTTCCACCACACTCTTAAAAAGGTTTCTGAGCAACTGTTGTCGAACAGTGAGTTCTTATCCCAGAAGCTGGGGTCTTTGGGTTTATCAAACAGGACGTTGGTATATTCCTTGCCTACTGTGTCTTGAGTGCCAAGTCTATTCCATTTGTCTACCCCTCTATTTCTTAGCCAATACCAAGTGGTTTTGATAATTGCTGCTTTATAATACAATTTGAGGTCTGGAAGTGCTAGGCCAACTTCCCAGGGATTTCTTTTCATGAGTCCCTTTGGTATTCTGGACCTTTTGTTCTTCCAGATGAATTTTGATATTATTTGACCCAGCTCTAGAAAATAATTATCTGATAGCTCAGTTAGTAGGGCACTAAATAAGTAAATTAGTTTAGGTAGAATTGTCATTTTTATTATATTAGCTTGGCCTACCCACGAACAACTGATGTTTTTCCACTTACTTAAATCTGACTTTATTTGTGCAAAAAAGTGTCTTGTAATTGTGTTCATATAATACCTGGGTTTGTTTTGGCAGGTAAACTCCTAAGTATTTTATAGTGTCTACCCTAGCTTTAAATGGGATTTCTCTTTCTATCTCTTGCTGTTGGACTTTGTTGCTAATATATAGGAATGCAGAAGATTTGTGTGGGTTTATTATGTAACCTGCAACTTTGCCAAAGTTGTTTATTATTTCAAGTAGTTTTTTACTTGAATCTCCGGGATTCTCTAAGTATATCATCATATCATCTGCAAAGAGTGATAACTTAGTTTCTTCTTTGGCTATTTTTATTCCTTCAATTTCTTTATCTTGTCTAATTGCTACAGCTAACATTTCTAGTACCGTATTGAATAATAGTGGTGATAATGGGCATACTTGTTTCACCCCTGATCTTATTGGATGTGCATCTAGCTTATCTCTATTGCATATAATGTTTGTTGAAGGTTTTAGGTAGATACTGCTTATTATTTTATGGAAAATTCCCTTTATTCCGATGTTCTCCAGTGTTTTTAATAGGAATGGGTGTTGTATTTTGTTGAAAGCTTTTTCTACATCTACTGAGATAATCATGAGAATATGTTAGTTTTGTGGTTGATATGATCAATAATGCTGATAGTTTCCCTAATACTGAACCAGTCCTGCATTCTTGCTATGAATCCTACCTGATGATAATGTATTATTTTCATGATAAGATTCTGTATTCGTGTTCCTAAAATCTTTTTTAAAATTTTTGCATCTATATTCATTAGAGAATTTGTTCTATAATTTTCTTTCTCTGTTTTATCTCTTCCTGGTTTGGGTATCAAAACCATTTTTGTATCATAGAAAGAATTTGGGAGGACTCCTTCTTCCCCAATTTTCAAAAATAGGCTATATAGTATTGGAATTAACTGCTCTTTAACAGTTTGATAGAATTCACTTGTGAATCCATCTGGTCCTGGAGATTTTATCCTAGGGAGTTCATTGATGGCTCGTTCAATATCTTTTTCTGCGATGGGGTTGTTTAAGTATGCAACTTCCTTTTCTGTTAATCTGGGCAACTTGTATTTTTTAAAATATTCTTCCATCTCATTTAGATTATCGAATTTGGGGGCATGAAGTTGGGCAAAGTAATTTCTAATTTTTGTTTTAATTTCCTCCTCATTGGAGGTGAGTTCACCCCTTTCATTTTTAATATTAGTAATATGATTTTCTTCTTTCTTTTTTTAATAACATTGAGCAAAGGTTTATCAATTTTATTAGTTTTTTCATAAAAACTATTGGTTTTATTTATTCATTCAATAGTTTTCTTAGTTTCAGTTTTATTAATCTGTCCTTTGGTTTTGAGTATTTCTAACTTGGTATTTTCTTGGGGATTTTCAATTTGTTCTTTTTCTAGATTTTTCAGCTGCATGCCCAAGTCATTGATCTCCTCTTTCTCTATTTTATTCATGTAGCCATTCAAAGATATAAAACTTCCACTAAGAACTGCTTGTGCACTATCCCGTA
This sequence comes from Bettongia penicillata ogilbyi, assembly GCA_023548195.1. Taxonomy (NCBI): domain Eukaryota; kingdom Metazoa; phylum Chordata; class Mammalia; order Diprotodontia; family Potoroidae; genus Bettongia; species Bettongia penicillata. The sequence goes on along the minus strand of JAJHZJ010000051.1, from coordinate 1,434,395 downwards.
AGATGTGTTGGGTTGTCTCATAATTGTCATTCTCTTGAATGAAGTTGTTGATCGTTTCTATGATTTATTGTTTAACCCACTCCTTCTTTAGGATTAGATTATTTAGTTTCCAACTGATTTTTGCTTTATCTTCCTTGGCCTTTTATTACATATAATTTTTATTGCATTATGATCTGAGAAGGATGCATTGATTATGTCTGCCTTTCTGCACTGCATTGTGAGATTTTTATGTCCTAGTACACGGTCAATTTTCCAATGCCTGTACTTCTGAGAAAAAGGTATATACCTTTCTATTCCCATAACATTTTTTCCAAAGATCTATCATATCTACCTTATCTAGAGTTTTATTTACTTCCTTAGCCTCTTCCTGGTTTATTTTGAGGTTAGATTTATCAAGTTCAGAAAGAGGGAGATTGAGGTCCCCCACTAGTATAGTTTTGCTGTCAATTTCTTTCTTCAACTCCCCCAACACCTCTTCTAAGAATCTGGATGCTATACCATTTGGAGAATACATGTTTAGTAATGATATTGTTTCATTGTCTATGGTGTCGTTTAGCAGGATATAGTTTCCATCCTTATCCCTTTTGATTAGATCTATTTCTGCTTTTGCTTTGTTTGAGATTAGGATTGCTACTCCTGCCTTTCTTACATCAGCTGAAGCATAATATATCCTGCTCCATCCTTTGATATTTATCCTATGTGCATCCCCCTGTTTCAAATGTCTTTCTTGTAAGCAGCATATTGTTGGATTATGGCTTTTAATCCATTCTGCTATCCATCTCCGTTTTATGGGAGAATTCATTCCATTCACATTCACAGTTATGATTACAATCTCTGTGTTTCCCTCCATCTTCTTTCCCACCATTTGTGCTTATAGCTCTCCTATCTCCCTTCCCCTCCTCAATAGCATTCACTTTTCCCCACCTTCTCCCGCTGCCTTCCCCTCCTTCTTTTAGCCCCCCTCCCTTTTTGTCCCCTTTACTCTTATTGCTTCTTCCCTCCCTTTTAGCCTCCCTCCCCTTTCTTCTCCCTTCCTCTCCTACTGCCTATAGAGCTAGTTAGGATTATCTACTTAAGTTTATTGTTTCATCCTTTAAAAAAATTAGATAAGAGTCCCTCTCACACAATGCTCATCTCTCTCCCCTCTTTCCCTCTACTATGATTTTGTACTTCTTCTTGTGATGTAATTTGCCATTTTCTGCTTCCTCCTTTTCACACCTCCTATTACAATCCCTTCTCATACTTAAATCATATTTTTTATCATGATATCATTTACTTTATACATGTTCCCCTTATGCGTATCGCTTTTATATTTCATAACAGCTGCACAATTATCAAGATTAACAGGTATCATCTTCCCTTCTAGGGAGGTAAACAGTTTGCCCTATTTGAGCAACAAGTTGTTTTTTTTCCTCCCCCTGTTTACCTTTTTATGATTCTCTTGAGACTTGAATTTGAAGATTGAATTTTCTATTAAGTTCTGGCGTTTTGGTAAGGAAGCTCTGGAAATTCCTTACTTCGTTGAATGACTTTCTCCTTTCCTGAAATGTTATGCTGAACTTTGCTGGGTAGGTGATCCTTGGTTGTAGTCCCAAGTCTATTGCCTTATGGAATATTGGGTTCCAACTCTTTCGATCTTTTAATGTAGAAGCTGCAAGGCCCTGTGTAATCCTGACTGTATCTCCTTGATATTTAAATTGTTTCTTTCTGCCTGCTTGTAATATTTTCTCCTTCACTTGATACCTCTGGAATTTGGCCACTATATTTTCTGGGGTTTTGAGTTTGGGATCCCTTTCAGTAGGAGAATGGTTGATTCTTTTGATGACTGTTTTGCTCTCTGAATCTAATATTTCTGGGCAGTTTTCCTTCATGATTTCCTGGAAGATATTGATCAGGCTCTTTTCTCAATCATGGGTTTCTGGCAGGGCAATAATTCTTAAGTTTTCTCTTCTGGATCTATTTTCCAGGTCAGTTGTTTTTCCAATTAGATATTTTATATTTTCTTCTATGTTTTCATTCTCTAAATTTTGTTTGACTGATTCTTGCTTTCTCATTGAGTCACTTGTTTCTCCTTCCCCAATTCTAATCTTTATGAAATAGTTTTCTTCCATTAACTTTTGTATCCCCTTTTCCATCTGCCCAATTTTTCCTTTTAAGGAGCTATTTTCTCCAGTTAAGTTTTGAGCTTCCTTTTCCATTTCTTCAATTCTCCTTTTCAAAGAGATCTTCTCATCAGTGAATTCTTTCTTAATAATTTTAACATCATTGGCCAGTTTATCTTACATTTCCTTCTTCAGCTGTTCCAGGAGAGCTGCTTGTTCTTGTGAGCAATTCATAGTCCCTTCTGAAGTTTCAGATGGAAGTAGAGTCTCAGCTCTGACCTCTTTTGTGTTTGTGCTTCGGTCCTTATCCCCATGGAAAGATTCTGTGGTTCTTTAGCCCCTCTGCTTTTTATTGTTCATGATGTTGATGCTAGAGAACTTTTTGCTGAGCTGATGTGTGAAAAAGTTAAAAGCAGATTTTTGTTTGGTGTTTCCCCAATCAGCCCTGGGTTTAGCTTGTTAAGTGTGGGGAAGGAGTGGTCTGGTCACAGGAGATCTCCTCAGGTGAACTGAGGCAAAGGCAAGCTCAAGGGCTGGTAATCCCAGCTGCCCTATTGTCTTGCTGAGGCAAGCCTAGATGCTAATGTGTGTTCCCACTCCTCCTGGAGCTCCTCTCCTGTCAATGAGGCTTTACTGTGTCCTAATCTGAGTTTTCTCTGCCCTGAGTCCTCTGTCCATCTGGTTTGCCTCTGCCATTATAGGAGGAATCCCCCTTAGTTATTTTCCTCGGCTCAGGTGTTATGAGATTGTTGGCCTCCTTCTGGTATTCCTGCTAATCTGCATTTTTCTGGGAAAATATTTTATGGTTCTTTCATGGTCATCAAGTGCGGAGGAGAGAGCATTTACTGATCACTCCATTATCCTGGCTCCTGGAAGTTCAAGTAGGTGACTTACCAAGTTTTGATCTTCGTGCTGAAGGTCTCAGGAGCTGCTGCACTGATATCTGGCACTTGGTTGATCTCACTGACTCGATTCACCTTGTCTCTCACCCATGGTTCCACTCCTCTGGTTCTGCCCACTGCTAAGGTTTTTCTGGTCCTATCTGCTCCACTGCAGTGGCTGTGCTGTGCTGTGTGCACTGTGGGCTCACCCCCGCATAACAGATTCTTCCCGTGGACCTTCCAGTCCAACCTGAGCTCTGAATCCGTCACAGTCTGCCTCCCACTGGATTCTGCACCTCCAAAATTTGGTCAGATTCTCCTTTCAGAGGTACCTGAAGGAGTTTGTCCGAGAGCTTAGGTGAGTCATTGCTGTCACTCCACCATCTTGGCTCTGTCCCAACTTTTCAACATTCTTGATGAACATTCCAGAACTGAATAGTAAATTTCACTTTCAAATAGAATAATCAAGAGAAGCATGGAAAGGTAAACAGGAAAGAGATATCATCAAGGACTTCCTGCAGTTGAACTATTTACATTCCTACATGGAAAGATAATATTTGTAACTCTTAAGATTTTTTTCAATATTTGAGTAGTCAGAGGGATTACACACACACACACACACACTCATACATACATACACACATTCATACGTACATATACACACTCACACACACTCATACATACATATACACACATACATACATACATACATACATACATATATGATAGAGAGCACAGGGCAAGTTAAATAAGAAGGAATGATATCTAAAAATAAAATTAAAATCAAGGGGTGAGAGTAGAATATATTGGGAGGAGAAAGGGAGAAATGGAATGGGACAAATTATCACTCATAGAAGAGACAAGACAAAACTTATTCAATAGAAAAGAGAAGAAGTGAGAGGGGCAAAGTTACTCTCTTCACCTTTGGCTTAAGGAGGGAGTGACACGCTCACTCATTTGGTATGAAAATTTATCTTACACTACAGGAAAGTAGGAGAGAAGGGGACAAGTGGGTTGGGGGCATGATAGAAGGGAGGGCAAATGGGAGGAGGGAGTAATTAGAAGTAAATAATTTTAAGGAGGAACAAGGTCAAAAGAGAGAATATAGAAAATAGGGGGCATCATAGGATGGAAAGAAATATAGTTAGTCAGCAAAACGACTATTATGGAAGTCTTTTGCAAAACCACACATACATAACCTATTTTGAATTGCTTGCTTTCTCACTGGGGCTGGGTGGGGATGTGGGAAGGGAGATAAGTTGGAACTCAAAGTTTTAGAAACGAATGTCGAGAATTGTTTCTACATACAACTGGGAAATAAGAAATACAGATAATGGGCCTTTAGAAATCAATCTTGCCCTACAAGAAAAGAGAGAAAATGGGTATTAGGGAAGGCAGGGGAGTGATAGAAGGGAGAGAATATTGAGGGAAGGGGTAATCAGAATGCAACCTTTATGGGGAGGGGGAAGGGAGAGATGAGGATAAAATTTGCCACTCAAAATTTTGTGGAAATGAATGTTGAAAACTAAAAATAAATAAATATACATTAAAAAGAAGAGAAAAGAAAAAGAATTTTTGAGTCAGCTCACAGCTCCAATAACAATGAAGTTGTGTTCCCACTCTCCCACTTCTTCTCCAACACTTATCATGTTCCTCTTTTGTCATTTTAGCCCATCTGATAGGTGTGATGTGGTATCCCAGAGTTGTTTTAATTTGCTTCTCTGTAATCCATAGTGGTTTAGAGAATTTTTTCATATGAGTATAAAGAGCTTTAATTTCTTACCCTGAATACTATCTGTTCATATTATTTGATCTTTTATCAATTAGGGAATGACTTGGGTTCTGGTAAATTTGACTCAGTTCTCAATATATTTTACAAATGAGATCTTTATCACAAACACTAGTTGCAAAATTTCTTTCCCAGTTTTCTGATTCTCTCTTAACCTTTTGTGCATTGGATTTGTTTGTGCAACAATTTAATGTAATAAAAATTATCCATTTCGTACTTCATAATGTTCTTTTGTCTTTTGTTTGCTGAAAAATTTCTCCATTCTCTACAAATATGACAAATACACTATTTCTTGCTGTGAAAAATTTTTTATAGCATCAATTTCTATACCTAGATCATGTATACATTTGACCTTTATTCTTGTGTATGATGTCTAACATTGGTCAAACCTTAGTTTCCAGAACAAGATTATTTCCTTTTCACAGCAATTTTTTTTCAAAAAATGAGTTCTTTTTCCAGAAGCTGGGGCCCTTGGGTTTATCAAACAGTAAATTGCTGTATTCTTTGACTACTGTGGCTTCAATACCTAATCTTTTTATTCCACTGGTCCACCCCTCTATGTCTTATTCAGTACCAAGTGGTTTTGATGATTACTGCTTTATAATGCAATTTAAGATCTAGTAGCGCTAGACCACTTTCCCTAGCATTTCTTTTCATTAGTTCTCTTGATATTCTCAGACTTTTGTTATCCACATCAATTGTGATGTTAGTTTTTCTAGCTTTGGAAAATAATTATCTGGTAGTTTAATTGATATGTCACTGAATAAGTAGATTAATTTTGGTAGAATGTTCATTTTTTATTGTATTACCTTGGCCTAACTACAGGCAAATGATGTTTTTCCACTTACTTGGATTTGATTTATTTGTGTTAAAAGTTTTTTTTGTCGTTGTTGTAATTGTATTTTGTAATTGTGTTCATATAGTCCCTGGTTATGTTTTTGCAGCTAGATTCCCAGATATTTTATAGATTCTCCTCTTCCTTTCAATGGGATTCCTCATTCTCTCTCGCTTTGGGGCTTTGTTAATAATATCTAGAAATTCGAATGATGCAAGTGGATTTATTTTGTTACCTGCCACTTTGTCAATGTTCTTTATTATTTCAAGTAGTTCTTTACTTGATTCTCTAGGATTCTCTAAGTATATCATCTTATCATCTGCAAAGAGTGATGATAACTTAGTTTCTTCTTTGCCTATTCTAATTCCTTCAATTTATTTTTCTTCTCTTATTGAGTGATAGAGTATTTTCAAGACAGTCACTACTCTCAAGAAGGTCACAAAACTGTGGAAAAATTATATAAACAACTACGTATAAACATGATTTATAAATTGTATGTTAGTAAATGTATAACAGGGAAGTTACTGGCCTTAAGGGAACTCAGGAAAGGTTTTCCTTCAGAATGTGGAAATTTAAATGAGTCTTAAAAGAAGCCAGGAGAGGCTGAGGAGGAGAGAGAAAATTCCAGGAATCAGTGAAAAAAAATTAAAATCCATGTCTTGTTCAAGAAAAAACAAGGAGGTCAGTTACATCAGTATACATGATAGGAAGGCAGTTTGATGAGTTTATAGTCAATAAATATTTATAAGAATTAACTGCAAATGTGATGCTATGCAAAGCAGTAAGATGACAATGAAAAGCACAATATAGTCTTCTGAAGGAGCTCTCAATCCACTGGGGAAGACAATATGCCAACAGCTATGTGCACCCAAGAAATATACATTATATATTGAAAATATGTGTTTGCCTTTCATTGCCAAAGAAGACCATACCATGAGAGAAATGATGACATGACTTGCACTTGACTTTATTTTGAGTGAAGGAGGGCTCTGCATGTTACCAGCCTCATTTCTCCTCTAAAGCCATCTGAATCCAGTGATCAGATATTCATCAGGATGACTGGAGATGAGTCAGGATGAGGCAATTGGAGTTAAGTGACTTGCCCAAGGTCACACAGCTAGTGAGTGTGAAGAGTCTAAGGTAAGATTTGAACTCAGGTCCTCCTGACTCCTGCTCTAGCCCTATATTGAAAATAATTACCTGAGAAAAGGCAATAGAATTAATGGGCATCCAGAAAGGGTCTTTTTATTTTGGATATTACATATATGCATGTACTTATATACAACATGTAATGTAATGTAGATGCTAATATTCTTCCTGGAGGGAAGTTGCTGAAAGGATATAGGTGGAAGGGAGCACTTGAGAAAATTCTCCAGGAAACGAATTACTTTGAAGAATGTGAAGAATGTTTGTTAGGAGAGGTAATTAGCCAATGTAAAGTTATAGATTTGAGAAATAGACTATCTTATATGAATAATGGTAAGAAGGGCAATCTGCCTATATTGCATTGTCTGTATTGTGTGGCAAAGGAAGTATTTTACAGAAAGCATTACAAAAGAGGTTAGGTTCCTGTGGTAAAGGGCTCAGATGAGTCCATTCACTCCAAGGGGGTGTGATATGATTAGCTATGCAGCAAAGGAGATTGAGAAAGAGCAATTTAGTTTGAAGTGAATTAACAAAGACAGAGAGAGAGACAGAGAGAGAGAGAGAGAGAGAGAGAGAGAGAGAGAGAGAGAGAGAGAGAGAGAGACAGAGACAGAGAGAGAGACAGAGAGAGAGACAGACAGAGACAGAGACAGAGAGACAGAGACAGAGGCAGAGAGAGAATCATGAAATAAGAAATGAGTTTCCAGGAGGAGAGAGGATATAACAGTACAAAATCCTTCAGAAAGTTCGAAAAGCTTGAGAACTGACGAAAAATAGTTACTCAAATTTGACAGATAAAAGAAGTCATTAAAGCTGGAGAGAGCAAGTTAAATGACATGGTAAGTAGTTAGATTAAAAAGAGAAGATAAATCAATAAGGGGAGGAAATGGAAGCAAAAAGTGTGAATATTTTTGAAAAGTTGGAGATATATAGAATGATATCTTGAGGACTTAATATTGTTACATGAAGGGTCTTTTTTCAAGGATGGTGGAAACTAAGACATTTCTTTACCAAAGAAATGATACTAGACATATTTGTTCATTATTCATTGTGTACAGTTGTTCAGTCATTTCAGTTGTGTCTGGCTTTTCATGAACGCATTTGGAGACCTCTTGGAAATGATACTAGAATGGTTTGCCATTTCCTTCTCCTGTGCACTTTACAAATGAAGAGCTGAGCCAAACAAGGTTGTGCTATTTTTCAGGAGTATTGCACACACACAAATATACTCACATATATGCACACATATAAGTTATATATGTACGTGTACATACATATATATGTAAGTTTTATATATATATACACACACACACACATATATCTTGAGATAGCTATTATTTGACAATATTTGTAACAGGGATTGTGTTTCTCTTCCTTTTTCAATGTGGTGGTGGGAAATGTGGAAGGGAAGGGAGCTGAAATTTCAGTGATTTAAAAAAATAATTTAAAACAATTTTCCTCCTTCTGAGAACTTGTTCCTCGTATACAAAACACTGAGATTTTCAGGCTAAAAGAAAATGTTCAGATGTGAATCTACCTGTGTGGATGCTATACTGGAGGAAGGAGGACTAAACCAAAGCTCATGAATGAACTGAAGTGAACTCACTCCCTGTAGGGATCATTGTAGGATCATTGGATTAAGATACAGAAAGGGTGTAAGAATATTTTAATACCTGCATCATAGTTAAGCTGCAGTCCTTGTGAGCCAAAAGAATTACCTGGAGCAAAATATGATATTAACTTCATGAATTATTCAAGATTTGAACGTTTGACAGAATTTTCCTCTGTAAAAGCAGAAGCCACTTTTGTCAACGTGGCAACTAGACATCTTGACATTACCTATCACTTGTAAGTTTGTCTTTGCTTTTGTGTACCTTGCGTTCTAGGCTTACATATCTTTGGTGTACCATTTTGATTTTTAAAAGATGTTGGAGGAGAAAATGGAGAGAATGGAGTGAAAGAAACCCATCAGGTAAATATGTAACATGAAACAGTTAAGTTAATCTCCACTTTATTGACAAATCCACTCTTATTCCATGTAATGTAATGAAGAATAATTTCTAAAGCACGTGCAGAAGGGAAATCAGTATATTTTAGGTAAAATTCATCCAATACTTTATTTCCCAGGGAATTAATTTTGCGTATGAAGTATATGGGAAAAAAAATGCAAACAAAAGGTTGTTCTCTAATACCTCCCAAGGGAATTTGCTCTTCGGATTTAATGTGCATTATTATAGAAAAATATTTCCAGTATTTTTTTTCTCCTTCCTGAGAGTGTATATAAGTCACTCTTGCTGAGGTCACAGGAAAATAACCAAGAATCAAAATGTCATTGTGTTCACATATCTTTGAAAAGGGTACTCAGTGATTTCTTTGTCTAGACCTGGTATGTTGAGGGACCTATAATAATATGCTGGAAATGCTGTGTAACAACCAACAACAATTTTTTTTTTTATAGATATGGCATCTAATTTGAAACGACATATTCTTTCCACTGAAGGAGTGAATACAACCATTTCTCCAGTTCTCAACATTTGGAAAAGAATTAGGTGGTTAGTACCATCTAGTAATGGTCTCTGTGGTCTATATCTATGAATTTATGACATTAGAGTAATGTTTAGCCATCACCTCAGTAACTCTTCTCAGACTCTCTTCTATGATAGATTCTGGAGATTTACTGGGTTTATCAATAATTTTCTCAATGAAATCAAAAAATTTGTGTTTAATTCTGCAAGCACTTATTAGGATTATTCTTTGTTCTTGACGTTATCCTTAGCCTTGGGAGTTCCAAGAATGAATATGGGATAGAATTAAAGTATAAATGATATGGAATTATGTCGCATAGAAGATTTAAGAACCACAAATGCAGGATTACTGTAAGCAACAATAATAATAACACTAGCCGTAATAGTGACTGTCTATATTGTGCTTTCAGGTTTGCCAATACTTTCACTTGTAATAATTATTTGTTCCTTAATATACTGTGAAGTTGTAAAAGCTACCATTAATATGACCATTTTACGGATAAAAAAATATTAAGTAACTTGACTATGGTGACTAAACTGTTAAAAAAAAACATGCAGGCTCAAATAGTTTTTCAAATTTTAAATTGAAATTATTGCACTCTTATTGCTACACCAGGATGCTTCTTATGTTCAAAACCAAATATGGTGCTAGTATAGACTGTACAACAGGATAAGGATAGAGAATAGAAGAAGAAAATGCAATGTGGAGGGAATCACTTTTCCTTTGGTAGATCACGAGAAACTTTGTGAAATAGGTGGCATGGGTATAGATTGGAAAAAAGGCAGCAATGAAGAATGAGTATGATCCGGACATTGGAAAGAGCCTGAGTAAATACCCAGAGTGCAAAATGAAATCAGTACATCAATAGTTGTCTCTTTGGGCTACAACACAGTAAAATTATTTTAATGTCATCCTTTGAGGTTTGTACCTTACTCCACTGGCAACCCAAAGAAGATACAAGATCACCATGGTCAGATGACCTCTCCAGTAGTATTATTTAGGAAGATTATTTTGGCAAGTGTGTGATGACTGAATCGGGGATGGGAAGGGGTAGAAAAAAAAAACTTGTAACTTAATTTTTATAGTTCTTTTTTATTGATTTCTATTAAATTAATAAACATTTCTCAAGGAAAATGTGAGGAGGGTCTGAATTAAGTTAGGAGATGGTGGAAAAGGAGAAATTAAGATGCAAATGGTAGAAAGAAGAATCACCTGAAGTTCTCAAAATATTGACCTGTAATTAGGGAGGTGGGGAGGAATGCAAAGGAAAATAAAAATTTTCAGAGAGCTTTTCATTCTGGTTATGTAAATACATCCATGTGGATGAAAGTAATTGAAGAATGAGCATACACAAATATATATATATATATATATATATATATATATATATATATATATATACACAATGTAAATAAATATGTGAATGTATATATATATATATGTATATATATATAAATGTATTTATGTGTATACATCCATATGTATGGCACCTGCTCTGTTCTGGGAACTTTACAAATATGACTTTCTTTGATCCTCACAATAACTAACAAGGTAGGTAATGTTATTTTCATCCCTGTAAAGTTGAAAATCATGAGGCAGGCAGAGGTGAAGTGATTTGATCATGGTGAAACAGCTAATAAGTATCAGGCTGAATGTGAATGCAGGCCTTCTTGACTCAATACCCAACTCTCTATCCAATGTGCCATCTAGACACCTATTTGCAATAATAAACTTAGGGATGTTTACAGAAGGATATTTCTAGATTAGATAATGTGAGCAAAAGTACAGAAGGAAACTACTCAGGAGAAGATTAGGAAATAGAAAATCATTTTATTCTAAATGTTTTATCCATGTGCCTTGCCCCTTTGCTCCACTTTAACATCTAGATTCCTTAGAGGAAGGGGATTTGTTTCTTATGTTTGCAACTGCACAGTCAAATATAGAACATAGAGCATACTAGTTGCATCCTGTAATGTATTTTGACTTGATCTGAAATAGAAATTGATACCTGGAATGTATATGGACAAGTTGCCCCTCAAATTCTTGGAATATCATTCTGGTTAACATAGGACATGTTAAGAAAGATGCTGTCTACTTCCAGAGAAAGACCAATAAATAGAAGTGTGCATAAAATGCATTTCTGCCTAATAGTAGCTATCTCTACGGTGGCTTTGGGGAGAGAAGGAAGAAAAATAATCAACTCTACATGATAATTTTGCTATATATTTGAAAGGAATAGCAAGTTTTGCATAGTATATTTGAAGATTCCTGTGTAATAATCGTTTTATTGTATGTTTTATGGAAATTCTTGTAACTCTGTTAATTCAAAATAAAATTTAAAAAGCTAACTAGTTTCTAGGGAGAAGTATGGTGTCAGCGTTCAAAATGCAGATGATGGCTCAACTTACTGATTTGCTATTAATATGCATAGCTGGGATTTTTGAGATCATAGGAGAGAATGGAGAAGCAGTAGAGCTGAACATTGGAAAATAAATCTGCACTAATAGGCTTACACCCTCTAAATGAAATATTTTATTCCCTTTGCAATAGTAAGCCATTAGAGTACTTGTTGCCCGGGTTACTTGGTCACTTTCCATATTACATAGGAAGGTATTTTTGTTGCTGTTTTTGCTAGCTCAGAAAAGAAGAGTTTGCAGGAAGGAATGATTAATAACAAAGAAGTAAGTTGAAAAATTTTAAAAATAATCCAATTAGTTCCACAAATATTTATGAAGGTGAAAGGAAATGAGGATTTGAATTAAGTTAAGTAGCTGTGTGAGTGGAGACAAATAAAAGGGATATTAGCAAGTTAAAACCAACTGGAATTTCTAAGTGGTAATGGAGGGAGAGAGATAATCAATACTTTAGAGTAGCACACAGGGCAATAGTGCCTAAGGAATTAATTTAAGAACTATTCAAAGCCTCGACCACACAATCTCACAACCAACATAACCAAATACTGTGTTTATAGAAAAGTATAATATCTGAAGCAAAGTTTACATCAATCATAGCAACAGATCCAATAGCTGGCCATGTTATTAATATGCATTTCAATATAGATTTGTTCTGAAAAACTGTTTGTTTTTTTTTTTTTTTTCTATCACTCTCCGGAGTGTTGAGAATGGAAAGACAAGTGAATGTAAAACTAAGAAGCACTAATGAAAACCTACAGTATCCCAGTCACTGAGCTCTAGGCTTTACAAATACCTAATTCTCACAATAACCCTGGGAAAGGTGTTATTATGATTTCTAATTTATTGCTCGGGAAACAGGTTTACAATTATTAAATGACTTGCACAAAGGTTTACCACAGAGTCATTCGAATTCAAAGGCATTTTTGAGGTGTAACATTCTTTGCCTATTTCAATACACTAAAGATAATTCACCTGGAATCATGACTTTTTCATATTGTCTTTTCTACAGAGTTTCTGGATGCTTGAAGTATATTATTTACACGGAAATGAAGAACAACTCTATGATAAATGAATTTATTTTGTTAGGACTCACCAATTCCTGGGAGCTTGAGATTTTCTTTTTTATGATCTTCTCCCTTGCCTATATATCAATCTTGGCTAGTAACTGTCTCATTATACTTATTGTGACTTTTGATTCCCACTTGCACTCCACTCCCATGTACTTCCTTCTTGCCAATCTCTCCTTCCTTGACATACTTTTTTCCAGTGTTACTCTCCCAAAGATGGTCGTAGACTTCTTCAGGGAGAGGAAAACCATCTCCTTCTGGGGCTGCATGGCACAAATTTTTGTGGCTCATCTCTTAGGAGGTAGTGAGATGATTATTCTCATAGTGATGGCTGTGGACAGATATGTTGCAATATGTAAGCCCCTCCATTATACTACTATCATGAATCATCGAATTCTAGTAGTAAGTGTGCTGCTATCATGGACGGCTGGCTTTGTGCACAGTATGAGCCAAATGGCTTTTATGGTGAGTCTGCCCTTCTGTGGTCCCAATGTGATCAATGATGTTTTTTGTGACCTTCCCCTAGTGTTGAAACTTGCCTGCACTGACACTTATGTCCTGGAATTTCTTGTTGCTGCATTCAGCGGGCTTTTTACCCTGATTTCCTTCATTCTTTTGCTTGTCTCCTATATTGTTATATTAGTTACTGTGTGGTATCGCTCTTTCAGTGGACTGTCTAAGGCTCTCTCTACATTGTCTGCTCATATCACAGTGGTAACTCTTTTCTTTGGGTCACTACTCTTAATATATGCTTGGCCGATTAATAGTTATTCACTAGATAAGTTTCTTTCAGTGTTTTCCTCAGTTATCACTCCTCTACTCAATCCAATTATCTATAGTTTAAGGAATAAGGAGATGAAAGCAGCCATGATTCGACTCAGAAACCGGCACATCTTTTCCAAGTCAAACTTGTAAATAATGATTTTTTGTGTTGTACACGAGAGAATATATCGTTAAACGGCCAATTATAATATGTACACAAACACACTTATACATATGTATGTATGTGTGCATGCATATTTTACAAATGAAAGTCAAGCATATTTTCAAAAGAGTGTATACATAGTATTCTATAATTTACTTTATTTGTCTTTTCATTTTTTACATGTTTAACTTATTCTGAGACTCAAAAAACTATAATTTATCTCAATCTTGGCATTAAAAATTGGAGATTTCAGAAAATATCTGTATAGAAAATCACTTAAAATTTATTATTTCTAAAATATTTTCTCTACTTTGGTACTATGATGTTTTACTATTTTGTGAAATGTAACTAAGTTTCAGCTTGATAAACAATGGAGATCTCTGGTAAAGGCTTTAAATGCTGAATGCTTTAAAGACTAAGTCCAAGAGTGGAGTTTACCAAATTTTCCATGGTTGACAAAAGACATTTTAGGTGCTTCTTCTAAAAATAGGTAAATACATTTACAAAGAATGATTGAGTAATGACTTTGTCACTCATTCATGTTATGAAGCCTAGATCATAGTGTGCATCATACAATTAAAGTTACTCCAGCAAAGGTCATAGATAGACCATTACAAGAGTTATACTCAGATGAGAATACATGGCACACTATTACAAGTACCTGTTCACATGAAACACACACCCACAAAAAAAAGTCTGAAAGAACAAAATTCCTAGCTTTTAAAAATACCATTCGAATAGCTTTCAAAGAATCTTATTTTACAATGCATAATGTCAATATAGCCAACTGAGATTGCAAAAATTCTGTCTGTATGATAATTTTGCATGTAGGAAGCTAACAACAAGTTTTTGTTCAAGAACTCTTCATATTTTAAAACATATTTTAATCATTTTCTTTTGTTTTTGCTTTATCTACATTTAATCTTCTATTTTAAGCCTGATCTTTGACAGTAATTACTCAGATCCAGGAGTTTAAAAATAATAAGAGAAAAAATCATCACATTGAAAGAATTGTGTTGTTATGTATAATGTTAAACCTCCCTCAACCACATACCCCGGATTTACTATATGAGGAGACACATATGCATTCTCCTATCTGTTCTTTGGGACAATCTTGGTTATTTATTTTTAATTTGACAACATTCAGTTTTATTTATTTAGTGGTTATTGTTGTTTCCATTTAGGTTTTTTACTATGGATATGTATTTTCTTCTCTCAGAAAATTTCACTTTGCCTCACTTCTTGAGAACCTTTCCATATTTCTATCAAGGTCATCAGAGAAATTATTTCGTATGGAACATTATCCCTTTATATTCATGCATCAAAATTTATTCGACCACTTCCTAGTCAGTGGGCATATGCTTGTTTACAGTTTTTTCTGTGCCAAAGGAACAAAAATGCCATTATAATTGTTTGCTATCCACATATAAGGGTTTGGTTTTTTTGGGTTGTTTTTTGTTCCATCAATGCCATTCTGAGAGTATATGCATAGCAATGGAATCTCTGGATCACAGGGCAAGTATATTTTAGTCACTGTGATTGCACAGTTTTGCAGGGTAGGTGATTCTTGGTTTTAATCCTAGCTCCTTTGACTTCTGGAATATTAAGCCCTTTCCTCAACACTCGTGATCTGGAATATGGTTAAAACAGTAACCATTTTCAAGGAGCTCTGTGAAAAATGAGGATAAAACTTAAAGAGTACTATGTGTAAACGTAGTAGATCAGGTATATGTTGAAGAGATTATTAGAAGGAAGGCATTAGTACTAAGGCAGCTCAGGAAAGTCTTTTTTTGTTGTTGTTAATGTAGAGTTATAGACGAGACTTAGATGAAACCAAGTATACTAGGAGAGGGTAATGAGGAGGCAAAAAATTCCAAGAATTAGACATAAGCAGTAAAAATTCCTGAATCTGGTAAATGGAGTGTCTCAAGGAATAGCAAGGAGGGCAGCATCACTGTATTCTAGAGTATATGAAGGGCAGCAGAGTTAGTTAATAGTCAATAAAGATTATTAAGTGTCTACTACACACCAGGCATTGCGATAAGCACTGAGGATATTCTCAAAAGACAAAGGACAGTCCCTGCTTTTAAAGAACCCAAAAATCAAATGGAGGAGACAATATAAAAACCTCTCTTACAAGGAAGATAACAACAGGATAACTTAGAAATGACTACCTGATGAAAGGTAGTCAAATTGAGGGACATCCAAGAAGGTCTGTATATCAGAAGGACAACATGTATATGTGCAAATATATGCAAAATAAACAGAATGAAATGGAGCAAGTATTATTTAAGGGGATGAGATGAAAAAAAGGTTTTATTTCGTGAAAGAAATAATTGAAAAATGTGAATTCCTTGTCACTTTCTGGGTAATTGTTGATTGCTCCACTGGAAACTCATTGATATTCGCTGACATACACTTTTTGTACCTGCACTAGGAATATGCATTTGATCATAGAAAGATGTTGGGTAAGAAGACAAATAACAGTGGGTGTGAAATGGACGGACTGAGAAATTCACAGGCAAGAGTCAATTGAGAATTTCAAGAGCATTTTTATTAGCCAGGCTGGCGGCTGCCTCATGGAAAAACCCAGAGAAGACAGCCCCGAACGAAGGCGTTTGTGTGTGCATTTTAAGCATTTTGGTGCTTCTCAGTATAGGCTTGTGGTTTCTACAACAAACATTTCTCACAGAACAGTTCTGACAGGGGAGCCCATCGCTGCTAGGCAAGGGAACCCAACAGAAAGTAGTTGCCAGGAAAGGGGCCCAATCAGAGAATAGTTGTCAAGAAGGGGGGTGCCCAACAGAAAGTGGTTGCCTGGCAAAGAGGGTCTAACAGGAACAGTTCTGGCAGGCAAGGGGGCCCAACAGAAAATGGCTGTTAGCAACTCAACAGATATTTTGAAAGTTAGGGGGGAATAACGTTTTGACAGGGGCCCAACAGAATGCTGCTGCTAGGCAAGGTTACCCAACCCTGCCCAGCAACCTAACAGATACCTCTTAACCCAGGGGCCCCACGGAGGAATAATGTCCACTTCAGGCAGAGCCAAAATGGCAAAGTAGCTGCAGGGACTTTCTAGAGTGCTCCCACTAATTCTGGCAGTGTAGTTCTAAAAATGGTTCCAAACTAATTCTGGAGCTGCCAATTCTACAGAAAAATGGAATGAAGCCAATCTCCAGGCCAAGACAGCCTAGACGGTCACCAGGAAGTTTCTATGGCTCCACCTTGTGAGCAGAGCATAGTGCAGTGTGGGTTGCCATTGCATAGAGTGGATCTGAGCAGGCCTTGGGGAAACTGAATCTCTCATCCCTGTGGTGGTATTCAGACTTCATGACCCTAAAACACTGAGGAGAATTTAGGAGGTCAGTGGGAAAAGCCTGAGGGACCAGTGCAGGAGAGTAGAGTGGTTCTGGCCCCAATACCAGGGTGACCATGGGGGGTAGGGATCAGAGGAACCTAGGCAGCCACAGCAGGTGGAGCCATTGTTTTTGGAGTTCTAGGCCACCAGATATTGGGGGGGATTGAGAGACTAACATTCCATCCCCAACCTCCATTGGAAGCAGAGAAATTTCTTGACAAAGAACCCCAAAGTCAAGTAAATGACTGAGAAAATGAGCAAAAACTGGAAAAAGAATCAGACTATAGAACTTTCTTTGCTGATAAGGAAAACAAAAGCATACAAACAGAAGAAAAGAAAGTCAAAGCTCCTCCATCAAAAGCCTCCAAAAAAAAGATGAATTTGTCTCACCCCATGGAGGAGCTCAAAAAGTATTTTGAATATCAAGTAAGAGAAGTAGAGCAAAAATTGAGGAAAAAAGGAGATCCCAAAATGCTGAAGAACATAAAACTTTATACAGTAGACTAACCCAGAGGGCAAAAGAGATCCAAAAAGTCAGTGAGGAGAAGAATGTCCTAAAAAGCAGAATGGGCCAGATGAAAGAGGAGATAAAAAAGTTCATTGAAGAAAATAATTCCTTAAGGATTAGAATGGAGCAGATGGAAGCTATTTACTTAAAAAAAAAATAGATTTTAAAAGAAAACAAAAGCAATGAAAAATAGTTAACAATGTCAAATATCCCACTGGATAAAACAACTGACTTAGAAAATAGATCCACGAAAGACAATTTAAAAATTGTGAGACTACATGAAAGTCATGATCAAAATAGAGCCTAGGCATCATGTTTCATGAAATTATCGAGGAAAACTGCCTTGATATTCTAGAACCAGAGGGTAAAATCAAAATTGAAAAAATCCACCAATCATATCCTGAAAGAGATCTGAAAAGAAAAACTCCTAGTTATATTCGAGCCAAATTTCAGAGCTCCCAGGTCAAGAAGAAAATAAGAAAAGGACCTGGAAAGAAACAATTAGAATATTGTGGAAATACAAACAGGATAACACAAAATTTAGCAGCTCCTACTGTAGAGGTTTGAAGGACTTGAAATACAATATTCCAAAAGTCAAAGGAGCTATGATTAAAACCAAGAATCACCTACCCTGCAAAACTGAGTATAAAACATCAGGGTCCCCCTCTCTGCTCGACTGGCACCTCTTCAGATTTGCCCCTCACCCCTTGAGAATATATGTCTGAACCAAGTTCATCTCTGCCCCTGCCCTTGTGAGGAGCAGCTCTCAACTACTTAGTAGATCTTTATCTGAAGTGGTGTTAAAAGGGCTAGAGGTTTGGACAGATGAGAACCTCAGCATTTTGGCAGCATCATGCCCCTTGACTTCACTTGTCTGCAGATGTGGATTCCAAACTAGCGCAGTCTCAGGGGACACTGACACAGCAGCCAAGTTTATTGGAGCTGGGGCTGCCATTGTGAGGGTGGCTGGCTTTGGAACTGGTATTGGGACAGAATTTGGAAGTCTCGTGATTGGTTATGCAGGGAACCCCTCCTTGAAGCAGTATCTCTTTTCCTACATCATCCTGGGCTTTGTCTGAGGCCATGGGGCTCTTTTGCCTGATGGTGGCCTTCCTCATCCTCCTTGCCATGTGATGGAGCCATTTCTATCCCTCCAAGTTCCTAAATGTTTCTCCTCGTCCTGGTCCTTCCATGTCTCTTTCAGCCTGTGAATACTTCCCCCTCCATTTTACCAGGTGGTCCTAGGGAAAGTCACAGGCACAGGGTTTTACAGAGGGAAAACAAATAAATACTGTATTAATAAGCAGCAAAAAAAAATCAGAGAAAAACGTTCATTCAAAGAAATAGAGTATTTTCAATTATTCTTGATGGAAAGACCAGAGCTGAATAGAAATTTGATTTTTAAACAAAACAACCTAGAGAAGCATGAAAAGGTAAACAGGAAAGAGAAACATAAGACACTTACTAACGTTGAAATGTTTACCTTCCTGTATGGAAAGATAGTATTTGTAAGTCTTGAGACTTTCCTCAGTATTTGGGTAGGTGGAGAGATTACGTACATATAAACAGAAGGCATAAGGTGAATTGAATTGGAAGGGATGATATCTAAAAATATAAATTAAGGGATGAGAAAGGAATATACTGGGAAGAGAAAGGGATAAATGGAATGGACCAAATTATCTCATAAGAAAGGCAAGAAAAAGCTTTTTCAATAGAGATGAAGAGGGAGGAGGCAAGAGGGAAAAAGTGAAGCTTACTCTCATCACATTTGGGTTAAGGAAGGAATAACATGCATATTCAGTTTGATATGAAAATTTATCTTACACTACTGGAAAGTAGGGGAGAAAGGAATAAGTGGAGCAAGGGATGATAGAACAGAGAGGAAATGGGAGGAGGGGTTAATTAGAAGGAAATATTTATGGAGAGGGAAAAGCACAAGAGAGAGAATAGAATAAATTGGGGGCCAGAATAGATGGAGTGAAATATTCTTTCACAACACGACGTTTATGGAAGTCTTTGGAATAACTATACATGTATAGACTATATTGAATTGCTTGCATTCTCAGTTGTGATGTGTAGGGAGGGAGGATAGGGAAGAAGTTGAACTCAAAGTTTTCAAAATGAATGTTAAAATTGCTTTTACATGCAACTGAGAAATAAGAAATGCAGGTAATGGGGTAGAGAAATCTATCTTGCCCTAAAAGAAAATAGAGGGCATGGGGATAAGGGAAGGAAGAGGTGTCACAGATGGGAGGGCAGATTGTAGGAATGGGTAAACAGAATGCAGAGTGTCTTGGGATGGGGAGAGTGGAGATATGGTGTTAAAATTTGAAACTTAAATTCTTGTGGAAATGAATGTTGAAAACTAAAAATAAACAAATTAAAATACATTTTAAAAAATTAATAGTAGTACAGAGATAGGAAGGAGAGAAATTCGTTATCTATACATACACTGAGATTTTAATCAATACTTTATCTGTGCTCTTTCTCTTCTTCCACATGATGTACAAGGGAATAATTTCTAAAGCAGTTTTAGATGCATAATTTCTCTTCTTTGGTAAAATTCAGCAAATATCGTAATCACCAAGGAACTAGTCTTTTCTATGTAGCTTAGGAGAAAAAAACTATGATTTCCTAATAACTTCCAGGGGAGAATTTGTTCTTTTGATTTTTAGTTCACCACTACATAAAGGTTTTTTTTTTTTGGTTTGTTTGTTTTTTAACATTTTTTCTCTTTGCTGGGAGTGTATATAAAGCTGTCTTCCTAAGGTTAGAGAAAATATCAGAGATAATAATTTCAGTGTGTTTCTGTCTCTTTGAGGTTTTATCTTAGAGCTGGTAGGTTGAATGACCAATGCTAACATACTGGGATTTCTGTGTAATAACCACCAAGTAATTTTTTTTTTTTTTTTTTTTTTTTTGCAAATTTGGTGACTGAACAGAAAAGAAAATTTACTCTCCATTGAAGGGACAATATCATTTACCCTCCCCAGACCTCATCAGAAAAATAAGAGGATAACACTAGGTGGGTTTAGATGCCTATTCCAATGTTACTTGAATAATTGAATTTTAAGAAGAATGAGTCATGGGGGGAAGCAAAATGGGGAAGCAGAAGGAAGAAGCTGTAGAAGCCGCCTGCATTGGTCCATAAAATACCTGTAAAAATGTTTCTAAACAAATTCTAGGGCAGCAGAAGCCACAAAACCACAGAGTGAAAGAGATTTCCAGCCCCAGACAGCCTGAAAGAATGACAGAAAAGTTCCATGGACCCCAGTGCAGAGCAGAAAACGGACCAGCCTTGATCAAGAGGCCAGCAGGGACAGGACTACAGCAGGTTTCATGGCACCACTAGCAGCAGTTTCCAGATTGCTCAACCCCAAATCGCCAAAGACAGACAGCCTCAAAGATCAGTGAGAAAACTCTTACATCTGGGTGAGAGGGGAACACAGTCTGGCCCACCAGCAGCAGCTACTGCAGTGTCACGATCCGTTTTGGGGGGGCCTTAGCCTAAAGACCCTGGGGGAATTGAGCTGCTGATCTGGTGTCAGCCCTGAGTGGCAGCCCTGGGGTGAGAAAGAGTTTGCTGGCATGGTGGAGCTGGTGGAAGCTTTGGAAAGGGAAAACTACTGATAGATCCTGGGCAGAACACAGTATTTTTGGTTGCTCCCAGAAAAGAACACAGACCAGGAGAGCAGTGAATTCCTGTCTTTTGATTTTGCCACCTTGGAGGAACTGGGAACTTACAAATTCTCAGAGTATACCCCCCTCTTGACAAATGACTCAAGTCAAGTAATTCCATGGGAAAATGCCCTCTCTTCTTTCACACCCCTTCCTTCCCTTATCCCCATTTCCTCTCTTGTCTTGTGGGGCAAATTCAATTTCAATACCCCATTATCTATATTTCTCATTTACCAGTTTTATGCAAAAACCATTCACAACATTGGTTCCTAAAACTTTGAGTTCCAACTTCTCTCCCTTCTTTCCTCCCCATCCTTCCCCACTGAGAGGATAAGGAATTCAAAATAGGCTATATTGCAAACGACTTCCAAAACAGTCATGTTGCTTAAGACTAATGATGTTTCCGTCCATCCTACCCTGCCCCTATTTGTTCTATTCTCTCTTTTGACCTTGTCCCTTCCCAAAAGTGTTTACTTCTAATTGTTCCCCCCTCCCATTTGCCCTCCCTTCCATCATCACTGCCACCCCACTTATCCTCTTCACCCCTACTTTCCTGTAGTGTAAGATGTATTTTCATACCAAATTGAGTGTGCCTGTTATTCCTTCCTTAAGCCAAATGCGATGAGAGCATGCTTCACTTTTTCCCTCTTACCCTTTCCTCTCCATTGAAAAAGATTTTTCTTGCCCCTTTCCTGAGAGATAATTTGCCCCATTCCATTTCTCCCTTTCTCCTCCCAGTATATTCCTGTCCCAAACTTTAATTTTATGTTTTAGATATCATCCCTTCTTATCCAATTCACCCTGTTCTCCATATGTATGTGTGTGTATATATATATATATATATATATATATACATATATATACACATATATATACACACACATATATATACATATATATGTACATGTATATGTATATACATATGCATACACACACACACACACACACACACACATATATATATATATATATATATATATATATATATATATATATATATATATATATATATATATATATATGCTTTGAGTTCCAACCCCTCTTATTCAACTCACCCTGTGCTCTCTGTATATATGAGAGTAGATGTGGGTGTGGTTTTCAATGTGCATATGTGTGTGTGTGTGTGCGTGTGTGTGTGTGCACGTGTGTGTATAATCCCTCCAACTACCCAATTACTGAGAAAAGTTTCGAGTTACAAATGTTATCTCTCAATGTAGGAATATAAAGAGTTCACCTTTAATAAGTCCCTTATGAAAATTCTTTCCTGTTTACCTTTTCAAGCTCCACTTGATTCTTATGTTTGAAAGTTGAATTTTCTATTTATCTCTGATCTTTTCATCAAGAATGCTTGAAAGCCCTCTATTTCATTGAATGAATATTCTTTTCCCTTGAAGTGTTATACTCAGCTTTGATGGGTAGGTGACTCTTAGTTTCAATCCTATGTTCTTTGATTTCATGAATATCATAATTCAAGTCCTGTGATCCCTTAGTGTAGAAGCTATTAGATTTTGTGTTATCTTGATTGTATTTCCACGGTACTGGAATTGTTTCTTTCTACTTGCTTGCAATATTTTCTCCTTGACTGGGGAACTTTGGAATTTGGCTACAAAGTTGCCAAGAGTTTTTCTTTTTAGATCCCTTTCAGGAGGTGATTGGTGGATTCTTTCAACATTTATTTTGCCCTCTAATTCTGGAATATCAGGGTAGTTTTCCTTGGTAATTTCATGAAATGTGATATCTATGTTCTTTTTTTGGTCATGGTTTTCAGGTAGTATCATAATTTTTAAAATATCTTTCTTGGATCTATTTTTCAGGTCAGTTATATTTCTATTGAGATAGTTCATATTATCTTCCATTTTTTATTCCTTTGCTTTTCTTTTGTAATTTCTTGGTTTCTCATAAAGTCATTAGCTTCCATCTACTCCCATTCTAATTTTTAAAAAATAATTTTCTTCAATAAACTTTTGAAGCTCCTTTTCCATTTGGCTGATTCTACTTTTAAACACAATCTTCTCCTCATTGGCTTTTTGGGCTTCTTTTGCCAATTGAGTTAGCCTATTTAAAAAATAGGTAGGGCCAGATGACTTTGTATTCCTCATTAACTGTATGTCTTCTTTCCTAGTTACAACAACAATATTAAACAATTAAGAGAAAGGAGAAGATGGAGACAAGAGAAGGGAGGGATGACAGAAGAGAGGTCAGATTGGAGATAGGGAAAATTAGATTGCTTGGGGTATTGGTGTGGGGGAGGGGATAAAGGGGAGAAAATTTGGAACCCAAAAATTTGTGAAAATGAATGTAAAAAATTAAATAAATAAATAAATAGAATTAAAGAAAAAAATAGGAATTTTCATCAACATTTTTTGGGTCTCTTTTAAGAAGATTTTGACTCACTTTTCATGATTATCTTGCATCACTCACATTTGTCTTTCGAATTTTTCCTCCACCTCTCTTACTTCATTTTCAAAATCTATTTTGAGTTCTTCTTTGGTCTGAGATCATTGCATATTTATTTTGGAGGCTTTGGGTGCGGAAAACTTGACTTTTATGTCTTCTTTGATGGTAATCGTTGTTTTTTCTCATCTGAAAGGATGGAGGAAAATACCTGTTCACCAAGAAAGTGACCTTCTATAGTCTTAGGTTTTCACTTTTATGGCCATTTTCCCCATCAGTTTCTTGACTTTTGAGTCATTCGTAAAGAGTGGGGTGTACTCTGACGACCAGTAAGTTCTCAGTTCCTCTGTGGTGGCACATTCAAGGGACAGGATTATGCTCCTCTCTTGAACTGCACACTGGTCTGGGAGTTACCAAAGTTTTTCTGCCCAGGAGCTACAAGTAACATTTCCTCTTCAGAGCTTCTTCCACCTCCACCACACCGGCCAGCACTCTTCCTCACCCAATGGCCACCACTCAGGGTTGAGACAAAGATCTGCAGCTCAATTGCCCCAGGGGCTTTAGGTTGATCTCCTAAAATGTACGTTGCTGCCACCTAAACTATAGCCTGTGGCCAGGGCTGCGGGAGTACACTGCTTCCTTCTCATGCTGGTGAAAAAGCTTTCTCATAGACCTTTGGAGATGGCTTTGTTGTGCCTGGGTTGTGGGATATGAGAACTGCAGGTCCTGTTGGTGATTCCTCTCCTGTGACTTATTCTTCTTGTCCTGTTCCTGTCAGTGCCTTGCAGCCAAGCCTGGCTGGGATTCTGTGGCCTGTGCTCTGCTGTGTGCCCTGTACAATAGACCTTTCTTGTTAGTTTTCCAGGCTACATTCAGCTGTAAATCTCTTTCACTGCATCATTTTGTGGCTTCTGCTGCTCTACAACTTGAATATAGTTATTTTTAGTTTTTTTTTTTTTTTTATCAGCTGTGGAGGAAAAGTCAGAGTAACTGTGTCTTTCTACTCTGCCATCTCGGCTCCACCCCAACTGTAATTATTTTCAAGGAGCTCAATGAAAAATATGCAGATAACTTACAGACAGTCATGTGTAAATATAGCATATTAAGGATATATTGAAGCTATTATGAGAAGGAACAGATTATCATTAAGGGAGCTTAATTTTTATTTTTTTTTTGAATATGTAGTTTTATATGAGACTCACCTGACAGCAGGGAAACTTGGAGTGAGTAAAAAGGAGGGAAAAATTCCTAGAATTAGACATAACCAGTGAGAACTCATGAGGCTGGGAAATGGAGTGTCTTTAAAAGTAACAGCAAAGAAGACAACATCACTGCATTCTCAAGTACAAGAAGGACAGTAGGGTTCATTAGGGCATTAAAGATTTATATGTTCCTACTGTATGATGGGTATCATGTTAAGCCCTGGGAATACTCTCCAAAGGCAAAGGATAGTCCCAGTTTTAAAGAACCTCCAATGAAAAGGAGGAGACAATATAAGAACACCCAGTATGTGCAAGCTAGCTACAGGATAAACTAGAAATGATTACCTGAGGAAAGGTACTAGAATTGAGGGACATGTAACAGGTTCTTTCTATCAAAAGGACAATATATTTTCATGCAATTGCATGCAAAATAGACAGAATGAGTTGGAGGGAGTAATAGTTGAGAGAATGAGATGAAGAAACGTTTTATTTCTTGAAAGAAATAATGTGCAAGTATGAATTCCTTGCCATTTTCTGAGTCCTCATTTTTCCACTGGAAAGTCACTGATGTTCACTGGCTAACACTTCTGATACCTATGTTAGGTACCTGCATTTAAACTTATAAAGATATTGGGGAAGAAGATAAATAACAACAGAGAGACCGGAAGAAGAGAGATCCATATATACACTCATACTTTTAATCAATGCTATATCAGTTCTTTTGCTCTTCTTCCATGTGATGGACAGGACAATATCTCTAAAGCAGGTTCAGGGGGGAGGAGCCGAGATGGTGGAGTAGAAAGACTCACATATGCTAGCTCTGAACCCGCAGCCCATAAATTACCTATAAAAAGAACTCCCAACGGGTTCTGGAGAAGTGGAAGCCACACAGCAATGGAGTGGAGGAGATTTCTGTTCCAGAGAGCCCTGAAAAACTGGCAACAAAGGTCCATTGCACACCACACCCAGAACAGAGCCCAACCCTGCCTTGGCCGAGTGGCACTGAGAGGAGCAGATCTGTGAAGGCTTCAGGGATGCAATCTCTGGCGGCCGCGAAGGTCCCTCCACTCACAGGCACTACAGGTCAGTGAGAGACCATATCTGGCTAGCCAAGAGGGGAGCGGGATGTCTTCATAACTCAAGCCCCCTCGGGAGGAAGCGGCGGGGGAAGCAGTGGCCAGGAGCTCTCGGAGTGGGCAGGAGCTCCCAAAGCAGGCAGAAGCTCCATTGTTGTAGGTCTCCGCACAAACCTCCTGAGGGAACTGAGCCTGGGCAACGGCCCTACCCCCACCTGAGAATCTGAATTTAATCTTACACTGAATAGTAGCCTCACCCCCTGATGAAAGCCCTGAGGGTGGGGAGCAGCATTTGAATCTCAGACCCCAAGCACTAGTGAGGCAGGGGTGGAGAGGAATCTCAGAAGTCAAGTAACTGGCAGGGAAAATGCCCAAAAAGGGAAAAAAAATAAGACTATAGAAGGTTACTTTCTTGGTGAACAGATATCACCTCCCTTCCTTTCTGATGAGGAAGAAAAATACTTACCATTATGGAAAGACATAGAAGTCAAGGCTTCTGTATCCCAAACATCAAAAATAAATATTCAATGGACTCAGGCCATGGAAGTTCTCCTTTATTTGATACCCTTTCCTAGAGCTGATAGGTTGAATACCCAATGCTAACATACTGGGATTTCTGTGTAATAAACATCTAATAGATGTATGTATGTATGTGTGTATGTATGTATGTATGTATGTATATATGTGTGTGTGTGTATATTTGTGTGTATGTATATATATGTGCATGTGTGCATGAATGTATGTATGTGTGCACACATATATAAATGTATATATATGAATGCACACACATACACGTATA
Source organism: Bettongia penicillata ogilbyi (assembly GCA_023548195.1). Lineage (NCBI taxonomy): Eukaryota > Metazoa > Chordata > Mammalia > Diprotodontia > Potoroidae > Bettongia > Bettongia penicillata. The sequence goes on along the minus strand of JAJHZJ010000051.1, from coordinate 1,407,695 downwards.
TGCACATATATGTACATCTACATATATATGCTAAATATATAAATATTAATAAAATAAATATTTTATATATTTGTATTAAATATATAAATATGTAAATATATATTTATATATACATCCACACATATTTGTATGTATGTGAACTAAATGGGAAAGAAAATCTATTCTCCACATACACATGGACATATGGGTATGTATGTACATATTATATATGTGTAGACAGGTATACGTGCATTTGTGTATTTATATATATATTTATAAATATGTGTGTATATATAATACATAAATAAAAGTATAAAAATAAATATACATGCAAACAATTGAATATATATACACATGCGCACACACACATATGTATGTTCCCTCTTACTACCCTAATACTCAGAAAAATCTCTTGAGTTACAAATAACACCCTTCCACAAAGAAATGTAAACAATTCAACTTTAATGAATTCCTTAATGCTTCTCTTTCCTGTCTACCTTTCCATGTTTCACTTGATTCTTGTATTTGAAAGTCAAATTTCCTATTCATCCCTGGCCTTTTTAAAAACAATGCTTAGAAGTCCTCTATTTCATTCAAATTCTGTTTTTGCCCTTGAAGTGTTATAGTCCGTTTTTCTGCATCAGCGATTCTTGCTTGTAATTCTGGTTCCATTGACATCTGGAATATAGTTTTCTAAGCCCTCCCTTCACTTTGTGTAGAAACTATTTAATTCTGTGTTGTCATCATTGTATTTCCACAATACTTGAATTTTTCCTTTCTGAATACTTGTAATATTTTCTACTTGACCTGAGAACTCTGGAATTTGGCTACAATATTCCTGGGACTTTTCCTTTTCAGATCTCTTTTAGGAGGTCATTGGTGAATTCTTTCCCTTCTATTTTACCCTCTGGTTCTAGAATATCAGGACAGCTTTCAGTAATTATTTCTTGGAAGATGATGTGAAGAGTCTTCTTTTTGATCATGATTTACATTACCACTCCTAGATCTCTATTCCAGGCCAGTTGTTTCTCCAATGAGATTTTTCACTTTGTCTTCTATTTTTTTCATTCTTTTGGTTTTGTTCTATAATTTATTGGTTCCTCATCAAGTCATTTGCTTCCATCTGTTCTCTTCTAATTTTTGAAGAACTATTTTTTTCAGTGAGGTTTTCAACCTGCTTTCCCATGTGGCTGATTCTGTTTTTTAAAGCATTATTCTCTTCCTTGGTTCCTCTTTTACCATTTTGTTTACTCTGTTTTTAAAAGTGTTATTTTCTTCATCATTTTTTGAATCTCCTTTAGCAAGCTGTGGACTAGTTTTTCTTGATTTTCTGGCATCACTTTCATTTCACTTGCTAATTTTTCCTCCACCTCTCTTACTTGATTTTCAAAATGTTTTTTGGCGTCTTCCATGTGCTGAGATAAATGCGTATTTTTTTGTTGTTGTTCAAGTTTTTGGATGTAGAAACCTTCACTTTTATGTCTTCCTCAGATGGCATGCTTTGTTCTTCCTCATAGGAATGGATAGAGGAAAGTACCTTTTCACTAAGAAAGTAACCTTCTATAGTCTTAATTTTTCCCTTTTACAGGCATTTTCCCAGGGAGCTTTTTGAATTTTGAGTTGTCAAGTGGAGGGTGTACTCTAGGGACCTGTACATTCTCAGTTCTTCCAAGGTGGCAAATCAAGTGAGAGAAATTCACTCCTATCCTTGCTTTAGCTCTGGTCTTGGAGCAACCACAGGCACTTTTTTCTGCTCTTGTGCTGTGAGTAGGATTTCTTTTCTATAGCCTTCATCAACTCCACCATGTCAGTGCTTCTCCTCAACCCAGGACCACCTTTCAGAACTGAGATTCTGATTGGCCACTTAATCACCCCAGGGTCTTTAGGCTAAAGGCTTCAAAAATTACACTTTCTGCCACAGTGGTTTCTGCTACCACAGTGGTTGCTGTCACCGTGGGGCTGGCGCTGAAGTCAGATCACACACTCCTCTTACCCAGGTGAAAGAGCTTTCTCATTCTATATTGAAGCTGCCTATGGCGTTTGTGGCTTGAGAAATCTCAGAACCCCAGGTGCTACCATGCCCTGAAGTGATTCCGTGCCCTGAAGCATGCTACAATACTGTCCTTGTCTCCTGGCCCCAGGTAGGTTGCGATCCACTCCCAGTCTAGTGAGATAGACCTTTCCTGTAGATCTTTTAGGCAGTCTTGGGTGGAAATTTCTTTCACTCTGTCACTTTGTGACTTTGGATGTTCTAAAATTTGTTTAGAGTCATTTTATAGGTATTTTATGGGCTATGTGGGGAGAGTTAGAGCAACTCCACCTTCCTACTCACTGTCTTGTCTCGGCCCCGCTATGAATCCTTGAAAGATATTTCAAGCATTGAAAATAACATGAGTCAAAGTATAGAGGCAAGATATTTTGATCGAGATTAGAGAATAGGGAATAATTCCTTTAGGTGCTGTGTCCATGTACCTTAGCCTTGTCTTCTGCTCTAACATTTGGATACCATATAGGAAGAGGCTTCATTGTTTTTAATATTTGCAACTGTTCAAAATGATACAGCATGTAGAACATGGTGCTTATATAATATATAATTAAAGATAATATACAGTTATAGGATATACAATTATATATAACTTTAATATATGAATCAGTATAATAAATAAAAATATAACGTAAAAATGTAATTACATATGTATATATGTTGTAACATATAAAACTAGTTGCTTATGTAAGGTATTTGATTTAATTTGAAATTCTTCACCGTGATCAAGAATAAAAGTGATAGAATTTCACATGTATATGTGCAGATATTGAAAGCTATTTATTTGGACAATTTGAATTTTAAATACTTGGCAGATCATTCTAGTAGATGTAGACAATTTTTAGATAGAAACTTAGAAATGGAGTTCAGAATAAAGACAGTGCATGAATATATTGATTCGGTATTTATCTGCATAGTGCACAAAATTGAGTCCATAGGAGAGAAAGAAGCTAGCTTTATAGAGGTTGTTGGAAAATAAGACTGCTGTAGGCTAACATACTGTACATGAAACATTTTATTCCCTTTGCAGTATAAAGTTACTGGAGTGCATTTAGCCAGGGTTCTGTGGTCACATTTCATATTGCTTGGGAAGAGGTTTTTGCTTTTCATGATAACAATAGAATACAGCTGGGAATGATTCATATCAATGGCACAATTTAGCAGATTGTAAAATAATTCAATTCAGTTCAGCAAGTATTTATCAAGGTCAATGATAATAAGGATATGAATTTTTATATTACTATGTGAGGGAAGAAGAATAGAAAGATTAAAGGGATATCAGGGAGTTAGAATCAACAGTAATTTGCAAGATATTAGTTAAGGATAGAGGAAGTCAATGCTTTAGGGTAACAGGACAAAATTTTTTTGAAATATTATAAAGGAAAATCTTAAAGTTGAAGTGGGTTTGCAAGAGTGTCCTAGGTGTTCCTGATGAATAGAGAAAACATAATTTTTGTAAGATTTGTTAGACTTCACATGTCAAGTCTCAATTCAAAATTATAAAACCTGAGGCATTTAATTAGGAAGAAAAGCAGAAATGATTTCAAAGTTGTGATTAAGTCAGGAATCTTTTTCTTTTGTGTTTCTCCTGGTCAAAGTTTTGCTCTGAACAGAAAGGATTCACTGAATGCTTAATGAAACTTTTAATCACCTGGCTTTTCAGAGTCTCCAAATCACACTTGCCCTTCCTATCTTGAACTGTGGTTTCATACTGGTCGGCATAACAATGTCTATTAATGCTTTAAAAAGAAATTTACAACTTTTGCCATAGACACATATCCTCCCACGAACATATCACAGTAGACCTTGAAAACTGGGATATACCTTTCACACTAACCTGTTATGTTGATATGTTCAGTAAAGTTATGACACTTTTCTTTATTTAGAAGCACTTTGATGACAACCCTCTGTTCTCTACCTATGATTGTTGAGGAAACAGATTTCGATACAGAGAAAATAGCTTGTCTCAAAATTTTTCAAAAGTATTCATGCATTTAATATCATTTATTTTTGATGTGTGATTTGTTTTCATTTTCTAAATATTTAGGAACACTCAACCGAAATTGTACCTCCTTTCAGATTTTCTTTCCTGCAGAGAACATCTCGATGCTCAAAATATATCAGGTAAGTGAAGATGAAGGATTACCCTATGCTAAAAGAATTAATTTTGGTGAGACTCACCAATTTTTGGGAACTTGATGTTTTCGTTTCTGCTATCTTCTTCCTTGCCTATTCATCAATCTTGACTGGAAAATTTCTCTTTATATTAGTTACTCTTGCCTCCCACCTGCACTTGATTCCCATGTACTTTCACCTGACTGACCTATCATTTCTTGTCATGGCTCTTTCCTCTGTCCCCAAGATGATCACAGATTTCTTCAGAGAAAAAAAAAATTGTAGGGTTGTATGGCACAAATATTTCTAGTGCATGTCTTGGCAGGTAGTGACGTGACTCTTACAATGATGACTGTTGACAGATGTATTGAAATATGTAACCCCCTCCACCATATGACTATCATGAACCCTCGAATTCTGATAAGAATTGTGTTGCTCTCTTGGATGGTTGGTTTTATGCACACTATGAGCCAAATGGCCTTTATGGTGAGTCTACTATTCTGTGGTACCAATGTGATTGATGATGTTTTTGTGACCTTCCATGGGGTTGAAATTTGCCTGTACTGACACCTGTGCCCTCTATCTGCTTGTCATTGCTGACAATGGGCTGTTTTCCTTGGTCTCATTCATTCTTTTCCTCATAATTCTGTAATATTAGTCACTGTCCAGTATCACTCAGCTAGTGGCCTATGTAAGCCTTTGTCTACACTGGCAGTTTATATCACTGTCCTAACTCTTTCTTTGCACGAGTCACCTTAATCTACATTTGGCCAGTTCGTAGCTACTCATTAGTGAAATATTCGTCCATATTTTACTCAGTTATCACTCATGTCCTGAATCCAATTGTCTACAGCTTGAGGAATCAGTAGATGAAAACAGTCAAGACTCAACTCAAAAGCTGACACATCTGCTCCAATCCAACCTACCTAATGATTATTTGATGATCAAATTTTTGTCACTCCAGATGATAGCTCTCTGAATAACCTATTTTGTACTGATATATAAGCATAGATTTTAACAATAAATATTAATCTAATTTTTCTTTTTTTGTATCTTAATTGAATTATTTTATTTGTTTTCAGTGTTAGACCATCACTTCCATATAAATTAGATTGTTTTCCATGCCCTCCCTCTTAATCCCCCCTCCCCACTCTCTCCATGAGATGGTGTACAATGTTATATAGGTTCAACACATACATTCCTCTTGAATTTATGCTGCATAGAAGAAATAAAATGAGTTGGAGAAACCATAAACAAAACAAAACATAATACAAAAGAAAATGGTCTTTTTCTATCTGAGATCCAATTCCATACTTCTTTCTGTGGATGTGAAAGGAGTTTTGCCTTGATTCCATTGGAAATTTTTTAAGCCCATGCATTTAAATGAAATAATAAGTCCACCAGAAAAATTCCTCACACACTGTGGTTGCTGCTGTGTACAAAGTTCTCCTGGTTGGCATTGGGTTTGCTTGTGCAAAATCATTTCAATTTAATGCAATAAAAATTGTCCATTTTGAGCTTCATAGTCTTCTCTGTCTCTTGCTGGGTCATAATTTTCTCTATTCTCCATAAATCTGACAAATACACTATTCCTTGTTCCCATAGTTTGTTTATAGACTCAGTTTTTATACCAAGATCTTGTATTGTTTGGAATTTATTCTTGTAATTGATGTCAGCCATTGGTCTATGCCCAGTTTCCATCACAGTGCTATCCAGGTTTGCCCTCAATTTTTGCCAGTGATACCTCTCCTCACCAGTAATAGTGTGACTGGATACGCTTTCACATATCTCTACTTTTGAACCAGTCAATTAAAAAATATTCACATTATACAGTTTCACTTGTCTGTTATTGTTGTTTCCCTTAACATGATTTTCTTTTTTTTTTTGCTGGCTTTTACTCACTTCACTTTGCATTCATTCCAAAAAATATACCATATATTTGTTTGGTCAGAAAGATCATTGTTTCTTATGGCACATTAATACTAGATTACATTTATGCATCACAATTTGTTTGATCATCCCGCTATCAATGGGCATATATTTTGTTTAGGATTCTTGCTACCACAATATCAAAAGAAATACTCCAAAAATATTATGGTGTATACATATATGGGGTCTATTTTTGTTAAATTTTTCATTGAGGGCTTGTACTCAGCAGACAAATCCTTAGACCAAAGGGCATAGACAATGTAGTCACTTTGCACAATAACAAAACAGTTTTCATAATATTTGAAGCAATGCATGTCTCTCTGAATATCTCAAATCAAAGCAGCATGCATTTATTAAGTACCTACCATATATTATGAACTTTGCTGTAAGCACTGGTGGTAGAGTATTTTTAAGACAGTCATTACTTTCAAGATCACAGAACACTAAAGGCATTATATGAATAACTGTGTATAAACACAATAAATAAATTTCATAGTTGAGAGTATATGAGGGAAAGATACTAGCATTACTGGAGCTCAGGGAAGGTTCTTCTGTGGAATGTAGAGATTTAAATCAGTTTTAAAGGAAGCCAGGTTATGTTGATGAGGAGGGAAAAATTCCAGGCATCAGAGAGAGACAATTAAAATTCACTTCTTCAAGGAAAAAGGAGGCTATGGTAATCAGAATACACGGTGGAAAAGAGAGGGGTCAGTTTAATTAAAACTTCAGAATGTGTCAAAACATCATTCACATTTGAAGTAAGAACTACTCCAGGGTAGTGACCCCAAGGATTTATTAATAAGCAATCATAACCTTGAAGTATATCTGCAAGTTTTCGCAGCTTTGTACATTTGGAAAGAGAGGTGGTGATCTTTGATCAGTAATATGGTAAATGCATAATTTAAACCAGACTGAATTGACTTCTGGTATCATTGGCCCAATATGTTGGGGAGTACTTCTGCTGATGTATCAGATTTCATTGATTAGAGGAGCCATGGAAAAATTAGAGAATATTTTTTGTTTAAGACTTTACTGCAGGGAGTGAAGTCAAAATGGCCGACTGAGAGCAACTACTCACCTAAGCTCTTAGTCAGCCTTCCTCAGATACCTCTAAAAAGAGAATTTGACCAAATTTTGGAGGTGCAGAATCCAATAGGAGAGAGAACGTGGCATTTTCACAGCCCAGGACAGACTGGAAGGTTGACATGAAGAATCTGTTACACAGGATTGCAGGAGCACACAGTGTATATCACAGTGTATATCACAGTGTTCCTGTCATGTCAGGGCCCAGCAGGAAAGCCCAGGGGTGGTCTGAGGAAGCATCAGCATGGCAGGATAGCAGATCAGGGCAAGAGTCAAGCAGAGCCAAGTGAGTGTGAACTGTGGAAGGACGCCCAGGTATCTGCAGCAGCTGGGCCTGAGACTTTCAGCCCCCAGATTTAATGTCAGTAAGTCACTTACTTGAACTTCCAGAAGTCAAAATGGCAGTGTGATTGGTAAATGCTCTTTCCCCCTAACCTTGTTGACCTTGAAAGAACTATAAAATATTTCCCCAGAAAAATCCTGGATCAGTGAGAGCAGTAGAAGGGGCAAACAGTCCCATAGCAACTGAGGCTATGAAAATCACTAAGGAATATTAGTCTTACTTTGGCGGAGGACCTGAGCTGTCTCAAACAGCCCCACCTCAGAGAACCAGAAGAAGAAGAACTCCAGCAGGGTGGAGCCCAGCTCTGCCTCAGTGCTCCAAGGGAAACGGGAAGTCAATAGAACAACCAGGATCATCAACCACTGAGCTTGCCTTTGCTCTAGCTCAGTTGAGGAGATCCCCCTTGACCAGAAGAACCCTTTTCCCACACTTAACAAGCTAGCTCCAGAGCTAATCCAGGAAAACACAAACAAAACTCACCTTTGCTTTCTCACACCAGCCAGGTCAGCACCAGGTTCTTTAGCTTCTAGTTGAAAGAATCAGAAGCCACAACACACAAACATAACCATCATGAACAGGAAGCAAAGGAAGAAGAAAATGACCATGGAAACTTTCTATGGGGATAAGGACAAAAACAAAAATAACAACGAGGTCAATATTGAGACTGTACACCCATCTGAAACTTCAGAAGGGACTATGAAATGCTCGCATGGACAAAGACCACAACTGGAACAACTGAAGAAGGAAAAAGAAGAAAAATGGCCAAAAATTTTAGAAGTATGAAAAAAATAATTTGCTGAAGAGAACAGCTTTTTCAAAATGAAAATTCAACAAATGGAAAAGGAAGTGCAAAACCTAACTGGAAAAATTGGGCAAATGGAAAAGGAAGTACAGAAACTATCTGGAGGAAATAATTCTTTCAAAGGAATAATTGGAGAGATGGAAAAGGAGATGCAAAAATTAATTGAAGAAAACAATTTGAGGAAAATTAGAATTGGACAATAGAACCTAATTACTCAATATCAAGAATCAGTCAAACAAAATCCAAAGAACAAAAAGACAGAAGAAAATATAAAATATCTGATTGAAGAAACAACTGACCTGGAAAATAGATCCAGAAGAGAAAATTTAAGAATTTTTGGGCTACTGGAAAGCTGTGATGAAAGAAACAGTCTGGACAATATATTCCAGAAAGTATCAATGAAAACTGCCCAGAAGTTTTAGATTCAGAAGGCAAAATAGTCCTTGAAAGAATCCACTGTTCACCTCTGGAAAGAGAACTCGAACTAAAAACACGAAGAAACATTGTTGCCTAGTTCCAGAATTCCAAAACTAGCAAGTGAAGGAGAAAAATGATACAGGCAGCTAGAAAGAAACCATTGAAATATTGAGAAGCTACAGTCAGGATCAAACAGGACCTTGCAGTTTCTACATTAAAAGAAGGAAGGAATTGGAATATGATATTCCGTAAGGCAAAGGAGCTGGGACTACAACCAAAGCTCAATTACCTGACAAAGTTCAGCATAACATTTAATGGAGAGATACGTATTTTCGATGAAGTAAGAGATTTCCACATCTTCCTGACAGAAAAGCCTGAGCCCAATAGAAAATTAGATCTTCAAACACAGATCTCAAGAGTGGCATAAAAAGGTCATCAGGATTAAATAAAATTTGCTACTCAATTTGGGCAAACTGTTTACCTCCCTATAAGGGAAGATGATACTTACTAATCTTGAGAATTATGTATGTATTATGAAACATAAAAGGGATATACAGAGAGAGAGGGACCAGGTATAAAGAAAATTTTGTGATGATCAAAATGTGATTTAAGCATGGGAAGGGATTTTAAGAGAAGATGTGAAAAGAAGGATGCAAAAAGTGTTAAATTACATCACAGGAAGAAGTCTAAAATTATATTACAGTAGAGGGAACAAAGGGAGAGAGATGAGCGTTGTTTGAGAGGCACTCTCATCTGATTTGGTTCAAGGAGGAAACAAACAACTTAAGTATATAAATCTAAGTAGCTCTATAGGCAGTATGAGGGAAAGGGGGAAAGAAAGGAAGACTGGAAGCTAAAAGGGAGGGAAGAAGTAGTAAAGATAAAGGGCAGTAAAATGAGAGGGGTGCTGAAAGAAGGAAGGGAAGACTGCAGGAGATGATGGTCAAAAATTAAAACTCTATTGTGGAGGGGAAGGGAGAAGGGAGAACTAAAACACAAATGGTGGGAAAGAGAAGGGAAGGAAAGACACAGATAGTAATCATAACTGTGAATGTAAATGGAATGAATTTTCCCATAAAACGGAGATTGCAGAATGGAGCATGTTGTTTATAAAATTATGTTGTTTACAAAAAATGCATTTGAAGCTAGGGGATAGACACAGGGTAAAGATGAAAGGTTGGAATAGAATATATTGTGCTTCACCTGATGTAAGAAAAGAAGGGTAGTAATCCTAATCTCACACTAAGGAAATGCAGAAATAGATCTAATCAAAAGAGATAAGGAAGGAAACTATTTCCTGCTAAAAGATACCACAGAAGATGAAGCAATATCATTGCTAATCATATATGCTCCAACTCTTATAGTATCCAGATTCTTAGAGGAGAAGTTAAGGCCATCACAGAAATACATAGACAGCAGAACTGTACTACTGGGGGACCTCAAACTCCCTCTCTCTCAACTTGATCAATCTAACCAAAAAGGACACAAGAAAGAAGTTAAGGAGGTAAATAAAACCCTGAATAAGGTATATATGATAGATCTCTGGAGAAAATTGAATGGGAATAGAAAGGAATGTATATTTTTCTCAGAGGTGCATGGCAAATATACAAAAATTGACCATATTTTAAGGCATAAAAACTTCACAATCCAGAGCACAAAGGCAGATAGAGTCAATGAATCCTTCTCAGCTCATACTGCAAAAATAATTATATGTAATAAAAGGCCATGGAAAGATAAACCAAAAATTAATTGGAAACTAAATAATCTAATCTTAAAGAAGGAGTGGGTTAAACAACAAATCATAGAAAGAATCAACAGGCTCATTCAAAAGAATGACAATAATGAGACAACATATATACAAAATCTTACAGGATACTGCAAGAGCAGTTGTTAGGAGAATATTTATATCTTTGAATGACTAAATGAATAAAATAGAGAAAGAGGAGATCAGTGCCTTGGGCATGCACCTAAAAAAACTAGAAGAAGAACAAATTGAAAATCCCCAAGTAAATACCAAATTAGAAATACTGAAAACCAAAGGAGAGATTAATAATAATGAAATTAAGAAAACTACTGAACTAATAAATAAAACTAATAGTTGGTTTTATGAAAAAAAAACTAATAAAATTGATAAACCTTTGGTTAATTTCATTAATAATCAAGAAAAGCAAATTATCAATATCAAAAATGAAATGGATAAACTCACCTCCAATGGGGAGGAAATGAAAACAGTAATTAGAAATTACTTTGCCCAACTTTTTGCCCATAAATTCGACAATCCAAAAAATGAGAATGAAAAATAAGTTAAATCTAAGTAAGTGGAAAAACATCAGCTGCTCATGGGTAGGCCAAGTCAATATAATAAAAATAAAAATTCTACCTAAATTAACTTACTTACTTAGTGCCATGCCAATCAAACTGTCAGATAAGTATTTTCCAGAGCTAGAAAAATTAATATTAACATTCATCTGAAAGAACAAAATGTCCAGAATGGAAAATGAACTAATGAAAAGAAATGCAAAGGAAAGTTACCTAACCCTACCAGATCTCAAATTGTATTATAAAGCTGCAATTATCAAAAGCACTTGCCACTGGATAAGAAACAGAAGGGTAGACAAGTGGAATATTCCTGGTACTCAAGACACAGTAGACAATGAATATAGCAATCTACTGTTTGGTACACCCAAAGGCCCCAGCTTCTGGAATAAGAACTCACTGTTTGACAAAAAATACTGGGAAAACTGAATAAAAGTGTTGCGGAACCCAGGCATAGACCAATGCCTGACACCGTACACAAGAAGAAAGTCCAGATGGATGCATATTCTAGGTATAAAGATTGACAATATGGACAAATTAGAGGAGCAAGGAATAGTGTATTCATCAGATTTATGGAGGAGGGAAGACTTTTTTATTAAAGAAGAGATGGAAAGCATTACAAAATGCAAGATGGATAATTTTGATTACATTAAATCGAAAAGTTGTTGCACAACCAAACCCAATGCAAACAAGATTTGAAGGGATGCAGAAAACTGGGAATGAATTTTTGCAGGAATGAATTTTTGCAGCTAGTGTCTGTGATAAACGCCTCATTTCCAGAATATATAGAGAACTGAGTCAAATGTGTAAAAATACAAGTCATTCCCCAATTGATAAATGGTCAAACGATATAAACAGACAGTTTTCAGAGGAAGAAATTAAAGATATCTAAGGTCATATGAAAAAATGCTCTAAATCATTATTTATTAGAGAGATGCAAATCAAAACAACTCTGAGGTACCACATCACACCTATGAGATTGGTAAACAAGGCAGAACAGAAAGATGATAAATATTGGAGATAATGTGGGAGAGTTGGAACATTAATTCATTATTGGTGGAGCTGTTAACTGATCCTACCATTCTGGAGAGCAATTTAGAACTATGCCCAAAGGGCTACAAAATATGCATATTTGATCTAGCAATAGCGCTTCTAGGATTGTATTGCGAAGAGATCATAAAAATGGGAAAGGGCCCACATGTTCAAAAATATTTATAGCAGCACTCTTTGTGGTGGTCAAAAGCTGGAAATCAAGGGGATGTCCATCAATGATGAATGGATGAATAAATTATTGTATATGAATGCAATACGATACTATTTTGTTATACGAAATGATGAACAGAAAGACTCCAGAAAGGCATGGAAAGACTTATATGATCTGATCCTGAGCGAAAGGATCAGAACCAGGAGAACTTCGTGCAACCCAACGACCACAGTGTGCAAGAGTTTCTCCTGGTAGACTTGGAACATCATTGCAATGCAAGGACATAAAAAAGTTCCCAATGGTCTTTTCAGGCAAAATGCCTTCCACCCCCCAGAGAAAGAACTATGGAATTCAATCCCAAAATGTAGCAGATATTGTGTGTGTGTCGTGTGTGTGTGTATTACATTTTGGTTTGTTATATGATTTCTTCCATTCATTTTAATTCTTCTCCACAGCATGACTATAATGAAAATGTATTTAATAGGAATGTTAGTGTAGAACTTATATAAAATTGTATGCTGTCCGGGGAGGGGGAGGGAAGGAAGGGAGGAGGAAAGAGTGAGGGAGGGGAAAAATCCAAGTTATATGGTAGTGATTGTAGAACATTGAAAATAAAATTAATAAAATAAAAAAGAAATATTTCTTTATTTATGCATATGCTTTACTGAGTGATTTTCCACCTTTCTTCTCTGTGCCTATAGGAAATTTTTTTAAATAGAAAATTAGATAATATAACATTGTTCTGTTTGCTTTATGTGAAATAATGATGTAAAGCATAACTGTCTGTCTTTTATTGATTTTATTGATTTTACAATCCACAGAAGTCACAATAAACTGTAAGTATTTCAACATAGAGTCACAAATAAAGGAAATGAACATTAAAACATAGATATAGATAATACAGAGATATCGATATAGATACAGATAAATCAATACGTATATCTATGCATATGTATATGAAGATACCTTTGTATATGTGTGTATGTATATATATATACACCCATATTTGTATATAAGTATACGCATATAGACAGTGTGCATGCATGTAGACACACATGCACACACACATATATGTATATATATGTATAGGCATGCTGGAAAGTGACACAATTAAATGACAAATCATCAGATCACAAGGCTCATACCTAGATTATATACTACGCTTAAAACATTATACATGTGTGTGTGCACATACATATATGCATACTCACATTCATATACAGAGAAATATGTGTTTAGCAAATTTTACTTGAATAAATTATTTCTACACATATGTGTCGGTATATAAGTACGTATGCATGCATGCATGTATATACGTATAATCATATAGATATGTGTATTTACCCAAGTTTTCAGGCTCAAATAGTCAAGAACAATCTGATTCATACCCTGGCAGTACTACCACTGCCCCTCAGTCATTCAAACTTTGAAAACAGCTATCTTACAATCAACATGGTATATATGCAGAAACATGCGCTAATATTCTATGCATGTGGTTATTTGCATATTGTTTCCTCTTTTAGTATTTGATCTCACTGAGAACAGCAACTATTATTTAAAAAAAAAAAAATTTGTCTCCTTTAGGCCCAGTGCCCGGCACATAGTAAGTGCTTAAATAAATGCTTATTAACTGACTGACTTCCTACATTTATGGATAAATTGAGCAAAAGATGAAGAAGGCATAGTAATCGAGGTCTTTGATTCTTAAGGGGACTGTCTATAATGTTCTTACGTGAAATTTTGAAAAAAAAATATGTAATGTTCTTCATTTTTAAGTCATCGGGAAAGATTCATGAAAAGAAATCCACCAGCACATTTCTTACGATATTCTGAAATGTTTGCGTGGTTTCCTGATTTCTCAGTCTACATTACTTTCCTCTCTCTCTCCGACATATTTTGACACCCTTGCTTCATTAATACTCCTAAAACACAAGTTCTGATGATGTCACTTCCCTGTTCAAAATGTGAACAAAGAGCTGTATGGGAAAACATTGTTAGGGAGTACTGGCACCTATAGTCTATTAAAGAATTTCTGGGTATTGAAGTTCTATAGCTATTTTGGGGGGATTTTCCTAATCATTCATTATTGTTGTGTAACAAAATCTAAGGAGACTCAGTCATGTCCAGAGGGAGATTAAAAAAAAAATTATTTTGCTGGATATTACTGTAAAGTTGGGAAGGAACATTTGGAGATTAAATTTTGCAACGTCAACTTCTATCATCAAATATGACTTTTAGGTTTAGTCACAGCAAGGAAGTTGGGTGACTCTGACTCTAGTTAGTTTGTCTTCATTGCTTTCTTTTTTTTTCTCCTTTTGGGTGATCTAGTTCTGACGCAACTTGGCTAACAATTTGCTTCAATTTCTATAGCAATCACTTTAATTTTGGTTGTCATCTATGGTATTGAAAGAATGTTGTTTGTGGGGATATACAGAGAGAGGAGAAATGAGCCTTTGGGGGAAATATTTCCATTCACATTTTATGTGATCACTGATATTTACCAAAAGTGTTTAGGTTAAGGTATGATTGGTTTCAGCTTTGTGTATGTGTGTGTTTATACATATATATGCATATTATATATACATGTGAGTATAAACACCTAAATACATACATACATGTATGTGTATATAACACCTTAAAGTGTAATTAAGTGTAATAACCTTATATCATGTTGAAAGACATGTGTTTGAGTTATAGCTCTTCCACTTCATAAGTATATGGGTGGGTTTTTAGAAATATATTATCTCCTTCTATGCTTGAGAAGGTCTTTTTCTTTTAAATTTGATATTGGAATTTGGGAGGGAATTGTTGTTAAAGTAGAAGTGATCATCATGTGGCTATGTGGGAAGGTACAAAATAAGATCCATGTACCTAGTTTACCCTTAAAAATTATTGCAATCTTTTGATTTTTAAGTTCCCTTCATTTTCAAATATATTCTTCCCCCCATACAGCCCTACAGAGCTATCATTTTTTTTAAATGAAAGAAAGTACATGTTGCTCATCAAAATGAATTAATATAGTAAGAAAAATCTGCTGACACATTGATCGTTCTATTCACATAAACCCCCAACTCTTCAGACAGGAGGGAGGTAAATTTTGCTCCTCTCTTCTTCATGTTCAAGGTTGGCCATTGTAATTATGTAGAAAGTTTGGGACTGTTACTATAACTATAAATAGTTTAAAGAAAAGCAAAGCTCAGCAATTAGATAATAAACTTGGGGTATTTAATATTCTCAAGAGATAGTACTGGTTGATAATCAAAAGAATTATGTGGTAGTAAAATATATGACTGCTAGATTCATTATGTCTTTCTAAGAAATATTAGTACAGTTTGGATATATTCTTAAATTTTCAAGTATGTAGGATGGAAGACTGATACTCTACTCTAAAATATCCTTTACACTACTGACAACGTATCATGGTATTACTTAATATGGTATTTCTTGTGACTATGTCTCTCGCATCCTTAAAGTCCTCCCTTCACTTTCTCTTTTTTCATAATATCACCTTAATCTCACCTGGCTTTCATATACAAAATCCTAGAATAAGCCATTTTTTGTCTCTTTTTGTCGTGTGTGTGTGTGTGTGTGTGTGTGTTTATTTTTTACTTCTCAATCCTTTGGATCTACAATTCAACATCATTACTTAACTTAAATTGCCCCCTCCAAAATTACCAATGATTTCCCAAAGGCCGATTCTCATAGTTTTTCTTGACCTTCATCATTCTGTATGTCTCTGTGGCATATTATTAACCACCTATTCTGTCTAGATTATCTCTTCCTGACTGATGTTTCTTAATGTCCTCTGCTGGTTGCTTTAACATGCTTACCACTCGACCGAAAATATGCTAAATCTTTTGGATGCTGAGGGAAACTGGGATGGGTTCAAAATACTTGAAAACTGTTGAAATTTGTATTATAAAGGACAGTTCAGCTTTGCCTTGAATGCTCTTGGGTAGCACAGGCCCTATACACAATGAGTGTGGTATACCATGGCAATGCTTATGGTCTTATATTTAGTCTTCTATGGATCTATTAGGATAAATAATAAGTTTGAACGAATTTCCATTTTTTTAAATTTCTTGCAATGACATAACAGAAGCAACATATAACCCGAGCAGTGCTTCAACTTTTTTTTCTAAGTACCTTGGATTTCTTTACTCAGAATGATAAATAAAACTTGTGGCCTCCTAATTAGCATAGTCCCTTTGAAATCTGCCTGCATCCTTTGTATGAGGTGAACTCAAACGACCCATGAAATTCTTACCCCTAGACTGTTCAGCATTACTTAGTAACATATAATTACGTCATCACTCTAGTTAAAGACAATAAGCAATTCTCTATCCCCAGCTCTCATTGCTTATAGAGAGCCTCTATTTTTGAAGAATTCCCCAATGGTTACAGAAATCATTCATTTCCTCTGTTAATGGTGAGCCTGTAAACCAGGTCTGTTAAAGGCAACAACAAAAGAAAATAACATTTGAGAATTTAGAATAGAGAGCTTAGAAATCACTTCATCAAGGAAAATTTTTCTATTCAATATTTGCTAGGACTTCGTTAACAACTTAAAATCTCAAAACTGAATTAATTTTAGTTACTTTTTCATTTTAATGAATAAATTTATAAAAAAGATATCTAACCAAAAAAATCCAAACAAGTAATGATAGATAATGATATATATATATATATATATATATATATATATATACACACACATACACATAGATATATCTATGTATATGTACATATATACATAGATAATTCATTTTTCTTTATTAAAAGTTGGGGCATTTATAATGAATTACAAACATTTGAAGAAAAAATTTATCTAGGTTATGCAGCAGAAATTGTCTTTAACATTAGCATTGTCTAGTCTGGTGGTTTTTAGGCTTTGGCTGTCTGATGAAGCCTATGGAACCTTTATCAGAATAATATTTTTAAGTAATTGAATTCAGTAAAATAATAATGAAAATAAAATGTATTTTCTTCCCATAAAAGGTCATAGACTTCCCTGAAAACTGTCCAAGGCTTCATCAGAGGACTGTAGACCATAGTTTAAGGACCCTTAATTAGAGGGTAGGCCTAGAACTGATGTGCTGGCTCCTCAGTCTAATCATGGCTGCTTTCATCTCCTGATTTCTCAAACTGTAGATAACTGGATTTAAGAGAGGAGTGACAACAGAGAAAAAAACTGAAAGAAATTTATCCAATGCATAGCTACTAACTGGCCAAGCATAGATTAAAATACTTGGCCCAAAAAAGAGAATCACCACTGTGATGTGAGCAGATAATGTGGACAGAGCCTTAGAAAGCCCACTTGAGGAACGTCGCTGGACAGTGACCAAGATAACAATATAAGAGATAAGCAAAAAGACAAAGGAAATCAGTGAGAGCAGCCCACTGTCGGCAATGACAAGAAGGTCTAAGATATAGGTTTCAGTACAGGCAAGGCTTATAACCAGTGGAAGGTCACAAAAAACGTCATCAATCACATTAGGACCACAGAAAGGCAAGGTTACAGCAAAGGCCATTTGACTCATGGTGTGCACAAAACCAACAACCCATGAAACCAGCACACTGCCTACCAACATTCTCCAGTTCATGATGGTTGTATAGTGGAGAGGTTTACATATTGCAACATAGCGATCAACAGCCATGACTATTAGAAGAGCCATCTCACTGCCCCCTAAGAGGTGAACAAAAAATATCTGTGCCATACAACCCCATAAGGAGATGGTTTTTATCTCCCTGAAGAAATCTGTGATCATCTTGGGGACAGTAACAGTGGAAAGGGTCATATCAAGGAAAGAGAGATTGGCAAGGAGAAAGTACATGGGGGTGGAATTCAAGCGAGAGTCAAAAGTCACCATCAGTATAATGAGACTGTTTCCAACCAAAATTGATGTATAGGCCAGGAAGAATATCACAAAAAAGAAAATATCAAGCTCCCAAGAACTGGTGAGTCCTAACAAAATAAATTCATTTAGCACAGAGTGATTCTTCAGCTCCATAAACTTGATTAGCTTCAAGATTCCAAAAAGTCTCTGTAAAGAAGAAAACCTCAATGAAGTCACAATTTTGATTGAATACCCTCTATTAAATGATTATATGGGAAAAAAACCTTGCATTTTATAAAGAAAATGTGAAAGGTTGAAAAATCTTTGAAACATCAAAAAAACTGAGTTAATTCAAGAAATATTTTAAATGCAATGTTGAGGAAATCTATTTGACCTAAAAATAGTGAATTAAATTAAATTGTAAGTTGGAAGCATGTCATGCTGTGACCCCACAGGTGAATTATTTTGAAAACTGAAATTTCAATTTAGTTTGAAAATAGAGGAGTCATAAGTCATTTCCTCTTTCTTCACATCTAACTCACTCTCAGGATCAACCTCCCACCACACTGGTCTGCTGTAAATCTATACTGGCTGTATATCACCCCTTTCCCCCCATGAATGAGTACTGTCCTTCCTGCCTGACCCTATTTTCCAGCTCTCATATATGTTTTGTCTTATTCTACTATAGAGAATAACCCTTGAGAGTATTTTATTGTTTTTTTTTTTTTAATTCCCAAGACTGAGCACAATACCTGGAAAATAGTAAGCACTTTTTTTAAAGAAATGCTCCATATCAAATCTTGCTCCAGAGACTTAAAAGCTATGTTACCTTAGACAAGTCACTTAACTCAGCCTCAGTTTTCTCAACAGTAAAATGGAGATAATAAGAGGGCATAACTCTCAGGTTTTTGTGAGGATCAAACGAGATAATATTGGTAAAATATTGTATAAACCTTAAAACATTATGTTGATAATTATTATCTATCTATCTTTTTTAATTGGAGCTTAGTTTCTTTATGTGTAACAAGTAATGGATGATTTAATAGAATTTAAAGTGGCTTCTAGTTCTACCTCTGTGTTGTTAATTACTACTTAAAGTTAATTTTTAATTTCATTAGTTCAATTAAATATTAAAAGTTAATGATTGTTCAGCAAAAATAGTGAAACTAGTTTGCAGATCTAGATTAGCAGATGTTCTTGACCAATGATTCCTGATCTGAGAGCCGAAATCTCTTGAGATCTTCTTGTTCATTCTTGTTCAGAATGTTCAAGTAAATATTCATAATATAGATTATCACCTTGATCTTTATTTTACTCTGATGCGGGTTTGAGAATTTTTTTGATGTTCAGAAAAATTCTCATACTGTAAAAGTTTGGGAATTGGTTTTTTGCATGCTTCAGATACCTAGGACTCAGACCTTCAGCTAAAAAGACTTAGCTGTGCAAATCAAGTTGACACAGACAAAAGCTATGCTTAATATCATGATTATCAATCCAAGTAACAATGATTTATTACACCATCGATATTAATAACTTTGTGTTTACTCTGAAGACATCACCCTTGCCTATTCACAGGTATATATTTTCTCTCAGAATCCCTAGCACTGAGTAGAGTGCAAGATAAATAAAAGGTGCTCAAAAAAAGTGCATTAAACTTAATTAAATGCACAGAGGTGAATGTGATTATCTAGTTGGTGCAACCTACCCTTCAGCTCTTGTTGCTATCAATAAAAATGTCACTTATCTGTCTTCTTTATAACTCTGTACTGTACCAGGCTAGGAACTGTCCTTTTATGCTTATATGAATTCTCTGAGCGCTATGGCAAGTTGTGTACATAACACCAAAGTATTTCACCAAGAAATGAATGAATTAGATCGTCTACCACTTTCATGATGATCCCATCTCCTTGCATCCTATTATAAGATAACAGATCAGAGGCCTAACTCTTCCATGCACCCCTGTATTTGAATGACTTGACCATTCTATTTTCAATGGGGAAGACACATTTTCAGCAATCACTGTAAGCACACGAGCTGACATCACAAGACTACTGACAAAACAATAAATCATAGAGTTGTTTATTGCCCAAATCAATGTGCCAAAGTGCTGAGCTAAAGCATTCTAGTGCCAAAGTGATCTGTGTAAAGAGATATATGGTTAAAAATTTGAAAAACAGTCAAGTATTATATAGATACTCATACATTGACCAATAAGAACCAGCATCTTAGGGAAAAAATGTGATTAGTGTAGGCTGGAGAACATGGAGAGAGAAAAAAAAAGTCTACTTAAAAGTACACCCTGTGATAAACACTATCTTATCAGAATTAAATCATCAGTATAAAAAATCATTACAAAGATATAAAGCCAGATTTAATGAAGCAACAACAATAATCGTTGCTTTTCTTCTTAATTACAAATTTCATTTTTTATTCATTTGAATTAAGACTTGGCATGTGACATACAAGATTTCCAACTAAAATTCTATTCTCTCTTCTCCAGTAACACTCAGTACTCTCTTATTCCCACTTTTCTTCGAGATTCTTCTTCATAATATTTCATACGTATTTTAGGTCTGTTTCCTATCCTAAATGTTTGGTTATCTCTTTCTCTATACGGTCACTTGAAAATGCTTATTGCTTCTAGTTTCCCAGTATCCCTTAAACCTAACTCCTACTTTTCACTAACACAACTATTTACATTAATTCAGACCCTCATCACCTCTTTCACTGAAAAAATTTGTTGAATTGAAATTTATTGATTTGATTATTTTAATAGAGTTATACCTTCTCTCTTTGACTCTAGTCTTTTCCCATCTCCTTTCAGATTTTCATAGTTAGCGAAATAACCTTTATAGGTAATAGGTCTGATAATTTCCCTCACTGGCTCAACATCCTCCAGTGACTTTCTATTACAAAGAGAATAATACGTTTAATGTCCTGTGGATTAGCCTAATGTAGTAGTATTGACCAATGTCCTCCCAAATGATATATTTATTCTTTCCATTGCCAATATTTTCACCTCAATCATACACACATTATATCTGTATCCACCAAGAATCCTTCCCCTTGGCTCCAAACTCATAGTTCTATCAGATTTAGTGTCTCTACTTGAATAACCTGCCAGGCATCTGAGCATTAACCTGTCCAAATGGATACATAGAAATCAGTTTCTATCATTTGTCTTTTAGTTTAATGCAATGTTTCAAATCAATTCAAAATAAATTATTTAATCAATTAGTATACTCTACATGCATATATACATATATCTATCCTGTACAACTGTGAAAATGAAAAACATGATCCCTTCCCTCAAGGAGCCTAGACACTAAAGCAGAATGGATGGAAAAAGTAAAGAGAATGGCCACAGAACATAGAAAAATGGATTCATTATTTTGTATGTTCCTCCTGCACCGTATTTCCTCTGTACTTTTGCATAGGTCATTCTCCATGCCTGAAATAAACTCCCTCTTCTACACATCTTCAATTTTTATTGCCAGTGTATGCTCAGTCATTCAAACAGGAAAATCTGTGGCAATTATGATCCTCCTTCACTTACCTCGCTGCTCCCAAATCTGATAAACTGAAAATTTCCACTGCTTCTACTTTAACAGTATCTCTTGTATTGGATAATTCCTCTCCATTCACATGGCTACGGCCTTCATTCAGAACCTCATCACCTTTCACCTTGTGTTTAATTGAATTGGAATATTTTAATAGCTTTGTAACATTTCATTACTTCTAGTCCTTCCTATCTCCAATGTAGCCTCCATGTGGTTGTCAAAACAATTTCCCTAAATAAAGGGTTATTATTCTTGTAATTCTCTTGGCAATGTTCTTCAGTGCCTTTCTGTTGTAAAGAGAATAAAACGCAAACTGCAAGGTATGTATTATGGTATTCTTATATAAATGCTATTGTCTCTTCTTAAGTATTACCCAATACTCTCTTGAATTCCAAATTATGTTTCAAAATTTTCCTTTATAAAATTTCAAATCTTTTATTGGTCCTATGTGTCATCCTAAAGCTTTGACTGATCCCTCCTTAGAACTTAGAATGAGCCTCATAAATGCTTGCAGAAGTGAACAGCAATTGGCTAAATTGATCAGGAAAATGATGGACAAGTACATTGGATTTCCCTATTTGATTGTACCTGGGAACAGTCACTCAAATGCTAGCTGAAAATGATCGTGTTTTTATTCAGTCACAAAACAATCAGAGGGCAATTAAAAATCAGAATAGACATACCATGGAAATCATGTAGTCCAATCCACTAATTTTTACAGACGAGATTAACTGAGGAATCAGAAAATAAAGTTTTATTTATGCCTTCAATGGAAAAAGTATAACTTTTTCATTCAGTTGCTAAATCAACATAGAAATCCATCATGCAGTTATTACATGGATATCCGTGTATATTAGTATTAGTCATCCAACCTACCAGCTCTAGACAAAGACTTCAAGGAGCAGCCTCTTCAATGAAGCACAAACACTTTGAGATTATGACTCGGTTGATTTTTTTTTTTATCATAACTCTTCAGGAGCACAGCTTTATATAAACTAACTCTCAGGATAAGAAACTCAGTAAAAATCTTAAAGTGATAACAGACATGACGTCAGAAGAGAAAATCCCCATGGGAATTGCTAGAGACCCATGCCAGTTTTCTCTAGATTTCAAAGGAAAGTTTATTCTCTTGAAATAAAAGGGTAAATTTCATCAAAAGCACACTCATTATTTTAGAAAATATTCTTCAATGCAATGCACTAAGAAATAGACAATTCATTGAAAAGCTAAAAATACATGACAAACTTTTTAAAAATCAAATGATTTATCACGTGGTGGTTTTGTTATAAAGGTAGAAAGAGATTATGAAACATATTCAGATGTTCTGTTGCTGCTTGTAATAACAGACTATACAGTGAATGGCAGCTTCCTGATTGGCTACAATTGAGAATTCCAAAATGATGACACCTCACAGTGTCATGTTCTTCTCTCTTGGCTACTGTTTTACTAGAAGTGTTTGATGATAAATAAGACAGAGTTATTGGTCATCCAAGGATGGTATGTGATATGATAACAATAAATCTTGGTCCTTTGCTTCAGAATTTGTTATTTTAAATGAAGGAGATTAATCTGAAGAATATTTCCACCTTGAACTAGCTTTCTGGGGGAACCTAGCATCTGACAATACAAGGAGTTTAGGATTACTGTAGTCCAAGTGTCTAGAAGTCTAGTTCATGTTGGGTGTTACAATCAGACCATTGAGAAGGGACCTCTGAGATGCTCTGGGATCCAGTAACCTCTACGGTTATTGATATAATGACTTATTAATTAACAAAGCCATATTTGAAAATAAACTTGATGAAACCGATGACATGTACAAACTGTGTTAAATCTGAGTTCATTCTTTCCAGAGATGATATGTGTATGGGAGAGAAGAGTATGCTCCTAAGCTATTAAGTGAAAATGTTTGTGTTTGTGTTCTTACTTTGTCTTTAAATTAGATAACCCTGTATGAAATCCAAATTACATTAATTAATTAACTGGAACTGGGACGTAGTCAGTAACTGGTAAGAAATACCTCACTGGAAATGGGAGGAATTACAGAAAGATATCCAGGGTAGGGAGTAAAGTTTACAAGAATAAGAGTCATTCTCCAATTCACAAATGATCAAAGTATATGGACAAGACATTTTCAGAGGCAGAAATCTAAGCTATCAATAACAATGTAAAAACTATTCTATTTTGTTGTAGTGCAGTCGTGTCAGTTGTGCACACCATAAAGAGTCTGGAGTTTTCTTATCAAAATACTAGAGTGATTTGTATTTCCTTCTTCAGCTAATTTCATGGTTGAGGAAATTGAGGCAAGCATGGTTACGTTAGTTGTCCAGAAGCACACAGTCATTAAGTGTCGAAAGCCAAATTTGAACTCAAGGAGAGTCATAAGAAACGAAAAAGAGAATGATATTAGAAAAACCTATAAACATCTGTACACAAAGTGAACTAAACAGAACTAGGAGAACAATTTATAAAATAGCAGGTGTGTTAAAGGAAATCAATTATCGAATACCTGTCAGATCTATTTAGAAGGGAAGAATTTATGACCAAAGGAGAAATAGAGAGCAAGATGAAATGCAAAATGGATAATTTTGATTACATTAAATTAATATTGTTTTGCAAAAATAAAGGCAATGCAACCAAAATTAAAGAAGCAGAAAGTTGGGAAACAAAATTTAGTCATGTCTTTGATAAAGGTCTCATTTCTAAAATATAGATAGAACTGAATACAAAGTCAAGCACCCTAGCATACCCAGGATGACTGCTAGTGCAGGTTCTTAAATCTGCTTTACTATGAAAGATAGCTGTTTAAGGAGTCAATAATCTCTTTAATTACATGCAGTAGTGCAGGGGATATTTACCAATCTGAATTTCAGAGAAAATGCAAGCAGAGAAATAAAGACAGGGCTCTGACTGCCTGAATCAAAGCAGTATTGCTATATAGTTTAAATACATCCCTGGATCAAGAGAGCCTTTATATCTGAGCAGTCAGCATATCTTAACAAAAGGATACTCAGAGTCCTGACCAGGAATCACAAGGACCTTCTTATAAGTAAGCTCCACAAAGTAAAATACCAACTCAGAGTACATATATATGTTTCAGAGTCAGAAGACATTACCACCCTCATGACTCAGTGCCAAATTAGAAATTAGAAAAAAGGTATGAACCTTCTTACAAGCAAGTTTCCCCTAAGCAGGTTTCACTTGATGGGCTCCACATGAGGCCGCTTAACAGGTGGGAAAGATCTTATATCCCATTAATATTACACTAAGTTAAATCTATTATACAAGGCATTCTCCTATTGATAAACTGTCAAAGATACGAACAAGTACTTTTCAGATGAAGAAACTGAAACTGTCTATAATCATATAAAAAATACTCTGCATTGGAAGTGGCATAACCCCCAGAGCTAAGGGGCTACCTCATATTTCATTTTGAATTGTTGCATCTCCTCTTTCCCATTACTCTCCATCCTGTTTAGATCTTCAACCATCTTCATGGTATTATACCTTCAGACATAGAGAAGCTTCCAGGAAAATATGCATTTTCATACTCAACAAAATCTATTACAATTAATACTATTCAGAATACTGTATGTTGTTTCATTAAACTTAACATGAAGTCTTTTATTTTTTCCAAAACAAATGCTCAAAATTGCTGTTTAGAAATTTAGAAATACAAATCTCAACAACTCCGAGGCATTGCATCACACCTATCAAATTGACTAAAATGACAAAACAGAAAAATCATAAATGTAAGAAAAGATGTGGGAAAGTTGGGACACTAATGCATTGTCGGTGGAATTGTGGACTGTTTCAAACATTCAGGAGAGCAATTTGGTGCTGTTCCAAAGGGCAATCAACTGTGCATACCATTTGATCCAGGAATACAGCTACTAACTCTGTATCTGAAAGAAATTATAAAAAAGGGGAAGGGACCCATATGTACAAAAATATTTATAGCAGCTCTTTACGTGGTGGCAAAGAATTAGAAATTGAGGTGATGCTCAGAAATATTTGAGTGGCTGAACAAGCTATGGTATATATGAAAATAATGGAATACTATTTTTACAAAAGAAATGCTGAGCAGGTGGATTTCAGAAAAAAAAAAACAAAACTGCAGATTCTCGCATCAAATCATGCTGAGTAAAGTGAAGAGATCCAGAACACTGAACATAGTAACAGCAACATTGTGTGATGACCAACTTTGAAAAACTTAGCTCTACTGAGCAAGCCAGTATTATAAGACAATTCCAAAAGGCTCATGATGGAAAATATTGTTCACATACAGGGAAACAACTATGCAGTCTGAACGCAGATTGAAACATACTATTTCCTCTTTTTTTTTTCTTTTCCTGTAGCTTTTCTTTTCCTTTTGTTTCGATTGTTGTCTAACAACAAGACTAATATGGACATATGTTTAATATGATCATAAATGTATAGCCTATATGAGAATGAATTATATCTTGGAAAAGGGTAAGGAGAAGAAGAGAGGAAAAATTTAGAAGTCAAACTCTTATGAAAGTGTATTTTAAAAACCAAAAATTAAGACATTTAAAAAAATAAAATAAAGATAATCAATTTTGAAAGCCTTGTCAACACATTGATTCTCCACAGTCCTAAAGGATCATAAGGGAAATTATATCCACCTACAGACAGAGAGCTGTTGATTTCAGAGTGTGATTGAAATACATCTTTGTTTTTCTTTCTTTCTTTTCTTTTGGTCTTGATTAGGGAAGTACTTTGTTTTCCACGACTGTTCATATCTGCAATGGGTTTTATTTTTTTACCTTCTTAATGAATAGGGAGAAGGATAAGAAGAAGGTAGAAAATTCAGGACTGAGAATAAAATAAAATTGAAATTTAAATAAGCAAGACACATTTCAAACCCTCAGAGCTATCCATAAAACCAAAAGAAGGGCAAGTAACTACCCTAGTACTAGCCAGAGAACACAGGTCACATTTGTTTTGTTGATAACTTTCAAAAGGCAAAAGTAGCAAGAGGAATTGCTATTTGGACACTTATTCTGACAAAAAGAAATTACTAATTGCTGAAGTAGAAATGACAGGACCTAAGGAGGAAAGTGAATATCACTTGAGTGCAGGAGAATGTCATATTCCCATGACAATTTTTTTATGCTTTCTTCCTTCTTGTGGACATAATTTGGGAAGGTTTGAATTTAAATTACTCTATGACTCCTACAACTCCTATGGGGGATTCAACCCTTCTCTACAGGCTTCTTCTAGATTTCAATTTATAAGTTTTTGAACCTACCCTCCATGTATCTTCTGACCTCTGAGATGAATCAGATATCTGAGAAAGGAGCTACTTCTAATACTTTCTGAATCTGCCTATTGGCATTCTCAACAGACATACCTAGAGTAGGGAATACAAATCTCTTAGTCCATGGCACTGGAAGTTTTGAGAAGTGTATAATTCCCTTGGTTCTTTAATCCTCCATCCATCATTCATTGTGAACTCCAACTGCTCTCATGCTATGCCTCACCCATATCCATAGTGCAACTGACTCTTTTCGCCCTTAACAGTATCCCAGGTTTGTATTCCCCAATGACTACCAGACTTGGGTATTCTGTCATCTTATCTTTGATATGTGCAAATGGAGACATGATTTGGTGGAAAAAACTAGCTTTAAATTCTGACTTGGGCAAATTCTTGAACTTCTCTCAGTCTCATCAGAAACGGGAAGCATTTAGATAAGATGATATCAAAAATTCTTTCATTTCCAAGTTTATGGTCTGAGTCTTACAAATCACACGATTTAGGGAAATGACTGTAATAATGCCTTACCTACAAATTGGCATGCTCATTGCAAACACCTCCATTCAAGATCTGGGGATTCAAGAAGGGATGGTATTATTGGTGCTGTGGGGGCTATGAGGACAGATTTTCCTTGCCCAAGTGTGCCCAAATAAAAACCTGAGTGGATGATAGCAAAGGTAGTCCTAAAGTCATAAAACACTACGGCCAACTTTCCGTGTCTCAGCTGAGATCTAGCCACACACTTCTCTGCTCCATCCTGGAGCCACCTCAGAAACAATAGCTTTATAATGATTCCCTGAAGCATTTAACCTAGTGCTATATTTACCACTTGTTACAGGTTCCAGAATTCTTAATTTTGGTTCTGGTGATCTGGGGATTTCAGCATTCAACACGGTCATTTTTCATGACAACAAACCTTCTGACAAGTAAAACCCTTCCTTCATCCTACCATTCTTGATAATTATAATCCTATATTTCAGTTCCCTCTCTACACTAAATTTTTTAAGAATGTTGTGTAGTCTGTGAATCCACTGGTTGTCTCCACCCTCAATTCATAGGGCTCTGAAAACTGACATCCTGGTATATAATTTCTCTCTCTCTCTCTCTCTCTCTCTCTCTCTCTCTCTCTCTCTCTCTCTCTCTCTCTCTCTCTCTCTCTCTCTCCCTCTCTCTGTCTCTCTCTCTCTTTCAATGATGGCTTTGAGGATCTTGGAGTATGGTCATTTAGCAAATGTTCGTGTTCAAGGGAAAACATTTTAAAAACGCACCAAATTCTCCCTACATCTACAGGTGAATTTAAATGAATAAAACTAATAATATTGCAAACAATTTGCATATCTTTCTTCTGAATGTTTAGTATTTTGCCCTCTAATTCACATTCTGCCAAGCACAAATCTACATCAATTTATTAATTAGTAGGTTCCATTTTTGTTGATTTCTTTCCTAATTGATTGAAAAATGGAAAAATGTATTAAACAAGAACATCCTCTGAATTAGTTCAAAAGATAATATCACTACGTGTCAGCAGTTGTTTCTTAATTTAATTTCAGTGTTTCAAAATCACTATCATATAATTTAGATTTTTCCCCTCCAATCCTCTCTTTGCTCCACCCTCTTTCCCCAACATGGCATACAATTTTATATACATAAATGATATGTAGATTTATATGATTTATTAATTTATGTATTTAAATGTAAATATTATATTTAATATTATATTATAATATATAATATTATATAAATATTATTTAATATTTAATATATTTGTCATAATTATATCATTATATAAAATTATTGTAATATAAATTATTATTATTAAATAATTATTTAATACATTCAATATTAATATTTAGATATTATAAATTTATATGATTTATACATATAAATGGATGAACATACATTTATATTAAATACGTTTTCACCATACTCATGTTGCACAGAAGAATTAAAATTAATGGGAGAAAACATACAGCAAAACATAGCATAAAACAAAAGAGATTGATCTGCTACATTCTGTAATTGAATTTCATAGTTCTTTCTCTGGATGTGGGAGGAATTTTGCTTTAAAATACCATTGAGAATTTTTTAGGTTCTTGCATTGCAATGGAAATCTAAGTCTACAAGGAAAAAATCATTGCACACTCTGGTTGGTGCTGTGTACAAACTTCTCCTGGTTCTGCCCTGAACAGCAAGCATCAGATCATATAGCTTTTCCAGGCCTCTCTGAAGTCTTCCTCTTCATCATTTCTTATATCAAAATAGCATTCCATTATATTCATATACCATACTTCATTCATTCCCCAATTGATGGGAATCCACTTGATTTCCAGTTTTTGGTCACCACAAAGAGTGTTGCTATAAATAATTTTGTACATGTAAGACCTTCTCCCATTCTTAAGATATCTTGAGGATACAGTCCTAGAAGTGATGTTGCTGGGTCAAAGGGTATGCACAATTTTGCAACCCATTGCGCATAGTTCCAAATTGCTCTCCAGAATGGTTGAATCAGCTCACAGCTCCACCAACAACGAATTAATGTTCAAACTCTCACACATCTTCTCCAACATATGTCATCTTCCTGTTCTGACATGTTAGCCAATGTGATAGGTGTGATGTGGTATCTCAGAGTTGTTTTGATTTGCATCTCTCTAATCAATAGCGATTTAGAACATTTTTCATATGACTACAGATATCTTTAATTTCTTCCTCTGAAACTGCCTGTTCATATCTTTTGATCATTTATTAATTGGGGAATGACTTGTATTTTTGTACATTTGACTGAGTTGTCTATATATTTTAGAAATGAGACTTTTATCACAGACTCTAGTTGCAAAAATTCTTTCCCAGTTTTCTGCTTCCCTCCTAATCTTGATTGCATATGGTTTGTTTGTGCAAAATCTTTTCAGTTTAATTTAATCAAAATTATGCATTTTGCATTTCATACTTCTATCTCTTCTTTAGTCAAAACGTCTTCCCTTCTCCATGAATCTGATAAATACACTCTTCCTTGCTCCACTCATTTGTTTATAGTATCAATCTTTCTACTTAGATCATGTATCCATTTGGACTTTACTCTTGTGTACGGTGTCAGGCGTTGGTTCATGCCAAGTTTCTGCCACGCTGTTATTCAGTTCTCTCTACACTTTTTGTCGAGCAGTGAGTTGTTATTTCAGAAGCTGGGGTCCTTAGGTTTATCAAACAGTAGATTGTTATATTCATTGCCTACTGTGTCTTCAGTTCCTAGCATATTCCACTTGTCAACCCTTCTGTTTCTTAGCCAGTACCAAGTGGTTTTGATAATTGCTGCTTTATTATACAATTTGAGATCTGGTAGTACTAGGTAGCCTTCTGTAGCATTTCTTTTCATTAGTCCCCTTGATTTTCTGCACAATTTATTCGTACAGATGAATTTTGATATGATTTTTCCAGCTCTAGAAAATAATTGTCCAGTAGTTTGATATGGCGTTAAATAAGTAAATTAATTTATATATAATTATCATTTTTATTATATTGGTTCAGCCTACCCATGAGCAACTGATGTTTTTCCACTTACTTTGATCTGACTTTAGTTGAGTGAAAGGTATCTTGTAGCTGTGTACATGTAGTCCCTGGATTTCTTTAACAGATAGACTCCCAAATATTTTGTAGTGTCTACTCTAGTTTTAAATTGGATTTCTCATTCTATCTCTTGTTGTTGGGTTTTGTTAGTAATATATACAAATGTAGATTTGTGTGGGTTTATTTTGTAACCTGCAACTTTGCAAAAGTTATTTATTATTTCAAGTAGTTTTTGATTCTCTAACTAAATGATCATGTCATCTGCAAGGAGTGATAACTTAGTTTCTTCTTTGTCTATTGTAATTATTTCAATTTCTTTATCTTCTCTAATAGATACAGCTAATTTTTCTAGTACCATATTGAATAATAGTGGTGATAATGGACATCCTTATTTCACTCATAATCTTATTGGAAATGCATCTAGCTTATCCTAATTACATATAGTGCTTGCTGATGATGTTAGGTACATATTGTTTATTATTTTATGGAAAATTCCATTTATTCTTATGAACCCCAGTGTTTTAATAGGAATGGGTGTTGTATTTTATCAAAAGGGTTTCTCTGAATCTATTGAGATATCATGTGGTTTCTACTACTTTTGTTGTTGATATGATGAATGATGCTAATAGTTTTCCTAATATCAACCCAGCCCTGCATTCCTGGTATGAATGCTACCCGATCATAATGAGAATAATAATTCTCATGATACACTGCTGCATTTTTTTTGCTAATATCTTATTTAAAATTTTTGCACCTATATTCATTAGAGAAATTGGTCTATAATTTTCTTTCTCTGTTTTGACTCTTCCTAATTTAGGAATCAAAATCATACTTGTAGCATAAAAGGAATTTGGGAGGAACCCTTCCCCAATTTTCCCAAATCGCCTATGTAGTATTGGAATTAAATTTTCTTTAAATGTTTGATAAAAATCAATTGTAAATTCATCGGGCCCTGGAGATTTTTTCCTAGGACGATCGTTGCTGGCTTAATCAACTTCTTTTTCTCAAATGGGGTTATTTAAGTATTCAAATTCCTCTTCTTTTAATCTGGGAAATTTATTTTTTAAAGTAAGCATCCATCTCTTTTAGATTGTCGAATTTATGAGCATAAAGTTGGAGAAAGTATTTTCTAATTATTGTTTTAATTTCCTCCTCATTGGAGGTGAATTCACCCCTTTCATTTTTAATAATCGTAATTTGGTTTCTTTCTTTCTTCTTTAATCAAATTGACGAAATGTTTATCATTTTTATTGATTTTTCATTAAACCATCGCTTAGTTTTATTTATAAGTTCAATAGTTTTCTTAATTTCAATTTTATAAATCTCTTTTAAATATTTCCAATTTGGTGTTTACTTGGAGTTTCTCAATTTGTCATTTTTCAAGTTTCTTTCAGCTGTAGGCCCAATTTATTGATTTCCTCTTTCTCTATTTTTTTCATGTAGGCATTCAAATATATAAGGATTCCTCTAAGAACTACTTTTGCAGTGTCTCTTAAGATTTGGTAGGTTGTCTCGTTGTCATTCTCTTGAATGAAGTTGCTAAATGTTTCCTTGATTTATTGTTTAATCCACTCCTTGTTTAGGATTACAATATTTAGGTTCCAATTAATTTTTGGTCTAGATATCCATGGCCTTTTATTACATATAATTTTAATTGCCTTATGTACTGAGAAGGATGCATTGACTATCTCTGCCTTTCTGCACTGGATAGTGAGGTTTTTATGCCCTACTAAATGGTCAATGCTTGCATATGTGCCATGTACCACCGAGAAAATGCTATGTTCTTTCCTATCCCCATTCAATTATCTCTGAGATCTATCATATCTACCTTATTCAGAGTTTTATTCTCCTCCTTAACTTCTTTTTTGTTTTTTCATTTTTAACACAGTTCGTTTTGCATAAAAACAATTCCAACTTTTGGTCAGATGATACTTCTTTTAAAGCATTTACAATATAGGCCACAAACGAATTTTTTTTTAACATTAACTAACTGAGACAAAGATAATAACTGTGTATGCTAACTTCATAAGCCCTTGAACTAATTGTCTACGCACTATTACTAATAATTAAAGGGCCCTAACTTATTGTTGTTGGTCTAAAATACTAAGTTTAATTGCTTAATTTTAGACTTAACATTGGATGTTTCCCTATCAAAAATCTATAATTTAATAGATCTGGAATTAAGCTTACAAACATTTCCACTGTAGGAAATTGCCAGTAAGAGCAAGGACATTGCAGGTAAACAATATCTCCCCATATTCATGTCACTTCCAAGGAGGAGTAGATTGTAAACTTGCATTCAGTGATGCTTAAAGTCTGCCAGGTGTCAGTGGGGAAATTAAGTCAGGAGAATCCTGCCTCAGCCCAGGCTGAACAGTTGCTCTCCCACCCTTCCCATAAGATCACCTTCTTCAGTTCATACCATCATCTCACAGGCTTACTGGCATCATGGATTGGAGGCTCAGACCTCCTTTCTTGCTATCTATCTCTGGAGTTAGATTCAGAAGAACATTCACTTAATAGCCCCATAGTATCTTAAAATAGCAAGTTCCAGTAACCAGGTTTGAGACATGACTATAATTTCACATTGACTAAGGAACATCTTTTGAGTGAAGTCTTAAGTATCTTACATTCTTTTCTTTACCTGTTCTAGTTTCTGCTTAAATAACAACCATAAAATAAAATTTAAAATTAGAACCTTAACTTCTCTGTCAAAGCCAAATTTTACTCGAAGTTACCTGCCTCTAGGAAACTTAGATTAAAATTCTTTCTCCCAACTAAACATGTCATTGAATTATTCTCAGTAATTAATTCAGTCAATTGCACCTTCTACATCAAGAGATTGAAGTGATTGGAATACTATATTCTGTAAGGCAAAGGAGCTGGGACTACAGACAAGGATCAATTACCCTGTAAAGTTCATAATATTTCTGGGAAAGAGATGAACATTCGATGAAATTAGGGATTTCCAGACCTTCCTGACATAAAGTTCAGAATTCAATAGAAAATTAGATCTTTAAATGCAGGTATCAACAGAGGCATTAAAAGATAAACAGGGGAAAAGAAAAACTTGTTACTCAAGTTGGACAAACTATTTACCTTCCTATAAGGGAAGATGATACTTGTTAATCCTAAGAATTGTCCACCTATTATGAAGTATAAAATGGATAAATATGGAGGGAAAGAGTATAAAGTAAATGATGCGATGATAAAATATGAAATAAGGGTGCAAAAGGATTGCAACAGGAGATGTGAAAAGGAGGAAGCAGAAAATGGTAAATTACATCACAGGAAGGACAAAATTATAGTAGAGGGAAAGAGGGGAGAGAGATGAGCATTACTTGTGAGGTATTCTAATGTGATTTGGTTTAAGGAGGGAGCCATAGACTTAATTATGTACATAAATCTAACTACCTCTATAAGTAGTAGTAGGGGAAGGGGGAAGAAAGTGAAGGGGGAGCTACTAGGGAGGGAAGAAGTAGTAAGGCTAAAGGGGAGTAAAAGGGAGGAGGTTGAAAAAAGGGAGGGAATACTGCGGGAGGCAGTGGCGAAAAGTAAAAACGCTACTGAGGAGGGGAAGGGAGAGGTGAGAAATAAAAGCACAGTGGTGGGAAAGAGGATGGAGGGAAGATACAGATTGTAAACATACATGTGAATGTGAATGGAAGAACTCTCCCATAAAACTGAGACAGAGAGCAGAATGGATTAAAAGCCATAATCCAACAATATGTTGTTTACAAGAAACACATTGAAATGGGGGGATACACACAGGGGGTAAAGGTACAAGGTTGGAGCAAAATATATTGTTCCTCTGCAGATGTAAGAAAAGCAGGGGTAACAATCCTAATCTCAGACAAAGCAAAAGCAGAAACAGACTTAATCAAAAGAGATAAACAAGAAAACTATATCCTGTTAAAAGGCACAATAAACAATGAAGCAAAATCATTAATAAACATGTGTGCATAATGGTACAGCAACCAAATACTAAGAGAAGAGTTTGGGGGAAATGAAGGAAAAAATAGACAGCAAAATTATACTAGTAGAGAATATCAACCTACACCTGTCTGAACTTGAAAAATCTAACTTTAAAATAAACAAGAAAGAAGTTAAGGAGGTGAATAAAATGCTGGATAAGGTAGATATGATAGATGCCTGGAGAAAATGGAATGGGAATAGAAAGGAATATACCTTTTTCTTTTTGTCTATTTATTTATTTATCTATTTATTTATTTATTTATTTATTTATTTATTTAAATTTTTACATTCATTTTCACAAAATTTTGGGTTCCAAATTTTCTCCCCTTTTATCCCCTCCTCCCACCCCAATATACCAAGCAATCTAATTTTCCCTATTTCCAATCTGCCCTCTTTTCTGTCATCCCTCCCTTCTCTTGTCTCCATCTTCTTTTTTCTCCTGTAGGGCCAGATGACTTTCTATTCCTCATTAACTGTATGTCTTCTTTCCTAGTAGCAACAACAATACTAAACAGTTGTTCCTAAAACTTTGAATTCCAAATTCTCTCCATCCCTCCCTTCCCACCCATTACCTTTGGGAAGGCAGGCAATTCAACATAGGCCATATCTGTGTAATTTTGCAAATGACATCCCTGATAGTCATGTCGTGTAAGACTAACTGAATTACCCTCCATCCTACCCTGCCCCTCATTGTTTCTCTTCTGTCTTTTGATCCTGTCCCTCCCCAAGTGTTGACTTTAAATTGCTCCCTCCTCCCTTTGCCCTCCCTTCCATCATCCCGCCCTCCCTTCCATCATCCCCTCCCTTACTTATCTCCTTCTCCCTCACTTTCCTATACTGTAAGACAGGTTTTCATAAAATGAGTGTGCATTTTATTCCTTCCTTTAGTCAAATGTGATGAGGGTAAACTTCTTGTTTTTTTTTTCTCAACTCTCCTCTTTTTCCCTCCACTAAAAAGTCTCCTACTTGCCTCTTAAATGACATATAATTACCCCATTCCATTTCACCCTCTTTCCTCCCACTACATTTCTCTCTCACCATTTACCTTAATTTCTTTTAAGCTATGGTCCCATCCTATTCAATACACTCTGTGCTCTCTGTCTCTGTATGTGTGTGCATGTGTGCATGTGTGTGTTCGTGCATGCGTGTACATGTGTGTGTGTGGTCCCACCAGCTACCGAGATACTGAAGAGTTTTAAGAGTTACAAATATTGTCTTTCTATGTAGGAATGTAAACAGTTCACTTCTGGTAAGTCCCTTAAGACTTCTCTTTGCTGTTTCCTTTTTCATGCTTCTTCTCCTTCTTGTGTTTGAAAGTCAAATTTTCTTTTCAGCTCTGGTCTTTTCATCAAGAATGTTTCAAAGTCCTCTGTTTCATTGAAAGACCATATTTTCCCCTGAAGTATTATACTCAGTTTTTCTGGGTAGGTGATTCTCGGTTTGAGTCCTAGTTCCTTTGCCTTCTGGAATATCCTACTCCACGCCCTTCGATCCCTTAATGTAGAAGCTGCTAGATCTTGAGTTATTCTGATTTTATTTGCACAATACTGGAATTGTTTCTTTCTAGCTGCTTGTAAGATTTTCTCCTTGAACTGGGAGTTCTGGAATTTGGCCACAATGTTCCTAGGAGTTTCTCTTTTTGGATCTCTTTCAGGTGGTGATTGATGGATTCTTTCAATACTTATTTTGCCCTCTGGTTGTAGAATGTCAGGGGAGTTTTCCTTGATAATTTCATGGAAGATGATGTCTAGGCTCCTTTTTTGATCATGAGTTTCAGGTAGTCCCATAATTTTTAAATTGTCTCTCCTGGATCTATTTTCCAGTTCAGTTGTTTTTCCCATGAGATATTTCACATTCTCTTCCATTTTTTCATTCTTTTAGTTTTGTTTGGTGATTTCTTGGTTTCTCATAAAGTGATTAGCCTCCACCTGTTCCATTCTCATTTTGAGAGAACTATTTTCTTCAGTGAGCTTTTGAACCTCTTTTTACATTTGGCCAATTCTGCTTTTGAAAGCATTCTTCTCCTCATTGGCTTTTTGAACCTCTTTTGCCAATTGAGTGAGCCGATTCTTCAAGGTGTTATTTTATTCAGCATTTTTTTGGGTCTCCTTAACCAAGGTATTGACCCGTTTTTCATACTTTTCTTGCATCTCTCTCATTTCTCTTCCCAGTTTTTCCTCCACCTGTCTAACTTGCTTTTCAAAATCCTTTTTGAGCTGTTCCAGGGCCTGAGCCCACCCGCCACCCCCCTGGGGTGTCTGGGGTACTGAGGCCCTGCCCTCCATTTCTTTCCCTGATGGCAAGAATACGTCCTCCTCCTCGTCAGATCCGAAGGTCGGGATCATTCGCATTTGTTCGAAAAAACTCTCTATAGTCTTATTTTTCTTCCCTTTTCTAGGCATTTTCCCAGCCAGTTACTTGACTTCTGAGATTCCTGTCCACCCCCGCCTAAATCCGCCCAACTAGTGCTTGGGGTCTGAGATTCAAATGTGCTTTCGGCCCCACCCGCCCGCCTGCTGATCAGTGTGAGCTTTAGTTCTGGGGTGGGGGTAGGGCCGCCTCCCAGGCTCAGTTCCCTCAGGGGCTTTATGCAGAGACCTTCAGGAACGGAGCAGTTGGGGGGGAGCCGCCTCCCAGGCTAAGTTCCCTCAGGGGCTTTATGCAGAGACCTTCAGAAAAGGAGCGGGTGGGGCAGGGCCATCTCGCAAGCTCAGCTCCCTCAGGTTGTTTATGCAGAGACTTTCAGTAATGAAGATCCTGCCTGCTGCTGGGGGAGTCCCGGGCCACCACGGCCGCACCACTGCTGCCTCTGCCGCCGCCCCCACCTCTGCCACCGCTGCTTTCTCCTGAGGGGGCCCGAGTTGCGGAGACACCCCGCCCCCCTCAGCCAGCCAGCCGTCTCTCTCACTGACCTGTAGCTTCTGTGGGCGGCGGGACTTTCCCGGCTGCCGGACCTTCCGTCCCTGAAACCTGCTCGGGTCAGCTTCTCTGGGGCCGTGGCCAGGGCAGCGCTGGGGTGGGGTCTGCTTTCCGGAGCGCGATGGACCCTGAGGACGGGTCTCCAGGGCTCTCTGGAACGGAAATCTCTTCCACTCCGTTTCTGCACACCTTTCAGTGGTCCAGAAGTTATGGGGGTCTCTTTTTACATTAATTCTATGGTCTATGGTTTTGGAGCTCATAAACGTGCATCCTTCTACTCCGCCATCTATTCCGCCCCCGGAATATACCTTTTTCTCAGTAAGACATGGCACATATACAAAAATTGATCATGTTCTAGGGCATAAAAACCTCACAATCCAGGGCAGAAAGGCAGACAGAGTCAATAAATCCTTCTCAGATCATAATGCAAAAAAAAATTATATGTAATAAAAAGCCATGGAAAGCTAAAAGAAAAATTAATTGGAAACTAAATAATTTAATCCTAAACAAGGAGTGGGTTAAACCAGAAATCATAGAAACAGTCAACAACTTCATTCAAGAGAATGACAATAACGTGACAAGCTACCAAATCTTGTGGGATACTGAAAAAGCAACTCTTAGGGGAAATCTTATATCACTGAATGCCTACATGAACGAAATAGAGAAGGAGGAGATCGATGACTTGGGCATGCAGCTGAAAAAGCTAGAAAAAGAACAAATTGAAAATCCCCAAGGAAATACCAAATTAGAAATACTGAAAACCAAAGGAGAGTTTAACAAGAGTGAAATTAAGAAAACTATTGAATTAATAAATAAAACGAATAGTTGGTTTTATGAAAAAACTAATAAAATTGAAAACTTTTGGTCATTCTGATTATAAAAAAAAGAAAGAAGAAAACCAAATTTTTAAAATAAAAAATGAAGGGGGTGAACTCACCTCCAATGAGGAGGAAATTAAAATAACAATTAGCATCTACTTTAACCAACTTTATGCCCACAAATCTGATAATCTAAATGAGATGGATGAATATTTTAAACAAAAACATAAATTGCCCAGATTTACAGACGAGGAAATTGAATACTTGAACAATTCCATCTCATAAAAAGAAATTGAACAAGTCATCAGTGAATTCCCTAGGGAAAAATCTCCAGGGTCAGTTGGATTTATCAGTGAATTCTATCAAACATTTAAAGAACAGTTACTTCCAATACTATATAGACTACTTGTGAAAATTGGGGAAGAAGGATTCCTCCCAAATTCTTTTTATGATACAAATATGGTTTTGATACCTAAACCAGGAAGAGACAAAACAGATAAAGAAATTATGGACCAATTTCTCTAATGAATATAGATGCAAAAATTTTAAATAAGATTTTAGCAAAACGAATATAGTAACTTATCTGGAGTAACACACATTATAATCAGGTGGGATTCATACCAGGAATGCAGAGCTGCTTCAATATTAGGAAAACTGCTAGCATTATCGACCATATTAATAAGAAAACTAACAGAATTCACACATCATTTTATCCATAGACGCAGAAAAAGTTTTTGACAGAATACAACACCCATACCTATTAAAAATATTGGAGAGAGTAGGCATAAAGGGAACTTTCTAGAAAATAATAAGCAGTACCTACCTAAAACGTTCTGCAAGCATCATATGCAATGGTGATAAGTTACATGCATTAACAATAAGATCAGGGGTGAAATAAGGATGTCCATTATCACTATTATTCAATATGATACTAGAAATATTGGTTACAGCAATTAGACAAAATAAAGAAATTGAAGCAAATAGAATAGACAAAGACAAAGCTAAGTTATCACATTTTGCAGATGATATGATTATATACTTAGAAAATTCCAGAGATTCAAGTAAGAAACTACTTGAAACAATAAACAACCTTAGCAAAGTTGCAGGTTACAAAATAAACCCACACAAATCTTCTACATTTCTATATATTAGAGCTCAACAGCAAGAGATTGAAAAATAAATTCCATTTAAAGCTAGGGTAGACACTATAAAATATCTGGGATATTACCTGCCAAAAGAAAACCAAGCACTATATGACCACAACTGCAAGACACTTTTTGCACAAATAAAATCAGATCTAAGTAAATGGACAAACATCAGTTGCTTAAGGGTAGGCAGAGCCAGTATAATAAAAATGACAATTCTACCTAAACTAATTTACTTATCTAATGATATACCAATTTAACTCTCAGATAATTATTTTCTAGAGCTGGAAAAAAATAGCAATAAAATTCTTCTCGATGAAAAAAGTGTCCAGAATATCAAGGGGACTAATGAAAAGAAATGCTAGGGAAGGTTCCCCTCTACCAGATGTCAAATTGTCTTATAAAGCAGCAGTTATGAAAACCACTTGGTACTTGATAAGAAACATAAGGTTAGACAAATGGAATATACTAGGTACTCAAGACACAGTAGACAATGTATACAGCAATCTACTATTTGATAAACCCAAGGACGGCAGTTTCTGGGATAAGATCTCATTGTTTGACAAAAATTTCTGGGAAAACTGGTTAAAAGCGTTGTGGAAACTAGGCACAGATCAATGTTTAACACCGTACACAAGAATAAAATTCAAATGGGTAAACCATCCAGATATAAAGATAGATACTATGGAGAAATTAGTGGAGCAAGGAATAGTGTATTTATCAGATTTATGGGGAAGGGAAGAATTTTTGACTAAAGAAGAAATAGAAATCATTATGAAGGCTAAGATGAATAATTTTGATTACATTAAACTGAAAAGGTTTCACACAACAAAACCCAATGTAACCAAAATTCAGAGGGATGTAGAAAACGGGGAAGAATTTTTACAGCAGATCTCAGGGATTAAGGATTCATTTCTAGAATATATAGAGAACTGAGTCAAATGTACAAAAATACAAGTCATTTCGCAATTGATAAATGGTCAAAGGATATGAACAGGCACTTTTCAGAGGAAGAAATTAAAGATATCTATAGTCATATGGAAAAATGCTGTAAGTCACTTTTGGTTAGAGAGATGCAAATCAAAACAACTCTGAGGTACCACATCACACCTATGAGATTGGCACATGACAGAACAAGAAGTTGATAGTTGCTGGAGAATATGCAGGAGAGATGGAACACTAATACACCGTGGTGGAGCTGCGAGTTGATCCAACCACTCTGGAGAGCAATTTGAAACTATGCCCAAAGGGTTACAAAAATATGCATACCCTTTGACCTAGCAATAACACTTCTAGGACTGTATCCTCAAGAGATCATAGAATTGGGAAAGGGTCCTACATATATAAAAATATAACTGCAGTCTTTGTAGTGGCCAAAAACTGGAAATCAAAGGGATGCCCATCAATTGGGGAATGGCTGAATAAATTGTGGTATATGAATATAATGGAATACTATAGTACTATAAGAAATGATGAACAGGAAAACTTCAGAGAGGCCTCGCATTACTTGCATGATCTGATGCTGAGCAAGAGGAGCAGAACCAAGAGAACTTTGGGCACAGCAACGACCACAGTTTACAAGAGTTTTTTTCTGGTATGCAAAGAATTAAAAAAAATGAAATAAAACAAAGCAAAACAAAACAAACAAACAAAAAAAAGCCCTCCCAATTGTCTTCTAAGGCAAAATGTCTTCCACACCCAGGGAAAGAACTATGAAATTCAACCACAGATTGTAGCAAATTGTTTGTGTGTGGATGTATTGCGTTTTGGTTTGTTAGATGATTTTTCCCACTCACTGTATTTCTTCAACACAGCATGACTGCAGTGAAAATGTATTTAATAGGAATGTATGTTTAGAACCTATACAAAATTATTTGCCTTCTCAGGGAAGGATGGGGGAGGGAGGGGAAAATAATAATGTAAGTTATTTGATAGTTATTGTAGAACACTGAAAATAAAATTAATTTTAAAAAAAGAGTCACTAATGGAACTGTGTATTGGATGGAGTATTTGACCAGGAATTAGAAAGACTGAGTTCAAATTTCATCTCAGACACTTACTAGTTGTGTGACCCTGAACAGGCCACTTAACTTGAATCTGCCACTGTTTGTTCACCTGTAAAACTGTGATAAGAATGGTGTATATAAGTAGTACTGTGGATAGAAAGATCAAATACATTAGCATTTGTAAAAACACTTTACAAACCTTAGAGTATACGAACACTATCTATCACTATTATTACCCCAATTATTACTCTAAATAT
Organism: Bettongia penicillata ogilbyi; assembly: GCA_023548195.1. Classification (NCBI taxonomy): domain Eukaryota; kingdom Metazoa; phylum Chordata; class Mammalia; order Diprotodontia; family Potoroidae; genus Bettongia; species Bettongia penicillata. The sequence continues at coordinate 1,366,113 of JAJHZJ010000051.1, read as the reverse complement.
CATGTGATACCACTAATAGTGTAACATGAGTGTGACCTCTCATGGCATTTCTTTTTTTTTAGTTTACAATGTGGTCTACATAGAGTAAATGATCAGTTGGTCTCAATTTCCTTCTATTCAGCTGGCTGCCATAATATATTATAGATACAACATACAATGAATGTTGCTTCACGTTCTGTTACTAATTATTTGGAATTTCTCTTTCACTCAGAATTGTGTGTACATGCTTCATGTGAGTGAATACTTATAATTTTGGGAATTTTGGCTTTGTTTTGTTATGATCCTTTGGAATTCTATCTCTATAACTAGGCCTTGCTTTTCAGATGTGAATTGTACACACATACATACATAAACACAAACACACATATATACATGCACATGTATTCTACATATGTGGAACAATATAATATACCTGTACATAAAATAGATGTATGTGATATAAAATGTAATATATATGCTACATTTTTAATAATACAATATAAATATACATATGATATACACATACAACAATGTAATATACAAAATATAAATCAGAGATATACTGTGTTATACAATCAAACTGGTAGTTATAAAATAAGCCTTGTTCACCATCTCTCACTTTTTTTACATAATGGGAGAAGTTGGCAGAGAGACTCCATGCCTGCACCAAAGGCTTCTGAGAGGTTCCAAAATTCATTGGTTCCTTTCTAGTTATGGTTAGACTTTAACCTGGTTGTGTTTGTGATTATAGGAAAATAGCAGGGGTTAAGCTAGGAGAGATGGTAGAAATCAAAATATTCAAAGAGAAGTTCTTGTATAAAACTTTTTTTATATTTAGCTACAATATAAAATTCCAAATTTAATTTGAATTCCAGTTAATAAATCATTTTTAAATAACAAATATACACACATTCACACACCAAAATATAATCACCCATATAACTAAAACACATTCCCAGGATATTAATTATAAATGATTTTGCAAATATATTTTATTTTTTCTTTGTGAAAACAAGCATAATTAAAAGTGTATTAAAATAACAAATAGTAATTCAAAGAAGGAATTTATCCAGGTTGTGCAGAGAAAATTTTCATTACCATGAACATTATTTAGAATACTGGCCAAGAACTGATGTGCTGACTCCTCATTCTAATCATGGCTGCCTTGATCTTCTGATTCTTTAAACTATAGATGATTGGATTCAGGAGAGGAGTGATAACAGAGAAAAACACTGAGAGAAATTTATCCAGTGCATAGCTACTAGATGGCCAAGTATAGATTAAGGTAAGTGGTCCAAAGAAGAGAGTAACAACTGTGATGTGAGCAGACAGTGTAGACAGAGCCTTAGAAAGCCCACCAGAGGAGCGACTACGAACATTGAGCAAGATGATAGTGTAGGAAACAAGCAAGAGGAGGAAGCAGATCAATGAAAGCAGTCCATTGTCAGCAGCGGCAAGGAGGTCCAGGATATAGGTTTCAGTGCAGGCAAGGCTCATCACCAGGGGAAGGTCACAAAAAACATCATCAATCACATTGGGACCACAGAAGGGCAAGGTTACAGCAAAGGCCATTTGACTCATGGTGTGCACAAAGCCAACAAACCATGAAAGAATCACACTGCCTACCAAGATTCGCCAGTTCATGATAGTTGTGTAGTGGAGGGGTTTACATATTGCAATATAACGATCAACAGCCATGACTATTAGAAGAGCTGCCTCACTGCCTCCAAAGAGATGAACAAAAAATATCTGGGCCATACAACCCCATAGTGAGATGGTTTTCTTCTCCCTGAACAAGTCTGTGATCATCTTAGGGACGATAACAGTGGAAAGAGTCATATCAAGAAAGGAGAGGTTGGCCAGAAGGAAGTACATAGGAGTGGAGTGCAAGTGGGAATCTAAGACCACCACTAATATAATGAGACTGTTTCCAGCCATGATTGATGTATACGTCAGGAAGAAGATCACAAAAAGGAAAATCTCAAGCTCCCAAGAATTGGTGAGTCCTAACAAAATGAACTCATTTAGCATAGAGTTATTCTTCATCTTCACCTACTTGATATATTTCAAGTATGCAGAAATTCTCTGAAGGAAAGAATCTGAAAAAGAAATAGTTTTAGGTGAGTATTGTTGAATATTATTGAGAATTAAGAAAAGTATATTTTAATTCATTACAGAAAATAATGGATAAAAAAACCTTTTTGAAATATGTCTCCGGGATTGAATTAATGACAGAAATATTTAAGATTGTGTATTGTTAAAAGGGGAAATAATAACAATCAAGAGACAGAGTAACTAGTTTGCTCTTTAGAAAAAAGACAGATTTCATCTCTATAGCATTGACCAATTTGGTAGAACGAAACAATCAGAAGGAATTTACTGACTGGACAACAGTTTTCCTGCCCTCAGACATGAGAATGTGGCACCAGATGATTTCTAAATTTGCTTCCATTTGTAGATCTATAATACTCTCTTCCTAATGATTACTCATTAGGTTTAAATTTATTTTTGTCAGCTAAAAGTGTAGAACAGAATAGTATTCTGTGAAAATGTTCAAATTAGTCTGCCTAGTTAGATAGACTGCTTGACCAACAACTCCCATGAGTGGGCAAGAAACCCTTTGGCCTCTTGGAAATATTTCTCACCATCTTCAAATACATTTGGATACTAAGGAATACCAGATTGATTTTAGTTCTAATAAGTATATTTTAAATTGTAATTAGATATTAAGAAAAGGTACACAGATTTTAAAAAGTTCAGTAATCACTTTTCTACGAACCAGTATTTAAGATGCAAACCATTAGCTACGTTCTACCCTTTTTATTATTATCAATTTTAATCATTATGTTGGATTATATAATAATATTTGCAACTTTGTATATACATTGCATACATACTATTCAGCAACACCTTTTGTTTGTTTCATGGCATTCACATCATCCAGCAAAATTTCTGATAGACTAAACATACATTTCCTTTCTCTGGTTAGTGACTAGATCAGTCATATTTTTTAAGAAGCCTATGTTTATTTCTGTATGCACTTCAGATATGGGAGATTGTGAAAGTAATGAGATTAGTTATGTAGGTTATTACTCACTTTAGTATGAGGATCTAGTTATCCATTTCTTTTGGAAGGAATGGGAGAGGGTAGAACCTGGCCCTGGCACGAAAAAATTACTATGCATGAACTGAGGAATATGAGTAAGAGGAAAATCCTTCCAACACAATGAAGAAATATCATGACTGAGAAGTTCAATAAGTAAATACAGCAGATGAGATTGACTAAAAATTTAGCACAATAGAATCCAAGGAAAAAATACGTTTCCATAAGGAATATGAGTGCATAGATGAAATTAATTGAGAGATAAAAGAAAAATATTATTATTGAATAAAACATCTTTAAAGTCACAGCTCAGACAAAAGGTCAAAAATATCACGAAGTAATAGATATCTTGAAAAAGAGAATGAAATAAAAAACTCATTAATCCAATTGTAGGGGAAAGAAGAAACATTAGGAAATAATCAAAATATGGAAAATCATAAATTTATCAATTTAAACATCCTGGAGATGGAGAAAAGGAAGAGAAGAAGTAATTTAGGAATGATCAGATACCTTGATAAAACAGGAACAAACAAAAAACCGGGGCACGATAAACAATGAAGCAATATCATTACAAAACATATATGTGCCAAATGGTATAGCATCCAAATCCTTAGAGGAGAAAGTAAGGGAGTAACAGGGAGAAAAAGGCAGCAAAACTATACTAGTGGACTACTTTAACTTTCCAGTAACTGAACATAATAAATCTTACCTCAAAATAAACAAGACAGAATTTAAGGAGGTGAATGAAACTCTAGATGGGATACATATGATAGATGTCTGAAGGAAATTGAATGGGGAAAAAAGGAATATGCCCTTTTTGCTCAGTGTTACATGGCACATATACAAAAATTGACCATGTAGTAGGGCATACAAATCTCACAATCCAGTGCAGAAAGGCAGATAGTCAATGCATCCTTCTCAGATTATAATGCAAAAAAAATCACACGTAAAACAAAAACACATAGAAAAATAATCCTAAAAATTAGTTAGAAATGTAATAATCTAGTCCTCAATAATGAGATGGTTGAACAACAAATCAATGAAACAGACAACAACTTCATTCAAGAGAATGACAATAATGAGACAACTTACCAAATCTGATGGGATACTGGAAAAGCAGTTTTAGGGACGTTTTATGTCTTTAAATGCCTATATGAAAAAAATAGAGAAAAAGGAGATCAATGAATTGAGCATGAAGCTGAATAAGATAGAAAAAGAACAAACTGAAAATCCCCAATACCAAATTAGAATTACTGAAACCCAAAGTAGAGATAAATAAAACTGAAATGAAGAAAACGATTGAACTAATAAATACAAGTAAGAGTTGGTTTTATTTAAAAAAAATGAAATTGAGAAATTTTTTAGTCAATGTGATTTAAAAAAAGAAAGGAAACAAAATTAGCAATATCAAAATGAAAAGGGTGAATGAACCTCCAATGAGGAGGAAACTAAAGAAATATTTACAGATTACTGTGGCCAACTGCATGCCCATAATTTCGACAATCTAAATAAGATGGATATTTATTTTAAGAATATATAAGTTGTCCAGATTGACAAAGTTGAGAAAGCTGAACACTTAAATAACCCCATCCCAGAAAAAGAAATTGAACAAGCCATCAATGAACTCCCTAGGAAAAAATCTGTAGCGTCAGATGAATTTACAAGGAAATTCCCCAAACATTTAGAAAAGAGTTAATTTCAATACTATATTGTCTACTTGGGAAAGTTGGGGAAGAAGGAGTTCTACCAAATTCTTTTTAGGATACAAATACGGTTCTGATACCTAAAGCAGGAAGAACAAAAGCAGAGAAATAAAATAAAAGACTAATTTCTCTAATAAATATATGTGCAAAAATTTTCAATAAAATTTTATCCAAAAGAATACAGCAACTTCTCAGAAGAAAAATATATTATGGTCAGGTAGGATTTAAGCCAGGAATGCAGGGTTAGTCCAATATTAGGAAAACTATTAGTATTCTTCATCATATCAACAACAAAACTAACAGAAATCACATGATTATCTAAATAGATGCCCCAAAAGTTTTAGAACAAATACAATACACATTCCCATCGAAAACACTGGAGAACATAGACATAAATGGAACTTTCCATAAAATAATAAGCGCTATCTACCTAAAACTATCAGCAAGCATTATATACAGTGGGGATAAGCTAGCTGAATTTATCATAAGATCAAAGGTGAAACAAGGATGCCTTTTATCACTACTATTCTTGAATATGGTACTAGAAATGTTAGCTGTAGCAATTAGAGACGATAAAGAAGTCTAAGGAATTAAAATAGGCAAAGAAGAAACTAAATTATCACTCTTTGCAGATGATATACTTAGAGAATTCTAAACAACTTTGGCAAAGTTGCAGTTTACAAAATAAACTCACATAAATCATCTGTAATTCTCTATATAACTAACTAAGCCCAACAGCAACAGACAGAAAGAGAAATCCCATTTAAAGTTATGGTAAACACTGCGAAATATTGGGGAGTCTACCTACCAAAACAAACCAAGGGCCTACATGAACACAATTACAAGACACTTTTTACACAAATCAAGTCAGATCTAAGTAAGTGGGAAACCATCATTTGCTTGTGAGCAGATCAAGTCAATATAATGAAAATGACATTTACACCTAAATTAATTTACTTATTCAGTGCTATGCCAATCAAACTACCATATAATTATTTTTAGAGCAAAAAAATACTATCAAAGTCCATCTGGAAGAAGAAAAGTTCCAGAATATCAAGGGAACTAATGAAATGAAATGCCAGGGAAGTTGGTCTAGCCCTACCAGATCTCAAAATACGTTCTAAAGCAGCAATCATGAAAACCTCTTGGTAGTGGCTAAGAAACAGAAGGATAGACTATTTGAATATGTTAGGTACTCAAGACACAGTAGTGCATCCAGTAGTACACGTATATAGCAATCCACTCTTTGATAAACCCAAGGACCCTAGCTTCTAGGATAAGAACTCATTTTTTGACAATAATTGCTCTGATAACTGGATAACAGTATGGTGTAACCTGGGCATAGACCAATGCCCAACACCTTATACAAGAATAAAGTTCAAATGGATACATAATTTTATATAAAGATTGATGTTATCTACAATTTAGGGGAGCAAGGAATAGTGTATTTGTCAGATTTATGGAGAATAGAGAAATTTTTGACTGAACAAGAGAAAGAAAACATTATGAAGCATAAAATGGATTATTTTGATTACATTAAATTGAAGCTTTTGCACAAACAAATCCAATGCAATCAAGATTTGGAGGGAAGCAGTAAACTTGGAAAGAATTTTTGCAACTAATCTCTGTGATAAAGGCCTCATTTCTAAAATATGTACAGAATTAAGCCACATATATAAGAATACAAGTCATTCCCCAATTGAAAAATTGTCAAAGGATATGAACAGGCTGTTTTCCGAGAAAGAAATTAAAACAATCTATAGTCATATGAAAAAAAATGCTCCACATCAGTTTTGATTGGAGAAATGCACACCAAAACAACTTCGAGGTACCACATCATACCTATCAAATTGACTAATATGACAAAAAGGAAGTTCATAAATATTGGAGAATATGAGGGATATTTATAAAACTAACTCATTGTTGGTGTAGCTGTGAACTGATCCAGCCATTCTGGCGAGTAATTTGGAACTGTGCTCAAAGGGCTACAAAAATATGCATACCTTTTGACCCAGCAACATAACTTCTAGGTCTGTATCCCAAAGGCATCATAAATATGGGAAAGAGTCCCACATGCACAAAAATATTGATAGCAGCCCTTTTTGTTGTGACCAAAATCTGAAAATCAAGGGGATTTCCATCAATTGGGGAATGGTTGAACAAGTTGTAGTATATGAATGTAATAGAATACTCTTGTACTATATGAAATGATGAACAGGAAGACTTCAGAGAAGCTTGGAAAGACTTACATGAAATGATGCTGAGTGAAAATAGCAGAACCAACAGAACTTTCTACAGAGCAACAACGACAGTGTGCAATGAATTTTTCTGGTAGACTTATTCTTCCATAGCAAAGCAAGAACCCAAAATATTCACAATGAACTTTTGAGGCAAAACACCTCCCACATCCAGAAAAAGAACTATGGAAATGGATCACAGAATGAAGCAGACAACTTTATTTTGTGCTATGGTATGTTTTCTTTTGTTTGTTTGTTTTTTTTGTTTTGTTTTCTTCCATTCCTTTTAACTCTTCTATTCAATATCACTATGTGTGAAATTGTATCTAATAGGAACGTATGTATAGAACCTACACAAATATGCACACTATCTGAAGGAGGGAGTGGAGAGGGAGGAGGAATAGGGTAAGGGTGGAGAAAAAATCTTAGGTAAATGGAATTGATTGTACAACACTGAAAACAAATATAATAGTTATTTTAAAAAAGGATCTGAATTACGATCAATTGGTTATGTTTTAAAAGAGAAGAGCAAAGGTACCTAGAGAGTGCTACTGTCTTAAATGGTCAATGGGAGAGTGCAAAAATACCAACATTGTTACTGTTTATATTTTATTAGGTTTAAGAGAAGAAAAAGGAGAAAGAAAAAAGAGTACATAAGGGGAAAATGGGAAGTGTATAATATTTTATATGATTTTTAATATTTTTTCAAAGTTAAGATGGATAAAATTGAATACCAAAATAGATGTGAAGTTTTGGTGAGAGGGACATCTTGGAATCTCACACTTATCTAAACAAGGCAAAGGAAGATCTCTGTCTCTCACACTCACACTGCTCACATGCACACACACAGTGGAATAAACACGCACACCACAATCACACACACAGAATTTGACATATAAATAAATTAATTTCAAGAAAGAAATAGGAAAAACGAAAGAAGAAAGAGGGCAGAGTGAGGGTAAATGAAGGGCAAAATTGAGGAGGGAATAGACAAGCCAAAAAAAGTACTTCAACTACAGAGAACCATAAAGGGAAAATGAAAAGCAAAGAGATGATAAGAACCACGGATCTAAATGTATACTGAATGAAGAGCATAAAGACTAAGGAGACTATCAAAGCACTTCCATTTAAAATTACTTATATTGACACTTTCCTTCTTGCATCTCTACCCCTTTTGTTTTTCTTTTTGAAGAGAAAAAAGCGGAACCATGTGGGAAAGAGAGGAACATTTATAAAAGAATATGGTTAAGGGGAAAGCACAATTACAACTTATCTCAATCATCCAGCCTAGAAATTTATAGTAAATTAATACCCTTCCCGTTTTATCTCTCCCTTACATATGCCAGACAATCACTAAGTTCTTCCAAATCTCTTTCTACAATACAGCTTGAAACTGTCCCCTAGTTTCCATTCACAAAGACATTACCTTAGTTCAGGCTCTCAACATTTTTCGCCTTGATGATTACTGGGCAAATTAAAAGAAATTGAATTGGACTGTTTTAATCCAAGGCGATTTCTTCATTTTGTTTGCTACTGATCCTTCTCTACACTTTTTTAAATTTTTTTCTGGGTCATGGGTCCTTTCAGCAGTCTGGTGGAACATATGGATTCCTGAGAATGTTTATAAAGGTATTAAATAAAATTAAATAGCTTACAAAGAAAACCAATTATATTAAAAAAAATCAAAATAGTATTTTTAACAAACGAGTTCATAGGTCCCCAGTTAAAGTTCCATATTCTGATTCATTCTTTACACAGCTGAAACTATTATTTTTATAAGTAATATTCTAGTTCCCATCTCAAAATGCATCGACGTTTTTCTACTGACAATAGATATATAAATATATATAAAATATAATCCCCTTTGTCTTGCCTTTGAATCCTTTCATGCCCTCAGTGCTAAAGTATGTCTATAACAAAACAGAACTTAAAACTGCATGTTTCCTCTTCTCATCTTGTTCTTGACTTCCTTGACACATTTTCATAGGCTTCCTCCAGGCACAAAATGTCACGATTCAGCATTTCTACTCACTAGCTCTAATGTCCCTTAATACATTAAGCCTTCTCTGATCCTCCCAGCAAAAAGTGACCATACCTTCCTTGCTTTTAAGTGTTCTCCGTGTTATTCTTATCACTCTTTGTTATCTATGGTGTTCTCATATTTCTATGTTTACATGAGAAGGATCATGGATTAGTGCTAGACTTGGAGGCAGAGAATTGGGTTCCAGTCCTTTATGATCATAAGGAAGTCACTGAACTTCTCACAATATGTTTTCTCCATTGTAAAATTAGAATGGTAGATACCTTACCTCCTACACAGGTCTATCATACTCAACAGCAAAATGGTGCACATAAATTCTTTGCTATCATGCATCAAATAATAATTGTTATTAGGATTGTTGTTTGCATACACACATGCACACACATATGCCATATTACTTGCAAGGTTTTTTATTCATTACTTCATTTGAATCACTTCATATGAAATAATGCAAAGTTATACATCAACCATAAAACACTCATTATCACGTGTCCCACAATATTGCTATAATTATGGCTTGAAGTAGCCACGACATCCAAAAGAATCTTAGATTTAGATATGGAAGGACTCTGGTAGTCCATTTCATTCAGGTAGCAAACTTCTTCAAGGCAGAGACTGTATCATTTTTCATCTATATATCCCCAATAAGAACATACTGGACAAAACCGGTAAGCATTAATGAATGTAGATAGAATTAAGCAATTAAGTGATCTGGAAGGTGAATGACAAAATGCCAGATCTCCTAATTCCATAAAACCCAGAAACAGTTATCCAGAAACTATTTGAGGATGACTGTGTCTTAACTCTCTTTGATTGGGAAAAATCCATTTCTGCTATTCAGTTGCCAAGTCTATATAGAAATCCCTCTGACTCTCATACAAAAGGCCCCACATAGTATAGCATTGGCCTTTAAACCTACCACCCTGAGATGAAGAAATCAAGGAACAAGCTCTTCAATGAGACGCACACACACACAGAAGATGATGGGTTTTCTGGGGCTCCAGGAAGAGACATATATGAACTACCAGGCAGGCAGGGAAAAAATAGACACATTTTTAGATAATAATGAGCATAGACCCTGAAGAGAAAATTCTCATGGGAATTATTACAGAGTCATGATGGTTTTCTCTAGAATTCAAAGCAAAGATTTGTTGCCTGCTCATTAAAGGATATACAAATCTCACCAAAGTGATAGACATATTTTCTATCTGAATTTGCTCCAGGAAAAGTTAATCCATGTAACTCATTCAAGGAGAGAAAGGAATATTTAAAGAAAAAGAGATTAAAGTGGAGGATCTATTATGGAGGCGTAGAGACCTCCACTGAACTCTAAAATTCTCTGCTTTAATTGGTATAATTACTGTCATCCTGGTCATCCAGGTTCAAAATGTTGAAGTAGTCTTCTGTTACAACCTCTCTCTTATCCACCAAGATAATTTTATTTATATACATGACGCCTTTACTTTTTCCTTGTCATTCACACTGCCATGACCCTAATTCGTTCTCTTATCAACTAGACTATTTAGAAACTTTATAATTTTTCTGCTATCTTTAAGTCTCTTGCCTCTATTCATCCTGTAAACTGCCATCAAACAATTTTCCTGTAACTAATACCCAGAATCAAAACTGAGAGTTTAAATAGATATGGGCATTTCTTCTATGAAATTTGTCTTCGACTTAAACTCTCTCCCAAGAATTAATTTAAGAAAATCAGAATCTATTTGATTTTATTTCTCCCTACCCACAGAATTTTCTCCAATGTATCACATACTGTTTCATTTCTGGGTCTCAAAACAAAAGGACAAAAATGTAATTCACTTGAATGAAAACACTCAGACTAACATAATATTTAATAGTATCTACAGTGTATGTATTGTTTTAATATTTGCAAAATTCTTATAAGTAACTCCTTTGAGTTATTTATAAGTACTATTATTCCTACTTTACAGAAGGGAAACTGAAAGCAGATTAAGCAGTTAACAAATTGATAAATTCAGATTGCTCACTAATTTCTGACGTCATATTTCAGCTTAGGTTTTGTAGACTCTAGATCCAACACTAATAACTGCTCCACCTACGTACATACAGGAAAGTTTTACTTAACCTAAAAGGTAAGAAAAAAGATAATCATGAAGTCATATCTTCAGGTAGTCTCTTCTCTCCCACAGATCAGTCATCCAGTATTTAAGTTCACTCTGGGCAGGAAAATCAAAGAGAGTAAAGAACTAGGGATCATTAGAAAACTAAATAGCCCATGTATCCCACTTAAATGCTTGTCTTTTGATTGAGTTCTCCAGTGTTCCAAACTCACAATGTGTAAAAGCAACTCCAGAGAGAAAGGGAGTCTACGCTTTCCTTCCATAAACTTGAGGACTTAAGAAGACCTCATGAGTCAAAAGAATGTTTATATACAAGTTCTGTGTTTGCTTCTCCACATTATAGCTCATTTGTCTGCATTTGTAACTCAGTAAGATAAGGTAGCTAGGTGATGCTGTGGATAAATTTCAATGAGTGGAGTAATAAAGGCCTGAGGCAAGGGTTGTGGGGGAGGGAGGTGGCAAGATGACAGAATAAGAACAGGGACTTGCGAGAGCTCTTGCAATAAACTCAGTCGATAACCTGGAAGAAATGACTCTAAACAAATTCTGGAGTTGCAACATCCACAGAACAAAAGAGTGAAGCAAATCTGCAATCCAAGAAAGACTGGAATATTGAAAAGAAGTGTCTCTCACTCTCATAGAAGTGCTGTTAGGAGAGCACAGTACAGATGGGCTACATAAGCACATACGGGACCTGAGGAGTCCTATTTGGGGGAATGAATCTCTGGTACTTGTGGCAGTTTCCAAACATCATGAACCCACAATTTTGAGGAAAAATTGGAAGGTCAGTGGCAGGAACTTGTGGGACCTCTGTAAAGAGAGGAGAGTAGACTGGCTCCAGCCCTAGGGTACTGGAGAAGGTGGAGGAGTTCACAGTAGAAGCAACAGGAGTAGAGACAGCAACTGTTTCTGGAACTCTTGGTCCAGAGATTTTGGGTGGACTAAGTAGTTGACAGTACACTCCCCCACACCAACTGGAAGCAGAGAAGTACCTTGACAAAGAACTCAAAAGTCAAATAAATAGCTGGCAAAATGAGTAAAGAGCCAATAAAGAATCATTCTTGCACTACTAGAAAGTGTGTTTGTCCTTTGTTGCAGAGGAAGACCATATCATCAGAGAAATAATGACATGACTTGCACTTGACTTTGTTTTGTGTGAGGTGGATTGTGCAGGTGAGGAGCCTCACTTTTCCACAGCCATCTGAGTCTACTGATCATATACTGAGTCTACTGATCCAGGACGACTGGAGATGACCCAAGATGAGGTAATTGATGTTAAATGTCTTGCACAAGGTCAAAGAGCTAGTGAGTGTCAAGTGTCTGAGATGAGATTTGAATTCAAGTCCTCCTGACTCCTGGCACTGGTGTTCTATCCACTGCACTACACAGCTGACCCACTAAAAAGGGAAATAAAAATAAACAGCCTGAAGGAGACAATAAAGTCTAAATTGCCAAAGACTCTAATAAATATATGAATTGGTCCCAGGCCATGGAAGAGCTCATAAAAGATTTTAAAAATCAAGTAAGAGAAGTAAAGCTAAAATTGGGATTATAAAAGGAAGTGTATTTTTCATGAAGAAAATCATGAAAAGATGAGTCAGTTGTTTACTAATGCATACACAATCAAATGTTGTAGAAAATACCACTTTAAAAATAGTCTAACCCAAAAGGAAAAAGAAAAAAGATCCAAAAGGCCAAAGAGGAGAAGAATGCCATAAAAACAAAATTGGCCAGATGGAAGAAAAAGAGTTCCAAAATCTCACTGAAGAAAATAATTCCTTAAAGATTAACACAGAGCAGATGGGATCTAATGACTTTATGAGAAACCAAAAAATTACAAATAAAAACCAAAAGAATGACAAAAAAGGAAGACAGTATGAAATATCTCATTGGAAAAGCAACTGACTTTGAAAACAAATCCAGGAAAGACAATTTAAAAATTACTGAACCACCTGAAATCCATGATCACATAAGGGTCTAAACATCATCTTTCAAGAAGTTATCAAGGAAAACTGCCTGACATTGTGGATGCAGAGTGTCAAACAGATACTGAAAGAATATATCAACTGCCTCCTAAAAGATCCCAAAATGGGATATTGTGGTCAAATTCCAGAGTTACCATATCAAGGAGAAAATATTTCAAGCAGAAAGAAACAATTCGAGTATTTTTGAAATACAATCAGGATAGTAAAACATCTAGCAGCTTCTATGTTAAGGGATCAGAGGTCTTGGAATATGATATTCCAGAAGTCAAAGGAGCTAAGATTAAGACCAAGAATCACTTAAGAATTAAGACCCAGGAAAACTGAGTAAGATATCTCATAATGGTCATTCAATGAAATGGAGGACTTTCCCTCGTTCTTGATGAAAAGAGTACAGCTGTAAAAAAATTGACTTACAGAGACAAGAGTAAAGAGAAGAATGAAATGGTAGACAGGAAAGAGAAATAATTAATGACTTACAAAAGTAGAACTCTTTACATACCTACAATGAATGATAATACTTTTAATGCGTAAGACGTTTCTCAGTATTAGGGTTGTTGGAGGATTTACATACATATACAAGAGAGGGCACATGGTGAGTTGAATAAAATTAAAATAAATGAAGTAAAAAATAAAATTAAGCAATGAGAGAGGAATATATTGTGAGGAAAAAGGGAGAAATAAAATGGGGAAAATTACCTTATGTAAAATAGGTAAGAAAAAGCTTTTTCAAAAGAGAGAAAGAGGAGTTGAGGTGAGAAGAGTGAACTCTACACTCATTATATTTGGGGTAAGGAGGGATTAAGAGAAACCACTGAATTTGGTATGAAACCTATCTTACACTACAGGAAAGCAGGAAGCAAGGGGACAATCATGGAGAAAGGGGGATGATAGAAGGCAGGACAAATGGGAGGAGGGTGTAATTAGAAGTAAACACTTTTGAGGAGGGATAGGATTGAAAGAGAGAATAGAACAAATGGGGGCAGGAAAAGATGGACAGAAATATAATGATTATTTTACAATATAACTGTTATGGAAGTTTTTCATAACTACACATGTCTAACCAATATTTAATTGCTTTCCTTGTCAGTGGGGATGAATGGGGAGGGAGGGAAAGTAGTTGGAACTCAAAGTTTTAAAAAGTAAAGTTTAAAATTGTTTTTATATGGAACTGGGAAATAAGATATACAAACAATGGGGTATCGAAATCTATCTTGCCCTAGAAGAAACTAATGGGGATAGCTATAAGAGAAGGGGTGGATTTAATAGAAGGGATGGCAGATTGGGGGAAAGGGAAATAACAATGCATGCCATTTTGGAATGGACTGGAGAGGAGAAGATAGGGTGAAGTTTTGGAACTCAAAATCTTGTGAAAGCATGAAAACTAAAAAAAATAAGTTTAAAATAAAAAAGGACTTTGGTCAAGATATTTTAATGCTTTGTGGCTATGGGAACCTGAGCAAGTAACATAAGCTCAGGTTCTCAAGCAATAAAATGGGGTTCTTAGTACCTCCCCCCCGACTAGTGTGAGGAACAAATGAGACAATATTTGTAATGTGCTTAACACAATACCTGACACATAGCAGGAGATTAATTAGTGCCTGTTCTAATTCCTAACTCTGATTCATTTTTGATGCAGGGATTTCAACATGTGATCCAGGAACTCCTCTATTTTGTCATTCAGTCAAAAGACACATGAAATAACTACTATATTGCACCATTATAGCACTACATGTGTTCCTCTGCACTAGGAATAAAAATGCAAATGTGAGGAAATCCCTGCTTCCAAGGTATTCACTTTCTAAAAAGGCGATGGGCAATGTTCATGAGTAAATACATAGAGGATATACACAAAATTAATTCATAATAATGGAAGGAAAGAACTTACAGGAACCTAAGCACAAAGACACAAAAGTAGGAAATGAGATGTTAGATGAGGGGAAAAGAAGGGAGGTCATTTTGGGTGAAATACAGAAGTATCTGACTTGGAGTAAGGTAGAATCAGCTAATGATAGGATGAAAAACTGACAAAACCCATAAAATTTGAAAGTGGATGTTTTTGGAGGATTTCTGGCAGGGCAGGCATACTAAACCTCTGCTGTAAATTGGTCAGATCCTTCTAGAGAACTTTTCAAAATTTTACCTTAAATGTCATTATACAATATGTGTCCTTTGGCCCTATACTTCAATCACCAGCACAAATCATAAAGAGGTCAAACACATAGAGAAAGGACTCATCTCTATAACCACAATCTTTAATATTAAGAACTGGAAACAATGTGAATGCCTTCAACTTGGAAGGACTGGACAAACCTTCACATATAAATAGAATGGAAAATGATTGTACTATCAAAATGATAAATATGAAGAATTCAGAGAAGCTTGAGAAGACTTTAATGAACTGATGCAGAGCAAAATGAACAGAATCACGAAAACAGTTTACCTGGGACATGTAGGTAGCACAGTGACTAGAATGCTGGACTTGGAGTTTAGAAGAATAGAACTCAAATCTCATCATATATATATATATATATATATATATATATATATATATATATATATAATATATATATGCATGTGTGTATATATATATATATATATATATGTATATATAAATTCAGAATTCACCGTGTGTGTTCATGTTAAATGTGTATGATGGTGTTCAAGTATACCAACGATCTAGAGGGAAGGGTCAAATATATTCCTCACCCACCTTGTCAGTGTTCAGTATTACATGCTTATGTGGAAGAAAGTTAAAAATACGAAATGAGTGAGCCCTAGCATTCCTTAACATATCTCTGATAATACATAATTTCTTAAGCCAAAAACTGAATGAAGTCTCACTCTCCTATTATTCACATCTCCTATTTTGATTCTGGGTGGATCCAGCACTTGCATACAACTTCTTTACCCTAGTATATTTTCCTTAACACCTGAGCTGTACCCATTGGAACGAGCTTCTCTATAAGAAGATAAGATCCTTGAAAGCACAGAGTCTTTTGCTTTTCTTGCCAACATCAGTACTTAGAACAGTGCCTGGATGATAGAAAGTGCTTAATATATGTTTATTGATTGATGGAATGAATTACAGCAGGTCTCTTATTCTCACCCTTACAGAATCCAAACAATGACTACTTTCTCAGTTTCTTCTAAAACAACTTTTCTCCTAGGGAACTCTCATGGATATAGGGGAGAAAATAACACTTGAATGTTGTATTGATTTATTTAAAGTGCTCTTTTTTCAACCAGTAAGTCTAGAAGAGCTATTCTAATGTCCATTCCACTGAGTATCAAAATATCTACCTCTTCTTGTTTCTCTCATTCACACTTCCATCAATTCACCTTTATATTATACTTCCCTTCTTACCTCCATAATTTTCCAAAGTCAAATCTGTCCTTTCCCAAGTTGCTTTCTCATAGGATTCTATTTTTGTTGCTTTCCTAATGTGAGGAGCAGTTAGAAATCCCCATTGGTGTGACATGGTCTACGGGGTCACAAAGAGTCAGACTGAATAACGACATCCTACCATAAGAAATACACCATAAAATTAAAAAAAAATGAAACGGGAAAATAACCTTTATGTTAGTTCAAAAGGCAAAGTTTGTTGTGCATAGCAATTTCCCATAAAATATAGAGGAGGGATATCATTTATTGCCCTGAATTAGATCTTGAAAGAACCTTAGATATCAAGATCTAAGGAATTTGGCATGGCATGGGAAGTTCTTAGGGCATATTAATGCCTTCAAGCAATTAGGAAATACCTGGAAACCAAGGTTTTATAACTTCTATCTGGAGACTTCCTTCAGGGAAGAACGAATGAAGTCAATGTGCTCTAAAGACTGGTGGGCATTTCCATATACCTGTTTTGGAAACTTCTAGACAGATGGGCCTTTCGACATTTCCCAGATCTGAACTCCCTAACATGTGTTGCCTACATAGTTAGAATGTGAGCTTCTTCACAATGAAGACTGTCTCCATTTCCTGTATTTTTCTCAGATTTTAGTACAGTCTTTTGTACATAATAATAGCTTAATAAATGATTTTTCATTTTTTTCTTCAGTATTTATTTGTGTCCAGTTCACACTAGGAAGGCTTAGAGATATCTGGACTGGATACCATTTGAATTAATTATGCTGGGTAATACTTTAAGGTTATTTTAGCGGATTGAACTTTGTGCTTTCAGCCACTGTCCTGATGTACTTAAAATTATTGGTTATATCAGCAAGTTATACAACCCTACGAATTGAGTTGGTTTGTCTTCACCGATTTTTTTTTCCACTAAGTTGGTCAGGCTATGGTCCATTCTGGTGGCCAGCGTCTTTAACAGTCACTGTAAAATTGGTTGTCACATTTCAGGGATGGATATTTATGCAGATGTC
Source organism: Bettongia penicillata ogilbyi (assembly GCA_023548195.1). Classification (NCBI taxonomy): domain Eukaryota; kingdom Metazoa; phylum Chordata; class Mammalia; order Diprotodontia; family Potoroidae; genus Bettongia; species Bettongia penicillata. The sequence goes on along the minus strand of JAJHZJ010000051.1, from coordinate 1,348,589 downwards.
CATAAAAGAGTGAGTTTGCTTGTGGGATCTTATATTCATATTTTGATATACGCATAGACACTTCAAAGGTGTTGAAGTACTTATGTAGTTATTCTAAGTTGGTTTAACTGGCTTCCTTACTCAGGTACAGTCTCCTTCTCTTCAAGTGCTCTTTCTCAACCTCATAAGGGTGGTGTCTTCCCTCAGAGATTTTCTAATTTTTCAGGAATGTAGTTTACCTGATCGTGGTGACTTGCAAGCTATCTCCCCATTTAGGCTATAAATTCTATGAGAGAAGAGACTTTTGTTTTTCTTTCATTGTATCCCCCGTACTTGACAAAGTTTCTGGCACATACTTGGCACTTAATAAGTGATTTTTTTTTGTATGATTACTACTAAAATAATTAACTCGGTCTGAAAGGTTAAGACAAAATGCCTACACTACATAGGAGATATTAAAATTTTACTACTTGTTCTAGTATAAGATAGTATAAACTCACATTAAAGAAATTCCTTGGATGGTTTATGCAAATTTATGGAAACCAGATCTATCGTGAGTTATGAAGAATAATTCTTGTGTCCTGGATATATTCCCAGGGTTCAAGCTTCACATTAGGGAAGGCAGCTTTGCCCTGACATAAAATGTTCCTTATGAACATTAATAATGTACCATGAGACCAATATACAAGACCATTCATGACCTTAACTTTAGTGTCCTTTAGAGTTCATGTAAGTTAAGTAAATACTTTGGCTCAAGTTTCTTCTTTATTATCGCTATGACAAAATATAATTCCCCTATGACCAGGATAAAAACCAAAACACTTCTGTTTCATTCAGAAGTGGTGTGTGTGTGTGTATGTGTGTGTGTGCCTGTGTGTGTGTTTTTCATGACACAATGTTCTTTGAAATATGAGGTTTATGGCCAAAACCTGGAACTGACCATCTTGAGTTCTGGCCCCATCGTTTTACTGAGATCAATTTCACTACTATCACAGCTTTTCTCTCTGATACAAACAAATGTTCCAGTAGATAGTATACTGGACCTGGAGAAAGAAAGACTTGAATTCAGTAGCAGACTCAGATAATAAACTCTGTCCTCCTCTATTTCCTCATCTAGAAAGTGGAGACAGCACTAGTACCTACCTTTCAGGGCTGTTGGGAAAAACATGTGAGATAATATTTGTAAAACACTTATCAAATGCCAAAGAACTAGATAAAAGTTATGTATTATTATTACATGTGATATAAAGAGTTAAAGAATCCTTACTCTATACAGAAGGTACCTGGCACCCTTTGTGCCTTTCCACATCTTCCTTTATATACTTGTTAGTTGATGGAATAACTTCAAACCTAGATGCAGATTTTGAATATAACTCTATAATTCCATTCCTAATGAGGATGAGGGATGTTTTGTAAGGCTCCTTTCAGGTTTCCAAGGTGCTTTGCAAATATGATTTCATTTGATCCTCACAACAACCCTGTGGGGGGAAAGCAATTATAAACTATTGTTTTCTCAGTTTTACAAATAAGAGAACTGATTTTCACATACGTAGAATTGCTTACACAGAGTCATTCAATTCCCATGAGAGGATTCTGACTATAACTCGTCAGTATATCATGAAATTAAAAAAGATAAGTGATTAAAAGACTTAGGGGACAAAGAGAATTTAGGGAGAAAGTTCAAATATAATTTTTTTCTACCTAAACATTTCTTGAATCATCAGCATATTTTGTCATTGAAAAATTAAGTTACCACCCAGTAATTCAGTCTTTTTACTTAAGGAAACACAAAGACACACATACTCCCAAAAAGTATCCCTAGGATATCAGTGATGTATAGCAGTATAAATATAGGTTATATTTATTACTAAAAGTTAGTGTATTTGCTAGTGAAGTTAAAGAGCAATGGGTCATTCTGAGATGGGCCTTATCTTGGTTGTACTGTAATCATTACTTTTCTTGTGAACATCGTCTACAAAGCCTGCCTTCAACTGACATGTTGGCTTCTCAGTCTGATCATAGCAGTCTTTATCTCCTGATTTCTCAATGTGTAGATGATTGGATTGAGGAGAGGAGTAATAACTGAGTAAAACACTGAGAGAAATTTCTCCACTGAAAAGTTACAAAATGGTGAGGCATAGATGAAAATGCATGGTCCAAAGAACAGAGTTACCACTGTGATGTGAGCCGACAATGTAGACAGAGCCTTGGAGAGTCCACCTGAAGAGCGATGGCGGACCGTGACCAAGATGACAATGTAAGAGACAAGCAAGAGGATGAAACAAATTAGTGAGAGCAGCCCACTGTCAGCAATAACAAGTAGGTCCAGGACATAGGTGTCAGTGCAGGCAAGCTTGATCACCAGTGGAAGGTCACAAAAAATACTGTCAACCACATTGGGGCCACAGAATGGCAGGTTCACAGTAAAGGCCATTTGACTCATGGTATGCACAAAACCCACAGCCCAGGAAAGCAACACAAAGCCTATCAGTGTTCTATAATTCATGATAGTTGTGTAGTGGAGAGGTTTACATATTGCAACATATCGATCGATTGCCATGAAAATAAGGAGAGTCATCTCACTACCTCCCAAAAAGTGTAGGAAAAACATCTGGGCCATGCAGCCCCATAAGGAGATGGTTTTCTTCTCCATGAACAAGTCTGTGATCATCTTAGGGACAGTAACAGTGGAAAGGGTCATGTCAAGAAAGGAAAGGTTGGCCAAGAGGAAGTACATGGGAGTGGAGTGCAAGTGGGAGTCAAAGGTTACCATCAGTATAATGAGAGTGTTTCCAGCCAAGATTGATGTATAAGCCAGGAAGAAGATCACAAAAAAGAAAATCTCAAGCTCCCAAGAACTGGTGAGTCCTAACAAAATGAACTCATTTAGCACAGAGTTATTCTTCATCTTCAAGTACTTGATATGTTTGAAGCTTGCAGAAATTCTGCAAAGGGAAGTATCTGAAAAAGAAACAGTTTAAGGTGAATTTTATATAATGATATGGAGACACATAGGAAATATTTTGATTTAATTAAGAAAATATTGCATATCAAAAGCTCTTTGAAATATATCTCAGGGTCTTATATAATGCCAGAAATATTTAAGACAGTGTATTATAAAAATTAAATCATAAAAATCAAGTGACAATCGGAATAAATTGACCTCAGCTTTGCTGCCATTTGAAATGAGGAGATATTACCAGATGATTTTTAAGTTTGCTTCCATTTGTACATCTATAACCCTATCTTTCTAATGATTACCCATAAGCTATCAATTTTTTTCAGTGAAAGGTGTAGAACTCACCACTTTTCTTTGAAAATGTCCAAATTAGTATGCCTAGTTAGACATACTTCTTGTCCAATGACTCTCATGTGTGGACCATAGACCCTTTGGCCTCTTGGAGTTATTGTTCAACATTTTCAAATAAATTTGAACACTAAGGAGTATTAGGATGACCTTTAGCTTTAATAGGTAGATTTTCAAAATGTTTAGATTTTAAGAAAAGGTCCTCATGTTTTTAAAAGTTCATACAAACCCTTAGCTACAGACTTATTATTATTAAATTTATCATTATGTAGAAGTAATCAACAGTATTTATTAATTTGCATTTATTCTGTAAATATTATATACATACTTGTCATCAATACCTGTTCTTTTTTTTTTTTTTTTTTTTGATTCACAGCAACTAGCAAGGTTGCTGGCACAAAATATACTCTAAATATATGTCCTTCCTCTAGGTAGTGACTAAGTGAGTTCTTTTTATTAGGATGACTATTTTTCTGCTTATGTAGAGTAGTTCATCTATGGGAGATATTGAAAGTTATGGTACCAGTTTTGTATTTTGTTATGTATGTTAGTACTCAGGTCCAGCTATCTCTTTTTCTTGAAAGCATTAGGAGAGGGTAGAACCTGACATAAAATATTTCAATCCAGGGTCCAAAACCAGAGACATGACAAAACAGAACAAAACAAAAAAACAAACTTCTAATACAATGAATAATTATCATGAGTTAGAAGTTTAAGAGTAAATACAGAAGAGAAAAACAACTCAAAATTAAATAATATTGGACCATAGGAAAGATAACTTTTTCGAAAGGGATCCAGACTGCAGAGTAGAAATTCATCAGAAGAAAAAATTAAAGTAGAATTATTGAAGAAAACATAAGGAAAATGAATAGCTTAGAAAAAAAGGTAAAAAAAAATGTACCAACTAATAAATACTTTAAAAACAGAATGAAGCAAACAATGCAATAATTCAATAAAAAAACCAAGAAATATTAGACCAAATGAAAATATGGAAAAATACCTTGCAGTTCTACTATTAAAATGCAGGACATGTAGAAAAGGACAAGATGTCATTTAAGAACCATTAGGTTTCCTGGCAAATAAAATATGAACAAAGAGAATACCCAATTACCATATTTCAAGAAATTATAAAACTATTTCAGAATTATTAGTACCAAAGAAAAAATGAAAGTAGAATAATCTATCAGTTAATTCTCAATGGAAATCCAAATTGAAAATATGCAAAGATCTTACATAGTCAGAATCTAGCAGAAAAAAATACTGCAGAAGAAAAAACATATAGGGTCAAATACCAAGGAAAAACAGTTAAAATTACATTAGGTTATGGAATAATTGTGGTAAAGAAAAAAATACAGGAACAAAATATGCTAAAAAGCAAACAAAAAAATTTCTACACAAGTACAATATCCTGCAAAATAGTATAATCCTACAAGGGAAATGTAGACCTTGAAAAGAGATGAAAGAGACTGACAGAGACAGAGAGAGAGACTCAAAGAGGGATGGCAGATTATATAGTTAAAGATAAAGAAAGAAATGACAGGTATATAGATGCATACATTAAAGACAAATGTACATTTATATTGCTAGCTATAAATATAAATATAGCTTACACTTTCGTCCTAGATTTGTGCTTTTATTTGCTCTTGATGACCAAACTCCGTTACCAATGCATCGTCTTTGAAAAGTATAGTATCATAGAAGTACTTGGACCACTCATAGATTGCAATATGGATAGAGTCATACAGTTCATATGTAACCAAAGTAGGTCTGAAGTCAAGTTTTCCTGTCTCTAGCGTCAGCTCTGAAAGCTGTACAGCATGACGAATTGAGAAATTTTAAAGGTCTGAATCTTGATCAATTGCTTATGATTTAATAGAGATAAAGAGAGAAAGGTTCCTATAGAATGCTACTGTCTTAAATATTCAGTGAGGAAGAAAAGAAACTCAAACATAGTTGATTGTATTATGTTTTGTTAGTTTTAAGAGAAAAAAGGAGAGAGAAAAATGCATAAGGGAAAAGGCAAAAATGAGGAACCGCAGAATTTTTCAAAATTACAGTGGGTAGACAAAGAGTATACCAGCACAGATGTGAAGACGTGAAGGTTGAGGGAGAGGAATATCTCAGGAATCTCACTTTTATTTGCTGAACCAGGCAAAGAAAAATTCAATTCTTCTCAATCTTTCTCTCTCTCTCTCTCTCTCTCTCTCTCTCTCTCTCTCTCTCTCTCTCTCTCTCTCTCTCTCTCTCTTCTGTCTTACACACATACACACGCACACACCACATTTTACAGACACACTTGGAATTTGGTATATAAATTTATTACGTTAAACAAAGAAATAGGAGGGAAAAAGAAAGAAGGTAGAGTAAAGTTGAAAGGGAGGATAAAGTTGAGGATGTAATAGTAAATTTAAAAAAAGAAACTTCAGTTATAGAGAACAGCTCATGAAGAAGAAATTAAAAATAAGGTCACACTAAGAATCAGGAATCTAAATGTATACGGGATAAAGGCAAGGAAGGCTAAGGAGAGGATCAGACAACTCCACTTTAAATTTATTAATGTTGACACTTTCCTTTTTTCTTTACCACTTTTTTGAAGAGAGAAAGGGGTAGCAGTAGAGGGAAAACAGAGAAAAATTCATATGATTTCATTATGATTAAGGGCAAAACATAGTTACAGTCATAACTCTGAATGTGACTAAGATACATTTACTGTAAGATAGATGAATGGATGAAGTCCTAACATGGAGTCAAAAAGTCCTGGGTTCAAATGCTTTCTCAGACATTTGCCAGTTGTGTTACCATGATCAAGACATTTAGTTTCTCTCAGTTTCAAATGACTCATTAGTAAAATGAAGATAATAACCTATCTCATGGGGTTGTTGTGAGGATCAAATAAGAAAACCTATATGTGGTGCTTTGCAAACCTTAAGGATATTATAAAAACTAGTGATTATTAATATGAAGGGCTTTAAACACTAAACAAATGAGATTATATTTGTTCCCACACGTGAAAGAGAACCTATAAAGTGTACAAAGTGAGGAAATAATAAAGTCTGATAAGAGATTTAGGAGAATTGTTTTAGAAGCTATTTGATATATGGATGGAAATAAATTCAGAAAATATTTTAGAGGTAATACTGAAAGCATTTGACAACTGATTAGATATTAATAGGGGAGTGAATAAAGATGAGTAAAAAAATAGTTCTCACATTGCCAGTCTTAGCTACTAGGTGACTGAGAAAAAGATTACAGAAATTCACATGGGGAGTTGAAAGGAATGATAAGTCAGAAATGGAGAATGACTCATGCAAAGAATAAATGCAAAGGAAGAAATGATGAGATTGGGAAATAGGAAATGTTTTCCCCCACTCTTAACTTCCGTCCTAAACCTGTCATCTTTGAATGACAAATGTAAATCTAGGCAATTCAATTACTAAGTGTGTGTAAAAATTTGTTTCATGGCTCTAATATAACATGTATAACATAACAATGACCATTCAACTTACCACATTCAGATGAAGAAATCAAAGAACAAGTTCTTCAATGAGACACAGACATAATGAAGATGATATGTTTTCTGGGGCTACGAGAATAAACATATGTGAACTCTCTAGCACGCAGGAGGAAAAAAAATAGAAACAGTTAGATAATAATGAGCATAGAAGAGTGAAGAACAAATTCACAGGGGAATTATTCCAGAGCTATGCTGATTTTACCTAGGTTTCAAGGGAAAGATTTCTTATATGGTCATTAATGTGGGCACAAATTTCACCAAAAGATAGACATATTTTCTCTCTGAATTTGCTCCAGAAAAAGTTAATCTGTGTAACACATTCAAATATAAAAGTGAATGTTCATAGAAAAGAGACTGAAATGGAAGCTTTCTTTTGTAGACATAGAGAACTTCACTAAAATCCTTACAATTTCCTTAATTTAATTGGTATAATCATCATCCTGACCACAGAGGATTCAAATGTTGAAGTTGTCCTTGTTTACTACCTCTCTTTTGCCCTCTGTGATCATTCTATTTCAATATCTGCTGACTCCACATCTTCTTGCCATTAATACTGCTATGACTCTAGTTCATTCCCTGATCAACTAGACTATGTTAATATCCTTCTAATTTGTCTATTTCCCTGAAGTCTCTTCCCTATACAATCCATCCTCCAAACTGTCACCAAGAAGATCTTCTTATCACTAATAGCCAGAATAATAGCTCAGAGTTTAAAGAGATACAGGTTGATGCTGGGATTATTTTTTTGTTTGTTTGTTTAATATAAATTTTTTATTTAACGTTTTACATTCATTTTCACAAAATTTTGGGTTCCAAATTTTCTCCCCTTTTCTCCCCTCCCCCAACCCTAATACACCAAACATTCTAATTTTCCCTATCACCAATCTGCCCTCTCTTCTATCATCCCGCCCTTCTATTGTCCCCATCTTCTCTTTTGTCCTGTAGGGCCAGATGATTTTCTATTCCCCATTAACTGTATTTCTTATTTCCTAGAAGCAAGAACAATACCAAACAGTTGTTCCCAAAACTGTAAGTTTCAAATTCTCCCCATCCCTCCTGCCCCACCCATTCCCTTTGGGAAGGCAGGCAATTCAATATAGGCTATATCTGTGTAGTTTAGCAAATGACTTCGATAATAGTCGTGTTCTGTAAGACTAACTGTATTTCCGTCCATCCTATCCTGCCCCCCCATTGTTTCCATTTTCTCTTTTGATCCTGTCCCTCCCCGAGTGTTGACTTCAAATTGCTCCCTCCTCTCATTGCCCTCCCTTCCATCATCACCCCCACCTTGCTTATCTGCTTCTCCCCCACTTTCCTGTATTGTAAGATAGGTTTTCATACCAAAATGAGTATGCATTTTATTCCTTCCTTTAGTCGAATGTGATGAGGGTAAACTTCTTGTTTTTTTTCTCAGCTCTCCTCTTTTACCCTCCACTAAAATGTCTCCTGCTTCCCTCTTAAATGAGATATAATTTACCCCATTCCATTTCACCCTCTTTCCTCCCACTACATTTCTCTCTCACAATTTCCCTTAATTTATTTTAAGATATGGTCCCATCCTATTCAATTCACTCGGTGCTCTCTGTCTCTGTGTATGCGTGCATGTGTGTATGTGTGTGTGCATGTGTGTGGTCCCACCAACTACCCAGATACTGAAAAGTATTAGGAGTTACAAATATTGTCTTTCCATGTAGGAATGTAAACAGTTCACCTTTGGTAAGTACCTTATGACTTCCCTTTGCTGTTTACTTTTTCATGCTTCTTCTCATTCTTGTGTTTGAAAGTCAAATTTTCTTTTCAGCTTTGGTCTTTTCATCAAGAATACTTAAAAGTCCTCTGTTTCTCTGAAAGACCATATTTTCCCCTGAAGTAGTATACTCAGTTTTGCTGGGTAGGTGATTCTTGGTTTGAGTCCTAGTTCCTTTGACTTCTGGAATATCCTATCCCATGCCTTTTAATCCCTTAATGTAGAATCTGTTAGATCTTGAGTTACCCTGATTTTATTTCCACAATACTGGAATTGTTTCTTTCTAGCTGCTTGCAATATTTTCTCCTGGACCTGGGAATTCTGAAATTTGGCCACAATGTTCCTAGGAGTTTCTCTTTTTGGATTTCTTTCAGGCAGTGATCGATGGATTCTTTCAATACTTATTTTGCCCTCTGGTTGTAGAATGTCAGAGCAGTTTTCCTCAATAATTTCATGGAAGATGATGTCCAGGCCCTTTTTTTGATCATGACGTTCAGATAGTCCCATCATTTTTAAATTGTCTCTCCTGGATCTATTTTCCAGGTCAGTTGTTTTTCCAATGAGATATTTCACATTCTCTTCCATTTTTTCATTCTTTTGTGATTTCATGGTTTCTCAGAAAGTCATTAGATTCCATCTGTTCCATTCTAATTTTGAGAGAACTATTATCTTCAGTGAGCTTTTGAACCTCTTTTTCCATTTGGCTAATTCTGCTTTTGAAAGCATTCTTCTCCTCATTGGCTTTTTGAACCTCTTTTGCCAATTGAGTGAGCCTATTTTTCAAGGTGTTATTTTCTTCACCATTGTTTTGGATCTCCTTTAGCAAGGTATTGACCCGTTTTTCATGCTTTTCTTGCATCTCTCTCATTTCTCTTCGCAGTTTTTCCTCCACCTTCTAACTGGATTTTCAAAATCCTTTTTGAGCACTTCCATAGCCTGAGCCCACCAGACATCCACCTGGGATGTCTGGGAAAGAGAGGCCTCGACCTCCACGTCTTTCCCTGATGATAAGAATTGTTACTCGTCATCAGAATTGAAAGGTGGGAACATCTGTACCCCATCAAAGTAGCTTTCTATAGTCTTATATTTCTTCCCTTTTCTGGGCATATTCCCAGCCAGTTACTTGACTTCTGAGATTCCTGTCTACCCCCGCCTAGATCTGCCCAGCTAGTGCTTGGGGTCTGAGATTCAAATGCTGTTCCCCAGCCTCAGGGCTTTCCGTGGTGGGCACGGCTGCTATTCAATGTCAGCTTAAGTTCTGGTGCTCAGGTGGTGGCAGGGGCGTCTCTCAGGCTCAGTTCCCTCAGAGGGTTTATGCAGTGATCTTCAGTAAAAGATCTGAGGTCGTGCTTGCCCTGGGAGTCCCGGGACGCCGCTGCCTGTGCTGCTGCCTACCAAAGGGGCCTGAGTTATGGAGACACCCCTCTCACCTCTCGGCCAGCCCAGAAGTCTCTCTCACTGACCTGTAGTGCCTTTGGGTGGAGGGACCTTCCCGGCCACTGGAGATTCTGTCCCTGAAGCCTGCTTGTATCTGCTCCTCTTGGGGTTGTGTGGCCAAGGTAAGGCAGGCATGGGCTTTGCTGTCGAGTGTGCGATGGACCTTTGTGGTCGGTTTTTTATGGCTCTCTTTAAATGAAATCTCCTACACTTTGCTGCTGTGTGGCTTCCACTGCTCCAGAATTTGTGGAGAGTTCTTTTTACAGGAAATTTATGGACTGTGGGTTTTGGAGCTAGCATATGTGAGTCTTTCTACTCTGCCATCTTGGCTTCTCCACCCTAGTGTTTCAATTTTTGCAAAATGTTTTAAAAATACCTGATTTGATCCCCACAGAAATTCTGTGAGATGAGTGGTATTATTCCTACATTACAGAGAAGAAGCTCAAGCCAAGTTAAGTTGTTAATAAATTGATAAAATTTGCTTGGCTAGTAAATTTCTGAGGTCACATTACAGCTTGAGTTTTATAGCCTCTAGCTCTGTCATTCTTTTTACGGTACCACCTAACTACATATAGGAAAATTTTTATTTAACCTGAGAGAAAATAGAAAGGACACTCATAAAGTCAAATATTTATGTATTCCCTTCTCCTCCACAGACTTAGACAGTCCTCTCATCTTTAACTTTTGCTCTTGGCATGAAAATCAAAAAAAGGAAGGAAGTAGGCTTCATTAGAAATCTAAATAGCCCTTGTATCCCATAGTAGGCACTTAAATGCTTGCCAGTTGATTGAACTCTCCAATATTGCAGACTTACAATGAATAAAAGTGTCAAGTACTCCAGAAAAAGAGTCTACTCTTTCTTTCCATGAAGTTATGCAGACCACATGACTCACAACAGTGTTGAAAAACAAGTACTGTGTTTACTTTTCCACATTTTGTCTCAATCGTCTCCTGTTATGCCTCTGTTAGATGAGGCTGTCAGGTGATGCAGGAGATAAACTGCAAGGTCTGGAGTCAAAAATACCCGAGTCCAGATATGGTTTTGAACACTTAGTGCGATGAAACCCTGAGTAAGTCACAACTTCAAGTTGGCAAGCTGTAAAATGAGGGTCTTAGCATCTACTTTCCTTGATGGTTGTGAGGAATAAATGAGAAAATATGTGTAATGTGCTTAGCAGAATGCCTTGCACATACTTGGGGATCAATAAGTGCCTATTCCCTTCTTTAACTTTGACTCCCTATTGATCTAGGGCTTTCAGCACTTGATCCAGGAAATCCTCTACTTTGTCGTTCAGTCATAAGAAATGTATGAAATCAATACATAATAATGGAGTGAGAGGGAACATGATAGGAAGCTAAGCACAAATGCAGAAATGGCAAAATGAGCTCTTATATGAGGGAGAAAGCCTGAGAAGTCAGTTTGACTTAAGAAAATAAGTACCTGAGTGAGAGCAAGTTATAATCATTTTAGAAAGAGAGGCTGGAAATTTGGAAAACCCCATAAAACTTGAAATTGAAAATATTTGGAAGAATCCCATGAAGGACGCTAATATGCTATTGGTAGGATTGCCATTTTTTTAGACTATTATGGAAAACATTTTAGAATTTTATCTTAAATGTCATTAAATCACTTGTGTCCTCTGACCATACAATTCAGTGACCAGCATATACCCCAAAGATATACCTCAAAGCCATAGGAAAAAGATGCATATGTATAACCACTCTTTTGTTGTAAAAACTATCCTTCAACTGGAGAATTAATGAATAAAAATCGATGTACAAATACGACAAAATACGAATGTACTAAAAAAGTGATAAATGTTAAAATTCACAGAAATTTGAGATAACTTTAATGAACTGATGGAGAGTAAAATCATGAGAACCAGGAGAATAGTTAACATGTGCCATGAACGTAGGTCAGTGGGTAGAGTGCTAGAGTTGGAGTCAAGAAGAAAACAGTTCAAATCTTCACCGGGATATATACTAATTTTTGACACTAAGTCACAGCCTCTCTCTGATTCAGTTTTCTCAACTATAAAATGAGGGAAATAGTAGCACCTATGTCACAGGGTTGTTGCAAGGATCAAATGAAACAATATAGGTGGAATTCTTCTCCAACTTAGAAGCATTATATAAAAGCTAAGTATTACTGTAACTACAATTATTAAAAGGAACATGTTTTAAAGATGTCACAACTTTAATCAGTGCAGTGAAAAATCATGACAAGAAAAATGAATGATTATCTATTATGAAGAGAGATGATGCATTAGAAATTTAAAATTCAACATGTATTTTTTTATGGTGACCAGATAATCCAACAATCTTGCAGGAATTTCAAGTACATTCTTCACCTACCTCCCTGTTAAGTGTTACATGCATATATGGAGGAAGTAAAAAAGGTGAAAGGAGTGAGCACCAGTCTTCCTAAATACATCTCAGACAACAAATCAATTCTTGGGGAAAAAAATGATGAATGTCTCACTTTGCTCTGATTTGGAGATCTTATTTTGATTCAGGCAGAATACAACTTTTGTACATAACTTCTTTATTAACCTGGCATATTATCCATGCCACCATAGCTTTCCCTTTTGAACCGAGCATCTCCTTTGAAAGGTTAGTTCCTTGGAAGCACAAATAGTCTTTTGGCTTTCTTTGTATCATGAGTTTGTAGCACAGTGTCAGGTGCACAGTAGGTTTTTAATATGTTTATTGACTGGTGCACTCACTTTCAGTAGGCTTCTCATCCTCACACTTGCAGGACCCAAATACTCACTCCTTTCTCAGATTCTTCCTCAACAACCTTTCTCCTGTAAAATCGGATCTGAGGAATTCACTATAGTATAGGAAGTTCTAAGGGGTTGTTATTTCCAGCACACAATTAGAAAATACCTGGGCATCAGGGTTTCAAACTTTTATCTGGGGATATCTTTCTTGAAGGAATTAATGAAACCAATGTTTTCTAAAGACTGATCAGGCAACTCTCATGGTTATAGTAGAGAAAGTGACTCTTGACTATTCACTTTTTTAAAAATGTGGCATTTTTTCTACTTTATATAATCTAGAATACTTATTTTAATGCTTCTCCACTGAGTGTCAGAACATCTGCTTCTCTTGTTTCTCTTATTCATACTTCCAATAACTCACCTTTATTTTATCCATCCGTTTCTTACCTATACTCTTGCAAACCCAAATCTTTATTATTGCAAGTTGCTTTTATAAAGATTTTTTTTTTTCCCATTCAGTGGATAGAACACTGGGCCTAGTGTCAAGATTACCAACCTCAGACACTTCATATTTGTGTGACCCTGGGCAACTCACTTTAACTCTGTTTCCCTTAATCCACTGAAAAGGAAATGGAAATCATTCCAATATCTTTGCCAAGAAAACCTCATTGGCACCATATGGTTCATATGGTCACGAAGACTTGGATATAACTGAATAACTGAAGAACATCATAATATAAGAAGGCACTAGAAAAAAATACATAAAATAGAAAATGACAATTGTTATACTTTAAAAGGCAAATTCTGTTATATAATTTTCCATAAAAAAGAGAGGAAATTTGAAATTATTTTAAGTTTAGATCTAGGAAAACCTTAAAGATCAAGATCTGAGGAATTTGGCATAGTATAGAGAATAATCAAGAGGTATTAATTGCACCAACAATTAGGAAACATTTGGGCAACAAGGTTTTTGAACGTCTTTCTGAGGACATTTTTTCAAGAAAGAAGTCATCAAACCAAGTGATCTACAAATGATGGGGATTTCCATCCATCCCAATGATGAAATCCTGTAGACAGCTTGGTCTTTCCACCTAAACCAAAGCTAAATTCCCTGATATGTGTGTCTCCTCACAATGAATAAAGTTTCAATTTTCAGTTTATTTGTCCAGATTTTAGTACAGTTCTTTGGACATAATAATTGTGTAATACATGATTTTTCATTCATCATTCATTCCTTCCCCATTGATGTTTTGTGTCCAATCCACACTAGGAAGCCTTGGAGATACCAAGGCTTGATTGTAGTGAAATTAATTCTGCTGAGTATTAGTTCATGTTTTGAAAGTGGTTTCTGGTTACTGAACTTTGTATTTTCACATCATGGAAGGCAACTTTACTCTAACATAAAATGCTCCTTATAAGCATTAAAAACATACCATGAGCCAGATATACAAGGGCATTATTCGTGACCTTAACTTTAGTTTTCTTTAGGATCTGTGTGAGGTTTGTTTTTTTTTTTTTTTGAGGGGTTAAAAATCACTTTAATCAAGCACATGAATCATTCACTTAGTTCAGAGGGAAAAGTCAGCACCCTGAACTTCAGAGAAAATACAGAGAAACCAAAATCAACAGACATGGCTTCCTACTGTCTGTCTGAGATAAGCAAAACATACAACATAGATCAACAGATAGATTCAACTGTCTGACCATTACGTACATACAAACATCTGGGTTTTCAAAGCCCCGGGAGTTCCTTAGTGGCTACCCAGAATCTCATCTGGCCAAATAAACACTTTGAAAGAGCATGCCCCAAAGTACAACTTCACTTCAGAGTATTTACACCTTTTTTAGAGCCAAAGGGCATCACAACCCTTGAGAACAAGTGCCTCATGAACAAAAGGTGTGGGACTTCCTAGAAATCTTTTCTAATCAAACTCCCCTTAATGGACAACCTCATTAATGGGTGGGGATCTTCCCATTAAGAAGCAAAATTATAGTAACAATAAGCAAAATTGCAATATCCATTCTGTCAGCGTTGGGAATACAATAAGAAAAAGACTGTCTCTGCTCAAAATGAACTTAAATACAATTGTTGTTGTTCAGTTATTCCAATCATGTCTGATTCTTCATGACCCCATTTGGTGTTTTCTTGGCAAATATATTGGAGTGGTTTGTAATTTCCTTCTCTAGTTCATTTTATAAATAAGGAAACTGAGGCAAAGAGAGTTAAGTGATTTGCCTAGGATCACACCACCAGTGTCTGAGGCCAGATTTGAATTCAGGAAGATAAGTCTTCTTGCTTTTATCCCTGTGCAATGGAGCTCCATTAGAGGTGACTGGCAGAAAACAATACTCAATTATCTCAAATATTTGGGATACATACATTAATTTTACAAACAAGGAGAACACCCTTGAGGGAGCAGATGATAAACATTTTCATCTGTATTCATCTTCTTAAGCTTTTTCATCAGCATCTCTGCCAGATTCTTATATAGTACATTGAGTTAGAAATGTAATATCTAACTTCAGTAATATCAATGCTGAGAATAGATCCCTGTAAAAATGTTAGCAAATCTGTTTCATTTCACGTCTATTTGTCATTCCCTTAGTCATGGCCTGATTTAACTTGATCTCATACCAGAATCTTTCCTGAATCCTCTCTTTCTTAATTGCTTTTCCTTGTATTATGAAGCAATACTGTACATGATCTTTGACCACCCTCCTCAAAGGTTTTGCAAATGAGTTTGTACTTTAATTTAATGTTACTTTTACTGCTGCACCTTTCTGCGTGTCAAGGAGATCAAGTTTTTACTGTCATCAGGCATTTTTTTGTGCTTTTTTAGTCTCTTCTGTATGGTTTCTATTTTGAGTTAAGAAATGTCGTTACTAGCAATTTGGAACTCTGGCAAATATATGTGTTTGTATCCGTACACACAGAAACATCACACACACACACACTCACACACACACACACACACACACACACACACACACACACACACATATATATATATATATATATATGCATATATATATGAATGTGTGTATTCTTTGAACTAACAGTACCACTCACTACTGGTCTGTGCTCAAACTAGATCAAAGAAAAAGAAAAAGAACCTATTTGTAACAAATGTGTATATCATCTCTTTTTGTAGTGACAAGAATTAAAAACTGAGGGAATACCCATCAATTGTGGGATGCATGAGCAAGTTATGGTATCTGAATGTGATAGAATACTATCGCATTGTAAGACATGATAAAAAGGGATGGTTTCAGAGCAACCTGCGAAAGCTTGTATGAACTAAGGCACAATGAAGTGAACAGGGGCAGGAGAAAAGTTAATGTAGTAAGAACAATGCTGTAAAGTTAACAACTTTGAAAGGCTTGTCAACTCTGATCAACAGAGTGAACATTCACAATTCCAAAGGACTTATGATGAAACACAGTATCTAATTTAAATAGAAACCTGGTGAACTCAAAGCACAGACTGAAATATCTTTTCTTCCCCTCCCTTCCTCCCTGTCTTCCTTCCTTCCTTTTTCTTTCTTTCTTTAATTTTATTTTTCATTTTGCACATAGTTCATAAAACATAAGGCAATTTCAATTCTGGTCAGGCGATACCTCTTTTTAAAGCATTTACAATATAGAGCCCAAAAAATTTTTTTAAAATACTAACCAACTGAGACACAAATAATATTTATGTTTGTTAAATTCACAAGCCCTTGACCTAATTATCTCCATAGTATTACTAAGAAGTAAAGGAACCTAAATTATTGTTGTTGGTCTAAAGTCTAAACCTAATAGCTTAATTTTAGATGTAACCTTGAATGTTCCCCTACCCATAATCTATAATTTAATAGATCTGGTATTAAGCTTACAATCCTTTTGACTATAGGAAATTGCCACCAAGAGTAGGGACATTGCAGGGAAAAAATATCTATCCATATTCATCTCAGTTTCAGGCAGGAGTGCATTGTCAACTTGCATTCAGTCAGGCTTAAAGTCTGCCTGGTGTCAGTAGGGAAACTGAGTCAGGAGAATCCTACCTGAGCCAAAGCTGAACAGCCCCTCTCCCACCCTTCCCATGATATCACCTTTTGCAGTTCATACCATCATCTCACAGACTTACTGGCATCATGGAATGGAGACTCAGACCTCCTTTCCTGCTATCCATATCTGGCGTTAGACTCAGAAAAACAGTCACTTAATAGTCCCACAGCATCTAAAAATAGCAAGTTCCAATAACCAGGTTTCAAATATGATTATAATTCCACTTTGGCTAAGGAACAACTTTTGCGGCAAGCCTTAAGTGGCTTACATGCCTTTCTATACATGTTCTAGTTCCTGATTAAATAACATTCATAAAATCAAATTTACCATTAAACCTCAACTTTTCCATCCATACCAAATTTTACTCGAGGTTACCATCCTCTAAGAAATCTAGAACAAAAATATTTTCCCCAAAGTAAAGATGTCATTGATTGATTCTCAGTAACTAATTCAGTCAATTGCTTTAATATAATTGCTTTTACATCACTTTGCAATATGTTCCTTTTTTCTCCCCATCACTCCCCTTCCCCCACTTTCCAATACTTTGCATTCTGATTGCTTCTTCTCTCAATGTACCCTCCATTGAATCACACCCAACCCTTCCCTTATCCCATCTTCTCTTTTCTTGTGCAAGATAAATTTCTATACCCCATTACCTGTGTTTTTTATTTCCCAAGTTACATGCAATAAAAACTCTCAACATTCTTTGCTAATAATTTCAATTCCAACTTCTCTCCCTCCCCAATCCCACTGAAAAGGCAAGCAATTCCATACAGGCTAAATATGTGTCGTTTTGCAAAGACTTCCATCATAATCATGTTGCATAATACTAACTATATTGCCCTCTATCCTACTCTATCCTCCTTTATTTTTTCCCCTGACTTGACCTTGTTCCTTCTCTAAAGTGTTATTTCTAGTAATTTCCTTCTCCTATTTACCTTCCTTTCTATCATTCCCCTCACCCCCCTTTTTGCCTTCTCCCCTACTTTCCTGTGGTGTAAGATAGATTTTCATATCAAATTTAGTGAGCATGTCATTTCCATCTTCAGCCATATGTGGAGAGAGTAGCTTCACTTTTACCCTCTCCTTTTTTCCCTTTTGTCCCTTATTGAACAAGACATTTCCTATGTCTTTTATGACTTATAGCTTGCCCTGTTTCACTTTTTCCTTTCTCCTCCCAGTATTTTCCTCCCTCACCTCTTAATTTTTATTTTATTTTATTTTTTGAGTAGGAATATCATCTCCTCTGATTCAACACAACCTGTACCCTCTGTCTATATATGTGTATGTGTGTGTGTATGTGTGTGTGTATCTCCAATCTCTCCATCTACCCAAATTCTGAGAAAAGATTCAAGAGTTATAAATATTTTCTTTGCATGTACTAATGTGAACAGTTCAGATTTAGAAAGTCTTTTATGATTTTTCTTTCATGTTTATCCTTTCATGCTTCTCTTGATCCTTGTACTGGAAAGTCAAATTTTCTATGCATATCTGGTCTTTTCCTCAATATGAATGCTTCAAAGTCCTTTATATCATCGAATGATCATTTATTCCTTTGAAGTATTATGCTCAGATTTGCTGGATAGGTGATTCTTGGTTTCATTCCCAGTTCCTTGGACCTCTGGAATATCCCATTTTAAGCTCTTTGATCCCTTAATTTTGAAGCTGCCAGATCCTGTATTATCCTGATTGTATTTCCACAATACTCAAGTGATTTATTTCTAACTGCTTCCGGTATTTTCTCCTTGATCTGGGAACTCTAAAATTTGGCCACAATATTCGTAGGAGTTTCTCTGTTTGGGTCTCTTTCTGGAGGTGATTGGTGGTTTCTTTCAATATTTACTTGCCCTCTGGTTCTAGAATATCAGGGTAGTTTTCCTTGATAATTTCATGGAAGATGATGTCTACTCTCTTTTTTGATCATGGCTTTCAGCTAGTCCCATAATTTTTAAATGGTTTCTCCTGGATCTATTTTCCAGGTCAGTTGTATTTTCAATGAGATGTTTCACATTATCTTCCATTTTTTCAAACGTTTGGTTTTGTTTTTTCACTGCATGGTTTGTCTCATAGTCGTTAATTTCCCTGAATTCAATTCTGTCTTTCAAGAAATTATTTCGTTCATTGAGCTTTTGAACCTTTCCCTCCATTTGGCTGATTCTGCTTTTTAAAGCCTCCTTCTCCTCCTTGGCTTTTTGGACCTCTTTTTCCAATTGAGTTAGCCTCCTTTGAAAGTTATTATTTTCTGCAACATATTTTTTGCTTCTCCTTCAGTAACCTGCTAACCCGTTTTTCAAGCTCTCATATTGCCTGGGCTCAATTTAAGTCCCTTTGGAGTCCCTGGACACAGGGCCCTTGACTTCCTCTGACAGTATGCCTTGTTCCTTATCTGAAAAGATGGTGGGAGACACCTGTTCACCAAGAAATTAACTTTCTGTGGTCTTATTTTTTTTTTCCTTTTTGGGGGAATTTTCCCTGTCAGTTACTTGACTTCTATGTTGCCTCTCCAAAACCACTTTGCCTCCAGTTCCGCCAAACCAGCACTGGGTACTGAGATTCAGATGACCTGCTCCGTTCCCTCAGGGGCTTTAGGCAGGGACAAGGTTGCTATTCAGTATGAGATTAAGATCAGCTGCTCAGGTGGGGGATGGGCTGCCACACAGGTCCCAGTTCCCTCAGGGTCTTTAAGTTGAGGTCTTCAACAATGGATGAAGGCTTATGCCTGCCTTGGGAGCCCCTGGTCAGCTGCTCACTCCCCTGTTGCCACCTGAGGAGTCCTGAGTTATGGGGACACCCTGCTCCTTTCTCGGCCAACCGAAAAAACCCTCTCACTGACTTTTGGTGCCTGTGTGTTGAGAGACCTGCCCTGCTGCTGGAGATCCTTTTCCTGAAGCCTGCTGATTGCTGCTTCTCCAGGTTCTGCGGGGCCAAGGCCGGGCTGGGTTCTGTTCTGGGTCCAGTGAGACAGACCTTTCCTTTTGGTCTTTCAGGTCACTTTGCGCTAGAAATCTCCTCCACTCCATTGTTATGTGGTTTCTGATGCTCTAGAATTGGTTGAGAGTTCTTCTTTACAGGTATTTTATGGACTGTGGGGTAAGAGAGAGTGTATGTGCGTCTTTCTACTCCACCATCTTGACTGTGCCCTGGATCTGTGTAAGTTGAGTAAACAATTTGGCTGATGTTTCTTCTTTAGTGTTACTGTGACAAAATATAGCTCCATTCTGACCTGAGTATGGACTAATGCAGATTTAAGGGATTTTGGTTTCATTCAGAAGGATAAGGGTGTGTGTGTATTGTGTGTGTGTGTGTGTGTGTGTGTGTGTGTGTGCTTGTCTGTCTGTCCGTGTCTGTGTTTGTAGGTGAATATCATGTCATTGTGTGCATTGAAATATGAGGTTTTGGATCACATCACAGTACTGACCATTTTGAATTCTGGGCACACCCTTTGTCTGAGATAATTTTCACTATTCACAAAGCTTCTCTTCTGCATAGCAGAATGGTGAGGTAGGGTATTGGACCTGGAGAAAGGAAGACCTGAGTTCAGCTCCAGACTCAGACACTTACTAGCTATGTGACCATGGGCAAGTACTTTACCTCTACTTAACTCAATTTCTTCATCTAGAAAATTGATATAGCAATAATACCAACCTTTCAGTGATGTTGTGAAGATAAAGGGAGATGATATTTTAAAAATATTTTTCAAACCATAGAGAACTATATAAAACCTAAGTATTATTATTTCATGTGATATACAGAGTTGCAGTACCCTTACTCTCTATGCAGTTACCTGGCATGCTTTGCACCTTCTCGTGTCTCTATATACTTGTACTTTTAGTGTAGTATTTCCAAACCTAACCTTAGATTCCCAAAATGGCTCTATAATTCAAATCCCGATGAGAAGCAGGAAGATTTATAGAATGTTCCTTTGTAGTTTTCAAATTGCTTTAGAAATATTATTTCCTTTGATTCTCACAACATCCCTGTGGGGCTAAAACTATTATAAACAATTATTATCCCTATTTTACTGATAAGGGAACTGGTTTTCACAGAGATTGAATTGGTTACTCAGAGTCACATAGTACTAAAGAAGGATTAATCTGACTATAATCCATCAGGTACTCCATGATAACACAATAAGTTAGGTGATCTTTGACTCCCAACTGCACTCTATCCTCATGTATTTCCTCCTGCCCAATCTCTCCTTTCTTAAATGACTATTTGACTATTACTGTCCCCAAGATGATGACAGATTGCCTTAATGAACTGAAAACCATCTCCTTATGAGGTTGCATGGCCCAGATGTTTTTCTTCCCCTTCTTGGGGAGCAGTGAAATGACTCTCCTTATATGCTTGGCAGTTGATTGCTAAGTTGCAATATGTGAACCTTTCCACTACAGAACTATCATGAACTATCGAGCACTGATAAGCTTTGTATTGCTTTCCTTGGCTGTGGGTTTTGTGCACACCATGAGATAAATGGCCTTTCTTGTAAACCTGCCATTCTGTCATCCCAAAGTGTTTAACAATGATTTTTGTGACTTTCCTCTGGTGAGCAAGCTTGCCTGCACTGACACCTATGTCCTGGACCTGCTTGTTATTGCTGACAGTGGGCTTTTCTTGTTTATTCTCTTGCTTATCTCTTACACTGCCATCTTGGTCACTGTCCACCATTGCTATTCAGGAGGGTTCTCCAGTGCTATGTCTACATTGTCTTCTCACATCACAGTGATAACTGTATTCTTTGGGGCATGGATTTTCATGTATGGCTCACCATTCAGTAGCTTTTCAGTGGACAAATTTCTCTCAGTGTTTTTACTCAGTTGTTACTCCTCTCAAGATGATTCTAATCATATACACCTTGAGAAATCAGGTGATAAAGGCAGCTGTGATTGGACTGAGAAACCGACATGTCAGTTCAAGGCAGGCTTTATAGATAACTTTCATGATAGTAACAATAATGATTAAAACACAGTCAAGATAAATCCCTTTACAAAAATGACCTATTGTGGGGGACAGAGCCAAGATTGCACATTAGAAAGACAACTATACACTAGCTGTTCCCCCACCACCCCACACCCATAAAATACCTGGACAAAATGACTCTCAAGAAATTCTAGCTAAACAGAAGTGACAGAATGAGGAGTGAGGGAGATTTTCAGCCCAAGGTAGTCTGGAAGAACGACAAGAAAAGTCTATGTGGAGTGGAGCACAGCCCAGCCTTGACCACATTGCACAGGGAGGAATAGGAATAGAACAGGCCTCAGGGGCAGAATCTCTAGCAGCAGTGGAAGTTTTCAGACCCCTCAAAACACAAACGCCAAAGGCAGCTTCAAAAGTCAGTGAGAAACCTTTTTCACCAGGGTGACAAGAGAGAAGGGCCCACCCCTAGTCCTGGCCCCAGGCAGCACCTGCAGAGGTAGCAGCAACCATAACACCGTCCATTTTTGAAGCCCTTAGCCCAAAGACCCTAGGATAATTGGGCCCCTGAACTGAGTTTCAGGCCTGAGTGGTGCCCTGAACTACACCTAAAGCCCCTAGGGGAATTGAGCAGTTAATCTCAGTCTCAGCCAGGAGCCCAGAGTGGAAGTGAGGAAGAGCTGGTGATAGATGTAGAGAGGGAATTTTACTACTCACAGATTCTGGGTGGAGAAGTTATTGGTTGCTCCCAGACCAGTGCACAGGTCAGGACAAGAGTTAACTCCTCTCTCTTCATTGTGCCACTTTAGAGGAACTGAGAACTTGCAGGTCCCCAGAGTATA
This sequence comes from Bettongia penicillata ogilbyi, assembly GCA_023548195.1. Lineage (NCBI taxonomy): Eukaryota > Metazoa > Chordata > Mammalia > Diprotodontia > Potoroidae > Bettongia > Bettongia penicillata. Next base: position 1,326,079 of record JAJHZJ010000051.1, on the reverse strand, counting down.
CACTCTTCTTGACAAAGGACTCAAAAGTCAAGTAACTGGCTGGGGAAATGCTCAAAAAAGGGAAGAGAAAGTAAGACTATAGAAAATTACTTTCTTGGTGAAAGGGTATTTTTTTCCCACCCTTTTGGGTGAGAAATAACAATGTCATACCATCAGAGGAAGTCAAGGATTCTGCATCCAAAACAGCCAAAATAAATATACAATGGTCTCAGGCCATGGAAGAGATCAAAAAAGGATTTTGTAAATCAAGTGAAAAAGGTGGAGAAAAAATTGGGAAGAGAAATGAGAGTGATGGATGAAAATCACAAAAAAGTGAATCAACAGAATGCTGAAGGAAACCCGAAAAATGCTGAAGAAAATAACACTTCTAAAAATAGGCTAGCTCAATTGGCAAAAGAGGTCCAAAAAGCCAATGAGGAGAAGAATGCTTTAAAAAGCAGAACTAACCAAATGGAAAAGGAGCTTCAAAAGCTCACTCAAGAAAATAATTCTTTAAAAACTAGAATGGAGCTCTTGGAGCCAAGATGGTGGAGCAAGAGCAACTATTCACCTAAGGTCTTAGAGAAACTCCTGCAGATACCTCTAAAATCTGAATCTGACCAAAGTTTGGAGGTGCAGAATCCAATAGGAGACAGACTGTGGCAGATGCACAGCCCAGGACAGATTGGAAGGTCAACAACAAGAATCTGTTCCACGGGGTGGAGGACCACACAGCACACAGTACATAGTGCAGCCTGTCGCACTCTTGACAGGGCTGAGGAGGAAAGCCCCAGCAGTCTGAAAAATTGGCAGCACAGAGGGATAACAGCTCAGATCCACAGTCCAATAGAGCCACGAGAGTGATAGCTGTGGAAGGAACCCCAGGTATCTGCTGCAGCTGTGCCTGAGATTTTCAACCTGCAGATTAAATGTCTGTATGTCACATACGTGGATTTCCTGGGAACCAAAATGGCAGAGTGATTAGCAAATGCTCTCCTCCCCTCCCCCTGTTGACTTTGAAAGAACCATAAAATATATCCCCCGAAATATCCTGATTTAGTGAGATCAGCAGAAAGGACAAACAGTCTTGCAGCACCTGAGGTTAGGAAAATCACTAAGGAGTATTCCTCTTCCTGGGGCATGGGACAGAGCCACAGGGGGTGGAGCCCCCTACCAACACGAGGACCCAGGTGCCTTAGCATTCCAGGGGAAATGGGAAGACACTACTGTAGCCAGGATCACCAAGCACTGAGTTTCACTTTTCTCTAGCTCAGCTGAGGAGTTCTCCCATGACTAGAACACCTCTCACTGATATTTAACAAGCTAGATTGAGGGCTTATCAGGGGAAACACAAACAGAACTCACCTACCTTTGGGATCTCATGCCAGCAACCTAAGCATCAGGTTCTTGAGCTTCTAACTGAAAGAATCAGAGGCCACAACACACAAAACCTCACCATCATGAGTAAGAAGCAAAGGAGGAAAGAAAAGATCGTAGAATCTTTCTGTGGGGATAAGGACCAAAACATGTGTACCAGGGAGGTCAGTACTGAGACTGGACTCCCATCTGAACATTCAGAGGGACTATGAACTGATCACATGAACAAAGAGCACTATTGGAAGAGCTGAAGAAGGAAATACAAGAAAAACTGCCCAATGATTTTTAAAGTATGAAAAAAAGATTTCACTGAAGAGAACACCTACTAAAAAGGAAAATGGAAGAAATGGAAAAGGATGCACAAAACCTAACTGGGAAAACTGGACAAATGGAAAAGGGAGTACAAAAACTAACCGGAGAAAATATTTCCTTCAAGGAAATAATTGAACAGATGGCAAATGACATACAAAAGTTAACTGAAGAAAACAATTTTATGAAAATTAGAACTGGGCAAGTAGAAGCTAATGACTCTATTAGACGTCAAGAATCAGTCAAACAAATTCTATAGAATGAAAAGACAGAAGAAAATGTACAATATCTAACTGGAAAAAACAACTGACCTTGAAAAAAGATCCAGGAGCCTGGACAGTATCTTCCAAGGTTATCAAGGAAAACTACTCGGAAGTGCTTGATCCAGAGGGCAAAATAGTCATCTAAAGAAGTAACTGTTCACCTCCCTAAAAGGATCCCAAACAAAAAAAAAAAAAACCAAGAAATATTGTTGCCAAATTCTAGAACTATCAAATGAAGGAGAAAATACCACAAGTAGCCAGAAAGAAAGCTTTCAAATTTCGAGGAGATACAGACAGGATCACACAGGACCTTGCAACTTCTACATTAAAAGATTGAAGGAATTGGAATATGATATTCTGTAAGGCAAAGGAGTTTGGAATACAACCAAGGTTCAGTTACCCAGCAAATTTCAGCATAGTATTTCAGGCAAGGAGATGGACGTTCAGTGAAATAAGGGATTTCCAGACCTTACTGATAAAAAGAGGAGAACTCAATAGGAAATTCGATCTTCAAATGCAGGTCTCAAGAGAGGTATAAAAAGTTGAAGAGGGGAAAAGAAAAGCTTGTTGGTCAATTTTTACTTCCCTGTAAGGGAAAATGATACTTGTTACTCTTAAGAATTTTATATCTATTATGAATTATTGAAGGGATATACACTGATAAAGAAAGTGGGCATAAAGTAAATGATGTGATGAAAAAATGTGATTTAAGCATGTGAAGGAACTGTTCCAGGAGAAATGAAAACGCAGAAACAAAAAGGGGTAAATTACATCACAGGAAGAAGTACAGTATTATATTGCAGTAGAAGGAAAGAGGGAAGGGAGATGAGAATTGTTTGTGAGGTACTCTCGTCTAATTTGGTTCCAGGAGGTAACAAAACACTCAATTAAGCATATAAATCTAACTAGCTCTGTAGGCAGTAGGATGGGAAGGGAGAAAGAAAGGGGAAGGGAGCATAAGAGGGAGGGAAGAAGCAGTAAATTGAAAGGGGAGTAAAAGGGACAGGGGCAGAAAGAAGATAGGGAAGACTGTGGGAGGTGGTGGTCAAAAATTAAAACTCTTCTCTGGAGGGAAAGGGAGAACTAAAAGCAGAAATGAAAGAAGATGGAGGGAAAGATATAGATAGTAATCATAACTGAATGTGAATGGGATGAACTCTCCCAAAAAACAGAGATGGATAGCAGAAAGGATTAAAAGCTGTAATCCAGCAATATATTTTTTTACAAGAAACACATTTTAAATAGGGGGGGATAGAAACAATGTAAAGTTAAAAGGTTGGAGCAGAATATATTGCACTTCAGCTGATATAAGAAAAGCAGGGATAGCAATGGTAATCTCAGACAAAGCAAAAGCAGAAAGAGATCTAATCAAAAGAGATAAAGAAGGAAAATATACCTGATAAAAGACACCATAGACAATGAAGCAATACAATTACTAAATGTATATGCTCCAAGTGGTATAGAATCCAAATTTTTAGAGGAGAAGTTAAGGGAGATACAGGAAGAAATACACAGGAAAAATATATTAGTAGGGAAGCTCATCCTCTCCGTTTATGAACTTGATATATCTAACCATGAAATAAAAAAGAAAGAAATCAAGGAGGGTAATAAAACTCTCTATAAGGTAGATATGATAGATCTCTGTAGAAAATTGAATGGGCATAGAATGGAATACATATTTTTATCAGTGTTTCATGGCACATATGCTAAATTTGACCATGCCCTAGGGCATAAAATTCTCACAATCCAGTGACCAAAGGCAGACACACTCAACGCATCCTTCGTAGATCATAATGCAATAAAAATGATATGTAGCAAAAGTCCATGGAAAGGTAGATCAAAAATTAAGTGGAAACTAAACAATCTAATCGTAAAGAAGGAGTGAGTGAAACAACAAATCATAAAAGCAATCAACAACTTCATTCACGAGAATGATAATAATGTGACAGCCTGCCAAATATTATGGGATACTGCAAAAGACGTTATTAAAGGAAGCTTTATATCTTTGAATGTTGATATAAATAAAATAGAGAAAGAGTAGATCAATAAAATGGGCATGCAGGTGAAAAAGCTCGAAAAAGAACAAATTGAAAATCCCCAAGTAAATACCAAATTAGAAATACTGAAAACCAAGGGAGATATTCAAAAAGTTGAAATTTAAGAAAGCTATTGAATTAATAAATAAAAGTAAGAGGTGGTTTTAAGAAAAAAAAAACAATAAAATTGATAAACCTTTGGTCAGTTTGTTAAAAAAAGAAAGAAAAAAACAAATTACCAATATCAAAAATGAAAGCGGTGAACTTACCTCCAATAAGCAAGAAAGTAAAACAATAATTAGAAATTATTTTGCCCAACTCTATGCCCATAAATTCGACAACCTAAATGGCATGGATGATAGTTTCAAAAGACATAAACTGCCCAAATTAATAGATGAGGAAGATGAATACTTAAATAATCCCAGCTCAGAAAAATACATTGAAAAAGTCATCAATGAACTCCCTAGGAAAAAATCTGCAGGTCCTGATGGATTTACAAGTGAATTCTATCAAACGTTTTAAGACCAGTTAATTCAAATACTATGTAGACTATTTGGGAAAACTAGGGAAGAAGGAGGCCTCCCAATTCTTTTTTTATTGATATTAATTTATTTAAGTTTCAACGTTCATTTCCACAAAATTTTGAATTTCAAATTTTCTCCCCATTTCTGCCCTCCCACTACCCTAAAACGCCAAGCATTCTAATAACACCTCTCTCCAATCTGCCCTCCATTCTAACATCCCTTCCTTCCCTTATCCCTATCTTCTCTTTTGTTCTGTAGGGCAAGATAAATTTCTATACCCCATTAACTGTATTTCTTATTTCTTAGTTGTATGCAAGAAAAATACTCCACAGTTGTTCCTAAAACTTTAAGTTCCAACTTCTTTTCCTCCCTCCCTCCCCACATGTCCCAATTGGGAAGGCAAGCAATTCAATATAAGCCATACCTGTGTAGTTTTGCAAATAACTTTCATAACAGTCATATTGTGTATTGTGTATCGTGTTATGTAACACAAACTATATTTCCCTCCATCGTATCATGCCTCCCGTTTCTTCTATTCTCTCTTTGGAATCTGTAAGGCAAGTAAAAGTCTTTTCAGTGCAGGGAAAAAGGGGGGAAGTGAGAGAAAAAACATGAAGCTTACTCTCATCACAATCAACTAAAGTAAGGAATAAAATGCACACTCATTTTGGTGTGAAAATCGACCTTATAATACAGGAAAGTAGGGGTGAAGGGGATAAGCAGGGTGGGGGGATGATGGAAGGGATGGCAAAAGGGAGGAGGGAGCAATTAGGAGTAAACACTCTTGGGGAGAGATAAGGTCCAAAGAGAGAATAGAAGAAATTGGGGCAGAATTGGATAGAGGGAAATATAATTAGTCTTACACAGCATGAGTAATATGGAAATCAGTTGAAAACTACACGTATATGACCTATATTGAATTACCTACCTTCTCAGCTGGGATGGGTGTGGAAGGAGGAAGGAAGAATGAAGTGGACATTATTCCTCCCTGGACCCCTAGGTTGAGACATATCGTTTTAGGTTGCTAGGCAAGGTTGGATAACCTGCCTAGCAACAGGCTTTTGTTGGGCCCATGTCAAAACGTTATTCCCCCCACCCCCCGGGTTGTGAAATATCTGCTGGGGTGTTAACAACCGTTTTCTGTTGAGTCCCCTTGCATGGCAACAACCTGTGCCCTCCTGATGTTAGATCCCCTTGCCAGGCAACTACCTTCTTCTGTGCACACCCCCTTCCTGACAACCACTTTTTGTTGGGTGACAACCATTCTATGATTGCGTCCCTTTCCTGGCACCTATTTTCTGTTAGGGTCATTTGCTAAGCAGGACCCTGACAACCACTTTCTGTTTGAGGGCTCTTGCCTAGCAAAAAACCCCCAGCCCTGCCAGGACTATGTTTATTGTTGAAACCGCAAGGCTGTACCGAGTAGCGCCAAAATGCTTAAATGCACACACCCACCTTATTTCGGGGCTGTCTCCTCTGGGTCTCTCCATGAGGCAGCCGCCCACCTGGATAATAAATGGTGCTCTCGAAATTCTTAATTGCCTCTTGCCTGTGTATTTCTCGGTACATCCATTTCAAAGAGAAGTTGGAAGTCAAAAGTTTTAGGAAAAAATGTTGAGAATTATTTTTGTATACAACTGGAAATAAAGAAATACAGATAATGGGGTATAGAAATTTATCTTGCCCTGTAAGGCAAAAGAGAAGATAGGAATAAGGGAAGGTAGTAGTGTCACAATGGAGGTCAGATTAGTGGAAAGGATAATCAGAATGCTCAAAGTTTTGGAATGGGGGGAGGGAAGTAATGGGGAGAAAATTTGGAACTCAAAATTTTGTGGAAATGAATGTTGAATACTAAAAATAATTAACAAAAGAAAGTAAAGCTTTCTAGTCGGCTCTGATCTTTTAAACAAAAGTGCTTTTAAAGTCCTCTATTTCTTTGATGATCATTTTTTCTCCTGAAGTATTAAACTCAGTTTCGCTGGGTAGGAGATTCTTGGTTTTAATCCTAGTTCCTTTCACTTCTGAAATATCACATTCCAAGCCCTTTAATCCCTTAATGTGGAAGCTGCTAGATCTTGTGTTATCCTGATTGTATTTCCACAATACTCGAATTGTTTCTTTCTAGTTGCTTGCAATATTTTCTCCTTAACCTGGGAAGTCTGGAATTTGGCTACAATATCCCTAAAAGTTTTTCTTTTCAGATCTCTTTCAGGAGGTGACTGGTGTATTCTTTCCATATTTGTTTTACCCTCTGGTTCTAGAATATCAGGGTAGTTTTCCTTGATAATTTCCTGAAAGATGATTTCTATGCTCTTTTTTGGATCAGGGCTTTCAGGTAGCTACATAATTTTTAAATCATCTCTCCTAGGTCTATCTTCCAGGTCTGATGATTTTCCAAGGATATATTTCACATTGTCTTCTTTTTTTTTAATACTTTTGCTTTTGTTTTATAATTTCTTGATTTCTCATAATGTTATTAGCTTCCATGTGCTTGATTTTAATTTTTAAAGGACTATTTTCTTCATCGAGCTTTTCAACCCTCTATTCCATTTCTCTAATTCTGCTTTTTAAATCATTCTTCTCTTCATTTGGCTTTTTGGACTTCTTTTCCCATTGAAGTTAGTCTATTTTTAAAGGTGTTATTTTCTTCTGCATTTTTGAATCTCCTTTAGCAAGCTGTTGACTAACTTCTTATGCTTTTCTTGCGTCACTCTCTTTTCCCTTCCCAATTTTCCTATGCCTCTCTTACTTGACTTTCAAAATTCTTTTTGAGCTCTTCCATGGCCTGAGAACATTGCATATTTATTTTGGAGGGTTTGAATGCAGAAAATGTGACTTTTATATCTTCCTCTCATGTTATGCATTGTTCTTCCTCATCTGAATGGATGGAAAAAAATATCTGTTCACCAAAAAAGTCACCTGGTGTAATTTTATTTCCCCCCCCCTTTTGGGGCATTTTTTCCAACCTTTCACTTTACCTTTGAGTTCTTTCTCATGTGCAATGTATACTTTAGGTACCTGTAAGTTCTCAATTCCTTTAAGGTGACAAAATCAAGGGAGAGGAGTTTACTCCTCTCCTGGGCTGTGCTCTGGTCTGAAAGCAACCACAAACTTTTCTGTATCTTCCAGTAGGCTTCCCTCTCCAGAGCCTCCACTAGTTGAACCATGCCAGCTAGTGCTCCTACACACCCAGGACTGTCATTCAATGCTGAAATCCAGATCAGCTGCTTGATTCCCACAGGGACTTTAGGTTGTGGGCTCCTGAAATGGAAGTTGTGCTAGAGCAACTGCTGCCATCCTGATGCTACTGATGGCAGACCACGTTCATTTCTTGCCCAGGTGAAAGAGTTTTCTCATTCACCTTTGAACCTGCCTTTGATTTTTTTGCGTACTCTGGGAACTGCAGATGCTGTTGGGGATTGGGTCTCCTGAAGCCTTCTCCTTTCATATTCCTGCTGTGCCACGCAGCCAAGACTAGACAGTGCTCTTCCCCGTACCCCCATGTGATAGACATTTCCTGTCAGCCTTCCATGTTGTCTTGGCCTGTAAATCTCTTTCACTCTGTTGTTTTGTGACTTCTGCTGCTCAAGCACTTGTTGAGGATTACTTTTAACAGGTATTTTATGGGCTATGCAGGAAGAGCTAGAGTAATTGCCTCTTTTTACTCCATCATCTTGGCTCTGCCCCTCCCCTCACTATTGAAATTATTTTTACTGATATAACTTATTATTAACAGATTGTTTCTACATGTAGTTTGGCAAAAGTTAAGAAAATGGGCTTCATCAATCACATGCAATTAATGATGATAATAAAATAAGAGGAAATGTTCTGTAATGACTAAGGAGCCAACATCAAAGTCTTCTTGGGTTCAAAGTTTGCCCTTCATGTATATTCAATATTTGAGTCTTCCATTGTAATTTAAACTCTCAGTGCCCATGAAACCTATCTGAGGTGTCCATTTACATGGTTAAATAACGTTTTTCTTCAAGAATATCCTGTGCCCTTCAAACTTAAGTCTAACCCAGAAACAATAACTGTAACAAAATAATAATACTAAAGACAGCTGTGTACATGAAAGGGTTCATACATGTTCATGGTTTGACCATAGTTTTTGTTGAAACAGGTTTAGAATTATAGTACTATCATTTGCACAGAAATTTTCTGTATAAAAGCACTAAAGAAGCTGATTTTAAAAATTATATAGCAAGAATTTAATAAATACTAGTTGCTCTAATGTAAGACCTCGCATCTAGCAGAGTGACTATTACAACAAAAAAGAAAAACGTTAGATGTTGGAGGGGATGTGGGAACACTAGGACACTGATGCAGTGTTAGTGGAGTTGTGAACTGATCTAATCATTTTGGAGAACTGCTTGGAACTATACTATAAAAGTGCACATAACTTTTGATTCAGTCACACCACCACTAGGTTCCACTCCCAAAACATCCAAAAATAGGGAAAAAGAATTATCTGTAGAAAAATATTTATAGTGGCTAAGATGGTATATTATTTTAATACAATATTTTAATTTTAATATAATGTGACTATGTTGCAAAAATGACAAGCAGCATAATTTTAGAAAAACTGGAAAGATTTTCATGAACTAATGTATGGTGATATGAACAGAATCGGGAGAATGTTGCAGATAGTAATACTGTATCCTTCAATGAAGAATTGTGAATGATTTAGCTGTTCTTACTAATACAATGATCAATCCAACACAATTGTAAAGGACTAATGATGAAGTATACTATCTACTTCCAGAGAAAGAACTGATATTCATTGAATACAGACTAAAGCATGCTAGTTTTCCCTTCCTTTCATTTTATTTTCCTTTTACTGGAGTCTTCCTGTACAAAATGACTAAGTGGAAAAGTTTTGCATAATTATATATATCCTATATCTGATTATTTGCCACCTTGAAGAGCAGAGAGCAGAAGGAGAGAGAATAGAATTTGGAACTTTAAATTTAAAATAAAAAGTTTAATCTTTTTTAAACAAAAGAACAAGAAAAATTATTTCATTAATACTACTTGCCTGCTTGCCCAACTATGTACTATGAATCTTTTGCTTTTGCTGTTGTTGTTATTTTGTTTTGTTTTGGTGGGGATGGGAGACAGGGAGAATTGGTTAGGAAGTAAGAAGGGAGAAAAAAAAATATCTTTACAGGAAGTTGAACACCCTGATTCTTTTTTATTGCCCATTGAAATGACAGATTTGGTTGTATGGTTTGGCATTGGTGAGGCACAGTCTCAATAATCATATTCAAATTTTTGCTCTGTCTGTGATTTTATTGGTATAGAGTCCTTTCATGATGATTACTCTTTCTATCAATACCAGTCATCAAGTAGGGCGGCTAGGTGGTGCAGTGGATAGAGCACCAGTACAGGAGTCAAGAGAATTCGCCTCAGATACTTGACACTCACTAGCTGTGTGACCTTAGGCAAGTCACTTAACCCAATTGCCTCATCCTGGGTCATCTCCAGTCATCCTGATTCAGATGGCTCTGGAGGAGAAATGAGGCTGGTGACCTGCACAGCCCTCCCTCACTCAGAACAAAGTCAAATGCAAGTCATGTCATCATTTCTATGATGGCATGGTCTTCTTCTGCAACAAAGGACAAACACATACACCAGTCACCAAGTAGTCTCTAACTGATCGCTTTAGATATTGGCTAGTAGCATTGAGAAGTTTAGATGCAGCTAGTTTGTACCAGAGACAGGATTTGAACTTAGACCACCTTAGCACCAAGGTCATGGTATTCTAGTATTCAAGCATATCTGGAAGAGGGAAGTTATCTGATCATACTTGTCGCTACTAATTAAGTATTATTTAGCTTCTTCAAATGTCTAAATACAGTACAGGGCTAGGTCCTAGAAGATTACAAAAAAAAAAAATAATGTGAAACAAGTTTCTTAATCTACTAAATAGTCTGAGGTAGCTGAGGAGATAAGACTCTAATAAAAGATTATAATTAGAAAACAAATAAACATGGACTAATGCTAGATTGATGGAAGGGTAGTATTTCAAAGAAGGGAGTCAGCTATGTGGGCTGTAGGACAAGAACCAGGCTTAAAATTCAAATAAGAATTTTCTAAGACAGAAAACAGATACATACTTTCTGAGTGTAATTGAACAAGCAAAGTGGGACAGTAAAGTTCTAAGAAAATAAAAAGCCTAAAACCATCCCTGCCTATCTTCCCAATTCTAGCTCTCAGGTTTTATTAGATGATATTGAACTCACCAATATAAAAGAAAGATAAAGTCTTTCTTTGCAGTTACATTCTGATTTGAATTGTGAGATTTCTGTAGGAACATAATCTTATAGATACGGGGAAAGTTAGGAGTCAAGATCAATCCCCTCATTAAAAAGATTAAGAGGCAGAGGTTTAGGGAAATTAATTAATTTGTCAAAGGTCACATACCTTAAGTGGGATTTGAACTTAGAATTTTCTAACTGCATGTCTAGGAATCGATCCACTTTACTTTCTAGTTGACTTTAAAGGTTATTTGAAACCATATTCTCCCTTTCACTTCCCATGTGCTAATAAAATATATGTAATAATCTAAAAGTTTTCCATTCATGATATGAAACTCTTCAGTTTAATCAAGAAGATGAGTCACAAAGACCTCCTAATTCTCATAGGCCCAATAACTGCCTTTCAGGTAAATAGGTGATTGTGACTATGACCTTATGTTCATTTCCTGTTGTAAAAGTTCCCTCCTTTCCCATACAGTTATCAAGTCTATGTGGAAATCATTGTGTTCTACTGTGCAAATAGAAAGTTCTCAGTATTTTATATTGGCCATTCAACCTACCAGATTTAGAATAACACCTTGAGAATTAACTTCTTCAATGAGAAAAAGACACACTGAGATTCTTGTTAGATTGCTTTTTGTTTTGACCCCAGTAATAAAGATATAAAGATGAAGTTATTTCCAATCAGAAAAAAAAAGAAAAAAGACAGGAGATGTTTTGGCATAATGAACCTTGGAAATAGACAGCAAATCACACTGAGAATATGTAAAGAATCTTGCTGGTTTTCCTAGGCTTCAAAAGTAACGAATTGTCCAGTCAGTAGAGCAGACAATACCAATTTTGTACCAAAAGGGCAGGTATATTATTCATTGGGAATTGCTCCGGAAAGTTTGCTATTTTGATTCATACCTTCATTACTTACTCTATTGCTTTAACCAGATGTCAGGTCTCCATTTCTTAAGTGTAATTCCATTTCTAGCTATGATCTACTTGGTGGCAAAATTGATGTTACAGTATAAGTCTGACTGTATAGTCGCTCCCCCCTGCCCCTGCCACATGCACACACTCATTCGTTTAGCTCCAATAGATCTTTATTGCTTCTAGAAGAAAATGTAAAATTCTGTTTATAAACTTCTCTGTAACCTGGCCTATTCTTACCTTTTCAGAAATAGTTTTTGTTCCTCCACTTAGTGCAGTACATAGCACTTAGTAGGCAATTAAGAAAGTCTTATTCCCTTCCTCTCCTTACTTTAAAGATGGGGAGGATCATTGTGTAAATAAAGTTTTTGAGTTTCCTAAACATTAGACTACTATATTGGATTTAAAAAAAAATTCCAAGGAGAAAATTGGATGGCTAGAAAAATAGATAAGAGTTAATATTTATAAAGTATTTTATAACTTTCAAGCACTTTACAAATATGTCATTTTATCCTCATAAAAGCACTGGGAGGTACATGCTCTTTTCCTCACATTTTTACAGATGAAGAAACTAAGACTGGTGAAGTGACTTCTCCTGAGTTTCATGGCTAAGGGTTTGATGCTGAATTTGAACTCAGAGTTGACTGACTCAATTTCCAGGACATTATCTGCCAGGTCACCTAGAAGAACACAAGAAAAGAATAGAAAGAATAGGAAATTAAAAATAGGATTTTCTTCTCTCAGTTTGATTTTTATGCCTACTTTTCTGGAACATATTGCCAAAGATTAACTTAAAGAATTTTAAACAATACCTTGTTGGTGTGGGAAATGAGTTCAATAATTCGAACATTCTTCTTTAACTCACTCCTTCTGTAGAAATAGATTACTTAGTTTCCAATTGATTTTTGGCTTATCTTTCCATGGTCTTTTATGACATATAATTTTCATTGCATTATGATCTGGTGCAGTGATTATCTTTGCCTTTTTACACTGGATTGTGACGTTTTTATGTCCTTCCACATGGTAAATTTTTGCAAATGTGCCATGTACCACTGATAAAAAAGTATATTCCTTTCTATTCCCATTCCATTTTCTCCAGAGATCTATCATATCTACCTTATCCAGAGTTTCATTTACCTCCTTAAGCTCTTTCTTGTTTATTTTGAGGTTTGATTTATCAAGTTCAAAGAGGGGGAAGTTGAGGTTCCCCACTAGTATAGTATTACTGTCAATTTCCTCCTTCAACTCTCCCAACCTCTCCTCTAAGAGTTTTGATGCTATACCACTTGGAGCATGCATGTTTAGTAATGATATTGCTTCATTGTCTATGGTGCATTTTAGCAGGATATAGTTTCTATCCTTATCTCTTTTGATTAGATCTATTTCTGCTTTTGCTTTTTCTGAGATTTGTATTGCTACTCCTGCTTTTCTTACATCAGCTGAAGCACAATATATTCTGCTCCAACCTTTGACCTTTATCCTATGCGTACCCTCCCATTTCTAATGTGTTTCTTGTAAACAGCATATTGTTGGATTATGGCTTTTAATCCATTCTTCTGTCCTTCTTCATTTTAAGGGAGAGTTGATTCCATTCACATTCACAGTTATGATTACAATCTGTGTATTTCCCTCCATCCTCTTTCCCTCCATTTGTGCTCTTAGCTCTCCTGTCTTCCTTCTCCTCCTCAATAGTATTCACTTTTCACCACCTCCTCCTGCTGCCTTCCCCTCCTTCCTTCACCCCCCTCCTTTTTACTCACTTTTACTCTTATTGCTTCTTCCCTCCCTTTTAGCCTCCCTCCCCTTTCTTCCTCTTCCCCTCCTATTTCCTATAGAGCTAGTTAGGATTATCTACTTAAGTTTATTGTTCTCTCCTTTAACCAAATCGAATGAGAGTACCTCTCAAACAATGATCATCACTCTAATTTTGTTCTCCTTCCTGTGATGAAATTTGCCATTTTCTGCTTCCTCCTTTTCATACCTCCTGTTACAATTCCTTTGCCTAACTTAAATCATATTTTTTAACCTGACATCATTTACTTTATACCTGTTCCCTCTATGTATATCCCTTTCATATTTCACAATTGATGCACATTTCTCAAGATTAACAGGTTATCATCTTCCCTTATAGGGAGGTAAACAGTTTGCCCAAATTGAGAAACAAGTTTTTTTTTTTTTTTTCCTACATTAGCCTTTTTATGCTGTCTTGAGACCTGCATTTGAAGATTGAAATGTGTATTAAGTTCTGTTGTTTTTGTCAAGAAGGCCTGGAAATCCTTTACTTAGCTGAATGACCATCTCCTTGCCTGAAATGTTATGCTGAACTTTGCTGGGTAGTTGATCCTTGGTTGTAGTCCCAGATCCTTTGCCTTATGGAATATTGGATTCCAGTTCCTTCGATCTTTTAATGTAGAAGCTGCAAGGCACTATGTGATCCTGACTGTAGCTCCTCAATATCTGAATTGTTTCTTTCTGACTGCCTGTAGTATTTTCTCCTTCACTTGACAGTTCTGGAATTTGGCAAAGACATTTTTGGGGATTTTGAGGTTGGGGTCTCTTTCGGGAAGTCAACAGTGGATTATTTGGATGACGATTTTGCCCTCTGGATCTTGCACTTCTGGGCAGTTTTCCTTGATGATTTCCTGAAAGATATTGCCCAGACTCTTTTTTTCATTATGGCTTCCTGGGAGGCCAATAATTCTTTAACTTTCTCTCCTGGATCTATTTTCCACGTCAGTTGTTTTTCCAATTAGGCATTTTACGTTTTCTTCTAGCTTTTCATTCTTTAGATTTAGTTTGACTGATTATTGCTGTCTCATTGAGTCATTAGTTTGTACTGGCCCAATTCTAATCTTTATCAAATTGTTTTCTTCAGTTAACTTTTGCATCTCCTTTTCCATCTGTCCAATTTTTCCTTTTAAGGAATTATTTTTTCCAGTTCATTTTTGTACTTCTTTTTCGATTTGTCCAGTTTTCCCAGTTAGGTTTTGTGTTTGCTTTTCCAATTGGCCAACTGTTCCTTTTAGGGAGTTATTTTCTCTAATTAATTTTTGTACTTCCTTTTCCATTTGTTCAGTTTTCCTTTTCAAAGGGATGTTCTCATCAGTGAATTCTTTTCTTATAATTTTAAAATCATTGACCTGTTTTTCTTCTATTTCCTTCTTCGCTGTTCCAGTGAGAGCTGTTTGTATATGCGAGCAGTTCATAGTCCCTTTTGAAGTTTCAGATGAAAGTACAGTCTCAGTACAGATCCCTTTGGTATTGGTGTTTTGGTCCTTATCCTAGTAGAAAGATTCTATGTTTTCTTGCCCTTCTTTTGCTTTTTCTTGTTCATGGTGTTAATTGGGTGTTGTGGCTCCTGGTTGTTTCAGTTAGAAGCTGCAGAAATAGGTGTTGAGCTGAC
This sequence comes from Bettongia penicillata ogilbyi, assembly GCA_023548195.1. Taxonomy (NCBI): domain Eukaryota; kingdom Metazoa; phylum Chordata; class Mammalia; order Diprotodontia; family Potoroidae; genus Bettongia; species Bettongia penicillata. Next base: position 1,311,010 of record JAJHZJ010000051.1, on the reverse strand, counting down.
TTGTATGAAAAAGATAAGAGTAAGTTTTTGTTTTGTCTTTCCCAGATCAGCCCTGGGGTCAGCTTGTTAAGTATGGGGGGGCGGTGTTCTGATCACCAGAGATCTCCTCAGCTGAACTGAGGCAAAGGCAAGCTCAGGGGATGGTAATCCCAGCTGCCCTATTGTCTTCTGATTTCCCCAGGAGTGTTGAGGCATGCCGAGATGCTATTCTGAGTTCCCACCCCTCCTGGGGCTCCTTTCCTGGTGCTGAGGCTTGCCTGGGTCCTAATGCAACTTTCCTCTGCCCTGGGTCCTCTGTACTTCTGCTTTGCCTCTGCCACTGTAGGAGGAATCCCCCTTAGCTATTTTCTTAGCCTCAGATCTTATGAGACTATTTGCCCCCTCTTCTGTTTCCACTGATCCAGGATTTTTCTGGGGAAATATTTTATGGTTCTTTCAAGGTCATTGAGGGTGGAGGAGAGAGAATTTACTGATCACTCTGCTATCCTGGCTCTCAGAAGGTCAAGTAGGTGACTTGCCAATGTTTAATCTGTGGGTTGAAAGTCTCAGGAGCTGCTGTGCAAATATCTAGAGCTCAGCAGCTCTCCCCGGCTTGAATCCCCTGGTCTCCCACCCTCAGGCACCGCTTAGCTGATTCCGCCTGCTGCTCTCAGGTTTCCCAGGGCCCTTCTGCTGTGCTGCACTGGTCACACTGTGCTGTGCACTGTAGGCTAACTCCACGCATAACAGATACTTCCCGTGGACCTTTCAGTCTTTCCTGGCCTCAGAATCTGTCACAGCTTGTCTCCCACTGGATTCTGCACCTCCAAAATTTGGTCAGATTTTCCTTTCAGAGGGATCTGAAGGACTTTGTCCAAGAGTTTAGGTGAGTCCTTGCTCTTACTCCACCATCTTCGCTCTGCCTGAATAACTCTTTTTCAGTAATTCATACATTCTTTAACATTGCTCTTCTTTTTGACTGGAATGTGAACTGATTTTTCCAATCCAGTGGTAACTATCGATTTTTCCAAAATTGCTGACATATTGCATGCAGCATTTTAGTATCATTATCTTTTAGAATTTTAAATATCTCAGCTGAAATTCTATCACTTCTATGAGCTTAATTCTTAGAAATACTTCAGAAGACACACTGAACTTCATTCTCCAAGATGTCTCTATTTGGACCAGTAACCACACTTTTGTGGTTATTGGTGATATTAAGATCTTTCTTGAATAGTTTTCCGTATTTTCTATACAATTCATTTTAGTTTGTGTTGCTTCTGTTAAGTCTCTACCATTCTTTTTGCCTATGAAATTTTCCTATGACCTCATGAATTTTCCTGAAGAGGTATGTCTTAAGCTTTCTATAGTCTTCTGTTTCTTTGCATTGTTAATTTAAGAAAAACTTATTATCACACCTTGCTGTTCGCTGAAATTCTGCATTCAACTGAGTGTGTTTCCTTTTCTCCTTTACCTTTTCATTTCCATCTTTCCTCAGCTATTTGTAAAGCCTAATCAGATGCCCATTTACTGCTTCCTCAAAATACACAATACGTGCAAAAATTCACTTTACTCAAAGTTAGAGATAAAAATGATGTACATTAAACATATTGTCACACTTTTTCTGAAAATGTATTTTATTTTTGGATTGATAAGCTATTCTTATTTTTTTCTCTTTTCTATAGTTAAGAAATACTGCTTGTTAAATGGATAGTTATCTGAGAAAGGAAAGGGTTTCTCTGAAAATATGATGACTTAAAAGCAATACACATCAATGAAAACATTTTTAAAGGAGTAATAGAGAAATTCTATTTGACTAATCTTAAAATTAGAACAAAATCCACTTCACTTTAGATAGAAATTGAAGATGGAAATCAAGCATTAGAGGTGATGATATCTTTATTTGGGAAGGTAGTTGTTTGTTTTCTTTTTTCCAAATTATCACTCTATAAATGAATGGAATTAATGGAAAACTGAATCTAATATCAAAAATGTAACAAAATTTTTAAAAAAATGCTAAAAATATTTATCTCTATGTTGCACAAGATCTGCATATTTAGAAACAGTAGATATCACAATTTTTCTTTTATGTTTCATCCAGATGTTTGATGTTATCAATATCCAGTAGAAGAGCTGAAAGAAAAAAATGGTAGATTTTTACATGTAAAACATTCAACCTTAGAAATTATGACTTACAGAGGAGCCAAAATGGCGGAGTAGAAAGATACACAAATGCTTAGCTCTTACCCCACAGCCCATAAATTACCTGTAAAAAAGAACTCTAAACAAATTCTAGAGGAGCAGAAGCCACAGAACAATGGAGTGGAAGAGATTTCTCTTCCAGAGAGAACTGACAAACTGACGGGAAAAGTCTGTCATGCACTGGATGTGGAGCAGAGCCCAGCCCTGCCTTTGCCAAACAGCACTGAGAAGAGCATATCCGAGCAGGATTCACGGATAGAATCACCAGCAGCAGCTCAGATCCCTCAACCCACAGACACCAAAGATCAGTGAGAGTGTCTTTTTGGACTGACCAGGAAGGGAGCAGAGTGTCCCCATAACTCAGGCACCCTCAGGTTGCAGCAATAGAGGCAGTATCAGATGGGGCTTCCAAAGCAGGGAGCAGTCAGTATCCATTGTTGAAGGTCTCATCAGAAAGCCCCTGAGGGAACCGAACACTGTGTGGAGGCTCTGCCCCTACCTGAGCAGCTGATCTTAGTTGCACACACAATAGCAGTCCTGCGCCTAAAACCCCTGAGGCTTGGGAGCAACTCGTTTGAATCTCAGCTTCCAGTGCTGACATGGCAGAACTGGAGGCCAGGAGGTTGTGTAGAGGAAACTCAGAAGTCAAGTAACTGGTTGGGAAAATGCCCAAAAAAGGGGAAAAAATAAGACCATAGAAGGTTACTTTCTTGGGGAACAGGTGTCTCCTCTCATCCTTTCAAATGAGGAAGAACAAGGAATAGTGTCAGAGGACGTCAAGGCCCTGGCTCTAGAGAGAAATTAAACTGGGCTCTGGCAATAGAACAAGTTAGCAGCTTACTAAAAGAGAACCAAAAAATTGCTGAGGAAAATAATATCTCTAAAAAGAGGCTAACTCAATTGGAAAAAGAGGTCCAAAAATCAAAGAAGGAGAAGGAGGTTTTAAAAAGCAGAAGCACCCAAATGGAGGAGAAGGTTCAGAAGCTCACTGAACAAAATAATTCCTTGAATGAGAGAATTGAGTTCAGGGAAATGAATGACTATGAGTTAAACCAAGTAGTTAATAACCAAAACCAAAAATTTGAAAATCTAGAAGATAATGTGAAACAACTCTTTGAAAAAATAACTGGCCAGGAAAATAGGCCCAGCAGAAATAATTTAAAATTTTTTGGACTACCTAAAAGCTATGATCAAAAAAAGAACCTAGACATTTTCTTCCATGAAATTATCAAGGAAAACTGCCCTGATGTTATAAAATCAGAGGGCAAAATGGATATTGAAAGAATTCACCAATCAACTCCTGAAAGAAACCCTAACAGAGGAACTCCTAGGAATATTGTGGCCGAATTTCAGAGTTCCCAGACCAAGGAGAAAATACTGCAAGCAGCTAGAAAGAAATAATTTGAGTACTGTGGAAATACAATCAGAATAACACAAGATCCAGCAGCTTTAACATGAAGGGATCGAAGGGCTTGGAATGGGATATTTCAGAAGTCAAAGGAACTGGGATTGAAACCAAGAATCACCTATCCAGCAAATCTGAATATAATACATCAAGGGAAACATGGTCATTCAATGATATAGATGACTTTCAAGAATTCATGTTGAAGAAAAGACAGATCTGTATTTAAAAATTTGACTTCACAAGACAAGAATCAAGAGAAGCATGAAAAGGTAAACAGAAAAGAAAAATCATAAAAGACTCTCTAAAGTTGAACTGTTTACATTACTACATGGAAAGAAAATATTTTTAACTTTTGAATCTTTTCTCAGTATTTGGGTAGTTGGAGAGATTTTACATACACACACACATACACATGGATAGATAGAGAGTACAGAGTGTGTTATATCAGAAGAGATGATATCCACATGCTACAAAAAAAATAAAATAAAATAAAAACTAAAGAGCGAGGGAGGAAAATTCTGGGAAGAGAAAGGTAGTAATGGAATGGGGCAGGCTATAACACATAAAAGAGATAAGAACAAGCTTATTCAAAGGAAGAGATAAGGGATAAGGGGAGAGGGGGGAAAATAAAACTACTCTCCCCACAAGTGGCTTAAGGAGGGAATAACATGCTCACTAAATTTGATATGAAAATTTATATCACACCACAGGAAAGTAGGAGGCGAGGCAACAAGTGGAGCAAGGGGAATGTTAGAAGGGAGGGCTAATGGGAGAAGGGAGGCACTAAAAATAAACACTTTTGAGAAGGTAAAAGGTCAATTGTAGGAAGGCAAATAAGGGTGGATAGGGTGGAACAGAGGGCAATATAATTAGTATTACAGAACATAATTATTATGGAAGCTTTTTGCAACAGAACACATGTTTAGTCTGTATTGAATTGCTTTCCTTCTCAATGGGGCTGGTGAGGGGGGGAGGGAGAGAAGTTGTAATTGAGAGTATTAGAAAAGAATGGTGAGAATTTTTATTGTATATAATCCAGAAATAAGAACTACAAGGAATGGGGTATGGAAATTTATCTTGCCCTGCAAGAAAAGAGAGAAGATGCAGATCGAAGAAGTGTGGGGTGTGATGGAGGGGAGAGTATATTTAGGGCAGGAAAAATCAGAATGCAAGGTATTAGGAAGCAGGGGGAGGGGGGTGATGGGGAGACAAATTGGACATGTTACACAGTGAGGTAAAAGCAATTAGTATTAAAACAATAGACTGAATTGATTACTGAGAATAAATCAACGACAACTTCGGTTGGGGGAAAAGAATTTCAGTCTAAATTTCCTAGAGGAAGGTAACCTTGGGTAAAATTTGGCATTGATGCAAAAGTCAAGGTTTTAATGGTAAATTTGATTTCATGATTGCCATTTAATCAGGAACTAGAACATGTATAGAAAGGCATGTAACCACTTAAGACTTGCCTCAAAAGATGTTCCTTAGTCAAAGTGAAACTATAATCCTATTTGAAACCTGGTTATTGGAACTTGCCATTATAAGATGTTATGGGACTATTAAGTGAATGTTCTTCTGAGTCTAACTCCAGGTATGGGTAGCAAGAAAGACGATCTGAGCTTCCAAATCATGGTACCGATAAGCTGATGAGATGCTGGCATGAACTGCATAAGGTGATCTCCAGGGAAGGGTGGGAGAGTGGCTGTTCAGCATGGGCTGAGATGGGATTCTCCTGACTCAATTTCTCCACTGACACTTGGTAGAATTTATTCCTGACAGAATGCAAGTGGATAATCTAATGCTGCCTGGAAATAGAGATATCGTATTCTTACAATGTCCCTACTCTTGTGGGCAATTTTCTATAGTCAAAAGGTTTGTAAGCTTAATATCAGTTCTATTCAATTATAGACTATTGGTAGTGGAACATCCGAGGTTGCCTAAAATTAAACTATTAGGCATAGGACTTTAGACCAACAACAATAAGTTAGGGTCCTTTAATTCTTAGTAATACTGGGGAGACAATTAGGTCAAGAGCTTGTGAAGTTAGCAACATAAATATTATTTGTGTCTCAGTTGCTTAATGTTTTAAAAAAAATCTTATATGGTCCATATTGTAAATACTTTAAAAAGAAGTGTCACTTGACCAAAAGTTTGAATTTCTGTATCTGTTATAAATTGTGTTAAAAATAATAAAAAAACATTATCAAGTGAAAAATGGATAACAATGATTATATTAAATTGAAAAGCTTTTTTGCACAAACAAACCCAATGTAATCTAGATATTTAAGCAAGAAGAGGACTGGGAAAGAATTTTTGCAACCAAAGTCTGTGAAAAAAAATCTCATTGCTAAGACATATATGGAAATGAATCGAATTTAGAAGAATACGAGTAATTTCCCAATTCATAAATGGTGGAAAGATGTGAACAGGAAGTTTTCAAAGTAATAAATTAAAACTATCTATAGTCATGAAAAAATGGTCTAGCTCATTCTACCTGTATCATGGAGAAGATACTCTCATTCGATTCTGCAAGCTTGCACTGGTTCAGTCTGCCACTTGCGCTCTTGCCACCCTACGGGAACCCTCTGCCTTCGCTTCTGAGTCCATGAATGAAAGGCAACCCGATAAAATTTGCTATCAAACTTGGGATGCAATCCTTGATGCCCACCTTCAGCACGACCCTGATGGCAATGTTGCCTGTGAATTCAGTCTTATTTAGAGAGATTCAGGTCAAAAACCTCAGAGGTTCCATATCAGACCTTTCACACTGGTTAATATAAAAAAAGAGGAAGATGATAAATATTCATTAAGATGTAAGAGTTGGATCACTAATTCATTGTTGGTGGAGCTGTGAGAGAATCCACCAGTTCTGGAGAGCAATTTGGAACTATTCTCACAGAGCTATGACTATATGCATCCACTTTGACCGAGCAATACCACTTCTAGGACTTTATCCCAAATATAATCAAAGTGGGGAAAGGACCCACATGTACAAAAAAGTTTATAGAAGTGCTTTTTGTTGTGGGGGATTCCCATAAAACTGGGAACTGACAGACCAAGTTCTGTTATATGTAATGGAAGACCATTTTGCTATAAGAAACGATGAATAGTCAGACTTCAGAGAAACCTGGAAAGACTTATATGAACTGATGCTAAGTGAAAGGAGCAGAGCAAGGAGAACATTGTACACACCAAAACCACAGTGTGCGAGGAATTTTTCTGGTACATTTAGTCCTTCATAGCAATGCAAGGAACTAAAATATTCCCAATGGACTTTTGAGGTAAAATGCCTTCCACATTCAGAGAAAGAACTATGGAGTTGCATCACAGAATGAAGCAGACTATTTTCTTTTCTGTTACAGTTTGTTTTGTTTTCTGGTTTTTACCATTTGTTGTAGTACTTCTCTTCAACATGATGAAGCTGAAATTTTATTGAAGAGGAATTTATATGAAGAATCTATATAAGATGGCACATCGTCTCAGGGATGGGGTAGGGAGGGAGGGGGAAGGATACTTGTTGACCTTGAGAATTGTCTATTTATAATGATATGCTATATATATATATATATATATACATATTATATACATATATACATATTATATACATATATAGGCATAGATATAGATATATAAAAATAGATATATAGATAAAATACAGAAATATAGATATACAAATATAGATAGATATCGATACATAAAATAAGATGTAGACAGCAAGAGAGACAGACACAGAGAGAAAGACAGACAGACAGACAGATAGATAGATAGATAGATAGATAGATAGATAGATAGATAGATAGATAGATAGATAGAGGGCTTGGGAATAAAATAAATGATGTGAAGATCAAAATGGGATTTAAGGGTGTGAAGGCATTGTAACAGGAGATATGAAATAGAGGAGGCAGAAAAAGGAAAATTACATCACAGGAACACGCACAGAAAAATATATTATAGGAGAGGGAAAGAGTGGAGAGAGAAAAGCATTGTTTAACATTTATTCTCACATGATTTGATTCAAGGAGAGAACAACAAGGTGAGTTAAGTATAGAAATTCAATTAGCTTCATAGGCAGTAGGAGGGGAAACGGGGAAAAAGCATAGAGGAGGCGAAAAGGATGGGAAGAAGTAGGAAGATAAAAACGGAGCAAAAGAGAGGGGGACTGAAAGAAGGGAGGAAAACTGAGACAGGGATTGGTCAAAAATTTAAACTCTCTTGTGGGGGGAAAGAGAGAACAGGTAGATAAAAGAATATATGGGACAAAAGAGGATGGAAGGAAAGACAAAGGTCATAATCATATCTGGGAATGTGAGTGGGATGAGATCTCCCACTCCAGAGGTGGAACGCAGAATGGATTAAAAACCATATTCCAACAATATGTTGTTTACAAGAAACAAATTTGAAACGGGTATACACACAAGGTAAAGGTATAAGGGTGGAGCAGAATATATTGTCTTTCAGCTGATGTAAATAAAGCAGGAGTAGTATGCCTAACCTCAGACAATGAAATAGATCTAATCAAAAGAGATAAGGAAAGTAACTACATCCTGCTAAAAAGTGCCATAGACAAGCAAGCAAATAATTAAACATATAAGCTCCAAGTTATATAGCATCCAGATTCTTAGAGCAGAACATAAGGGATTTACAGGAAGAAATAGATAGTAAAACTATACTACTGGGGGACCTCCAACTCTCCCTCACTGAGTTTGAAAAATCTAACCTCAAAACAAACGAGAAAAAAGCTAAGGATGTGAATAAAACTCTGGATAAAGCATTTATGATAGATCTCTCCAGAAAACTGAAAGGGGATCCAAAGGAATATACCTTTTTCTCAGTGGTACATGATATAGATACAACATGACCATGTACTGGAGCTTAAAATGCTCACAATCCAGTGCAGAAAAGCAGAGACACAGTGAATGCATCCTTCTCAGATCATAATGCAATAAAATAATATGTAATAAACATTCATGGAATGATAAACCAAATATTAACTGGAAACTAAATAATCTAATACTGAAGAATGAGTGGGTTAAACAATAAATGATAGAAACTATCAACAACTTCATTCAAGTGAATAATAATAATGAGACACCCAACCGAATCTTATGGGATATTGGAAAAGCTGTTGTTAGTGGAAGTTTTATAACTTTGAATGCTTACCTGAATAAAATAGAGAAAGGGGAGATCAATGGATTGGCCATGCAGATAAAACAGCTAGAAAAAGAAGAAATGGAAAATTCCCAAGTAAATACCAAATTAGGAAAATTAATATTACCTTATTCTACTGTAAATCCATAAATTCAGCAAACTGAATGAGATCTATGAACCTTTTTCTAAAAACATAAATTGCCCAAAGTAACAGAAGAAGCAGCTGAGTACTTAAATAACTCCACTTCAGAAAAAAAAAAAAAAAAAAAAAAAAAACTTTGCAAAAGCCATGGTAAAAAGTCCCCAGGGTCAGATAGGTTTAAAAGTGAATTCTATCAAACATTTAAAGAACATTAATTCCAATACTATGCAGAATTTTGGGAAAGTGTGTGAAGATGCAATCCTACCATATACTTTTAATGGTACATATATGGTTGTGGCACCTAAACCAGGAGCAGCCAAAACAGAGAAAGAAATTTCTAGACCAATTTCTGTATTGAATAGAGATGCAAACATTTTAAATAATATATTAGTAAAAAATGTAACAACTTATCAAGAGAATAATATATTATGATGAGGTAGGACTAAAGCAGAAATGAGGGGATGGTTCAATATTAGGAAAACTACGAACATTATTGATCATATTAACATCAAAACCAACAGAAATCCTAAAATTATCTTAACAGATACAGCAAAAGGTTTTGATAAAATGCAACACCCATTGCTATTTACGACATTGGAGAGCATAGGAATAAATGGAATTTTCCATAAAATAATACGCAATATCTACCTAACACTATCAACAAGCATTGCATGCAATGGTATAAGGTAGATGCATTTCCAGCAATATAAGGAGTGAAATAAGGATGTCCGTTGTACCAATGTTGTTCAATACGGTATTAGAAATATTAACTGTAGCTATAAGAGAAGAAATGTAAATTAAAGGAATTACAAAAGGTAAAGAGGAACTAAGTTATCACTCTTTGCAGATGATATGGTGATATAATTAGAGAACCTTAGAGAATCAAACAAAAAAACTACTTGAAATATATGGCTTTCACAAAATTGAGGGTTACAAAATAAACCCAGATAATTCACCTAAATGTTTTATGTATTACTAAGAAAGCCCCACAGCAAGAGATAGAAAGAGAAATCCCATTTAAAGATACCATGGGCACTACAAACATCTGGGAGTCTACCTGCCAAAAGAAAGCCACGGACTACATGAACACAAATACAAAACATTTTCACAGAAGCATAGTCAGATCTAAGTGGGAAAATATCAGTTGATCCTGGGTAGGCTGAGATAATATAATAAAAGTGACTATTTTACCAAAATTAATTCACTTATTCAGGGCCATACCAATCAAACAATCATATGATTATTTTCAAAGGCCAGAAGAAATTATATCAAATTAATCTGGAATAACAAAAAGTCCAGAATATCAAGGGAACTTATGAAAAAGAATGCTAGGAGAGGTGGTCTCACCCTACTAGATCGCAAATTATATTATAAAGCAGGAATCATCAAAATCACTTGCTGTTGGTCAAGAAATAAAATGGGTTTGGTACTCAAGACTCAGTAGTCAATGAATATAGCAATCAACTGTTAGTTAAACCCAAGGACCCCAGCTTCTGGTATAAGAACTCAGTGTTAGACAAAAGTTGCTGGGAAATCTGAATAACAGTGTGGCAGAAACAGGGCATAGACCAATGCCTGACATAGTCCACAAGAATAAAGTGCAAATGGATACATGATCTAGGTATAAACACTGATACTATAAACAAATTTGGGGAGAAGTGAATAGTGTATTCATCAGATTCATGGAGAATGGAGAAATTTTTCACTAAAGAAAAGACAGAGAAAATTAAGTAGAGCACAATGGATAATTGTAACTACATTAAATTAAACAGTTTTTACACAAACAAATACAATACAACCAGGATTAGGAGGGAAACAGAAAACTTTGAACAAATTTTTATAATCATTTTCTCTGATAAAGGCCTCATTTCTAAAATATGTAGAGAACTGAGTCAAATGTACAAAAATGGAAGTCATTTCCCAATTGATAAATGATCAAAGATATGAGCAGGCAGTTTTCATAGGAAGAAATTAAAGCTATCTACAGTCATGAAAAACTGCTCTAAATCATTATTGATTAGAGAGATGCAAATGAAAGCAACTCTGAGGTATCATATCACACCTATCAGATTTGAGAACATGAAAAAACAGGAGGATCATAAATGTTGGAGACATTGGGAAATTTGGGACACTAATTCATTTGTGGTGGAGCTGAGAGCTAATCCAAATATTCTGCAGAGATTTGGAACTATGCCCAAAGGGCTACAAAAATATGCATACACTTTGTCCCACAAATATCTCCTCTAGAAGTATTTCCCAAAGAGATCATAAAAATGGAAAGGGTCGCACATGTACAGAAATATTTACTGCAGCTGTCTTTATGGTGGTCAAATCCAGGAAATCGATGGAATTCCCAGCAATTGGGGAACAGTTGAACATGTTATGGTATATGAATGTCATGGTATACTATGGTGCTATAAGAAAAGATGAACAGGAAAACTGCAGAGGGGCTTGGAAGTACTTATATGAACAGATGTTGAAGGAAAGTATCAGAATCCGTAGAACTTTTTACACTACAGCAACCGTAGTGTGCCAAGAAGTTGTCTGACAGACTTGGTCCTTCACAGTAATGCAAGGATCTAAAAAATTTCCAATGGATTTTTGAGGCAAAATGCCTTCCACATCCAGAGAATGAAGTGTGGAATTGGATACCAAAATGAATGAAAGCATTTTTTCTTGTGTTACTTTATGATTTGCTGGTTTTTTTCATGGTTTCTTCCATTCATTTTAATTTTTCTATGCAACATGACTAAGGTGAAAGTGTATTTAGTAAGAATGTATGTGTAGAACCTATAGAAGATTGATCGCCATTGTGGGGAGGGAGGAGGCAAAGAGGAAGAACGAGAGGGGTGGGAATATAAAACATCTGGGACGTATGGCCATGATAGTGGAAAACTGAAAACAAAATAATTTAAAGAAACAATTAAAAATCATATACCTACAAAGAGAAATTAATCACATTTTTAAAAAATGGAATACATTTTTCCCAACTTGATATCTACCATGTATTTGGATAATTTGTGTTTTAAATACTTGGCAGAGAATCCTGGTAGATATATTCATTTTTCAGATAGAAATGTAGAATTGGAGATCAAAATAGAGTTAGTGTACGGATATACTGATTTGTAATATATCTGCATAGTGCTCATAATTCAGACCATCGGAAAGAAAGGAGCTATTGTTGGAGAGGACACTGGAAAACAAACTTGAAATATCCTGTCATGCCGTACGTGAAAAATTTTTATTCCCTTTGCTGTATGAAACTATTGGAATACATTTAACCAGCGTGCCTTTGTCACATTTCCTAGTATTTACAAGGTTTTTTTGTGAGCTGTGAGAAGAATAGAATTCAGCTGTCAGTGATTAATATCAGTGACTGAATTCATTTGTTTATTTCAAAATTCAGTTTTAATGGCATTCTGGTTGCCATAGAAGAAAGGAACCGCCACCTACCCACACTCACACCCACTCATCCACCCACACCCACACACACATACACACACAAATACATTGATTCAAGTGGAAGAAGTGTACATTTGGTTACACTTGCTAAATCATGATATTCCCTCTTCATTCCCATCTGCAAATTATGTGAAGAATTTAGATGAAATGTATCTAATAAAGTTTCATCTTTTTTAATGTCAATCAATTGTTCTTAAAAACTAATCAGAAGCTGTTACATTTTTATATTCTATTTTTAAATTAATTTAATTTTTTAAAGTTTTCTACAATCACACCCATAAGTCTTAAATTTTCTCCTCCTTCCTGCCCCTCCTACTGGAGACAGCATGGAATCTACTACTCCCAGTTTGATTTTTTTTTTTTTATTAAAGGGTCCATCCTTTTAGTAACTACTTAAAGATGCCTATTTATTTAATTTGTGTGCATCACTCAAAGAGAGAACGCTACAAGACCTCAGCCTGAAAGGGCCAGGGTCTCACACTGCATCCTGGGCCATCTCCAGTCATGCTGATAAATATCAAGCCACTGGACCCAAATGACTCAGTAGAAGAGTGAGGTTCATGACCTTGCACAACCCTCCCTCACTGAAATCAAAGTCAACTGCAAGTCATCTTATCATCTTGATGCAATGGTCCTCCTTGATAACGAAGGACAAACGCAACAACAGCAACAAAAACAACAACAACACATTCTTATTAAACATATTTACCCATTAATTATGTTGCATAGAAGAATGAAAATGAATGGGAGAAAACAAGAGAAAAACTAAAAGAAAACAAAACACAAGAGAAAATAGTCTACTTCCTTCTGAATTCTGATTCCATAGGTCTTTCTCTGGATGTGAATGGTATTTTGCCTCGAGAGTTTTTTAGGAATGTTTTATGTCCTTGCATTTCTGTGAACGGTTAAGTCTTTCAGAAACAGTCGTCACAAACTGTGTCTGATACAGTGTACAATGTTCTCCTGGTTCTGCTTCTTTCACTCGGCAACAGTTCATATAAGTCCTCTCAGGCCTCTCTGAACTCCTCTCGTTCATCATTTTTTATAACAAAAGAGAGTCCCATTACATTCATGTGCCACAACTTGTTCAGCCATTCCCCAATTGATGGGCTTCCCCTTGATTCCCAGTTCCTGGGCAGTACAATGAGAGCTGTTATAAATATTTTTGTACATTTGGGACCTTTTCTCATTTTTATGAACTCATTGAGATACGGTACTAGAAGTGATATTGCTTGGTCAATGGGTATGCAGCTTTCTGTAGCCCTTCGGACATAGTTATAAATTGTACTCCAGTATGGTTTTATCAGTTTGCCAACTCCACCAAAAATAAATTAGTGTTATAACTGTCCCACATTTTCTCCAACATTTATCATCTTCCTATTTTGTCGTGTTAGTCAATCTGATAGCTGTGATGTGGTACCTCAGAGTTGTTTTAATTTGCATCTCTCTAATCAATGATTTAGAATATTTTTTCATATAACTCTAGATACCGTTACTTTGTCCCTCTGAAAATTACCTGTTCAAATCCTTTCACCATTTCTCAATTGGGGAATAACTTATATTCTTGTAAATTTGATTTAATTTTCTAGATATTTTAGAAATCAGGCCTTTATCACAGACACTAATTAGAAAAACTCTTTTCCAATTTTCTGCTTCGCTCCAATTCTTGGTCGCATTGTGTTGTTTTTTTTGTTTTTGTTTTTGTTTTTTTGTCCAATAGCTTTTTAATTTAATGTAATCAAATTATCCATTTTGCATTTCATGATGTTCTCTATCTTTTGTTTGTTCATAAATTTCTCCATTCTCTTTAAATGTGACAAATGTTATTCCTTGCTCCCCTAATTTTTTTTTATACCATCTGCCTTTATACCTACATTATGTATTCATTTGGACTTTATTCTTGTATGGTGTCAAGCACTGATCGATGATAAGCTTGTACCACACTGTTTTCCAGTTTTTCCAGCAGTTATTATAAAACAGTGAGTTCTTATGCCAGAAGCTGGAGTCCTTCGATTTATCACTGAACTACTATATTATTTGACTATTGTGTCTTTAGCATCTAACATATTCCACTGATCTACTCCTCTATTTCTTTGGCAGTACTATATTGCTTCGATCATAGTTGCTTTATAATAAAAAGGGACTTGATAGGGTTAGACCACATTACCTAGAATTTCATTTCATTAATTCTCTTGATTTTCTGGACCATTTTTTCTTCCATATGTCCCTTGGTATTTTTTTCTAGCTCTAGAAAATAATTTTCTGGTAGTTTGATTGGTATGGCACTGAAAAAGTTAATTAATTTACACAATTTATTAGATTATAAAGCAATTCAATTCAATTCAAGAAGAATTTACCAAGGTCAGCTGTGATAAGGATTTGAATTGTTAAGTAGCTGTGTGAGTGGAGAAGAGGAGAATGATTCAAGGGAATTAGAACCAACTGGAATTGCAAGAGATTAGTTACGGATAGAAGAAATCAATACTTTAGAGTACCACACTGCACAAAATATTTTTGAAAAATATTGTAAAGGAGCATTTTAAAGTTGAAGTGGGGATGCAAGAGAGTACTAGATGTTCCTGACGAATAGGGAAAATATAACTTCTTTTAGATTGATTGGACTTCACATGTCAAGCTTTAATTGAAACTAAAGAAAATAAACTGATGCATTTAATGAACAAAATAGTAGAAATTATTTGGAGTTAATCAGTAAATCAATATTTTTTTGTTCCTCCTGGTGATAATTTAACTCTGATCACAAAGAGTTCATTGATTACACAGTACATTTTTTTTAACAGCCTGGTTCTTCATATTCTTCAAATCACACTAGTCATTTCTGTCTGTGAACTGTTGGTTGGAATAGGTCAGTGTAACTATGTCTATTTAATACTTTTAAAAATAATTGTGTCCTCTGCTGGCTAAAGATAAATGTGTCCCTATCTTCACCTAGAATATATTTATCATGAAATTTCCTACATACCTCTCACACTAACCTGTTACATTGATGTGTTCAGTAAAGTCGTGACTCCTTAATCGATAAATATTTTCATGACAACTCTCTTCGTTCTATCTATGATTACTGAGGATGTATTTGAGGAAAGAAGTTAATAGAGATTAAATAACTTGCTTCAATGTGTTTCAAAGTAGTTTTAGCATTTAATTGCATGTGTTCTTGATGTGCAATTTGTTTTTATTTTCTATGTACTCAAGAAAGCTCACCTAAAATTGTGGCATCTTTTAGGTACTCTTCCCTACAGAGAATTACTGGATGCTCAAAATATGTCATATATGTGAAGATGCAGAAAAAGTCTATGAGAGAGACAGACAGACAGATAGCAAAGGGTGAGTTGAATAAGAAGGGAGAAAATCTAAAAAAAAATAAAATTAAGGAATGAGATGAGAATATATTTGGGGGAGAAAGGGAGAAATGAAATGAGACAAATTATCTCATAAAAGAGGAAAGAATAAGCTTATTCAATGGAGGAGAAAAGGGAGGATGTGAGAGGGAAAAAATGAAGTCTATTGTCTTCACATTTGGCTTAATAAGAGAATAACACACTCACTCAATTTGGTACGCAAATCTATCTTATAATACTGGAAAATAGGAGCGAAGGGGATAAGTGGGACGGCGACATGATAGAAGGAAGGGCAAATGGGAGGAGGGAGTAATTAGAAGTAAACAATTTTGGGGAAGGACAAGGTTAAAAGAGAGAATAGAGAAAATAGGGGGCAGGGTAGGATGAAGAGAAATATAGTTAGTCTTACACAAAATGACTATTATGGAAGTGTTTTGAAAAACTACACATATGTAGCCTATATTGAATTGTTTGCTTTCTCACTGGGGATAGTTGGGGAGGGGGAAAGGAAGATAAGTTGGAAATCAAAATTTGCGGAATGTTGAGGATTGTTTTGCATACAACTGGAAAAAAAGAAATACAGGCAATGACGTAGAGAAATCAATCTTGCCCTACAAGAAAAGTGAGAAAATGGGGATTAGGTGAGGGAGGGGTGTGATAGAAGTTAGAACATATTGAGGAAAGGGGTAATCAGAATGCAAGTCCTTATTGGGTGAAAGCAGGGGAGATATAGGGAGAAAATTTGCCACTCAAAATTTTCTGTAAATGAATGACAAAAACTAAAAATAAATAAATATACATTAAAAAAGAAAAAAAAAACTAACTGTGGATCAACTCACAGCTCCCATAACAAGGAATCTGTTTTCCAACTCTCCCACATCTTGTCCAACATTTATCATCTTCCTGTTTCGTCATTTTAGCCAATCTGATAGCTGTGATGTGGGGCCTTTTAATTTGCTTCTGTCTAACTAATAGAGATTTAGAGCATTTTTATATGACTATAAATAGCTTTAATTTCTTACTCTGAATATCATCCATTCATATTCTTTGACAATTAATCAATTGAAGAATGACTTGGGTTCTTGTAAATTTGATTCACTTCTCTATATATTTTAGAGATGAGCTCTTTATCACAAACACTACTTGCACAACTTCTTTCCCAGTTTTCTGCTTCCCTTCTAATCTTGGTTGCATTGAATTTGTTTGTGCAACAATTCAACGTAATCAAAATTATCCATTTTGTACTTCATAATCTTTCTTTATCTTTCCTTTGTTGAAAAATTTCTCCATTCTCCAGAAACCTGAGAAATACACTATTCCTTGCTTTGCTAATTTGTTTATGATATCAATGTTTACTCCTAGATCATGCATCCATTTGACCTGTATTCATTTGTACGATGTCTGACTTTGGTCAATACTCGGTTTCCACCACACAATTACCTGGTTCTCACAGCAATTTTCATCAAATACTGTTCTCTTTTCCCAGCAGCAGGGGTCCTTAGGTTTATCAAACAGTAAATTGCTGTATTCTTTGACCACTGTGGCTTCAGTACCTAATGTATTCTACTGACCCACATGTTTGTTTCTTGTTCAGTACCAAGTAGTTTTGATGACCGCAGCTTTATAATGCAATTTGAGATGTGGTAGTGCAAGACCACCTTCCCTAACATTTCTTTTCATCATTGATATTCTCGACCTTTCATTCTCCAGATCACTTGTGATGTTAGTTTTTCTAGCTCTAGAAAATAATTATCTTGTAGCTTGATTGGTATGGCAATGAATAAGTAAATTAATTGCTATAGAAATTGTCATTTCTCTTATATTGGATTGGCCTACCCACGGGCAAAGGATGTTTTCCCACTTACTTTCAAATGACTATATTCGTGCGAAAAGTTTTTTTGTAATTGTGTTCATATAGTCCCTGGTTTTGTTTAGGTAGCTAGACACCCAGATACTTTATAGCGTCTACTGCAACTTTCAGTTGGATTTCTCTATCTCTTGCTTTGGGGCTTTGATAATAATATCTAGAAATGCAAATGGTGTATGTGGATATACTTGTAACCTGCAACTTTGCCAAAGTACTTTATCATTTCATGTAGTTCTTTACTTGATTCTCTGGGATTCTCTAAGTCTGTCATTTTATCATCTGCAAAGAATGACACCTTAGTTTCTTCTTTGGCTATTCTAATTTCCTCAATTTATTTTTCTTCTCTTGTTGAGTGGTAGAGCATTTTTTAGGCAGTCACTACTCTCAAGAAGGTCACAGAACTGTGAAGAAATTATATAAAAAGATTTGTATAAACATGATATATAAATCATCTGTTGGACAGCATATAAGAGGGAAGTTACTAGCATTAAGGGAGATCAGGAAAGGTTTTTCTTTAGATTGTGGAAATTTAAATAAATCCTAAAGGAAGAGGGGTGAGGGTGAAAATTCCAGGAATCAGTGATAAGAAATTAAAATCTATGACTTAATCAAGAGGAAAAAAAAGAGATCACATACATCAGTACACAAGATAGCAAGGCAGTGGGGTGAATTTCTAGCCAGTAAATATTTATAAGAACCAATTTTGATACGGGGGGAGGAGCCAAGATGGCAGAATAGAAAGACTCACATATGCTAGCTCCGAATTCACAGCCCATAAATTTCCTGTAAGAAGGACTTCCCACAAATTCTGGATCACTGCAAGGTGCACAGAAACACAGTGGAAGAGATTTTCGTTCCAGAGAGCCCTGGAGAGTGGTCCCCAGGGGTCCGTCATGCCCCGGAAAGCAGAGCCCACACCAGCGCTGCCCTGGCCACGCAACAGAGAGGAGCTGATCCGAGCAGGCTTCAGGGACGGAACCTCCGGTGGCCAGGAAGGTCCCTCCACGCACAGATGCTACAGGTCAGTAAGAGAGACGTGTGGGCTGGCCGAGAGGGGAGCGGGGTGTCTCCGTGGCTCGGGCCCCCTCGGGAGGCAGCAGCAGAGGGAGCGGCAGAGGCAGGAGCAGAGGCAGCAGTGGCGGCCCGGGACTCCCAGAGCAGAAAGCAGAAGTTCAGGTCTCTGCATAAACCCCCTGAGGGAGCTGAGCCTAGGAGGCGGCCCTGCCCCCAACCCAGCACCAGAACTTAAGCTCACATTGAATAGCAGCCACTCCCGCTGTGGATAGCCCTGAGGCTGGGAAGTAGCATTTGAATCTCAGACCCCAAGCACTAACTGGGCAGATCTAGGCAGGGGTGGAGAGGAATCTCAGAAGTCAGGTAACTGGCTGGGAAAATGCCCAGAAAAAGGAAGTAGAATAAGACCATAGAGAGCTACTTTATTGGGGAAGAGATGTTCCTTTCCCCCTTCATTTCTGATGACGAATTACAAAGCCTGCCATCAGAGAAAGAGGTGGAGGTAGGGACCTCTCTATTCCAGACATCCGAGGTGGAGGTCTGGTGGGCTCAGGCCATGGAAGAGCTCAAAAAGGATTTTGAAAAGCAAGTTAGACAGGTGGAGGAAAAACTGGGAAGAGAAATGAGAGAGATGCAAGAAAAGCATGAAAAAACGGGTCAATACCTTGGTAAAGGAGACCCAAAAAAAATGCTTAAGAAAATAACACCTTGAAAAATAGGCTCACTCAATTGCCAGAAGAGGTTCAAAAAGCCAATGAGGAAAAGAATGCTTTAAAAGCAGAATTAGCCAAATGGAAAAAGAGGTTCAAAAGCTCACTGAAGAAAATAGTTCTCTCAAGATTAGAATGGAACAGATGGAGTCTAATGGCTTTCTGAGAAACCAAGAAATCATAAAACAAAACCAAAAGAATGAAAAAATGGAAGAGAATGTGAAATATCTCATTGAAAAAACAACTGACCTGGAAAATAGATCCAGGAGAGAGAATTCAAAAATTACGGGACTACCTGAAAGCCATGATCAAAAAAAGAGCCTAGACATCATCTTCGATGAAATTATTGAGGAAAACTTCCCTGATATTCTAGAACCAGAGGGCAAAATAAGTATTGAAAGAATCCATCAATCACCACCTGGAAGAGATCCAAAAAGAGAAACTCCTAGGAACATTTTGGCCAAATTCCAGAGTTCCCAGGTCAAGGAGAAAATACTGCAAGCAGCTAGAAAGAAACAATTCCAGTATTGTGGAAATAAAATCAGGATAACACAAGATCTAGCAGCTTCTACATTAAGGGATCAAAAGGCATGGAATAGGATATTCCAGAAGTCAAAGGAACTAGAACTCAAACCAAGAATCACCTACCTAGAAAAACTGAGCATAATATTTCAGGGGAAAATATGGTCTTTCAACGAAACAGAGGACTTTCAAGCATTCTTGATGAAAAGACCAGAGCTGAAAAGAAAATTTGACTTTCAAACACAAGAATGAGAATAAGCATGAAATAGTACACAGCAAAGGGAAGTCATAAGGGACTTACCAAAGGTGAACTGTTTACATTCCTACATGGAAAGACAACATTTGTAACTCTTAAAACGTTTTAGTATCTGGGTAGTTGGTGGGACTACATACAGGTGTACACACACACACACACACACACACGCACACATGTACATGCATGCATGCACTCACACATACACACAAGCATGCACACACAGAGACAGAGAGCACAGAGTGAATGGAATAGGATGGGACCATATCTTAAAAGAAATTAAGGTAAACAGTGAGAGAGAAATGTAGTGGGAGAAGAGAGAGTGAAATGGAATGGGGTAAGTTATAACTCATTCAAGAGGCAAGCAGGAAACTTTTTAGTGGAGGGAAAAAGAGAAAAACTGAGAAAAAAAACCATGAAGTTTACCCTCATCACATTCGATTAAAGGAAGGAGTAAAATGCAAACTCATTTTGGTATGATGACCTATCTTACAGTACAGAAAAATGGGGAAGAAGGAGATAAGCAGGGAGGGAGGGATGATGAAAGGAAGGGCTATGGAAAAAGGGAGCAATTTGAGGTCAACACTCTTGGGGAGGGACAGGATCAAAAGACAAAATAGAAACAATGGGGGGCAGGATAGGATGGAGGGAAGTACAGTTAGTCTTATACAACACGACTGTTATCGAAGTCATTTGCAAAACTACACAGATATGGCCTATATTGAATTGCCTGCCTTCCCAAAGGGAATGGGTGGGGAGGGAGGGATGGGGAGAATTTGGAACTTAAAGTTTTAGGAACAACTCTTGAGTATTGTTGTTGCTACTAGGAAATAAGAAATACAGTTAATGGGGAATAGAAAGTATTGTATTGGGTTTGGGGGAGGGGATAAATGGGGAGAAAATTTGGCACCTAATATTTAGTGAAAATGAGTGTAAAAGTTAAATAAATAAATAAATTTTAAAAAAGTAAATAAAGGGATATACCATCAAAAAAAAAAAAGAACCAACTTCAAATTGTATGCTATGCAAATTGGTAAGACTGCAAAGAAAAGAATAATATAGTGTTTTGAAGGAGCTGTAAATCCACTGGGGAAGACAATGTGCTAAGAACTAGATACAGTCAAGCAAAATATATTAAATATTGAAAATAATTATCTGAGGAAAGACGAGAGAGTTAATGGGAATCTATAAATGCTCATTCAATCTTGGATATTACGTATATATATTTACTAATACTCAACATGAAATGCAATGTAGGCACTAATATCTTTCCTGGAAGGAATTTACGGGAGAAAATTCTCCAGGAAACGAATTAGTTTGCAAATTGGAAAGGAGTAAACAATGTTTGTTAGGAGAGGGAGATAGTCAACAAAAAGTTAAAGGTTTGGGAAACAGATTGTCTTATGTGAATAATGGTAAGAAGGGCAATCTGTCTATACTGCAAAGTGTGGCAAAGGAAGTCTTTTACAGAATGCACTAAAAGGGAAGTTAGGTTCCTGTTGTGAAGGCTCAGATGAGTCCATTCACAGTAAGGGGGTGTGATATTGTTGACTGAGTAGCAAAGGAGATTGAGAAGGAGCAATTTAGTTCGAAGTGAACTAACAGAGAAAGAGAGAAGAGAGAGACGGAGACAGAGAGAGACTCATGAAAAATGAAATGAGTTTCCAGGAGGAGAGAGGGGTTGACAGTACGAAATCCTTCAGAATATTTGAAAAGCTTGAAAACTGATGAAAAAAGTTTCTCAAACTTGACAAATAAGAGAATTCATTGAAGTTGGAGAAAGCAAGTTGAATGATGTGGTAAGGAGCTAGATTACAAAGAGGAGATAAAACAATAAGAGGAGGAAATGGAAGCAAAAAGTGTGAATATTTTTTTATAGTAGATTGGATATGAAATGTTGGAGATATATAGAATGATATCTTGAGGACTTAATATTGTTATGTGAAGGTCTTTTTTTTCAAGGATGGTGGAAACTAAGACATTTCTTTATCCTAAGAAATGATACAAGCCGTATTTGTTCATTATTCATTGTGAATAGTTTTTTTAGTCATTTCAGTTGTGTCTGGCTCTTCACGAACCCATTCCGGGTCCTCTTGGCAACGTAATAGAGTAGTTTGCCATTTCCTTCTACTGTGCACTTTACAGATGAAGAGCTGAGGCAAACAGGGTTATGCTCCTTTCCAGGATTATTACACACACACACACACACACACACACACATACACACATGTATTGTGTGCATGCATGTATATATATACACATATATCTCGAGATATCTATTGTTTGAAAATATTTTTAACAGGGATTGTGTTTCTCTTTCTTTTTCAATGTGGCAACTGGAAATGTGAAAGGGAGGGGAGTTGAAATTCCAGTGATTTAAAAAAGTAATTTAAAAAGTTTCCCTCCCCATGCAAAACATTGAGATTGTCACACTTAACATGCCCAGATGTGAGCGTGGCTGTGTGGAAGCTATATTGGAGGAAGGAGGTCTAAACCAAAGGCCAAGAATGAATTGAAGTGAACTCCCTCCCAGCAGGGATCATGATATAGAAATGGTGTTGGGAATAATCCAATGCCTACATCATAGTTAGGCTGCAGTCCTTGTGAACCAATAGAATTGGCTGGAGCAAAATATGATATTAACTTGATGTTATACTAGATTTGAACATTTGACAGAATTTTCCTTTGTAAAAGCAGAGGCCAATTTTGTCAATATAACAACTAGACATCTTGATATTACCTATCACTTGTAAGCTTGTCTTTGCTTTTGTGTACCTCATGTGCTAGGCTTACATAGCTTTGGTGTACAATTTGGATTTTTAAAAGATGCTGGAGGAGAAATATTACATCAGAGAGAATGGAGTGAAAGAAGTTCATCAAGTACATATGCCATATCAAACAGGTAAGTTAATCTATGCTCTATTGACAGATGCACTTTTTCCCCATCTAATGTATGGAAGAATAATTTCTAAAGCCCGTGCAGATGGGAAATCAGTCTATTTTTGGTAAAATTCATGAAATACTTTATTTCCCAGGGCATTAATTCTGCTTATGAAGTTTATGGAAACAAAAAAAAAATCAAACAAAAGATTCTTCATTAATAAATTCCATGGGGATTTGCTCCTCGGATTTTCATGTGCATTATTACAGAAAGATGTTTCCAGTATTTTTTTTTCTTCCTGAGAGTGTATATAAGTCTGTCTTCCTGAGGTCACAGGAAAATAACTAAGAGGCAAAATGTCCTTTTGCTCAAATATCTTTGAAAAAGCTGCTCCTTGATGTCTTTCTCTAGACCTGGTATGTTGAATAACCAATAATAATGTACTGGGATTGCTGTGTTATAACCACACAACAATTTTGTTTTTTGTAGATTTGACATCTAATTTGAAAAGTTGTGTTCTTTCCACTGAAGGAGTGAATATGACAATTTTTCCAGGTCTCAGATTCCTCATCTGTAAAAGAAGCAGGTGGTACTAGATGGTCTCAGTTGTCTATGACTATGAATTTATGAAGTTAGAGTAAATTTTAGCCATCACCTCAGTAACAATACCCAGACTGTATTCTATGACAGAGTCTGCAGATTATTTCCTCAGTGAAATGGGCAAATTTGTATTTAATTCTGCAAGCACTTATTAGGATTTTTCTTTGCTCTTGACTCTAACCTTAGCCTTGGGAGTACCAAGAAGGAATGTGGGATAGAATAAAAGTATAAATGATATGGAATTATGTGGAATAGAAGATTTAAACAACAATAAAAGGCAGGGTTACTCTAAGAAATAATAGCAACATCAGTACTAATAACAGTGACTGTCTATATTGTGTTTTAAAATTTGCTAAGACTTTCACTTGTAATAATTATTTGTTCCTTAATATACTATGACATCGTCAAAATTGCCAATACAATAATATGGCCATTTTACATGTGAAAAAAATGTTAAGTAACTTGACCGTAATGACTAAATTACTAAAAAGATATAAAGTCTCAAAAAATTTTAAATAATAATTATTGTACACTTATTGCTGCAGCAGGCTATTTCCTACATGCAGAAACAAATATGGTGCTGGTATACGTTGTAGAACAGGATAAGGATAGAGTATAGAAGAAGAAAATACTATGTGGAGGAAATCACTTTTACTTGGGTAGATCACAAGCAGCTTTGTGAAATAGGTGGCAAGGGAGCACATTGGAAAAAGGTAGCAATGAAGAATGAGTATGATCCGGACGTTGGAAATCGGCTGAGTAAATACTCAGTGCAAAATGAGATCAGTACAAAAATAGTCGTCACGTTGGGCTACAGTATACTAAAATGATTTTCGTGCCATTCCTTGAGGTTTGTACCTTACTCCACTAGCAACCTGAAGAAGCTCCAAGATCAACATGATGAGATGACCTCCCCAGTCCTATTACTTAGGAAGCTTATTTTTGGCAAGCATGTGATGACTGAATTGCAGATGGGAAGAAAAATAGTTTATAGCTTAATTTGTAGAGTACAATTTTATTTCTTTTCGTTAAACTAACCAACATTTCTCAAGGGGACTGTGATGAGAGTCTGAATTAAATTAGGAGTTGGTTGAAGAGGAGAAATTAAGGCTCAAATGGCAGAAAGAAGAATCATCTGGAGGTCTCAAAATATTGAACTGAGACTGGGAAGGTGGGGAGGAAAGCAAAGGAAAGTAAAAATTCTCAGAGAGTTTTTCATTCTCGGTATGTAAATACATCATATAGATGAAGGTAATAGATGAATAAACATATACAAATATGTATATACACATAATATAAATAAATATACAATATGAACACACACATACACATACATACATACATACACACACATATATATACACATAATATATGTATGTGTGTGTGTGTGTGTGTGTGTGTGTGTGTGTGTATGGCACCTACTCTGTTCTGGGCACTTGACAAACATGACTTTGTTTGATCCTCACAATGATGAACAAGGAAGGTAACGTTATTGTCATCACTGAAAATCATGAGGCAAATAGAGGTAAAGTGACTTGCCCATGGTGGAACAGGTAGTAAGTGTCTGAGGCTGACAGTGAATGCAGGTCCTCTTGACTCTATACCCAACTCCATATTGACTGTGCCATCTAGAAGCCTATTTACAAGCCATAAACTTAAGGATGTTTAGAGAAGGGCATTTCTAGCCTAGAAGATAATGTGAGCGAAAGTACAGAAGGAAACTATTCAGGAGAAGATTGGGAAATAGAGAATCATTTTTCTAAGTGTTTTATTCATGTACCTTGCCCTTTTCCTCCACTTCAGCATATAGATTCCTTAGAGGAAGGGGCTTTGCTTTTCATTATTGCAGCTGCACATTCAAATATAGAACATAGTTATGTAATGCATTTTAATTTGATCTGAAATAGAAATTGATACCCGGAATGTCTATGGACAAGTTGCTCCTCAAATACTTAAGAATATCATTCTGGTTGAGATAGGACATATTAAGAAAGATGCTATCTGTATAAAGAGAAAGACAAGTAAATAGAAGTGTGTATAAAATACATTTCTGTCTAATGGTAGCTATCTCTACGGTGGCTTTGGGGGGAGAGGGAAGAAAAATAATGAAACCTACATGATAATTTTGGTATATATTTGAAAGGATTAGCAAGTTTTGTAGAGTAGATTTGAAGTTTTTTGTTCAATAATCTTTTTTATTTTCTTTGTTATGGAAATGCTTGTTATTCTCTCAATCAAAAATAAAATCTAAAAAGATAACTAGTTTCTAAATAGAAATATGATGTTAGAGTTCAGAATGAAGACAATGGCTAGATATATTGAATTGCTATTTGTATGCATAATTAGGACTTTTGAGGCCATAGGAGAGAATGGAGAAGCATTAGAGATGACCACTGGAAAATGAAATTGCAATAGGCTTATAAACTCTAAATGAAACATTTTTTTTTCCCTTTGCAATAGTAAGCTATTAGAGTACAGTTTTCATATTACATAGGAAGGTGGTTTTGTTTTTGTTGTTGTTTTTGCTGGCTCAGGGAAGAATAGATTGCAGGAAGAAATGATTAATAACAATGACATAAGTTGAAAGACTTTAAAAAATCTCATCCATTCAACAAATATTTATGAAGGTGAAAGGAAATGAGAGTTTGTATTAAGTTAGGTAGTTGTGTGAGTGGGAACACATAAAAGGGATATTAGCAAGTTGGAACCAACAGGAATTCCTAAGTGATAATGAAGGGAGAGAGATAATCAATGCTTTCGAGTAACACACAGGACAATGGTGCCCAAAGAAATTAACTTAAGAACTATAAAATGCCTCTACCAAACAATCTCACAACCATCATAACCAAGTGCTATGTTTATAGAAAAGTATAATACATGAAGCAAAGTTTACATCAATCACACCAACAGATCCAGTAGCTGACCATGTTATTAATATTTATTTCAACATAAATTTATTCTGATAAACTACTTTTTTTCTCTCACTCTTCAGAGAATTGAGAATGGAAAGACATGTGAATGGAAAGCTAAGGCACTGGGTTCAAGGCTTTGCAATTACCTATAATTCTCAGAACAATCCTGAGAAAAGTGTTATTATGATTTCAATTTATTACTAGGAAAACAGGTTTAGAGATATTAAATGACTTGCACAAAGGTATACCAAAGAGTTATTAGCATTCAAATCCATGTATTTTGGGGCTGTGATGTTCTTTACTTGTTTCAATACACGGAAGAAATTTCACTTGGAATCATGACTTTTTTCAGATTGTCTTTCTCACAGAGAACTTCTGGATGCTTGAAGTATATCATTTAGACAGAGATGAAGAACAACACTATAATAAACGAATTTATTTTATTAGGACTCACCAATTCCTGGGAGCTTGAGATTTTCTTTTTTATGATCTTCTCCATTGCCTATATATCAATCTTGGCTGCTAACTGTCTCATTATACTTTTGGTGACTTTTGATTCCCGGTTGTACTCGACCCCCATGTACTTTCTCCTTGCCAACCTCTCCTTCCTTGACATACTTTTTTCCACTGTTACTCTCCCAAAGATGATCATAGACTTCTTCAGGGAAAGGAAAACTATCTCCTTCTGGGGCTGCATGGCACAAATTTTTCTGGCTCATCTCTTAGGAGGTAGTGAGATGATTATTCTCATAGTGATGGCTGTGGACAGATATGTTGCAATATGTAAACCTCTTCATTATACTACTATCATGAATTATCGAATTCTAGTAGCAAGTGTGCTGCTATCATGGATGGTTGGCTTTGTGCACAGTATGAGCCAAATGACTTTTATGGTGAGTCTGCCCTTCTGTGGCCCCAATGTGATCGATGATGTTTTTTGTGACCTTCCCCTGGTGTTGAAACTTGCCTGCACTGACACTTATGTCCTGGAACTTCTTGTTGTTGCATTCAGTGGGCTTCTTACCCTGATTTCCTTCATTCTATTGCTTGTCTCCTATGTTGTTATATTAGTTACTGTCTGGTATCGCTCTTCCAGGGGACTGTCTAAGGCTCTGTCTACACTGTCTGCTCATATCACAGTGGTTACTCTTTTCTTTGGGTCACTACTATTAACATATGCTTGGCCAGTTAACAGTTATTCACTAGATAAGTTTCTTTCAGTGTTTTACTCAGTGATCACTCCTCTATTGAATCCAATTATCTATAGCTTAAGGAATAAGGAAATGAAAGCAGCCATGATTCGACTCAGAAGCAGGCACATCTGCTCCACTTCTAAATGATGATGACTTTTTTGTGTTGTACACGAGAGAATATTTTTTTAAATGCCCAATTTTATACATACATACATATATATCTATATATACATATATATACACACATATACATATATCTGCATATATGTATGCATATTTTACAAATAAAAGTCAAGCATATTTTCAAAACAATGTATACATAATATTATAGAATTTGCTTTATTTGTATTTTAATTTTGTACATTTTTGGCTTCCCCTTAATTTTGAGATTCGTAAGACTGTAATTTATCTCAATCTTGGAATTATAAATTGGAGATTTCAGAAAACATCTGTATAGAAAGTTATCACTCAAAATTTAGTATTTCTAAAATTTTTTCTATTCTTTGGTACTATGATTTATACTTCTTTGTGAAATGTAGCTTAGTTTCAGCTACATAAACAATGAAAGCAGCTGGTAAAGACTTGAAAAGTTGAATGCTCTAAAGACTCAGTTCAAGAGTGGAGTTGGCCTAATTTTGCATGATTGTCAAAACACATTTTAGGTGTTTCTACTAGGAATAGCGAAATGCTTTTACAAAAAACAATTGAGTAATAACTTTGCCATTGATTCATATTATACTGATACATATTCATAGTGTTCACTATGCAATTAACTTTACTCTAGCAAAGGTCATAGATAGACCATTGTAAGAATCATGTTCAGATGAGAATACATAGCACAGTATTGCAAGTACCTGTTGATATGAAACACACACACGAACACACACTATTCTGAAAAAAACAAAATTCCTTACTTTTAAAATTCCTTTGGAAGAGCTCTCAGAGAATCTTGTTTTACAGTGTATGATGTCAATAAACCCAACTGATATTGCAAGACTTCAATCAATATGATAATTTTGCACATAGGAAGCTAACAATACGATTTGTAAAACAGTTCTTTATATTTTAAAATCCATTGTAACCATTTTTTGTGTTTTTGCTTTGTCTAGATATATTCTTCTATTCTAATCCTGATCCTTTCACAGTCATTACTTAAAACAAAGAGTCTTTAAAAAAAAAAAGAGAGAGAGAACCATCGTCAAATTGAAAGAATTGTGTTGTTATGGATAATGTTAAACCTTGTTCAGCCACGCAACTCTGCCTGGATTTACTCTATAAGTAGACATATATGTCTTCTCCTATCTCTTCTTTAGGGACAATCTTGGTTATTTATTTTTTAATTTTACAACATTCAGCTTTATTTACTTGGTGGTTATTATTGTTTCCATTTAGGCTTGTTATTTTGGATATTTATTTTCCTCACTCAGCAAATTTCATTTTGCCTCAGTTCTTGAATGTCTTTCCTTATGTATCAAGGTCATCAGAGTCATTGTTATGGTACATTTTTCCTTTATATTCATGCATCAAAATTTATTTGACCATTTCTTAATTAGTGGGCATATATTTTGCTTACAATTCTTTGCTATATCAAAAATTATAATCATTTTGCCATGCACATTTAAGGAATTTCTTTTTGAGCAATGCTGTTCTGAGAGTACATGCATAGCTATGGAATCGCTGGATCACAGGGCAAGGACATTTTAGTCACCACGATTTTACAAAATGTTTTCCGTTTTACATACACACACACACATACATATACATATATATATATATACACACACTCACGTATATGTATGCATATATGATACTATATATGTATATATATAATACGTGTATATATGTATATATATACATATATATGTATGTATATATGCTAACACACATTTCAATCAAGTTATCAAATCAATTAGCATCAACACTCATGATCTGGAATATCGCTAAACAGTAACTATTTTCAAGGAGCTCACCGAAAAATGTGATGAAAACTTACAGTCTCCTATGTGTAAACACAGTAGACCAAGTATATGTTGAAGGTATTATTAGAAGGAAGGTAATTGTACTAAGGCAGCTCAGGAAACTTGCTTTTTTTATGAATGTGGAATTTTCGGTGATACTTAAATGAAACAAAGGATGCTAGGAGAAGGTAATGAGGAGATAAAAAATTCCAAGAATTAGACATAACCAGTAAAAATTCATGAAGCTGGTAAATGGTGTGTCTCAAGTAACAGCAAGGAGGCCATCATCACTGCATTCTGAGCACATGAAGGGCAGTAGATTTAGTTAAAAGTCAATAAAGATTTTTAAGTGACTACTACATATTAGGCATTGTGAAAAGCACTGAGAATATTCTCAAAAGGCAAAGGTCAGTTCTTACTTTTAAAGAAACAAAAATCAAAGGAGGGAGACAGTATATTAAAAAAAAGCCTCTTACAAGCATGCTAGTAACAGGAAATCCTAGAAATGATTACCTGAGTAAAGGTGTTCAAATTGAGGGATATCCAAAAATGTTCCTGTTATCTGAAGGACTACATGTATATGTGCAAATATATGCAAAATAAACAGAATGAAATGGAGCAAGTATTATTTAAGGGGATGAAATAACAAAAAAGTTTTATTTCTTGAAATAAATAATTTAAAAGTGTGAATTCTCTATCACTTGCTGGCTAATTACTGATTGCTCCACTGGAAATACATTAATGTTCCCTGAGTTACACTTTTTATACCTGCATTAGGAACATGCATTTAATCATATAAAGATATTAGGGAAGAAGACAAATAACAAGGTGCAGATTCAAGATGGCAAAGTAGCATCAGGGATTTGCTAGAGTGATCCAACTGAACCCCGCCAAGTACCTCTAAAAATTGTTCTAAACTAATTATGGAGATGCAGAACCCACAGAATCATGAAATGAAGCAAATCTCCAGCCCAAGAAAGCCTGAATGGTCTCCAGGAAGTGTCTGTGGCACGACCTTGTGAGTGGAGCACAGTCCAGGGTGGGTTCACAGTGCATAGAGGGGACCTGAGCAGGACTTGTGGAGACTGAATCTCTTGCCCCTGTGGTGATTTTCAGATTTCATGGTCCCAAACCGCTGAGGTGAAATTGGAAGATCAACGGGAAAATCCTGAGGGACCAGTGCAGGAGAGCTGAGTGGTTCCTGCCCTAGTACCAGGGTTGGTGATAGAGAGGGGGGAGGGATGGAGGAACCAAGGCAGCCATAGCAGCAGCAG
This sequence comes from Bettongia penicillata ogilbyi, assembly GCA_023548195.1. Taxonomy (NCBI): domain Eukaryota; kingdom Metazoa; phylum Chordata; class Mammalia; order Diprotodontia; family Potoroidae; genus Bettongia; species Bettongia penicillata. Next base: position 1,280,132 of record JAJHZJ010000051.1, on the reverse strand, counting down.
GGGCAACTGGAGCCACTTTTTCTGAAATTCTAGGCCCACAGATATTGGAGGCATCGAGAGGCTGACATTACATCCCCTACCTCCACTGGAAGCAGAGAACTATCTTGACAAAGGTCCCCAAAGTCTAGTAAATGACTGAGAAAATAAGCAAAAACTGTAAAAAGAATCACACTATAGAATCTTACTTTGGTGATGAGGAAGACAAAAGCATTCAAACAGATTGAAAGAAAGTCAAAGCTTCTCCAGCCAAAGTCTTCAAAAAAAAAAAAAAAAAAGATCAATTGGTCTCATCCCATGGAAGAACTCAATAAGTATTTCGAAAATCAAGTAAGAGAAGTAGAGCAAAAATTGACAAAAGAGAATGATGCAAGTAAATCACGAGAAACAAGTCAACTACTTGCTAAAGGATACCTGAAAAAATAAAACTTTATAAAATAGACTAACACAAATGGCAAAGAGATTCAGAATGCCACTGAGGAGGAGAATGTCTTAAATAGTGGAATGAATCAGATGAAAGAGTACATCCAAAAGTTCACTGAAGAAAATAATTCCTTAAGGATCAGAATGTAGCAGATGAAGGCTAATGACTTCATGAAAAGATAAATAAATTTGTGAAACAAAATTAAAAAAAAATGAAAAATAGCAAGCCATGTCTGATATCTCTTTGGGAAAACAACTGACCTGGAAAATAGATCCAGGAAAGACAATTTAAAAAATAGGGGACTACCTGAAAATCATGATCAAAAAAGGAACCTAGATATCATCTTTCATGAAATTATTAAGGAAAACTGCCCTGATTTTCTAGAACTAGAGGGTAAAATCTATATTGAAAAAATCCACCTATCACTTTCTGAAAGAGATGGAAAAGAAAAACTCCTAGGAACATTGTAGCCAAATTCCAGAGCTCCCAGGTCAAGAAGAAAATATCACAAGCACCTAGAAAAATATAATTCAAGTATTGTGGAAATATGCTAAGGATAGCACAAAATTCAGCAGCTTCTACTGCAAAGGATAGAAGGGTTTGAATTATGATATTACAGATGTCAAAGTAGCTAGGATTGAAACCAAAGATCACCCACCTAGTAAAACTGAGTATGATAACTCAGGGAAAAATGGTCATTCAATGAAACAGAAGAATTTCAAGTATTCTTGATGAAAAGATCAGATATGAATAGAAATTTGACTTTTAAACACAAGAATCAAGAAAAGCATGTAAAGGTAAACAAGAAAAAGAAATCTCAAGGGACTTACTAAAGTTGAACTATATACATCCTTACATAGAAAATAATATTTCTAACTCTTGAGACTTTTCTCAGTATTTGGGTAGTTGGAAGGATTATGTATATAAAAAAAGAGGACACAAGATGAATTGAGATGGAAGGGATATTAAAATAAATAAAATTAAGGGGTGAGAAAGGAATTTTTTGGGAAGGGAAAGGGAGAAATGGAATGGGCCAAATTATCTCATAAAAGAGGTAAGCAAAAGCTTTTTCACTGGAGGGGAAGTGTGAGGAGGTAAGAGGGGAAAAAAATGAAGCTTACTTTCATCACATTTGGCTTAAGGAAGAAATAACAAGCATACTCACCTTGGTTTGAAAATATGTCTTACACTACAGGAAGGCAGAGGAGAAAGGGTTAAGTGGATGATAGAAGGGAGGGGGAATGGGAGGAGTTATTAATTGAAGGAAATCTTTATAGGTAGGGAAAAGGACAAGAGAGAAAAAATAGAAGCAGGACAGGATGGAGGGAAGCACAGTCTTTCACAATACGATGTTTATGGAAGTCTTTTGCATAACTACACGTGTGTAACCTATATTTAATTACTTACATTCTCAGTGTAGATGTGCAGGGATGGAGGATAGGACAGAGGTTGGAACTGAAAGTTTTTAAAACCAATGTTAAAAATTGCTTTTGCATGTAATTGGGAAATAAGAAATGCAAGTGATGTGGTACAGAAATCCATCTTTCCCTACAAGAAAATAGAGGGTATGGGGACAAGGGAAGGACAGAGTGTAATGGAAGGGAGGGCAGATTATGGAGAAGGATAATCAGAATACAGGGTGACTTGGGGTGGCAGGAGGGGAGAGATGGGGAGAAAATTTGAAACGTAAATTCTTGTGGAAATAAACGTTGAGAACTAAAAGTAAATATTAAAAATAAATTAAAAAAAAAAGAAAATTGGAGTCAAGATGGTGGAGTAGAAAGACTCACCATATGCTAGTTCTGAACCCACAGCCCATAAATTTCCTGTAAAAATAACTCCCCACAAATTCTGGAACAGTGCAAGCTGCGCAGGAACGCAGTGGAGGAGATTTCTGTTCCGGAGAGTCCTGGAAAACTAACCCCAAAGTTCCATCGCGCACCCGACAGTGGAGCCTACCCCTGCACTGCCCTGGCTGCACAGCCCCGAGAGGAGCAGATCCGAGCAGACTTCCAGGACGGAATCTCCAGCGGCCACGAAGGTCCCTCCACCCACAGGCACTACAGGTCAGTGAGAGAGACTTCTGGACTGGCCAAGAGAGGGGAGCGGGGTGTCTCCGTGATCTGGGCCCCCTCGGGAGGCAGTGGCAGAGGCAGCAGCAGAGACAGCCATGGACTCCCGGAGCAGGCAGGAGCTCCGCTCTATTACCAAAAGTCTCTGCATAAACCCCTTGAGGGAACTGAGACTGGGAGGTGGCCCTGCCCCCACCTGAGCACCAGAACTTAAGCTCACAGTGAATAGCAGCCACCCCGGCCACGGAAAGCCCTGAGGCTGGGGAGCAGCATTTGAATCTCAGACCCCAAGCACTAGCTGGGCGGATCTAGGCAAGGGTGGAGAGGAATCTCAGAAGTCAAGTAACTGGCTGGGAAAATCCCCAGAAAAGGGTAGAAAAATAAGACCATAGAAAACTACCCCCTTGGGGAACAGATGTTTCTTCCTCCTTTCATTTCTGATGAGGAAGTACAATGTTTGCCATCAGGGAAAGATGTGGAAGTCGGGGCCTCTCTATCCTAGACATGCAAGGTGGATGTCCAGTGGGCTCAGGCCATGGAAGAGCTCAAAAAGGATTTTTTTTTAAAAAAAGAAGAAAATTAGCAGCACAGAGATAGAAGGGAGAGAAATCCATTATCTACACATCCACTAAGATTTTAATCAATACCATATCAGTGCTCTTTCTCTTCTTCCATGTAAGGTACAAGGGAATATTTTCTAAAGTTGTTTCAGATGCATAATTTGTTTTCTTCGGTAAAATTCACCAAATATCATAATGACCAGGGAACTATTCTTTCTTATGTAACTTAGGAGAAAAACCACGATGTTCTAATAACTTCCAGGGGAAATTGTTCTTTTGATTTTGAGTTTACCATTATATAATTTTTTTTAACATTTTTTTCCTTTGCTGGCAGTGCATTTAAAATTCTCTTCCAAAAGTGAGAGGAACATATCAGAGGATAATAATTTATATGTGTTCATGTCTCTTTGAGGTCTTTTCCTAGAGCTGGTATGTTGAATAATCAATGCTAATATACTGGGATTTCTGCATAATAACTACCTAATAGATTTTTATGCAGATTTAATGACTGAAGAGAAAAGAAAATTTACTCTCCACTGAAGGGTCAATATGATTTAACCTCCCCAGACTGATTTTCTCATCAGAAAAAGAAAACTATAACTCTACTTGTCTTTAGATGTCTATTCTAATGTTACTTCAATAATTGGATTTTAAGAAGAATGACTTACAGTGGCAGAAGCAAAATGGGGGAGTATAAGGGTGAACTTGTAGAAGTTTCTTCAATGACCCATAAAAATACCATAAAAATGGCTCTAAACAAATTCTAGGGCAGCAGAAGACACAAAACAACGGAGTGAAAGAGATTTCTAGCCACAGACAGCCTGGAAGGCTAACAGGAAAGTTCTATGGACCCCAATGTAGAGCAGAACACAGACCAACCTTGGCCATGTGGCCAACAGGGACAACACCAGAGCAGGTTTCAAGACACAACCATGGGCAAAAGTTTCCAGATTGCTCAACCCACAAACGCCAAAGACAGACAGATTCAAAGGTCATTGAGAAAACTCTTTCATCTGGGTGAGAAGAGAAAGCAGTCTGACCCTCCAGCAGCAGCCACTGCAGAGTCAGCACCCATTTTTAAGTCCCCAGCAGAAAGACCCAGGAGGAATTGAGCTGCTGATCTAGTCTCAGCCCTGAGTGGAAGCCCTAGGGTGAGGGATTCCTGGCTAGCACAGTGGAGTTGGTAGAGGCTCTGGAAAGGGAAGTCCTTTAGCAGATCCGGACAGAACAGAGTGATGCTGGTTGCTCCCAGACCAGAACACAGGGCAGGAGAGAAGTAAATTCCTTTTTCTTGATTGTACCATTTTGGAGGAACTGAGACCTTATAGATGTTCAGAGTATATCCTTCCTCTTTAAAAAGGACTCAAAATTCAAGTAACTGCCTGGAGAAATGCCCCAAAAAGAGAAAAATAAGACTACAGAAGGCTACTTTTTTGGGAAACAGTTACTTTCTTCCACCCTTTCAGATGACAAATAAGAATGCATACTATTAGAGGAAGACCAAAATATCACAGCTTCAGCATCCAAGCCTGCCAAAATAAATATGAAATGTTCTCAATGCATGGAAGAGCTCAAAAAGGATTTTGAAAATGAAGTGAGAGAGGTGGAGGAAAAATTAGGAAGAGAAATGATAGTGTTGCACGAAAATCATGAAAAGTAAGTCAACAGCATACTAAATAGGAGGCCCAAAATATTCTGAAGAAAATAACACTTTAAAAACAGACTTATTCGGGGGAGGAGCCAAGATGGCGGGGTAGAAAGACTCACGCATGCTAGCTCTGAATCCACAGCCCATAAGTAAATTGAGAAAAGGATGTGGAATAGAATAATTTTTCTGTGAAAATATTAAAATTAGTCTGCCTAGTTAGAAAGATGTCTTGATCAATGACTTCCATGTGTGGGCCACAACCCTTTGACCTCTTGGAGTTATTGCTCAACATTTTCAAATAAATTTGAACACTAGGGAATACCAGCTTGACCTTTAGATCTAATCAGTGTATTTTAAATAATTATTGGATATAAAGAACACGTCTTCACATTTTTAAAGTACAGAAATCACATTTCTCTAATCCAGTATTTAAGTTTCAAGTCCTTGGCTACCTTTACCCTTCTTATTATTAATTTTATCATTATGTAGAATTAGATAATCAATGATATTTACTACTTTGTATTTATATTGTGTACTTACTCATCTACAATACTTGTTTTTGTTTTTGGCTTGTATTCACATCATCCAGCAAAATTACTGTCACATAGTATACTATAAATACATGTCTTTCCTCTAGGTAATGATTAGGTCCGTTCTATGTATTATGCATGTAGCTCAGTTATGGAATATATTGAAAGTAATGAGATCGGTTATGTATGTTATTATGCATGTTAGTACCAGTATGTAACCATCCCTTCATTTTGGAAGATATAGGAGAATGTAGAACTTGGCCTTGGCATAAAAGTTATAATTCATAGTTTGAGGACCATGAGCAAACAGCAAACACTTCCAACAAAATGAAGAAATATTTTGAGTTAGAAGTTCAATAAGTAAATATAGAACATAAGAACAACTAAAAAAGAGTAAAAAATGGATCCTACAAAAAATATCACTTTTCCATAAGGAATATGAGTGCATAGAATAAATTAATCAAGAGATAAAATGAAATTAGAGTTATTGAAGAAACTATCTTAAAAAGTATAGCTTAGACAAAAGGTCAAAAATATCACCAAGCAATAGATATACTGAAAAAACAGAATGAAGGAAACAACTTAATAATTCAATGGTGGGGGAAACAAGAAATATTAGGAAAAAGTCAAAATATGGAAAAATTATAAATTTATCTACTATAAAAATGCTAGACATGGAAAAAAGGAAAAAGAGAAGTAACTTAGGAATGACGAAATGTGAACAAACAAAATATCAGGTCACAATAGATCAAGAAATAATAAAACTATATAAGAATTATTAGTATTAGAGGAAAAAATGGGGGATGAGGATAGAAGAAAATCCATCAGTTGATTCTCTGGAGAAATTTAATTTGAAATAAACCAAACATTTGCAGAATCCAGAAGGAAAAAAAATACTGTAGAAGAATAAAATACATGAGTCAAACACCGAGAAACTACAATCAAGAACAACTAAATTATGTCACAATTATTATAAAGCAAAATAATACTGGAATAAAACATGCCAAAAAGGAAACAATAAGTTTCCACACAAAGATGACATCCTGCAAAATGATACATTCCTATAAGGGAAAAATAGACCTATAATAGAGTAGAGACAGAGACAAATATAAAGAGAGATGAAAGTAATATAGTTGGAGATAAAGACAGAAATGACAGTTATATAAAAATATATGATAAAGATTCATGCATATGTATAAAGACAGTTGTAGATATAAATGCTTCCCTCCAAGATTTATGCTTTCATTTGCTTTTTGTGACCAAATTCCTCTATCAATGGAAACAAGCATCCTATTTCAACATCCTATTACAGAAGTACCTGGACCACTGAGAGGATGCAATTTGGACAGTCACAAACTGATAGGCATCCGAATTGTATCTGAAGTCAATTTTTCCTGTCTCTAGAGTTAGCTGTGTAGGCTGCACAGGACATTTTAAAGATCTGAATCATGGTCAATTGCTTATGATTTAAAGGAGAAGAAGACGCAAAGGTCCCTAAAGAATGCTACTGCCATAAATGGTCAATGGGGAAGTGGAAAAAGACAAACACAGTTAATTATTTATGTTTTGTTGGTTTTAAGAGAAGGAAAAGGAGATAGAAAAAAGAGTGAACAAGAAAAGATAGAACGAAGGGGATCTTATTTCTTTTTTCAAAATTAGAGGGGGGAAAAGAGTATATTAACATAGAAGTAAATGTTTGGGGAGAGAGACATCTTGGAATCTAACTTGTATCTGAACCAGACAAAGGAAGATCTCTCTCTCTCTCTTTCTCTCTCTCTCTCTCTCTCTCTCTCCCTCTCCCTCTCTCATCTCACATGCACACATGGACACATGCACACATGCCCACACACATACACCACAGACACACTAAGAATTTGGTTTATAAATATATTAATTTAAACAACGAAATAGGGAAAACGAAAGAGGAAAGAGGATAGAGTGAGGTTAAAGGAACGGGTAAAGTTGAGGAAGGAATAGGCAGTAAAAAAAATATTTCAGCTAGAGTGAACATAAAGGGGAAATGAAAAGCAAAGAGATGATAAGAACCAGGAATGTAAATGTATACCGGATGAAGAGAGGAAGGGCTAAGCAGAGAATCAGAGCACATCCATTTAAAATTACTCATGCTGCCACTTTCTATTTTGCTTTTCTATCATTTTTTTTTCTTTTCAAAGAAAGACCTGGGTAACAGTGAGGGCAAAGAGAAGAAAGTTTATAAGAGGATACCATTAAGGGAGAAATGTAGTTATACGCATAACTCTGGATGTGAATTGGATATACTTTCTGGTAAAATAGACAGATAGATAGATGATAGATAGATAGATAGATAGATAGATAGATAGATAGATAGATAGATAGATAGACAGACAGACAGATAAAGAATATATGAAGTCTTGGGCATGTAGTAAAAAACTCCTGAGTTCAAATCCTTTTCTCAGTCACTTACTTGCTGTGTTACCCTGGGCAAGTCACTTAATTTTTCTCAGCCTCAATTGACTCATCCTAAAATAAGGACAATAGTCTATCTCATGGAATTATCATGAAGATCAAATAAAAAAAAAACATTCGTATGGGGCTTTCCAAAGTTTAAAGCAGCACTTTACAAATACTAGCTGTTGTTATTATGAAGTGGTTTATGTGTTAAATGAATTTATATTTTATACTGAATGTAAAAGGAAGCCTCTAAAATGAATTACATAGGCAGTAATAAAGTCTGATGACACCTTTTGAAAGATCTATCTAGAAGCTACTTGAATCATGGATGGAATAGATTCAAGGAATATTTAGATATTTTAGATACTTGGCCACTGATTAGATAGAAATGGAGGAAGGGTAGAGAGATAAGTAAGAAAGTAACGATCTGTTTTGCAATCTCAGTTACTAGTTGACTGAGAAAATAATAATGGAAATCAACATGGGAAGTTGGAAGGAAGGATGGATTTGCAGGGGGTGACTCATGCAAAAGAGTAAATGCAATAGAATATATAGTGAGATGGGGGAAAATGAAATATTTTTCCTCCATTTTTACCTTACCTCCTAAATCTGCCCCTCTGCCAACTTATCCCAATCATTCAGCCTGGAAATTCATAGTAATTTAAGACCCTTCCTTTTTTTCTCTCCCTTACCAATGCCAGACAGATACTTAGTTCTTCCAAATCTATTTCCACGATATGGCTTACAGGGGACCCCTAGCGTCCATTCACAAAGATATTAACTTAGTTCAGGCTCTCAGCATTTTCCACCTTGGTGTTTACTGGTCAAATAAAAAGAAATTGAATTAGAACTTTTTAATAGTCCCCTAAGAGATTTCCTCACTTTCCTTGTTTCCTATTTCTTATCCAGAAATTTTTATCTTTTTTTTAGGAAAGGAGTTCCTTTTGGCAGCCTGGCAAAATTTATGAACTCCTGAGAATGTAAAGGGATTAAATAAAATTAATTGGTTTACAAAGAAAACCAGCGATATTAAATTAAAGCATCAAAATAAAAATTTTTAAGAAAAAAGTTCATAGACTCCAAGTTAAAGACCTGTTTTGATTTATTGCTTATGCAACTGACAATACTGTCTTCTTAAGTAACAGGTTAGACCCTATCTCAAAACCCATCAGGGTTTTCCTACTGATTCTCTCTCTCTGTCTCTCTCTGTCTCTGTCTCTCTCTCTGTCTCTCTGTCTCTCTCTCCCTCTCTCTCCCCCCACTCTCTCTCTCTCTCTCTCTCTCTCTCTCTTTGTTTCTCTCTGTCTCTCCCTCTCCATACACACACACACACACACACACACACACACACACACACATATATATATATATTATGTGTGTAGGTATATATGTATGTATGTGTATATACATATATACACACATATGTATATATTTCCTTTACTCTTGCCTCAGGTTCATTTCATGCCCCCAGTTTTAAAGCCTGTCTGTAACAAAAGAAAGCAGAAAACTGTATGTTTTCTCTTTTCACCTTCTTCTTCACTTTTCTTGACACAGTTTCATAGGCTTATGCTGGGCACAGAAAATCATCACTCAGCATTTCTACTACTGTCTTTATTCCATTAAGCCTTCTCTGATCCACCCAGTAAAGTGGTAACACTCTCCTTTCTTTTTAGTATTCTCTAGTTTATTCTTATCACTTTAGATTATCTATATTGTTCTCATATTTCTATATGTACCTGAGAAGGAGCATGGAAGAGTGCTAGACTTAGAGGCAGAAGGGACCTAGGTTCCAATTCTTTATGATCATAAGCAAATCACTTAATCTCTCACAAACTGCTTCCTCCATTGTACAATTAGAATGATACATACACTACCTCCCTCACAGGGTTGTTATACTCAACAAAAAAATGGTGCACATAAGTCTTTGCCATCATGCATCAAATAATAATTACTGTTAGGCTACTTAGCTGCTTACACACCTACATCCACACATATGTCATATATATATATATATATATATATATATATATATATATATATATATATATATATAGTTAGTTAGTTAGCAACACATATTTTATATATTTAATAAAATGCTTTTAAATGTACAAGATTCTTTATGTTCATTACTTTATTTGAATCATTTACTTCATATGAAAAAGTGCAAAATTCTACACACACAATAAAACACTCATTATCACCTTTGTCCCTCATCACTGCAATAAGTATGGCTTGAAATAGCCACAACAGCCAATAGGATCACAGATATAGACTTGGAAGAATTCTGGTAGTCGATTTCAATCAAACTGTAAACTCCTTCAAAGGCAGAGACTCTGTCACCTTTCATCTATGTACTCCCAATAAATAACAAACTGAGCAAAACTGGCAAGAAATTAATAAAGGTTTATAGAACTGAATTTAAGCACATCTGGAACACAAATTTTGGATGTCCTAATTCTAGAAATAGTCATCCAGATACTACTTGAGGAAGACTGTGTCTTTTTTTTTTAATATTTAATTATTTATTTAACTTTTTACATTCATTTTCACAAAATTTTGGGCTCCAAATTTTATCCCCTTTTATCCCCTCCCCCAGCCCAATACACCAAGCAATCTAATTTTCCCTATCTCCAATCTGCCCTCTCTTCTGTCATCCCTCCCTTCTCTTGTCCCCATCTTCTCTTTTCTCCTGTAGGGCCAGATGACTTTCTATTCCTCATTAACTGTATGTCTTTTTTCCTAGTAGCAACAACAATATTAACAGTTGTTCCTAAAATTTTGAGTTCCAAATTCTCCCCATTCCTCCCTCCCCACCCATTCCCTTTGGGAAGGCAGGCAATTCAATAAAGGCCATATCTGTGTAGTTTTGCAAATGACTTCCATGATAGTCGTGTTGTGTAAGACTAACTGAATTACCCTCCATCCTATCCTGCCCCTCATTGTTTCTCTTCTGTCTTTTGATCCTCTCCCTCCCCGAGTGTTGACTTCAAATTGCTCCCTCCTCCCATTGCCTTTCCTTCCATCATCCCCCCCCTTGCTTATCTCCTTCTCTCCCACTTTCATATACTGTAAGATAGGGTTTTCATACCAAAATGAGTGTGCATTTTATTCCTTCCTTTAGTCAAATGTGATGAGGGTAAACTTCTTGCTTTTCTTTTTCTCAGCTCTCCTCTTTTTCCCTCCACTAAAAAGTCTCTACTTGCCTCTTAAATGACATATAATTTCCCCATTCCATTTCACCCTCTTTCCCCCCCTACCTTTCTCTCTCACCATTTACCTTAATTTCTTTTAAGATATGGTTCGATCCTATTCAATTCACTCTGTGCTCTCTGTCTCTGTATGTGCGTGCATGTGTGTATGTGTGTGTGCGTGCATGTGTGTACATGTGTGTGTGTGATCCCACCAACTACCCAGATACTGAATAGTTTTAAGAGTTACAAATATTGTCTTTCCGTGTAGGAATGTCAACAGTTCACTTAGGATAAGTCCCGTAAGACTTCTCTTTGCTGTTTACATTTTCATGCTTCTTCTCATTCTTGTGTTTGAAAGTCAAATTTTCTTTTCAGCTCTGGTCTTTTCATCATGAATGTTTCAAAGTCCTCTGTTTCATTGAAAGACCATATTTTCCCCTGAAGTATTATACTCAGTTTTGCTGGGTAGGTGATTCTTGGTTTGAGTCCCAGTTCCTTTGACTTCTGGAATATGCTATTCCAAGCCCTTCGATCCCTTGATGTAGAAGCAGCTAGATCTTGAGTTATCCTGATTTTATTTCCACAGTACTGGAATTGTTTCTTTCTAGCTGCTTGTAAGATTTTCTCCTTGAGCTGGGAGTTCTGGAATTTGGCCACAATGTTCCTAGGATTTTCTCTTTTTGGATCTCTTTCAGGTGGTGATCGATGGATTCTTTCAATACTTATTTTGCCCTCCGGTTGTAGAACGTCAGGGCAGTTTTCCTCAATAATTTCATGGAAGATGATAAGTCTAGGCTCTTTTTTTTGATCATGGCTTTCAGGTAGTCCCGTAATTTTTAAATTGTCTCTCCTGGATCTATTTTCCAGGTCAGGTGTTTTTCCCATGAGATAGTTCACATTCTCTTCCATTTTTTCATTCCTTTGATTTTGTTTGGTGATTTCTTGGTTTCTCGTAAAGTCATTAGACTCCATCTGTTCCATCCTAATTTTGAGAGAACTATTATCTTCAGTGAGCTTTTGAACCTCTTTTTCCATTTGTCTAATTCTGCTTTTGAAAGCATTCTTCTCCTCATTGGCTTTTTGAACCTCTTTTGCCAATTGAGTGAGCCTATTTTTCAAGGTGTTATTTTCTTCAGCATTTTTTTGGGTCTCCTTTACCAAGGTATTGACCCATTTTACATACTTTTGTTGTATCTCTCTCATTTCTCTTCCCAGTTTTTCCTCCACCTGTCTAACTTGCTTTTCAAAATCCTTTTTGAGCTCTTCCAAGGCCTGAGCCCACCCGACAATCCCCTGTGATGTCTGTGATACAGAGGCCCTGCCCTCCACGTCTTTCCCTGATGGCAAGAATATCTCCATGTCATCAGATCCCAAAGTGGGATCATTTGCATTTGCTCAAAAAAGCTCTCTATAGTCTTATTTTTCTTCCCTTTTCTGGGCATTTTCCCAGCCAGTTACTTGACTTCTGAGATTCCTGCCCACCCCTGCCTAGATCTGCCCAGCTAGTGCTTGGGGTCTGCGATTCAAATGGGCTTTCAGCGGCAGGCACGGCTGCTATTCAATGTGAGCTTTAGTTCTGGTGCTGGGGAGGGGGCAGGGCCGACTCCCAGACTCAGTTCACTCAGGGGCTTTATGCAGAGACCTTCAGTAATGGAGCGGGTGGAGCAGGGCTGTCTCCCAGGCTCAGCTCCCTCAGAGGGTTTATGCAGAGACCTGAAGTTCTGCCTGCTGCTCGGGGAGTCCTGGGCCGCCACCCCCACCTCTGCCTACACTGCTGCCCCTGCCTCTGCCTCCACTGCTTCCTGCCGAGGGGGCCCGACCCACGAAGACACCCTGCTCTGCTCTCGGCCAGCCCAGACGTGTCTCTCACTGACTTGTTGAGTCTGTGGGTGGAGGGACCTCCCAGGCCGCAGTAGGGTCTGTCCCTGAAGCCTGCTCTGATCTGCTCCTCTTCGCCACGTGGCCAGGGCAGCGCTGGGGTGGATTCCACTTTCCACGGTGCCACGGACCCTGGCGATGGCTCTCCAGGGCTCTCTGGAACGGAAATCTCTTCCACTATGTTTCTGCACACCCTGCAGTGATCCAGAACTTGTGGGGAACTCTTCTTACGTTAAATCTATGGGCTGTGGGTTCGGAGCTTGCATATGTGAGTCTTTCTACCAGGATGACTGTGTCCTAACTCTGCTTTAGTGGGAAGAATCCATCTTTGCTAATCCATTAGCAAGTCTATAAAGAAATCTGTCTGGCTCTAATACAAAAATCGTCGTATAATATAGTATCACCCTATCACCTACCACCCCTAGATGAAGACGTCAAGAAACAAGCTCTTCAATGTGACACTCCCACGGTGAAGATGATGGGCTTTATGGGGCTCCAGGAAGAGGTATATATGAACTACCAAGCAGGCAGAGAAAAAAATGGACACAATTTTAGACAGTAATTAGCATAGAAGATTGACGATCAAATTCTCATGGGAGTTATTACAGAGCCATGATTGATTTCTCTAGATTTCAAAGGAAAGTTTTGTTGTCTGGTAATTAGAGTGCATGCAAATTTCACCAAAAGAATAACATACTCTCTATCTGAATTTACTCCATTGTTTATCCATGTAACACATTCAAGGACAAAAAGAGAATGTTTATAGAAAAGACATTAAAATGGAAGCATAGTTATTTATGCAAAGAGACTTCCACTAAACTCTAAAATTCCCTTAGTTTAATTGCAATCATCACCATCATCCTGGTCATCCAGGATCGAAATTTTGAAGTAATCTTTGGTTATTACCTCTCTCTTAACTACCAAGATCACTTTATTTATATATGTACTGCCTCTACTTCTTCCTTGACATTTATATTGCTATGACCCTACTTCATTCCCTTAACAACTAGACTATTTTAGGAACCTTCTAACTTGTCAGCTTCCCTCAAGTCTCTTCCCTGTACAAACCATCCTCCTAAATGGCACCAAAACCTTCTTCCTATAAAGTAACCAGAACAAAACTCAGAATTAAAATAGATACAGAACAATGCTGGACATTTCTTATATAAAATTTGTCTTTGGCTTACATACCCTCCTAAAAATTCCTTAAGGAAAACCTGATTTTTTTTTTTACTTTCATTTGTCCTTACTCACAGGATTTCCCCCAACATTTCAGAAATTGGTTCATTTTGGGGTCTCAACACAAAAGGGTAAAAAAGTACTTTATTCCTATGAAAAGACTCAGACACATTTTATTTAATAATGTCTACAATATATACATTGCTTCAATATTTGCAAAATGTTTAATAAACATCTCTTTTGAAAGCCAGCAATCCTGGGAGATAAGTGCTATTATTCCTACCTTACAGAGCAGAAATTGAAGGCATTTAACAAATTGAGGAGTTCACAGAGCTAGTTAATTCTGAGGTCATAGTTCAACTTAGATTTCATAGACTCTAGATGTAACACTGTAATTACTGCACCACCTAAATATATATATATATATGAAAATTGTACTTAACCAGAAAGGAAATTGAAAGAACACTCATAAAGTCAAATCTTTAAGAAGTCACTTCTCTCTACAGACCTTGATAGTCCTCTTGTCTTAAAGCTCTACTCTGAGAAGGAAAAAGAAAAAGAGGAAAGAACTAGGGATCATTAGAAAACTAAATAGCCCATGTATAACACAAATGCTTGTCTACTAATTGACCTTTCTGATATTCCAGACACAAAATGTGTAAAAGCGTCAAGCAACTCCAGAGAGAGAGGGAGTCTACTCCTTTCTTCTGTGTATTGAGGACTTATGCAGACCTCACATGTCACAAGAATGGTGAAAGACAAGTCCTCTGTTTGCTTCTCCATATTATGGCTCATTTGTCTTCTATTATACCTCAGTAAGGTGAGGCAGCTAGATGATGCAGTGGCTAAACTGAAAGTGTTGGAGTCAAAACGTTATGAGTCCATTGGGCTGGAACCAAGATTGCGGAGTAAAATCAAGGGCTTCCTAGAATTCTCCACCCAAACTCAGACAAATACCTGTAAAAGAATGACTGTTAACAAATTCAAATCTCCAGCCCAAAACAGGCTAGAATATCAACATGAAATGTCAATCACACCAAGCTTGTAGCAGAGCACAGTCCAGTGTATGTGACTTCAACACAGAAGGGAGGAATATATCTTTTGTACTTGTAGGGGCTTCCAAATATCACTAACCCAAAATGCCAAGTTTATGCCAAACATTTAACTTCATTGGCTGAATTACAATGTGGAGGCTGTGGCTATTGTAGATGATAAATCACATCATTTTTCTCTTGGTGAAATCTGTTTTGTTTTGTTTTTTTATTTTCTTGCTGACTCATTATGAATAGGGTTTCTTATTCAGACCTCATTCGCTTAGTTTTGATTAGCTTTACCTCAACTGTCACTTTTCTTCAGGAGTCTTCTCTTTCCAAACCTACCTCACCCTTTTTACCATTACTTTTTTATCTATATTTTGAAATAAATATTTATTTATTTAACTTTTTACATTCATTTTCACAAAATTTTGGGTTCCAAATTTTCTCCGCTTTTTTCCCCTCCCCCTGCCCAAATACACCAAGCAATCTAATTTTCCCTATCTCCAATCTGCCCTCTCTTCTGTCATCCCTCCCTTCTCTTGTCCCCATCTTCTCTTTTCTCCTGTAGGGCCAGATGACTTTCTGTTCCTCATTAACTGTATGTCTTCTTTCCTAGTAGCAACAACAATACTAAACAGTTGTTCCTAAAACTTTGAGTTCCAAATTCACCCCATCCCTCCCTCCCCACCCATTCCCTTTGGGAAGGCAGGCAACTCAATATAGGCCATATCTGTGTAGTTTTGCAAATGACTTCCATGATAGTCGTGTTGTGTAAGATTAACTGAATTACCCTCCATCCTATCCTGCCCCTCATTGTTTCTCTTCTGTCTTTTGATCTTGTCCCTCTCCGAGTGCTGACTTCAAATTGCTCCCTCCTCCCATTGCCCTCCCTTCCATCATCCCCCCCTTGCTTATCTCCTTCTCCCCCACTTTCCTATACTGTAAGATAAGTTTTCATAGCAAAATGGGTGTGCATTTCATTCCTTCCCCTAGTCAAATGTGATGAGGGCAAACTTCCTGCCTTTTTTTTTCCTCAGCTCTCCTCTTTTTCCCTCCACTAAAAAGTTTTCTACTTGCCTCTTAAATGACATATAGTTACCCCCTTCCATTTCACCCTCTTCCCTCCCATTACATTTCTCTCTCATCATTTACCTTAATTTCTTTGAAGATATGGTCCCATCCTATTCAGTTCAATCTGTACTCTCTCTCTGTATGTGTGTGTATGTGTGTATGTGTGTGCACATGCATGCGTGTACATGTGTGTGTATGGATCCACCTACTGCCCAGATACTGAAAAGTTTTAAGAGTTACAAATATTGTCTTTCCATGTAGGAATGTAAACAGTTCACTTCTGGTAAATCCCTTAAGACTTCTCTTTGCTGTTTACTTTTTCATGCTTTTTCTCATTCTTGTGTTTGAAAGTCAAACTTTCTTTTCAGCTCTGGTCTTTTCATCAAGAATGATTGAAAGTCCTCTGTTTCATTGAAAGACCATATTTTCCCCTGAAGTATTATACTCAGTTTAGCTGGGTAGGTGATTCTTGGTTTGAGTCCTAGTTCCTTTGACCTCTGGAATATCCTATTCCACGCCCTTCGATCCCTTACTGTAGAAGCTGCTACGTCTTGAGTTATCCTGATTTTATTTCCATAATACTGGAATTGTTTCTTTCTAGCTGCTTGTAAGATTTTCTCCTTGAGCTGGAAGTTCTGGAATTTGGCCACAATGTTCCTAGGATTTTCTCTTTTTGGATCTCTTTCAGGTGGTGATCGATGGATTCTTTCAATACTTATTTTGCCCTCTGGTTCTAGAATGTCAGGGCAGTTTTCCTTGAAAATTTCATGGAAGATGATATCTAGAGTCTTTTTTTGATCATGACTTTCAGGTAGTCCCATCATTTTTAAATTGTCTCTCCTGGATCTATTTTCCAGGTCAGTTGTTTTTCCCATGAGATATTTCACATTCTCTTCCATTTTTTCATTCCTTTGATTTTGTTTAGTGATTTCTTGGTTTCTCGTAAACTCATTAGACTCCATCTGTTCCATTCTAATTTTGAGAGAACTATTATCTTCAATGAGCTTTTGAACCTCTTTTTCCATTCGTCTAATTCTGCTTTTGAAAGCATTTTTCTCCTCATTGGCTTTTTGAACCTCTTTTGCCAATTGAGTGAGTCTATTTTTCAAGGTGTTAATTTCCTCACCATTTTCTTGGGTCTCCTTTGCCAAGGTATTGACCCGTTTTTCATACTTTTCTTGCATCTCTCTCATTTCTCTTCCCAGTTTTTCATCCACCTGTCTAACTTGCTTTTCAAAATCCTTTTTGAGCTCTTCCAAGGCCTGAGCCCAACCCGACTTCCCCCTGGGCTGTCTGGGGTACTGAGGCTCCGCCCTCCACATCTTTCCCTGATGGCAAGAATATGTCCTCGTAATCAGATGCAAATGTCGGGATCATTTGCATTTGTTGGAAAAAACTCTCTATAGTCTTATTTTTCTTCCCTTTTCTAGGCATTTTCCCAGTCAGTTACTTGACTTCTGAGATTCCTGTCCACCCCCGCCTAGATGCGCCCAGCTAGTGCTTGGGGTCTGAGATTCAAATGTGCTGCCCAGCTGCTAATCAATGTGAGCTTTGGTTCTGGTGCTGGGGTGGGGACAGGGCCACCTCCCAGGCTCAGTTCCCTCAAGGGCTTTATGCAGAGACCTTCATAAATGGAGCAGGTGGGGCAGGGCCTTCTCCCAGGCTCAGCTCCTTCAGGTGGTTTATGCAGAGACTTTCAGTAATGAAGATCCTGCCTGCTGCTGGGGGAGTCCCGGGCGCCGCGGCTGTGCCAGCACTGGCTCTGCTGCCAACCCTGCCTCTGCCTCCGCTGCTTCCTGCCGCTGCCTCAGCCTCTGCCGCTTCCTTCTGAGGGGGCCTGAGCCACGGAGACACCCCGCTCCCCTCTCGTCCAGCCCACCTGTCTCTCTCAGTGACCTGTCGCTTCTGTGGGTGGAGGGACCTTCCCGGCCGCCAGAGCTTCCATCCCTGAACCATGCTCGGATCAGCTTCTCTGGTGCCATGGCCAGGGCAGCGCTGGGGTGGGCTCTGCTTTCTGGGGCACTATGGACCCTGGGGACGGCTCTCCAAGGCTCTCTGGAACGGAAATCTCTTCCACTATATTTCTGCACACCCTACTATGATCCGGAACTTATGGGGAGCTGTTCTTACATTAAATCTATGGGCTGTGGGTTTGGAGCTTGCATATGTGCATCTTTCTACTCCACCATCTTGACGCTGCCCCGGAAAAAGTGTTTCAAAAGCTCACTGAAGAGAATAGTTCTCTCAAAATTAGAATGGAAGAGATGGAGGCTAATGACTTTCTGAGAAACCAAGAAATCACAAAACAAATCGAAAAGAATGAAAAAAATGGAAGATGATATGAAATATCTCATTGGAAAAACAACTGACCTGGAAAATAGATCCAGGAGAGACAATTTAAAAATTATGGGACTACCTGAAAGCCATGATCAGAAAAAGAGCCTAGACATCATCTTTCATGAAATTATCAAGGAAAACTGCCCTGAGATTCTAGAACCAGAGGGGAAAATAAGTATTAAAGGAATCCATCAATCACTGCCTGAAAGAGATCCAAAAAGAGAAACTCCTAGGAACATTGTGGGAAAATTCCAGAATTCCCAGGTGAAGGAGAAAATATTGCAAGCAGTTAGAAAGAAACAATTCCAGTATTGTGGAAATACAATCAGGATAACTCAAGATCTAGCAGCTTCCACATTAAGGGATCGAAAGGCATGGAATAGGATATTCCAGAAGTCAAAGAAACTAGGACTATCACCTACCCAGCAAACCCAAGCATAATACTTCAGAGGAAAATATGGTCTTTCAATGAAACAGAGGACCTTCAAACATTCTTGATGAAAAGACCAGAGCTGAAAAGAAAATTTGACTTTCAAACACAAGAGTGAGAATAAGCATGAAAAAGTAAACAGCAAAGAGAAGTCATAAGGGACTTACCAAAAGTGGACTGTTTACATTCCTACATGGAAAGACAATATTTGTAACTCTTAAAACATTTCAGTATTTGGAGTGTTGGTGGGACCACACACAGACATACACACACACACACACACACACACACACACACGTACACGTGTGCATGCACACACACATACACACATGCATGCACACACAGAGACAGAGAACACAGAGTTAATTGAATAGGACGGGACCATATCTTAAAAGAAATTAAGGTAAATGGTGAGAGAAATATAGTGGGAGGAGAGAGAGTGAAATGGAAAGGGGTAAATTATATCTCATTCAAGAGGCAAGCAGGAAATATTTTAGTGGAGGCAAAAAGAGGAGAGCTGAGAAAAAAACATGAAGTTTACCCTCATCACATTTGACTAAAGGAAGGAGTAAAACGCACACTCATTTTGGTATGAAAACCTATCTTACAGTACAGGAAAGTGGGGGAGAAGGAGATAAGCAGAGAGGGAGGGATGATGGAAGGTAGCGCAATGGGAGGAGGGAGCAATTTGAAGTTAACACTCTTGGGGAGGGACAGGATCAAAAGACAGAATAGAAACAATGGGGGGCAGAATAGGATGGAGGGATATACAGTTAGTCTTGCACAACACGACTGTTATCGAAGTCATTTGCAAAACTACACAGATATGGCCTATATTTGAATTGCCTGCCTTGCCAAATGGAATGGGTGCAGAGGGAGTGAGGGGGAGAATTTGGTACTCCACGTTTTAGGAATAACTGTTGAGTATTGTTGTTGCTACTAGGAAATAAGAAATACAGGTAATGGGGAATAGAAAGTCATCTGGCCCCACAGGGGACAAGAGAAAGGAGGGATGATAGAAGTGAGGGCAGAAGGGTGATATGGAAAATTAGAATGCTCAGTGTATTGGGGTGGGGGAGGGCATAGATACAGAGAAAATTTGGAACCCAAAATTTTGTGAAAACAAATGTAAAAAGTTAAATAAATAAATTTATATTAAAAAAAAAGAATACCACTATGAGAATTCATCAAGATTTCCAGGTAATAGGAATCAATGCAGGCAAGCTCAACCACCAGTGTGATGTCACAGAAAAAATACTGTTCACTACTCTATAGCCACAGAAAGGCAGCTGCACAGTCACAATTAATTGACTCATAGAGTGTATAAATCCAGTAGTCCATGAGATCATTACAAGTCAAATGCATCTTCTTTGGCTCATGATGGTTGTGTAGTGGATCAACTTGTGTATGGCTACATAATGGTCATAGGCCATGATCACAAGAAGTACCATTTCACGCCCTCCAACAAAATGCCCAGAGAAGATCTGACACATGCAGCCACCAAAGGAGATGGTTTTATTTTTCTTGAGCAAATCTGTGATCATTTTTGGAGCAGTGACTGAGGAAAGCCACAAATCAACTAAAGAAAGGTTGACCAACAGGAAGTACAAGGGGGAATGGAGACGAAGCTCAGTGATAGCTAAAATCACATAAAATATTACCTAAAACAATTACTAGGTAGAGCACCAAAATGAAAATTAAAAAGAAAATTTGAAGTTCCCATGAATCACAAAGGCCCAATAACACATACTCAGACACTGTAGAATGATTTACTTTAGTCATTCATTCAAGTCTTTACTATAAACCTCCTGGAGAAAATGAGATAAATAGTTATTAGAATGTCAAAGAACTTAATTCTTTAACTTTAGTCCTCAAATAAATATTCTCCCACATAAATATGAAACTTCATCTTATATTCACTTAACCAGTTTTGCAATAATATATATGGCAATATGATTTGAAAGATTATTGATTGCCAACCTATGTGAAATGCACATATCCCAAGCAAAATGAAACAACTGGTCAAAGGGGAATGTGAAATATTTGAAAAAATAAGTATATTATCCTATTGAAATATTCAAAAAGTAATGATGTTAACTGAAAAGAAAATATGGATAAAAAAGGAATGGTAGAAAGGCTGAGGTAGGTTTGGAAAGGGAAGACTCCTGAAGAAAAGTGACAGTTGAGGTTAAGCTAATCAAAACTAAGCGAATGAGGTCTAAATAAGAAACCCTATTCATAATGAGCCAGCAGGAAAATAAAAAAAAACAAACAGATTTCACCAGGAGAAAAATGATGTGATTTATCATCTACAATAGCCACAGCCTCCACATTGTAATTCAGCCAATGAAGTTAAATGTTTGGCATAAACTTGGAAAAGAGTGCCCGATTCTTAGTTGAGAAAAAAAAAATGTGCCATGAGATTTTCAGTTGATTTTTTAAAAAAATTATCCTTGTGAATCAGGATCATCAATCCTGTTCTCAAGCAAGTCCAAAACAAAAAGAAACTGGAGGGTGAACTTCATATGCACATGTTCAAAAACTATACTGAAAATAAAACTGTTAGTTAATAAGAAATAAATAAGTTAGTTAATAAATAAGTTAGTTAATAAGAAATAATAAGAAATAAAATCACAGTTCATAGCAATTTATTTAACAGTGTTCTGATAAATGTTTAACATCTTTATTACACTAAATTAATATGCTAATAAAATGTATTTTGCCAACGTTAAGTTTCAATCCATAAAATTTAATCTTATGAATAATTAATATATTAATTTTGTCTTATGCTGTTCTTATCATATTGAATATGAAGCATGTGTAGTTTTGCTAAAAGTCAAAATGTATTTAAAAAGGAGACTTTAAAAAAATTAACAGAGGAGACGTCCCTGTGTTAGATCATGCCTCAAATATCCCCACCCATACTCAACATGCAATGAGTTTGTGATTCCAAAGCAGACAAACAAAGTAAGTCAATCATTAAATTTGGCAAGAAGAACTACAAAGAGAACACTGTGCAAATCCAAAATAAATGACTTAATCCAACATTTTAATCAGAGAATTCTAAAATGCAATGTGAAGCTTCAGCAGGGTAGCAGTTGTATCCACTTGTCCAGCTCAAAGCAGGCATTTAAAAAATGATATTTAACCAAGTGACAAGAAGAAAATTCTGAAATGATCCTTAAATGTGTTCAATGTGTGACTATAAAAAACAAGTAAAATAAATCACTAAATGGAATGTTAAGATTTAACTGACCTAATTTAAGAGCAGTTTGATATAAACAGGAAGTTTCAGAACCAGAGGGGCTTAAAACACCAATATTATTACTTACTATTTTTGTGACATTGACTTGAACCAATCAAATTGGAAAGTGATATTTCCTTACCTGGAAAAAATATTGTTAGAATAAAGAAGCTTAAATTTACTTCAGGTCCAAATGATATGATCCTATGATGAAATTTTGATACGTGAGAGGAGAAGCTATGCATCAACTACCTAGTGAAATGGATTATTACCACCAACTCTCTTTCCACCCTTGTAACCAATTAGTTTTCTTTCTTAAGACCGTGTTGATTGACATCAATTCGACAAATTCATTCAAGTGAAACTCTTCAACAATTAGCAAATTGTCTGGTACATAGCAAACAATGAATAAATGTTCATTGAGCCATTGATTGATTGAAACTCTCCCAGGTGTTATGAAAACATGGAAAATTATGCCATCACTGTTCATTACCTTAACAACAATCTCCTCAGATCGGAATGATAAAGGGCAAAATGAAGATGGACAGTTTTTGCATGATTTCTTAAGATAAAAGGCAGAAAAATTTTTCATCTCTCTCTCTCTCATCTCCTCTCTTCCCAGGATATTCAGTCTGTTTTTGAAGTGAAATGACTGGTTCAAACGATCATTTTCACAGGATTAAAGTAGTCCAGTATGAAATTTTTAAAAAGGAGGTTTGATTATTGTGAGAAATTAATTTCTTTCCATTAAAAGAGTTCATTGAGAAGAGGGAAGGAATTTTGCACTGACTAAAGGGAAAATGTTCATACCTGGAGACTTCAAATCTCACCAAAAATACATCCTCCAATTGACAAAAAGTTGAAGGAATTTTTAAGTTAAAAATAAATGTTATGAGGCCATGTACCCATGGACATAAATCTATTGAGAGAAAGAAAAAAATTTGCTAAAAGAATGCTTGTTATGTGATGTGTAAGGGATTTTCATAGTGGGAAGATTCTGACTCACTGGATTTTAGAGACTGAAGGAAGCCGACGTGCTATAAGGAATTTTTATCCAAATTCTCCAAATCCTCCCTTTTCAGGCATGGAAAATAGGGCCTAGAGAAGTAATGGGATTTGTCCAACATCACATAGAAAGCGATGGGATTAGGACTCAAATTCAGCTTTCCTGTTGCTTAATCTAGTGCTCTTTCAACCAAAATTTATTGATTTGCTATAATAATTTGCAATACATACAGCAAGCATGGTCAAAAATTGTCTGTATCCCACATATGAAATAAGATAATTTTTAGCAAATGTATACAGAAATAGATTTTAGAGAGTTAATGTTTCGATTAGTTAAGAAAACTAATAGTTTTAAATTATGTGGGACTCTTAATATTTAAGAGTTGGAATATTTAAATATTGTTATTTATTCCTTCAAACAAGTCCCTGGAATGTTTTGCTGTTCAGCACAGCACTGGTACACAGTAGGCACTTAATAAATATTTACTGATTAAATGTGGATAAAATTTCTTGACAGAATTTTCTAGTTCCATTTCTAATAACTGAGGTAAAAAAAAACACTGAAATTCATACTACTATTGAATACTGAAAATAATTGGAAATATTGAAAACTATTGAAATCTATGACCCTAAGTTTCTCTTAAAATACTCCATGATTAATATTTTTTCCTTAATATAGGCTGACCTTATGGAATCTCATATGTTTATATGAGTAAAATGTTATTTTTTCCTTTCATACTGATTTCAGGGCAGAAAAACTTGAGGAAACAGAAAGAAAACAAAAAATAACTATGAGGGATTTTTTTCCTTTAATTTCTACAGCACTTTTCAGATACTAAAGATTAAGTCCAATGAATAATGAATTTTAATTTCATTTATTTTATTTTTAAATCATGGAATAAAACAAGGGTTTTCATAACATAGTATAATTTTTAAAAAGATGATTGCTCATAAAACTACAAACCTATGATACAAAATTTGCTATTCATTTTAAATATATAATAAATGTATCATGTAAATTTCTTTTTTTCTACTATCCCCCCAACAATTAAACACACACACACACACACACACGCACATACGTACACACATATAAAAAATTGGGAGTTAGCATCTTTTGGCTTAAATTCCTAACATTGGGGTGGAGATTAAACGGAAATGGAAGAAATTAAGGTCTTCTAGCTCCAAAAATCTGTGATTCCAGAAATTTATACTATATTTTAAAATATCCTAGGTCCTCTGGGGCTACACAAAATACATTTACTCCCAGTGATCAATAATTTCCTCTTCTTTTCTTTCACTGCTTTCTTTGAAATGGTTAAAAATCTAATAAGGAAAAGATGAATCAACCTACTTAATAATGAGGAGAATAGATAAGACCCTCCGAAGGGATAAGTCTCTTTCTGCTACCTGGCATGGTTAATTTTACAATTCTGTGAACAGAGGCAAAACTCTCCCTTTCACCCAATTCAAAAAAGGTGGAAACAGCAAAGTAGAAAAAGGAAAGGAAAGGAAAATGAACCAAATTTTTCTTCTCTCTTCTAGTATTGTAGTTTTGTCCCATTTCATATGCTCAATATTTTAAAACTCTGTCCTGTTACCCTGGTAAAAGAGAATGAGAAAAGGGGGAAAATGAAAGAGGTAGAAAAATAACAGAATTGACTTACCATTTGTAGTCTCTCAACCAGTGTTTTCTCATTTAGTCACAAGTTTGTGGAGAATGATGAACATCTAGTCTTCCTAGTGGAAACCACTGATCTTTGATTGACCACCATCTGTAATTTAGTGGAATAAATTATATTCACTTCATAGAAGTAGTGTATTCCCTGTGGTACATCAGGGAACTTCCCACATTGTGTTTTGGGCAGAGCAGGGCATAAGATTCATGGAAAAGATTCATTTTCTATAGTCCTCTGAGACCTCTTTATGCCTAAGGTTCCTTAGGATGAAATAATCATCTGACAAATCATGTCTCAAAATTCAAGACCAATAACAAACAAATATAAATAGAAAGCCCCAAAACAAACAGTAGTTTAAGTTCTTTCCCTGAAGGCTTTCTTCTACATTTTGTCCCTAGAATGTAATTTCTTCACATCTCCCATCTGCTAGAATCCCTCTCTTCTTTCAAGGTGCCTCTCAGGTGCAATCTCCTTAAAGAAGACCTTCCTGATCAGGACCCCACATCAACAAAAGTTGAAAGAAGCATTACTTTTCTAAAACTCCTAATGATGCCATTAAGAGTGTTTTATGCCTGTCACTTTCTATTTGAAGTATGCATGTCATATTCCTTTATCCATCTTGCATTTTAAGATCCTTTAGTGGAGTGACTATAAAGGGTTTTTCTTTTTCTATTTCTATCCTTAATATCCAGCATGAGACTATATACAGTGTTGATTTGATTTGTGAGTTTTCGTTGCAATATGTGTTGCAGCATATATGACTGCAAAAGATTGAGAAGATTATATGTAACAGATTTTATACTAAATAAACTGACAATTTCCAACAGTTGAACCTGCCTATGAATTGATAATTGATCACATGCCAAGTATGAATTATATATCATAGAACAGCTTGTGTATAAAAATTCCCTGCATTAACCTGAGCAGAAAACTAAAACTAAGTAATCTGAGCACTCCATAGTGTCATTACTATTAAGGCAAAAACTTTGAACCATTGCAAATGTCATCAACAACATCATTCCATTATCCCCATAATTTTTATGGGATTTTCATAAAAATGGTTCAAGGATAAGCTTCAAACTCATTTTATATTTAATGACCTCTGTTTAGATTTAATGCTGTTTTTAATTTTTTTTTCTATAGATTATGGTATGGGTGTAGTTAAGAAGTGTTTTTTTTTAATTGAATAAATATTGAAGTACAAGTCCATCATGTGTAGACACTCCAAAAGCATGTTTGGGACAACTCCATTAGAAGACAGAATGACAGGGATGATCTACATCTTGTCCCATTGCCACATGATCTTGGTGTTGTTTTTTTTTTTTGTTTGGTTTTTTTTTTTGCTAGCTCTCTATTTTGAAAGCCTTTTGTGCCACATAGTTTATAGATTATAAATATTCAATATCATGACATTATTAAATGCTCTTAAATATTTTTGGATTACGCGCAAGAATGTGATAGAGTCAGCTTGATTCAGGTTGTAGGAATTGATTCTTAAGTCTTCAGTGTGAGTACTTACACCTCACAAATTAGAAAATGCTACAAATCAGGCCTTGATTATTTGTTTTGCTGATTGTTCAGATTTAAGTGCTAGAGAAAACGTTAACAATGCAGATTAAACTAAAAATGGTGTCATGTATATGCTGTTGCTCTTGTTATTGTTGCTGTTGTTATTATGCTTGAGCTAGTGGTTAAGCATTTATCAGTAGACCTGACAACTACACATTATTTTCATTTTATTTATTTTTATCTTATTCTTAATTTTTCCTATTCAATATTATGATCCGAAATTAACATTTCGCTGTTTTATAAAGGATATCATATGAAGTCATGAATCTTCACTGTATAAAATTTTGAACTATTTTTAATTTAATCTGGTAGTTCCAGTACTCCCACTCGTATATGTGTACTTATCTAAACTTCCTAATGATCTGCTCTGTGCATTTTAGTGACTAAATAATGCTAATTTTCCTCCTTTTTGTATCACAATCATACTCTCCATCTAACTATCCACTCCTCCAAATCAAATAATCATACAAAATAAATTCATTAACTTGTCATATCTGTAAAATTTGTATTTCAACTTCATTGACCTTCTGCCAAATGGCAATGATAAATCATCCATCTTTCAGACATCACCTATGATGTCTGATTATAGTTCAAAAACTTTTCACAGATGTGTTCTTTGCAATGTTGTCATTATATAAATTGTTCTTCATGCACCGCCCACTCCATTATGAATGAATGCATGGAAGTGCTACGTATTTCTTTTCTCACTTTGTAGAGCACCATAGCATGCCATTGTATCTATGTGCAAAATTTATTCAGCTATTCCTTATTCGATAGGCTCCCATTTTGTTTCCTATTCTTTCCTAAAATTAAAAGTTTCACTATAAATATCTCAGTACATATGGGTCCTTTTCATTTTTCTTTGATTTCCTCATGGCAAACCAAATTATGGCATTATTAGGACAAGATTATTCATAAAAGTTTTCTTATTAACTGGGGAATAGTTCCAGCTTGCTTTGTGGCTATTTGCACTGAAACCCACTACTGTGCCTCCATCTACAGTCTCACCAATAATTGTAATTTCATTCTATTCTCTGGAGGTAATTTACTGGGTGTAATTGAATTTACAAATAATTTCAATTACTTGTAACATTTTGCATATGGCTTTTGATAGTATACCTGTCTTATTTTGAAAAACATCTTTTTATATTCTTTGATCCTTTTTCAATTGGAGAAATGGCTTTTGGTCTTATATATTTGGACTAATTCTCTATAAAGCTTTAAAATTGGATCTTTTCAAAAACATTTTCCTCTAATTTTTTTCTTCAAAATAATATTTTTTTTCTAATTTTACCTGCATTCTTTGGTGTAAATTCTTATATTTTTGGGGAGCAAGCCCTGGTGACTAAGGGCAAGATTTCTCTCTATTCCCAAGCTCAAGTACAATTTATTTCCCAAATCGTCAAAGGCATTAGAATTGTATTTTTTTTGTTGTTTTGTTTTGTTTTTGTTTTTTTACTAGTGGATATTCTCCTATTTGATTTAAATCACTTTGTTTTTAATTTTTCAAGTAACAAGTTTTGTTTTTAATCCATCTATTACCTCACCTATTCCCTTCCTAAATTTGGCATAAATATAAATAAATCCCTCAATTTAAATGTACATGGTTCAGCAAAAGAAATTCCCACATTATTCATTGCACAAAAGATGTCTTTCTGCATTTTAAGTTTGTCTCTCAGATGAGTGGCAGTGAAGTTTCACCTTCATTCTTTTTGGACATGTAGATTATCAATACATTGATCAGAGTCCTGCAGTCTTTTAGAGTTGTCTTTCCCTAGAATACTTTCATCATTGTATAAATTTTTCTCCTAATTCTGCTTACTTTACTTTGCATTAGTGACTTGTTTGTTCTAGAAAGATCAATAATAATAATGATGGCATTGTTATTTTTATAGGTATGTGAATAGCAACTTGAAGTGTTTAAAATTATTTACCTGGGTTCTTTTCAGCTAAACTAGATTTGTGATTTTACAAGTATGGGAAATTGCTTTAGAAAAAACTTCATATATATATATATATATATATATATATATATATATATATATATATAATATATATATATATATGTATATATGTATATATGTATATATGTATATATATGTATATATATATGTATGTATGTATGTATGTATGTATGTATGTGAGCACTTCTTCCATAACTTAAAGTCTTAATTTTTCAGAACACTAAGAGATGTATTTACTTGAACAAGAACATATAACTATTATGTAAAGAGACGGGAAGAAGGTCTTCCTACTTCTAAGGCCAAATGTCTCTATTTTACTATAATGCTTCTCATACAATTAGTGATTGTAGTGGGGTGAAGTCAAGATGGCAGAGAAGATGGCTAGACCTGCTCTGCCACTACCCCCACAGCCCATTAGACTGTAAAATGACTCAAATTCTAAAACAGCACAAGCCACAAAACAACAGAGTAAAAGAGTTTTCTGGCCCCAAGCAACCTGAAAGACCAACCAGAAAGATCTATTGGGGGATGGAGCCAAGATGGCAGAATGAGAGCCACTACTTACCTAACCTATTAGATAAATTCCCTCATATATCTCTAAAAAAGATAATCTGACCAAATTTTGGAGTTGCCCAATCCAATAGGAGACACATTTTGACAGTTTTACATCCCAGGACAGACTGAAAGTCAATGGGAAGAATTTGTTCCTTGAGGGTGGAGGAGCATAAAGCACACAGCACAGCATGTCCTGGCCAGCAGCAGAAGGGCTGAGCAGGAATTTCCCAGGGAGGTCTGAGGAAGCAGCAGCATGGCAGGAAAGCATCTCAGAGTGAGAGTCCAGCAGAGCCAAGTGAGTGAGAGCTGCTGAATGAGGTCTAGGTACCTGCAGAATTTGTGCCTAAGACTTTTAGCCCACAGATTAAATGTCTGTAGGTCACCTACTCGAATATCTGGGAGCAAAAATGATGGATTGCTTGTAAATGCTCTCTACTCCTCCCCTTGTTGACCTTGAAAGCAACATAAAATATTTCCCCAGAAAAATCTTGGATCAGTGGGATTAGCAGAAGGGGCAAACACTATCATAGCAACTGGCTAGAAAAATAGCTAAGAGGGACTCAGGTGTGCCTAAGCACTCAGGGGAAATGGGAAAACACTACAATAGCTGGAATCAGTAAGCATTGAGCTTGCCTTTGCTCTAGCTCAGCTGAGGAGATCAAAGCGACCAGACCATCCATATTCCACATGTAACAAACTAGCTCCAGGGCTAATTCAAGGAAACACAAACAGAATTCACCTGCCTTTGCTTTCCCACACCAGCCAGCTAAGCACCAGGTTCTTCAGCATTTAACTGAAAGAACCAGAAGATACAACACAAAAGGCCTCACTTTCATGGGTAAGAAACAAAGAAAGAAGGAAACAACCATAGAATTTTCCTATGGGGACAAGGACAAAAACAGGAATACCAAAGAGGTCAGTATTGAGACTGTACTCCTATATGAAACCTCAGAAGGGACTAAGAACTGCTCACATGCACAAAGAGCACTCCTGGAAGAACTGAAGAAGGAAAAGTAGAAAAAATGGCCAACGACTTTAAAAGTAAGGAGAAAGAATTCACTTAAGAGAACAGCTCTTTAAAAAGGAAAATTGAACAAGTGGAAAAGGAAGTACAAAAACTAACTGGACAAAATAATTCCTTACAAGGAAGAAGTGGACAGATGGAAAAGGAAATGCGAAAGTTAACTGAAGAAAATAATTTGTTGAAAATTAGAAATGGACAAGTAGAAGCTAATGACTCTATGAGACAGAAAGAATCAGTCAAATAAAATCTAAATAATGAAAAGACAGAAGAAAATGTAAAATATCTAATTGGAAAAACAACTGACCTGGAAAAAATAGATCCAGGAGGGAAATTTAAAAATTATTGCCCTACCAGAAAGTCATGATGTAAAAAAGAGTTTGGACAATATCTTCTAAGAAATCATCAAGGAAAACTGCCCAGAAGTGCTGTATCCAGAGCGCAAAATAGTCAGGGAAAGAATCTACCATTCACCTCCCAAAAGGGATCCCAAACTATAAACACTAAGGAATATGATTGCCAAATTCCATAACTATCAAGTGAAGGAGAGAATACTACAGAAAGCTAGAAAGAAATCATTCACACATCGAGGAGCTACAGTCAATATCACATAGGACCTTGCAGTTTCTACAAAAAAGGATCAAAGGAATTGGAATATGGTATTTCTCAAGGTAAAGGAGCTGGGACTACAACCAAGGATAAATTAATTCAGCATAACATTTCAGGGAAGGAGATGGACATTAAACAAAATAAGGAATTTCCAGACTTTGCTGACAAAAAGAGCCATAAGTCAATAGAAAATTTGATCTTCAAACGCAGGTCTCAAGAGAGGCATAAAAAGGTAAAGAGGGGAAAAGAAAATTTGTAACTCAATTTGATCAAACCGTTTGCCTCCCTATAATGGAAGATGATACTCATTCATCTGGAGAATTGTTTATAAATTATGAAATATAAGAGGGATATACATAGATAGAGAGAGTGGGTATAAAGTAAGTTATGCTATGGTAAAAAATGTGATTTAACCATGAGAAGGGATTGTAACAAAGATATGAAAAGAAGGAAGTAGAAAATGGTAAATTACATCACAGGAAAAAGTACAAAATTATATTATAGTAAAGGGAAAGAGGGGAGGGAGATGAACATTGTTTGAGAGGCACTCTCATCTGATTTGGTCCAAAGTGGGAACAATAAACTTAATTAAGTGTATAAATCAAACCAACTGTATAGGCATTAGTAGGGGATGGGGCAAAGAAAAGGGAGGACAGGCTAAAAGGAAGGAAGTAGTTGTAAAGGCAAAGGGCAGTAAAAGGGAGGGGAACTGAAAGAAGGAAGGGAAGACCATGGGAGGTGGTGGGAAAAATTAAAACTATTGTGTAGAGGAATGGAAAAGGGAGAACTAAAACTTAAATAGGGGGAAAGAGGATGGAGGGAAAGACACAGATAGTAATTGCAACTGTGAAAGTGAATGGGCTGAATTCTCCTATAAAAAGGAGATGAATAGCAGAATGGATTAAAAGCCATAATCCAACAATATGTTGTTTACAAGAAACACATTTGAAACAGGGGGATACACTCAGGGTAAAGGTAAAATTTTGAAGCAGAATATTTTGTGCTTCAGCTGATGTAAGAAAAGCAGAGGTAGCAATCGTAGTCATAAACAAAACAAAAACAGAAATAGATCTAATCAAAAGAGACAAGGAAGGAAACTACATCTTTCTAAAAGGCACCATGGAAAATGAAGCAATAGCATTACTAAGCACATATATTCCAAGTGGTATAGCATTCAGATTCTTAGAGGAGAAGTTAAGGTAGTTAGAGGAAGAAATAGCAAAACTATACTAGTGGGGGCCCTCAACTTCCCCCTCTCTGAACTTGTTAAATATAACCTTAAAATAAAGAAGAAAGCAGTTAAGGAGGTGAATAAAATTCTGGATAAGGTAGATATAATAGATCTCTGGAGAAAACTGAATGAGGATAGAAAGGAATACGCCTATTTTCTCAGTAGTACATGACACATATACAAAAACTGACCATATACTGGGAATAAAAACCTCAGAGTCAAGTGCAAAAAAGCACAAACAGTCAATGCATCCTTCCCAGATCATAATACATTAAAAATCATATGTAATAAAAGGCCAAGGAAGATAGACCAAAAATTAATTGAAAAGTAAATACTGTAATCTAAAGAAGGGGTGGATTAAACAATAAGTCATAGAAACAATCGTCAACTTCATTCAAGAGAATGACAACAATGAGCAACATTTCAAATCTCATGGGACACTGCAAAAGCAGTTCTTAGGGGAAGCTTTATATCTTTGAACGTCTATATGAATAAAATAGAGAAATACGACGTCAATAAATTGGGTATGCCACTTAAAAAGCTCAAAGAAGAACAAATTGAAAATCCCCAAGTAAATACCAAATTAGAAATACTGAAAGCCAAAGGAGAGATTAATAAAATTGAAATTAAGAAAACCATTGAAATAAAAAATGAAACAAAGAGTTGGTTTTATGAAAATACTAACAAAATTGATAAAGCTTTGGTCAATTTTATTAAAAAAATAAAAAAGAAAACCAAATTACCAATATCAAAACTGAAAGGGATGAACTCAGTTCCAATGAGGAAGACATTAAAACAGTAGTTAGAAATTACTTTGTGAAACTTTATGCCCATAAATTCGACAATCTAAATGAGATGTATGATTATTTAAAAAAAAATATAAATTGCCCAGATTAACAGAAGAGGAAGTTGAATACTTAGACAATTCCATTTCAGAAAAGCAAATTGAATAAGCCATCAATGAACTCTTTACGAAAAAAGACCTACAGGACCAGATGGATTTACAGGTGAATTTTATCAAACATTTAAAGAGAACTTAATTCCAATACTATATAGACTGTTTGGGAAAATTGGGGAAGAAGGAATCCTCTCAAATTCTTTTTATGATACAAATATATTTTTGATACCTAAACCAGGGAGAGACAAAACAGATAAAGAAAATTATAGACAAATTTCTCTAATGCATATAGATGCTACAGTTTTAAATAAGATTTTAGCAAAAAGGATACAGCAATTTATCATGAAAATAATACCTTATTTTCAGGTAGGATTCATACCACAAACACCGGCTGGTTCAATATTAGGAAAACTATTAGCATTATTGATTCTATCAACAACAAACCTGACAGAAACCACATGATTATCTTAATAGATGCATAAAGAGCTTTTGACAAAATACAACACCCATTCTTATTAAAAACACTGGATAGCATAAGAATGAATGGAACTTTCCATAAAACAATAAGCAGTATCTATCTAAAACCTTCAGTAAGCATTATATGCAATGGAGGTAAGCCAGATGCATTTCCAATAAGATCAGAGGTGAAACAAGGATGTCCATTATCACCACTACTATTCAATATGGTACTAGAAATATTAGCTGTAGCAGTTAGAGAAGATAAAGAAATTGAAGGAATTAGAATAGGTAAAGAAGAAGCTAACTTATCACTCTTTGTAGATGATATGGTGATGTACTTAGAGAATCCCAGTGATTCAAGTAAAATACTACTTGAAATAATAAACATTATTTAAAATTAAATAAATAAATAAACATTATTATAAAAAATAAACTTTGGCAAAATTGCAAGTTACAAAATAAACCTACACAAATATTGTGCATTTCCACATATTACTAACAAAGCCCAACAGCAGGAGATAGAAAGAAAAATCCCACTTAAAGCTTTAATAGACACTATAAAATATTTGTGACTATATGAACACAATTGCAAAACACTTTTTCATACAAATAAAGTTAGATCTAAGGAAGTGGAAAAATATCATTTCCTCATGTGTAGACCAAGCAAGTATAATAAAAATGACATTTCTACCTAAATTAATTTACTTATTTAGTGCCATACAAATGAAACTATCAGATAATTATTTTCTGTAGCTAGAAAAAGTAATATCGAATGACTTCTGGAAGAACAAAAGGTACAGAATATCAAGGGAATTAATGAAAAGAAATGCTAGGGTAGTTGGTCTAACTCTATCAGATCTCAAATTGTATTTTAAAGCAACAATAAGAAAAACTACTTGGTCCTGGCTAGAAAACAGAAGGGTATACCACCGCAATAGAATGCATACTGAAGACACAGTTGTCAATGAATGTAGCAATCTACTGTTTGATAATCCCATGGACCCCAACTTCTGGGATAAGAACTCACTTTTGTTTGACAAAAGTTTCTGGGAAAACTGAATAAAAGTGTGACAGAAAGGAGACATAGACCATTGTGTGACACCATATACATGAAAAAAAGTCCAAATGAGTGCATGATCTAGGTATAAAGACTGATACTATAAAAAATAGTGGAGCAAGGAATAGTGTATTTATCAGACTTATGGAGAAAGGAAAAGGTTTAGAGTAAACAAGAGATAGAAAGCATTATGAAGTACAAAATGGATAATTTTTAATACATTAAACTGAAAAGTTTTTCCACAATTAAACCCAATATAAAGAAGATTAGGAAGGAAGCAGAAAACTGGGAAAGTATCTTTGCAGCTAGTGTCTGTGATAAAGGCCTCATTTAAAAAATGTATAGAAAACTGAGTCAAATGTACAAAAATACAAGTCATTTCTCAATTGATAAATGGCTAAAGTATATGAACAGGCAGTTTTCAGAGGAAGAAATGAAAGATATCTATAGTAATATGAAAAAATGCTCTAAGTCACTATTGATTAGAGAGATGGAAATCAAAACAGTTCTGAGTTACCACATCACCTATGCTACTGTCTAACGTGATAAAGCAGGAAGATGATAAAAACTGGGGAAGATATGGGAGAGTTGAAACTCTAATACATTGATGATCTTGCTGTGAGTTGATCCAACCACTCTGGAGAGCAATCTGGAACTATGTTCAGTGGACTACAAAAATATGCATACCCATTGATCCAACAATATCCCTTCTAGCTCTGTATCCCAAAGAGATTATAAAAATGGGAAAGGGTCTAAATGTACAAAATTATCCATAGCAGCTCTCTCTGTGGTGGCCAAAACCTGGAAATCAAGGGAATGTCCATCAATTGGGGAATAGCTGAAATAGTTGTGGTATATGAATATAATGAAACATTATTGTACTATAAGAAATGATGAATAGGAAGACTTCAGAGAGGCTTGGAAGGACTTATGTGAACTGATACTGAATTAAAGGAAAAGAATCAGAAGATCATCGTATGCAGTAATAAGCACACTGTGTGAGGAAATGTTTATGGTAGACTTAGCTCTTCACAGGAATAGAAGGGCCTAAATCATTCCCAAAAACTCTTGAGTCAAAATGCTATCCACATCCGAAGAAAGACCTATGAAACTGGAACGCAGAAGGAAACAGAATATTTTCTATTGTGTTTTAAGAAAAATAATATTTAGTTACGATGGCAAATAACCAGAAGTGCTTTCCAAATAACCAGAAGTAGCTCAGTCAGTGAATTCCTTCTTCCCTTAGGACAACATTCCCCTCTTTTCTATCCCCATTCTTGATCTCTCAACAGCAATAGCTGAAGAACCTTCCTCAAAATCTCTAGCACTTCCTCATCTTTCCTCACACATATTTTATGATATCCTAGGTGTCAAATTCTCTAGTTATGGCTCTTGGTTCTTGTGAAAGTGAAAAAAAAAAAGAGAAAAGATACATCTAATTTAAAGTGCATTCCTATGGGGCATGAGATTTGTGTTTTATATTACTGTTCTTGATACAAATGATATGCCGAAGGATAACATGTCTGGGAGAGTGTCTGACACACCTATCTAGAAGTGCTGTTACAATCTTAACTGTCAATTCAAATGGGAACTTTGATAAAACAGAACCTGAGATAAATTTGTTTATTGATCAGTTTGAAAAATAAGGGCAAAACATCTATCTATACTACCAGTTTTTAAGAAACTATGTGATAGGAGGGATCCCTGTAAGCCCTTTGATTTGGGGGGGATTTATCTGTTAGAAAATGGAATAATTTAGCAATTATTAACAATATTCCTGCATTTCTGCTAATAGCTCAGAGTATAACCTAGTCAAGAATAATCATTACATAGAAGATATAAATGTGTTTGTAACATTTCTATGGGCCCCCACTAATGCATACATGTCATCAAGACCCATTTTAGTTTAACTTTTGTACAATATAATGATGTTACAGAGTTTAGGTGACATGTGCCATTTATGAGAGTATAGAAATTTACATATAAAGTGGAATAGTCCAAAAAAAGTGTGACATCATTAAGTGACAACTGAGCAGGACATACCCATTATTTCAAGATATCAAGGTTATTCTTTAGTTAAAATATTTCTCCAAGGTAACATATTTCCACAGATAAGCACATTTTAAAAAAATAATAAAGCAAATTATATGAGGTGTAAGAAAACTTTCATGCAATAAAGATTTTCTGGTTTGGAATCAATTTGACTCCAGCTTAGTGGAAAGCCAATGGGTGCATAAGTAAAAGGACATAGGTTGAAAAACTTCCTCTGATACCTATTATTTGTTACTATGGTAACACCAATTGACTACCCAGGGTTTCAGTTTCCTTATATCTAAAATAAGAAGCATTAAAATAAAAGGTCAATAAGATCTTTGAGATACCTTCCATCTCTACATCTATGATTCTTCTTTGGTTTGCACTTCTCTGTAGTCAAGTCTATGATAGCTACCTAGTCTGATTCTCTTCTTTTTTTTAGTTTTAAAAATATTATCAGGGGAGGAGCTAAGATGGTGGAGTAGAAAGATACACATATGCTAGCTCCTAAGACATAGGGCATAAAATACCTGTAAAGAAGAACTCCCAAAAATTTTTGGAACAGCAGAAGCCACACAACAAGGGAGTGGAGGAGATTTCTGTTCCAGAGAGCCCTGAAAAACTGACACCAAAGGTCTGTTGCACACCAGATTCAGAGATGAGCCCAGCCTTGCCTTGGCTGCATGCCACTGAGAAAAGCAGACCCGAGCAGGCTTCAAGGACAGAATATCCAGTGGCAGTGCAGGTCCCTCACCCACAGGCACTAAAGGTCAGTGAGAGGGTCTTTTCAGCTTGCCGAGAGGGGAGTGGGGTGCCTCCCCTCGGGAGGCAGCAGTGGAGGGAGCAGTGGACAGGGACTCCCAAAGCAGACAGGAGCTTGGCTACGTTGTTGAAGATCTCCCCATAAACCCCCTGAGGGAACTGAGCCCTGTGTGGCAGCCCTGCCCCCACCTCAGCACCTGAACTTGATCTCACACGGAATAACAGCCCTGCCCTTACCAAAAGCCCTGAGACTGAGAAGCAGCATTTGAATCTCATCCCCCAAGTACTAGTTGGGAAGAACAGGAGGTGAGGTGAGGGTGGAGAGGAATCTCATAAGTCAAGTAACTGGCTGGAAAAATGCCCAGAAAAGGGAAAAAAAATAAGACCATAGAAGGTTACTTTCTTGGTGAACAGATCTCTCCTCCCATCCTTTCAGATGAGGAAGAAAAATGCTTACTATCAGGGAAAGATGCAGAAGTCAAGGCTTATCTATGCCAAACATCTAAAATAAATATTCAATTGGCTCATGCCATGGGAGAGCCCAAAAAGGATTTTGAAAATCAAGTAAGAGAGGTGGAAGAAAAACTGGGAAGAGAAATGGGAAAGACGCAAGAAAAACATGAAAAGCAGGTTAACACCTTGCTAAAGGAGACGTGAAAAAATGCTGAAGAAAATAACACCTTGAAAAATAGGCTAACTCAATTGGCAAAAGAGGTTCAAAAAGCCAATGAGGAGAAGAATGCTTTCAAAAGCAGAATTAGTCAAATGGAAAAGGAGGTTCAAAAGGTCACTGAAGAAAACAGTTCTTTAAATTTATGATGGAGTAGATGGAGGTTAATGACTTTATGAGAAACCAATAAAACACAAAACAAAATCAAAAGAATGAAAAAATGGAACGTAATGTGAATTATGTCATTGGAAAAACAACTGACCTGGAAAATAGATCCAGGGGAGACGATTTAGAAATTATGGGGCTACCTGAAAGCCTTGATCAAAAAAAGAGCCTAGACATCATCTTTCATGAAATTATGAAGGAAAATTTCCCTGATATGCTAAAACCAGAAGGCAAAATAACTATTCAAGGAATCCACCGATCACCACATGAAAGAGATCCAAAAAGAGGAACTGCTAGGAACATTGTGGCCAAATTCCAGAGATCCCTGGTCAACGAGAAAATATTACAGGGAACTCGTAAGAAAAAATTCAAGTATTGTGGAAATACAATCAGGATAAGACAAGATTGAGCAGCTTCTATATTAAGGGATCAAAGGGCATGGAATAGGATATTCCAGAAGATAAAGGAACTAGAACTAAATCCAAGAAAACTGAGTATAATACTTCAGGGGGGAAACGGTCTTTCAGTGAAATATAGAGCTTTCAAGTATTCTTTCAGGAAAGACTAGAGCGGAAAAGAAAATTTGACTTTCAAACAGAAGAATGAAAAGAAGCATGAAAAGGTAAACAACAAAGAGAAGTCATAAGGGACTTACTAAAGTTGAACTCTACATTCCTACATGGAAAGACAATATTTGTAACTTGAAACTTTTCAGTATCTGGGTAGTTGGTTGGATTACAGAGAGAGAGAGAGAGAGAGAGAGAGAGAGAGAGAGAGAGAGAGAGAGGGAGGGAGAGGGAGAGGGAGAGGGAGGGAGAGGGAGAGGGAGAGGGAGGGAGAGAGAAAGCACAGAGTGAATGGAATAGCATGGGATCATATGTTAAATAAGTGGTTAGTGGTGAGAGACAAATGTATTGCGAGGAAAGAGAGAGAAATGAAATGAGGTAAATTATCTCTCACAGAAGAGGCAGGCAGGAGACTTTTTAGTGGGGGAAAAAGAGGGAAGGTGAGAGAAAAACATGAAGTTTACTCTCATCACATTCGACTAAAGGAAATAATAAAATGCACACTCATTTTAGTATGAAAACCTATCTTACAATACAGGAAAGTGGGAGAGAAAGGGATAAGCAGGGTGGGGGGGATGGTGGAAGGGAGGGCAATGGGAAGAGTGAGAATTTGAAATCAACACTCTTGGGAAGGGACAGGATCAAAAGAGAGAATAGAAGCAATGGGGGACAGGATAGGATGGAGGGAAATATAGTTAGTCTTACACAACACGACTATTATGAATATCATTTGCAAAACTACACAGATATTGCCTATATTGAATTGCCTGCCTTCCCAAATGGAATGGGTGGGAGGGAGGGATGGGGAGAAGTTGGAACTCAAAGTTTTAGGAACAACTGTCGAGTATTGTTCTTGCTATTAGGAAATAAGAAATACAGGTAATGGTTAATAGAAAGTTATCTGGCCCTACAGGACAAAAAAGAAGATGGGGACAATGGAAGGAAGGGATGATAGAAGAGAGGGCAGATTGGTGATAGGGGAAATTAGAATGCTTAGTGTATTGGGGTAGCATGAGGGGACAAGTGGAGAGAAAATTTGGAACCCTAAATTTTGTGAAAATGAATGTTAAAAAATTAAATAAATAAATTTTAAAAAATATTATCTTTAATATTCAAGTTGCTTATCTACTTTGAACTTATTAGGGTTTGTTCTATATATAAAGACAATTAAAGGGAAATATTCATAGATCGTGGGCAGGATTCTTGGCTAAAAGAAGAAAACTTTATTTTAACTCCCATCTTTACCACTTATTACCCTACCCAGTGGGTAAGAATTAAGAATACAAAACCTTATGGTTTGGTTGAGAAGATTTCATAAGGCTATAAGATTGGGGAAAGATATGAGCTTCCGGATGGGAAGAGTGCAGTTATGTGCAGCGCATAACTGTCAGTCGTGTGGTTACAAGGCAAGTCATTCCCCCAGCATATTAGGTCAGAGAGTCATTTTCCTACACTTGACTTCCTTTATTCCTTTGTTTATGTCACTCTATCTTCCATTCCCAGCTTCTTATCCCTCTTCATTTCTTTCCTTATGTGTGTTTATTTTGTTGCTATAATATTGAAATTCTAATATCATGATGTGTGAGGGTATAAGCTCTGGGAATACCACATTTACATGAATGTCTTCAGAATTGCCTTTATCCATAAGCCTATACTAACTACTTCTGTAACCAGTCTGTTAAATAACCAATGTACCATAACTAGTTAATTCACTAGTCATTGCAGCTTCTACTTTTTCACCTCTGTTAAGGCATAACGTGTTGAGAAATGACTAAAGCAGTACAATTAAAATAATTTAAAGTCATTGGGGAGTGGAAAGTTGACTTCTGGAAGAGGACAGATGAAAGCACTTCAGACTCATTTAGTCTGTTCAGCGTGAGGCCAAGAGAGAAGCATGCTCAAGGTAAGGAAGTATAAAGATAAGATTAATCTAGACTTATCCATCAAATTCTGAACTGCTATTGACATGACTTAAAGTTGACTTTAATTTGAGTGAGGGAGGGCTGTGCAATAACACCAGTGCCACTTGTTGCTTCAAAGCTTTATGGATACAGTGGCCTCATCATCGATCTCTTAATTCCAAATCTGCTGGCCTTTTCTTTGTCTTCATGTTTCTTGATCTTTTTGAGGTATTTGAAATCATTGTTTACCTCCACTTCCTCGATATTCTTCTCTTTTTGGGTTTTCATTACTCTGCTCTTTTTTCTATCTGCAGATCTTTCTGACCACTCCTCAGTCTCCTTTGCCAAATCATCCTCTAAATCACTAAAATTAATGGAAGACAAATATATAAGGAGTCGCTGATGAAACTGAGTAGTGAATAGAGGACTGGACCGGGAATCAGAAAGATTGAGTTCAAATTTCATCTCAGATACATATTAACTGTAAACCTGGGCAGGTCACTAACTTCAGTCTGCTTTAGTTTTCTCAACTCTAAAATTGGGATAAGCATGATATATCTAAATAATAGTGTAGGTATGAGAATCAAATCCATTAGCACTGGTGAAATACTTTGCAAACCTTGAAGTATTACCTAAATATAAGTTATTATTATTATCATCCTAATCATTACCCTAAATATAATGTGATACCACGGGTCCAGTAATATGAGTGTGACCTATCATAGAATTTCTTTTCTTCTTATGTTCAGTTTACAGTTTGGTCTATATAAGCTAAATGATCAGTTGGTCTCAGTTTCTTTTTTCAACTGGCTGTCATAACACGATATATATATATATATATATATATATATATATATATACATATACATATATATATACTATTATAATATACCATAAATGTTGCTCCAATTTGTGTTACTAATTAGCTGAAATTTCTGTTTCACTCAGAATATATGTATAGGCTTCATGTCAATGAATACTTATAATTGTGGGAATTTTGGCTTTGTTTTTTTGTTGCTCCCTTGAAGTGTGTCTATATAAGTAGCCTCTATGCTTTTCAGCTCTGGATTGTACACACACACATATGCATATAATATAACATACATATAGGCCACGATATAATATGCATGTACATATAATATATGTGTGTGAAATAATGTGTAGCATGCATGTTGTATGTGTAATAATGTAATATACATGTATACATATATACAATAATGTAATATACATGTCAGAGACATATAGTCTTATACAATCAAACTGGTTGATATACAACGAGCATTATTCACCACCTCTCACTCTTTTTTGATATAATGGGAGAATTTGGCAGAGAGACTCCATGCCTTGACTAAGGGCCTCTGAAAGGTTTGAAAATTCATTGATTCCTTTTTATTGATGATTAGATTTTAAGCCAAGTTGTATTGATGATTATAGCAAAAGAAAATAAAAGCAGAGATTAATCTAGAGGAGAGGTTACAGATCAGCAAAGTCAAGGGGAAGTTTTTACATATAATTCTTTTCTATATGGTTTTACATTTAAAATTCTAAAATTAAATTTAATTCCAGTTAATAAATTATTTTAATTTAATAAATACATACACATATACATGCACAAATACAATCACCTATATATATATATATATATATATATATATATATATATATATACATATATGGAAAACACATTCCTAGGAAATGAATTATAAATGGTTTTGTAAATATAATTTATTTTTCTTTGTAAAAATAAATATATTTAAAAATTAATTTAAAAAATCAATATCCAAAAAACAATTTATCCTGGTTGTGTAGTAAAAAATTTCATCATCACAAGCTTTGTCTAGAGTACTGACCTAGAACTGATGTGCTGGCTCCTCAGTCTAATCATGGCTTCCTTCATCTCCTGATTCCTTAAACTATAGATAATTGGATTCAGGAGAGGAGTAATAACAGAGAAAAATACTGAGAGAAACTTATCCAAAGCATAACTACTAGCTGGCCAAGCATATATTAAGATAAGTGGTCCAAAGAAGAGAGTAACCACTGTGATGTGAGCAGACAGTGTGGACAGAGCCTTAGAAAGCCCACCAGAGGGGCGACGGTAGACAGTGAGCAAGATGACAGTGTAGGAGACAAGTAAGAGGACAAAGCAGATCAATGAAAGCAGCCCACTGTCAGCAATGACAAGGAGGTCCAGGATATAGGTATCAGTACAGGCAAGGTTCATCACCAAGGGAAGATCACAAAAAACATCATCAATCACGTTGGGACCACAGAAGGGCAGGTTCACCACAAAGGCCATTTGGCTCATCGTGTGCACAAAGCCAACAACCCATGAGAGAAACACACTTCCTAACAGAATTCTATGCTTCATAATTATTGTATAGTGCAGTGGTTTACATATTGCAACATAACGATCTATAGCCATGACAACAAGTAGACTCATCTCACTGCCTCCTATGAAGTGAACTAGAAACATCTGGGCCATACAACCCCATAAGGAGATGGTTTTCCTCTCCCTGAAGAAGTCTGTGATCATCTTAGGGACAGTAACAGTGGAAAGGGTCATGTCAAGAAAGGACAGGTTGGCCAGAAGGAAGTACATGGGAGAAGAGTGCAAGTGGGAGTCAAAGATCACCATCAGTATAATGAGAGTGTTTCCAACCATGATTGATGTATAAGCCAGGAAGAAGATCACAAAAAAGACAATCTCGAGCTCCCAAGAACTGGTGAGTCCTAACAAAATGAACTCACTTAGCACAGAATTATTCTTCATTTTCACC
The DNA here is from genome assembly GCA_023548195.1 of Bettongia penicillata ogilbyi. NCBI lineage: Eukaryota > Metazoa > Chordata > Mammalia > Diprotodontia > Potoroidae > Bettongia > Bettongia penicillata. The sequence goes on along the minus strand of JAJHZJ010000051.1, from coordinate 1,237,176 downwards.
TATTTCATAAATTTCAAATATGCAGGAGTTCTTTGAAGTGAAGAATCTGAAAAACAACTACTTTTAGATAAGTATTATTGACTATTTTTGAATAGTATGGAAAGTATACTTTGATTTAATACAGAAAATATTGGCTATCAAAAGCTCTTTGAAATATATCACAAGGCCTTAAGTAATACCAGGAATATTAAAGATGGTGTATCGTTAAAATAAAAAGGGGAGGTAGCAAATCATAAACATCAAGAGACAATCAGAGTAGCTAACTTCCACTTTGGAGAGAGGACAGACTGCATCTCTACAGCATTAACCATTTTGGTAGAATGAAACAGCTACAAGTAATTTACTAAATGGACTTTAATTTTCCTTCAATCAGACATGAAGAGGTCTCACCAGATGACTTTTAAGTTTACTTCCATTTGTAGATCTATAATCCTGTCTTCCTGATGATTACCTACAAGCTGCTAATTGCTTTTACAGCTAAAGTTGTAGAACAGAATAGTTTTCTAATGTTGAAATTGGTCTACCTAATTAGAAATATTTCTTTTCCAACGACTCCTATATATGGGCCACAGACCCTTTGGCCTCTTGTAGTTATTGCTCAAAATTTTAAAATACATTTGGACATTAAGGAATATAAGATTGCCCTTTACCTCTAATAAGTGGATTTTAAATAATTATTAGATAATAAGCAAAGTTCCTCACATTTTTAAAAGATCAGGAATCAGTTTTCTGTAACTCATTATGTAAGATGCAACCCCTTAGCTACCATCTAGCCTTCTTATTATTAATTTGATCACTATGTAGAATTAGAAAATTACTAACATTTATTACTTTGTATATATATATATATATATATATATATATATATATATATATATTTGTCAGCTGCACTTGGTTTTTTTGCCTTGTATTCACAGCATCTAGCAAAATTGCTGGCACATAATATATTATAAATAAATGTCCTTCCTCTGGGTAGTGACTAGATCAGTCCTACTTTTTAGGAAGTCTAGGTTGTCTGCTTTAAGTAGTTCAAATACGGAAGATATTGAAAGTATTGAGATAAGTTATGTATGTTATTATGTATGTTAGTACCAGGATCTAGTCTTCCCTTCCTCTTGGAAGGAATAGGAGAGGACAGAATATGGCCCTGGCATAAAAATTAGAATCCACGTACTTAGGAGCATGAGCAAACAGAAAACTTTTCTAGCACAACGAAGAAATAACATGAGTTAAAAGTTCAATAAGTAAATTCAACAGACGAGAATTACTCAAAATTAAGTACAATTAGACGCTAGAAAAAAATTACTTTTCCGTACCCAACTGTACACAGAAGAAATTAATCAAAAGATAAAGAGAAATTAAAATTCAATAAAAATTATAAAAAGGATAGCTTAGACAATAGTTCAAAAATATGACCAAGTAATAGACATCCTGAAAAATACAATGAAGCCAATAACTCAGTAATTCAATGAACGGAAAACAAGATATATTAGGAAAAAGTCAAAATATGGAAAAATTATGAAATTTACCTACAATAAACTTGCTACACATGGAGTAGAGGACAAGGAGAAGTAATTCAGGAATGATTAGATTCTGTGAAAAAAATAAGAACAAACAAAATACCAGGTCACAAGAGTTGAAGAAATAATAAAACTATCTAAGAATTATTAGTACCAGAAGAAAAAAGAACATAGAAAAAGACTATCAGTTGACTCTCAAAAGGAATGCAAAAGGAATGCAAATTTAAATAATCAAATTATTTCTGGGACTGAGAAGGAAAAAAATATACTGCAGAAGAAAAAGTAAAGACATCAAATATCAAGGAATTACAGTCAAGATACTAAATTATGCCATAATTATGATAAAGCAAAATAAATACTGGAATAAAATAGGTGCAAAGACCAAGCAAAATATTTTCTACATGAAGGTAACATCCTGCTAAATAGTATGATCGTATAAGGGAAAAAGAGGGCTTTTACACAGATGAGAGAGACAAACAGAGAGAAAGATGGAGATGACAGTTATATAGTTGGATACAAAGATAGAAATGGCAGTTATATAGAGATATATAATAAAGGTGCAGGCATATATACAAGGATTGTAGGAGATATGAATACTTTCTTCCCCGACTGTGCTTTCACTCATTCTTGGTGATCAAAATTCCTCTACCAATGTAAACCAACATCCTCTTTGAAACTTATATTATTACAGAAGTACCTGGACCACTGAGAGATTGCATTTTGGACAGAGTCACGCAGTTCATATGCATACAAAGTGAGTCTGAAGCCAAGTTTTCCTGTCTCCAGGTTAACTGTGTAGCCTGTACAGGATGACACGTTGAGAAATTTTAGAAATCTGAATCATGATCAGTTGCTTATGATTTAATATAGATGAAGAGTCAAAGGTCCCTATAGTGTTACTGTCTTAAATGGTCAGTGGAAGAAATGCAGAGTTAATTGTTTATGTTTTGTTGATTTTAAGAGAAGAAAAATGAAAAAGAAAAAAAATAGCACACAAAGAAAAAACAGAAAGAAGAGTAATGTAATTTTTTTTTCAAAATTAGAGAAAGAGTATTTCATAGAGATGAAAGTTGGGGGAGTGGGAAATCTGGGAATCACTTTTATTTGAGCCAAAGGAAGATCTCTCTCTCTCTCTGTCTCTCTCTCTCTCTCTCTCTCTCTCTCTCTATATATATATATATATATATATATATGTATATATACATATATATGTATATATATACACATATATATACATATATGCATGTATATGTACATATATACACATATGTATAAATACATATACACATATATATATGTATCTCACACACAGCACAGTCACAGACACATTCAGAATTTGATATATAAAGATGATAAGTTAAACAAAGAAATTGAAGGGAAAAGGAAAGAGGATAGAGAGAGGTCAAAAGGGAGGGTAAAGTTGAGGAGGGAATAGACAAGCAAATAAAGAATTCAGCTACAGAGAACATAAAGGGAAAATGTGAAACAAAGAGCTACATGTATACTGGGCAAAGAGAGGAAGGGCTAAGGAGTGTAATAGAGCACTTGTATTGAAAATTTCTAACATTGACACTTTTTTTCTCTTCTCCATTACTTATTTTTTTTTCTTTTTGAAGAGAGAAAGGGATAACAATGAGGGCAAAGAGAGGAAAATTTATGAAAGGGTATGATTAAGGGGAAAACACAATTATAAGCATAATTATGGATGTGAATAGGGTAGTCTTACCTGCAAAACAAAAGAAAATAGAAGAATATATATATAAATGAGTGAATGAAATCCTGTAAATGGAGTCAAAAACTCCTGAGTTCAAATCTTTTCTCAGACACTGTGTTACCACGGACAAGTCACTTAATTTTTCTCAGCCTCAATTGACTCTTCTTAAAATGAGAATAGTAACCTATCTCATGGGATTATTTATTGTGAGGATCAAATAAGAAAAGTCACATGGGACTTTATGAAACTTAAAGCAGCACACTACAAATGCTAGCTGTTATTATTATAAAGAGATTTATATGCTGAATAAATTTATATTTTATCCCCGATGTAAAAAGAAGCCTCTAAAATGTATCAAGTAAGGATACAACAGGAAAGAAGTCTGATAACAGCTTTAGGAAGATCATTCTAGGAGCTATGTGAACTAAGAATGGAAATAGATTCAAAGGATATTTTAGAGGTAATACTAAAAATAAATTGGTCACTGATTAGGTATGAATGGGGGGTAGGGGAGAAGGATGAGTAAAAAAATAATTTTCAGTTTTCCAGTCTCGGTTACTGGATCACCGAGAAAATAATAATGCAAATCAAGATGGGGGCTACAAGGAAGGACAAGTCAGATATGGAAGATGATTCATGAAAAAGAACAAATGGTAAAGAATACATGATGAGTGAAGAAAGATGAAATATTTTCCCTATTGTTACAGTCCCTCCTAAACCTGGCCCTCTGCTAACTTATCTCAATCACCTAGCCTGGAAATGTGTAGCAATTTAGGTCCCTTCTTTCTTTTTCTCTCCCTTACCAATGTTAGACAGTTACTAAGTTCTTCCAAATCTATTTCTGCATTATGGCTTGAAGCTGTTCCCTAATCTCCATTGACAAAAATAAAAACTTAATTCGGGTTCTCAGCATTTTTACCTTGATGTTTACTGGTCAAATTAAAAGAAATTGAATTAGATTTTTTTAATAGCCCCTAAAGATTTCCTCACTTTCCTTGCTTCCCATCTCTTATACAGATTTTTTTCATCTTTTTTTGTCATATCTTCCTGTGGCAGTCTGGTGAAAACCATGGACTCCTGAGAATGTTTGTAAAGTCATTAAATAAAATTAATTGGTTTTAATAACATTAAAATTGTTATCCAAACTCATATTTTTAAAAAAGAAGTTCACAGGCCCTAAGTTAAAGACCCCTGTTTTGAATCATTCTTTACACAGCTGACAATATTATCTTCTTATCTATTAGGTTAGTCCCCATCTAAAAGCCCATCCATGTTTTCCAACCCACAATAGACATATAAATATATATAAAGTATAGTTCCCTCAGTCTTGCCTTTAGGGCTTTTCATGACACCAGTGTTATAGCTTGTCTGTAACAAAATAGAACAGAAAACTGCATATTTCCTCTTTTCATCTTGTTCTTCATTGCCTTACATATTTGAATAGCCTTAAGTGAGGCATAGAAAATCATCACTCAGGATTTTAAGCCCAGCTATAGTGTTGCTTACTCCATTTAGCGTTTTCTGATCCATCCAGGTAAAAGTGATCACACCTTTCTTGCTTTTTAGTGTTCTCTCCTTTGTTCTTATCACATTCAGCTATCTATGCTGTTCTCATACTTCTATGTGTACCCGAGAAAGATCATGGAAGAGTGCTAGACTTAGAGGCAGAAGAGAACTATGTTCCAATACTTTAGGATCATAAGCAAATCGATTACCCTCTTACAGCCTGTTGTTTGCATTGTTCAATTATAAGAATAGCTACTTCCCTCACAGAGCTGTTATTCTCACCAACAAGTAGTGCATCAAATAATAATTACTATTAAGATAGTTATTAGCATATGTATATACATATACGTACACACATGTATTTACATATATATGTATAGATATACATATATATATATGATTTGCAAGGATGTTTATATTCATTGATCCATTTGAATCATGTATTTCATTTGAAATAGTGAAAAGTTCTAAAAAAACCATAAAATATTCATTATTGTATGTGTCCCCCATTACTGCAATAATTATGGCTTGAAGTAACCCCAACACCTAATAGGATCATAGATACAGACATGGAAGGGTTCTGATAGTCCATTTCATTCAGGTTGTGAACTCTTTCATGACAGAGACTATGTATTTTTTGTCTATGTATCCTCAAAAAATAAAATACTGAAAAAACTGACAGGCAGTAAATATTCATAGATTTGAATTTAAGTGCAATTATTAAATCTGGAATATGAATAACAAAATTTTGGATCTTCTAATTCTATAAAATCTAGATATAGTTATCCAGATACTACTTGAGAATGACTGTGTCTTAGCTCTGTTTCATTGGGAAAAATACATCTTTGTTATTCAGTTACCAAGTCTATATAGAAATCTGTATAATTGTAATATAAAAATCCCTGTATAACATAGCGTTGGCCATGAAACCTACCATCCCTAGATGAAGACATCAAAGAAGAAGCTCTTCAATGAGACACAGACTCATCGAGGATGATGGGTTTTCTGGGGCTCCAGGAAGACACATTTATGAACTCCCAAGCAGGCAGAGGGAAAAAAAGTAGAGAAAATTTTATATAATAATGAGCATAGAAAACCGAAAAGGGAATTCACATGGGAATTATTAGAGGCTTGCGAGTTTTCCCTAGGCTTCAGGGGAAGGATTTGTTGTCTGGTCATTAAAGTATAAAGGAATTTCACCAAGGGATAGACATATTCTGTATCTAAATTTGTTACAGAAAAGTTCATCTATGTAATTCATTCAAGGACAAAAAGGAATATTTAGAGAAAAAAAAGATTAAAATGTAGGTTTTATTATGTAGGCATAGAGACTTCCACTGAACTCTAAAATTTCCTTAGTTTAATTGGTATAATCACCATCATCTTGGTCACCAGGATACACAAGTTGAAGCAATCTTTGGTAACTACCTCTCTCTTATCTACCAAGATCATTCTATTGATATGCCTAGTGCCTCTACTTCTTCCTTGCCATTAACACTGCTATGAGCCTAGTTCTTTTCCTTATGGACTAGACTATTTTAGTGACCTTCTAATTTGTCTGCTTCCCCCAAGTCTCTTACACGCCATCTTCCACACTTCCATTAAAATAGTCTTCTTATAGCTAATATCCAGAACCAAACCTTAGAATTTATATGCATATGGGTCAATGCTGGGCAATTCTTATATACAATTTTTCTTTGGTTTAAATCTCCTCACAAGAATTACTTTATGAAAATCATAATTTTTTGATTTTACTTCTCCCTACCCACAGGATTTCCCCCAACATATCAGAAGTTGGCTCCTTTCTGGGTCTCTACACAAAAGGATAAAAAATATACTTCATTCCCATAAAAACACTCAGGCTGATGTATTTATTAATATCTATGATTTATGTAATGTTTTAATATTGAAAAACATTATATATATAATATATACACACATATGTATTGAGATACATATACATATATATGCATATGTATGTATATATTATTTGATCCTCAGCAATTCTATGAGATAAGTGCTATTATTCCTATGTAACAGAATGGAAACCGAAGGCAGATTAAAGTTAATAAATTGATGATTCACATAGCTACATAATTTCTGACATAATATTTCTGCTTAGACTTTGTAGACTTTAGATCCAACACTCTAATTACTGCACCACAAAACCACATACAGGAAATTTTCTATTTAACCTGAAAGGAAATAGAAAGAACAGTCCTAAAGTCAAAAGTAGTCTTTAAGTAGTCTCTTCTCTCCCACAGACTTAGACAGTGCTCCAGTCTGTAAATTCTACTCTGGACATGAAAATCAAAAAGAGGAAGGAAAGAAGGATCATTAGAAAACTAAATAGTCCATGTATCACATACAAGGAAATTAACTTTGTAGCAAATTTACTGTGAATTTCAGATGGTGGTCAAGTAAACCAACTGTCTACAGGGAAAGGTTAAGTATATTCTTCACCCTCTTTGACAGTGTTTAGTATCGTATGCTTATATGGAGGAAGGTTAAAAATATGAAATGAGGGACAGAGCCAAGATGGCAGAATGAGAGTAACTACTCATATAAGCTCTTAGAAAAACTCCTTAAGATACCTCTAAAAAGATAATCTAAATGGATTTTCGAGGGACAGAATCCAATAGGAGACAGGCTGCGGCAGATGCACAGCCTGGGATGCACTGAAAGGTCAATGGGAAGGATCTGTTTTGTGAGCCTGAAGAAGCACACAGTACACAGTGCGCAGACTGTACTGGCACTGTCCCCACCATGGCAGGGCTGAGGAGGAAGTACTGGGCGGTCTGAGGTGGTAGCCACGCTGAAGAATCTCGGGTATATCAGCCCAGGATGGGAGTCCAGTAGAACCGAGTTAGTGAGAATCCCAGAGTCCCAGATATCTGCAGCAGCAACTCCAAAGACTACCAGCCCACAGATTAAATGTCTGTAAGTCACTGACTTGAACATCTGGGAACTAAGATAGTGAAGTGATCAATAAGTGCATTAGACAGAGCCCCTTGTGCCCTAGAAGCAGAGATCTACTTTAAAAGTCATGAAGATGGTGACCATCTTGTGTAAGAAGCAAAACATAAAAAAAAAGATCATAGAATCTTTCTATAGGGACAAGGAAAAAAACACGAATACCAAAGAGGTTAGCACTGAGACTGTACTCCCATATGAAACTTCAGAAGGGAATATGAACTGGTCTCAAGCCAAAAGAGCATTCTTGGAAGAGTTCAAGAAGGATTTTAAAAGACAAATTAGAGATATAGAAGAAAAACTGGCCAATGCTTTTAAAAATATGAAAAAAGAAATCACAGAAGAAATTAAAAGGAAAATTGGACAAATGGAAAAGAAGCACAAAAACTAACTGGAGAAAACAGCTCCTTAAATGGAACTATTGGACAGATGGAAAAGGAGATGCAAAAGTTACGTGATGAAAACAATTTGATAGAAATTAGAATCAGGCAAGTAGAAACTAATGAGACATCAAGAATAAGTTAAACAGAATCTAAAGAATTAAAAGACAGGAGAAAATGTAAAATCTCTACTTGGAAAAACAACTCACCTGGAAAATAGATCCAGGAGAGAAAATCTAAGGATTATTGGTTTACTGGAAAGCCAAGATGATAAAAAGAGCCTGGAAAATATCTTCCAAAAAATCATCAAGGAAAACTGCCCAGAAGATGTAGATCCAAAGGACACAATAGTCCTCGAAAGAATCCACTGCTAACCTCCTAAAAGGTATCCCAAATTAAAAACATCAGGGAATATCATTGCCAAATTGAAAAACTATCAAGTGAAGGAGAAAATATTGTAAGCAGCCAGAAAGAAATCATTCAAATATTGAAGAGCTACAGTCAGGATACCATAGGACCTTGTAACTTCTCCATTAAAAGATCGAAGGAATTGGAATATGATATCCCATAAGGCAAAGGAGCTGGGAGTACAATCAAGGATCAATTACCCAGCAAACTTGAGAGTAATATTTCAGTGAAGAAGATGGAAGTTCAATGAAATAAGGGATTTCCAGACCTTCCTGATGAAAAGGCCATAGCTCAATAGAAAATTTCATCTTCCAACACAAGTCTCAAGAGATGCATAAAAGGATAAACAGAAGAAAAATAACTTGGTGTTCAATATGAGCAAACTTTTTACATCTCTACAAGGGAAGATGATACTTGTTAATCTTAAGAATTGTGTATTTATTATGATACATGAAAGGGATATACAGAGTTTGAGGGAGCATATACAAAACAAATGAAATGATAGTAAAATGTAATTTAAGGGTACTAAGTGATTGTAACCAGAGATGTGAAAAGAAGGAGGCAGAAAATGGTAAATTAAATCACAGGAAGATACACAAAAATGTATTACAGTAGAGGGAAAGAGGGGAGGGAGATGAGCATTGCTTGAGATTTACTTTTATATGCTTTGGTTCAAGGAGGGAACAACAAACTCAGTTAAGTTGAGTAATCTAACAAGATCTAAAGTCAGAAGGTGGGAAAGGGAGGAAAGAAAAAAGGAGAGGAATCTAAAAGGAAGGGAAGAAGTAGTAAGGGTATAAGGGAGTTAAAGTGAGGGGGGTTGAAAGAAGGAAGGGAAGATTGAGGGAGGTAGTGGTCAAAAATTAAAACTCCATTGTGGGGGGAAAGGGAGAAGGGGGAGAACTAAAAGCAAAAATGGGGAAAAGAGGATGGAGGGAAAGACACAAATAGCAATCTTAACTGTGAATGTGAAAGGGATGAACTCTCCCATAAAATAGAGACAGAAAGTAGAATGGATTAAAAAAGGCATAATCCGACAATATGTTGTTTACAAGAAATACATCTGAATTGGGAGAATACACACAGAGCTAAGGTAAAAGTTTGGAGCAGATATATTGTGCCTCTCTGATGTAAGAAAACCAGGAGTAGGAATCTTAATCTCAGAGAAAGCAAAAGTAGAAGTAGATCTAATCAAAAGAGATAAGGAAGGAAACTATATTCTGTTAAAAGGCATCATAACACAAGAAGCAATATCATTATTGAATATATATGATCCAAGTGGTATAACATTGACCTTCTTAGAGGACAAGTTAAGGGAGTTACAGGAAGAAATAGACAGCAAAACCGTACTAGTAGGGGAAATAATCTCCCTCTCTCTGAAGTTGATAAATTTAACCTCAACATAAACAAGAAAGAAGTTAAGGAGGTAAATAAAACTCTGGATAAGTTGCTCTGGAATGGGAATATAAAGGAATATACCTTTTTTTCAGCAACAAATGCCACATATGACCATGTACTATGGCATTAAAACCTCACACTACAGTGCAGAAAGTCAGAGATAGTGGATTCATCCTTTTCAGACAATAATGCAATAAAAATTATCTGTAATAACAGGCCATGGAAAGATAGAACAAAAATAAATTGGAAACAAAATAATCTCTCTCTGCCTCTGCGTCTCTCTGTGTGTGTATGTCTTTCTGCCTCTGTCTCACACACATACACATGCACCACATTCACACACACATTCAGAATTTGGTATATAAATACATTAAGTTAAACAAAGAAATAGGAAGGAAAAAGAAAGAGCATAGGGTGAGGGTAAAAGACAGGGTAAAGCTGAGCATGGAATAGTGCAAGAAAAAAATAAACTTCAGTTATAGACAACAACTCACAAAGGGGAAATGAAAAGCAAAGAGATACTAAGAACCAGGGATGTAAATGGATACTGGATGAAGGAAGAAAGGACTAAGGAGAGGATCAGACAACTTCCATTTAAACTTACTAATGGTGACACTTTCCTTACCACTTTTTTCTTTTTGAAGAGAGAAAGGCATAACACTGAGAGCAAAGAGATGAAAATTTATACAATTTGGCTATGATTAATGGTAAAACATAGCTACAATCATAACTCTGGATGTAAATGAGATGTCTTTACCTGTGTAATAGATTAGAAAGATAGACAGACAGACAGATAGATACATGAATGAGTAGAGAGATAGATAGATAGATGAGGGAATGAATTACTGACAGGGAGTCAAAAATTCAAATCCTGAATTCAAATACTTTCTCACACACTTGTTAGTTGTGTTATCTTGGCCAAGTCATTTAATTTCTCTCTGTCTGAATCTTACGGGATTTTTATGAGGACCAAATAAGAAAGCATATGCGTGGTGATTAGCAAGCCATAAAGCACATTTAAATGCTAGCTATGATGATGATGATGATGATGATGATGATGAAGAGCTTTAAATTCCAAACAAATGAATTTATATTTGATTCTAAATGTGAAAGGAAACCTATATAAATATAAATAAGGGAGCAACAAAGTCTGATGAGAGATTTCCAAAGATTGGTTTAGAAGCTATGTGACCTATGGATGCAAATAGATTCAAAGGATATTTTCGAGGTAATACTGAAAGTATTTAGCCACTGACTGGTTATGAATGGGGGACAGAAAAAAAATGAGTAAAAAATCATTCTCAGTTTTCCAGTCTCAGCTACTGAGTGACTGAGAAAGTAATAAGAGAAATCAACATGAGGAGGTGAAGAAAGGACAAATTAGACATGGAGGATGACTCATGCAAAAGAATAAACGCAAGAGAAGAAATGGTGAGACAGGGAAAAAAAGGAATGTTTTTCCCTATTGTTACTTTCCCTCCTAAAACTGCCATCTTTGAAGGACAAATCTTCATCTTTTCTATTCAATTACTTAGTCTATATAATAATCTGTTACATGGCTCTAATACAACATATATAACATAGCACTGACCATTCAACTTACCATACCTAGAAGAATACATCAAGGAACAAGTACTTCAAAGATGTGACATATATGAACTTCCAAGTGGGTAGGAGGAAAAATATTGGAAACACTTTAAGATAATAATGAGCATAGAAGATAGAAGTGCCAGTTCAAATGAGAATTTTTACAGAGCCATTCTGGTTTTACCTAGGTTTCAAGGGAAAGATTTACTATCTGGTCATTAAAATGGTTGCTAATTTCACCAAAAGAATAGCCATATTATAATTCTGAATTTTTGATAAAAAAAGATCATCTATGTAACATATTAAAGCACAAAATGTAATGTTTATACAAAATAAATTAAAGTGGAGGCTTTATTTTGTAGACAGAGACCTCCACTGAATTGCATAAAATTTCCTTGATTTAATTGATATAATCATCATCATCCTGATCACCTAATATTCAAATGCCGAAGTTGTCTTTGGTTGCTACCTCTCTTTTACCCTCCATAATCATTCTATTTCAATACCTGCTGACTCCACTTTTTTTTTTTTGCCTTTAAGAATGCTATGACCCTAGTTCATTTCCTTATCAGTCAGATTATTTTACTAACCTCCTAATTTGTCTGCTTCCCTCAAGGGTTTTCCCTCTGTAGTCCATCCTCCACAGTCACCAAAACAATCTTCTTATAACTAATATCAAGAACAAAAATTCAGAGTTTAAATAGATAGGAATCAGTGTTGGGGGTTTCTTATATAAAATCTGTCTTTGGCTTAAATGCCTTCCCAAGAACTCCTGTAGGAAATTCAGCCATTTTGATTTTCCTTCTCCCTACCCACAGGATTTTCCCCAATATATCAAAATCTGCCTAATTTTTGTGTCTCTGCTCAAAAGGAAAAAATGTCCTACAATTCCATGCAACACTAAGAATAATATAACATATAATAATAATAATAATAGTAATAATAATAATAGCTGCAATTTAGATGGTGCTTTAATATTTGCAAAATGTTTTACAAAGGTCTCATCCTATCCGCAAAGCAATCCTATGAGATAAGTGCTATTATTCCTACCTTACAGAGGGGAAACTGAATCCAAGTTAAGTGATTAATAAATTGATACCTTTTACATGGCTAGTAAATTTCTGAAGTCATATTTCAACTTAGGATTTGTACACGCTAATTCTATCATCTATTTACCGTACCACCTAACTACATATAGGAAAGTTATTTTTTTATTTATCCTGAGAGAAAATAGAAAGGACACTCATGAAATCAAATTTTTAAGCATTTTCTTCTCTCACACAGACTAAGACAGTCCTCCAGTCTTTAAGCTCTACTCTGGGCATGAAAATCAAAAAGAGGAAAGAACTGTGAATCATTAGAAAACTACATGTCCCACTTATCATAGAACAGGTGCTTAAATGCTTGTGAATTGATTTGTCTATCCAATAGTCCAGACTTAGATCGAGTAAAAGTGTTAAGCACTCAAGAGAAAGAGTCAACTCATTCCTTCCATGGACTTAAGGACTTATGCAGACCACATGAGCCAAAAGGGTGCTGAAAGACAAGTTTTGTGTTTACTTCTCCACATTATGGCTCAATTGTCTCCTGTTATACCGCAGTAACGTGAAGTAGCTAGGTGATTCAGGGGATAAACTGCAAGGGCTCGAGTCAAAAAAGACCTGAGTGCAGATATGGTTTTGAAGACCTATTATCTATGGGACCCTGAGCAAGTGACTTAACTTCAGGTTGCCAAGCTGTAAAATGAGGGTCTTAGCACCTACTTCCTCTGATGTTTGTGAGGAACAAATGAAACAATATTTGTAATGTGCTTAGTGGAGTGCTGAGAACATAGTAGGGGATCAAAAAAGGGCCTGTTCCCTTCCTTAACTCTGACTCCTTTTTGAGCCAGGGCGTTTATCACTTGGTCCTGAAACTCCTCTGTTTTCAGTCAAAAAACATGCATGAAATGTCTACTCTATTAGGGTCACTGTAACATTGTGTTCCTATGCAACAGGGATAAAAATGCAAAGGTGAGGATATCTGTCTTCAAGGTGTTTACTTTCTAAGAAGGTTATTTATAGTCTATGCTCCTAGATATATACATAGAGAACATGTGCAAAATCAGTGCATATGGTGGAGAGAGGGAGAGCATGATAAGAACCTAAGCACAAAGGCAGAAAAGGCAAAACGAGATCTTATATGAATCGGAAATCAGTGAGGGAAGGCCAATGTGACTGAAGTATATAAGTGCCTGAGTGGGAATAAGTTATCATCACCTTGGCAAGATTTGCTGGAAATCTGGCAACACACATAAAACTTGAAAATGAGAATATTTGGAAGAGTTCTGGGATGGTGGGTACAGTAATCCTCTATTGGTAGAATTATCAATTTTTCAGACAATTCTGGAAAATATTTTAGAATTCTACCTTCAATATCGTTAAACCACTTGTGTCCTTTGACCCTGCAATTCAATTACCAGCATATGCCCCAAAGACAGACGGAAAGGACTCATGCATAACCACATTTTCTGTTGTAAAGAAGTGTCTTGCAACTGAGCAATTATTAAACAAAGTTTGACATATAAATAGGATGGAATATGATTGCACTATTAAAAAATGAAAAATGTGAAGAATTCAAAAGAACTTGAGAAGACTTTAATGAGTTTATGCAGCGTAAAATGAGCAAAAACAGGGGGAGAGTTAACATGTACCATGTAGGTGGCACAGTGGGTACAGGGCAGGACTGGAAGTCAAGACAAATAGAGTTCAAATCTTTCCTTACATATATACTACTTGGGTGCCTTTGGACAAGACACAATCTCTATCTGTCTCAGTAAAAAGAGAGAAATAATAGCACCTACATCACAAGGTTGTTTTAAGGATCAAATGAAACAACATATGTGGAATGCTTTGCAACCTTTGCAACATTATATAAAAGCTAACTATTACTATAATTATAATAGTTTAAAGGAAAATAGATTTTTAAAGGTCTTTGATCAGTTAAATGAATAATCATGACTACAATAAATGAATGATGAGGTATTATGGAGAGACATGATGCACTAGAAAGACAGAATTCAACATACACTTTAGATGATGGTCATTTAAACCAACAATCTAGAGGGAGGGTCACATATATTCTTCACCTACCTCCATGTTTAGTATTACATGCTTATATGGGAGAAGGTTAAAAAATGTTAAGGGAGCGAGCACCAGCCTTCCTAAACACATCTCTGATTATATATCACTATATATTGCTTCTGACACTAGAACTTTCCCTATGAGACTGAGCTTCTCCTTTAGAAGGCTATTTCCTTGAAAGTAGAAATTATCTTTTGCTTTTATTGGTGTCATGAGTTTGTCTGGCATACAATAAGTGTTTAATATATATTTATTGACTGATACACTGGTTTTCAGTAGGCTTCTGATCCTCAACCTTGTAGAATCCAAATACCCAATCCTCTCTTAGATTCCTCAGTGACATCCTTTATCCTAGAAAATCGAATCTGAGGAATATTGGTATGGTATAGGGAGTTGGGAGGGGGTGTTCAAGCACACAAATAGCAAATACATGGGTACCAAGGTTTTATAAGTTTTATTTGGGGACTTCCTTCATGGAGAAATTAATGAATCCAATGTACTTTAAAGACTTATCATGCAACTCTCATGAATATAGGGAAGAAAAAGACACTTGACTATTAACTTTTTTTAAATGCAGTATTTTTTTCACCTGGTAGTCTAGAAGAGCTGTTTAATTTTGTTCCACTGAGTATTAGAATATCAGTCTTCTCTTGTTTATCTCATTTGTATTCCATCAATTCACCTTTATTTTTTCCATGTGTTCTTATCTATACCCTTCCAAACCCAAATCTGTATTTTCACAAGTTGTTTTTATAGTTTTTTAATTGTTTTCTTAATATGGAAAGCAGCCAGGTGACTCAGTAGATACACCACTGGGCCTGATTTCTGGGTAACCAGCCTGAGATACTTACTACATGTGTGACACTGGGCAACTCAATTTAACTCTGCTTGCCTTCATCCACTGGAAAAGGAAATAGAAATCACTCCAGTATCTTTGCCAAGAAAACCCCATTGGCAGCATTTAGTCCATACGGTCACAAAGAGTCAGACATAATTGAATATATGAACAACAATATTCTAATATAAGAAGTGCCCTACAAAATAAAAAAAAAATTTAAAATGACCATTATGTTATTGTAAAAGGAAAAGTCTGTTACATACAGCAATTTCCCATAAAAAAGACAGAAAATTTCATATGATCATAATTATCTTAAATTTACTTATACAAAAAAAAAACTTAAAGATCAAGTTCTGAGGGATTTTTCATGGTATAGGGAATAGTTAGGAGCTATTTGTTGCAGCAAACGATTAGGAAATACTGTAGAATCGAGTTGTTTTTTGTTTTTTTTTTAACTTCTATCTGGTGACTTTTTTCAGGAAGGAAGGAATGAAGTCAATGTACTCTACAGATGATGGGCTTT
Source organism: Bettongia penicillata ogilbyi (assembly GCA_023548195.1). Classification (NCBI taxonomy): domain Eukaryota; kingdom Metazoa; phylum Chordata; class Mammalia; order Diprotodontia; family Potoroidae; genus Bettongia; species Bettongia penicillata. The sequence continues at coordinate 1,221,207 of JAJHZJ010000051.1, read as the reverse complement.
TCCATTCATCCCAGTGATGGAACCCTCTAGATAGCTGGGTCTTTCCTCCTAATCCAAAACTAAACTACATAAGATATGAGCTTCTTTGCAATGATGGCAGTCTTAATTTTCTGGTTGTTTCTCCATATTTTAGTACAGTTCTTTGGACATAAAAATCGCTTAATAAATGATTTTTCATTCATCATTCATTCCTTCAGCATTGATGACTGGTGCCCAATACACATAAGGAAGCACTGGAGATATCCAGGTTTGATTCCACTGAAACTAATTCTGCTGGGTTTTGCCTCAAGATGTGAAAGAGGCTTCTGGTGACTGAACTTTGAACTTTCACATCATGGAAAGCAAATTTGCTCTGACATGAATTCTTCCTTACAAGCATTAAAAATGTGCCATGAGTCTGATATGTAAGAACATTATTCATGACATTAATTTAGTTTCCTTGAGGGTCTGTGTAAGTTGAGTAAACAGGTTGGCTGAAGTTTCTTCTTCAGTGTTGCTGTGACAAAATATATGTCCCTCAGATCTGAGTATGGGCTAATGTTGGTTTTAGGGATGTTGATATCATTTAGATGGACAGGCATGTATGGGTGTAAGTGTCTGTTTGTATGTGTATATCTGTCTGTCTGTCTTTCTGTCTGTTTCTGTGCCTGTGTTTGTATGTACATTTCATAACACTGCATGCTTTGAAATATGAGCTTTATGGTCACATCATGGTACTGACCATTTTGAGTTCTGGCCACACCGTTTGTCTGAGATCATTTTCACTACTCACAAAGCTTCTCTCCTACACAGCTCAATGGTGCGATAAGGTATTGGATCTGGAGAAAGGAAGACCTGAGTTCATCTCCACACTCAGACACTTGCTAGATATGTGACCATGGGCAATACTTAACATCTACCTACGTCAATGTCCTCATCTGTAAACTGAAGATAATAATAGTACCAACCTCTCAGGTATGTTGTGAAGATCAAGTGAGATGATACACACACACACACACACTCACACATACATACACACACATATAATCATGATGATATATATATATTATATATCACGGTGATATATATTATGTGTATATATTATGATGATATATATTGTATATATATGTATATACAATATATATCATGATGATATATATTATCTATGTATATATACATATGTATGTATGTGTGTGTGTGTATATATATATATATATATATATATATATATATATATATATATATATATATATATATATAGACACATTTCAAACCCTAAGGAACTGTATAAAAGCTAGGGATAATTATAAGAGAGTTACAGAACCCTTACTCTCTATGGAGTTACCTGGCATACCTTGCATCTTGCCGTGCCTCTCTTTATATACTTGTACTATTTGGTGTAGTGAATCGAAATCTAGACTCAGATTCTCAAAATGGTTCTTTAATTTCAGTCCTGCTGATGATGAGGGCCATTTATATAGTGTTCCTTTGAGGTTTTCAATTGACTTTGCATATATTATGTCATGTTATCCTCACAACAACTCTGTAGGGGAAAAGTTATTATAAACTATTATTATCCCCATTTTACAGATAAGGAAACTGATTCTCACAGAGGTTGAATTGCTTATCCAGATATTCATAGACACTAAAAAAGGATGAATCTGACTATAATACATCAGTACAACATGCTATCAGAAAAAATTGGGGAATCAAAGGATCTAGGGAACAAGGAGAGTTCAGGGATCGTCCATTGCACGTATAATTTTTTTTTCTAAATATTTCTTCTTTTTGCATATTTTTTGTCATTTAAAAGTTAAATCAATGTCCAGTAATTTGATCCTTTTATTTAAAGAAACACAAAGACATGCATATTCCCAAAACATATCTCTAGGATATAAATGATGGACCATCTTATAAATGTACATTATCCTTAGTAACAAAATTTAAAATATTTGAAAATGTATGTGAAGAGTAATATGTCATTCTGAAAAGGGTTTTATCTTGGTTATGCTTTAATCATTATTGCTATCATAAACATCATCTACACAGCTTGCCTGGAACTGATGTGTCAGCTCCTCAGTCTAAGCTGCCTCTATCTCTTAATCTCTCAAGATTTTGATGATTGGAGTCAGGAGGGCATTGACAACTGAGTAAAACACTGAGAGACATTTGTTCACTGAAAAACTGCTGTACAGTAAGGTATGGATGAAAATTCGTGACCCAAAGAATAGAGTTACCACTGTAATGTGAGCAGACAACGTAGACAGAGAGACTTGGAGAGCTCACTTGAAGAGAGACAGTGACCAAGATGACAGTATAAGAGACAAGCAAGAGACTAAAAGAAATTAGTGAAAACACTCCACTGTCAGCAATAACGAAGAAGTCCAGGACATAGGGGTTAGTGCAGGCAAGCTTGATCACCAGAGCAAGGTAACAAAAAAACATTGTCAACAACAGAAGAGCAGGTTCACAGTAAAGGCCATTTGGCTTATGGTGTGCACAAAGTGCACAACGACTGAAAAAAAAAACGCAAAGACTATCAGTGTTTGATGGTTCATAATCATTATGGAGTGGAGAGGTTTACATATTGCAACATATTGATCAATTGTCATTCATATAAGGAGAGTCATTTCACTACTACCCAAAAAGTGGAAGAAAAACATCTGGGCCATGTGGCCCCATGAGGAGACAATTTCCTGTTCTCTCAGGCAACCTGTGATCATCTTAGGGACAGTAATAGTAGACAGTCATATCCAAAACGGAGAGTTTGGCCAGGAGGAAATATATGAGGGTAGAATGCAATTGGGAGTCAAAGATCACCAATTATAGTAAGAATGTTTCCTGTCATGATTGATGCATAGGACAGGAAAAATATTGCAAAAAATAAAATATCAAGTTCCCAAATACTGGGAAGTCATACCAAGATAAATTATGATATCAGAGAGTCATTCTTGTGTTCAACCTTCGTTCCCGAAGAAAACCATGCCATCAGAGAAATGATGATATGATTTGCACTCGACTTTGTTTTGAGTGAGGGAAGGCTGTGCAGGTCACTTCCCTCATTTCTCCAGAACCATCTGAATTCAGTGACCAGATATTCATCAGGATTACTGGAGACAGCCTAGGATGCACTGACAGACCTTGACCCCTTTGTTTTGCCATAAGGATGTTTTTATGACTGTTGACCAGACTACATTTGGTGATTCTGTGCCTTACAGTTCAGCTTTATCAACTGGGTATATAGATGCTTAAACTCCTTTTATTTAGATACTTAAGCAGGGATGCATGACCCATTATTTCAGTTCTTGATGCTCAGCTGCTTTTCTATCCATTTACTACACTAATACTGTCACTACGACTACTACATCTACTGTTACTACTTTACTACTACTGGTACTACTACTACCACCACCACTGTCACCACTACTACCACTGCTGCTGCTACTACTACTACTACTACTACTACTACTACTACTACTACTACTACTACTACCACTACCACTACTACTATACTTTAATATTTGGGATTCTCTCAATCATGGCTGCCTTCCAAGATACAGAGATCTTAAGTCTTCAAAATCCTTTTTGAGCTCTTCCATGGCCTGAGCCCACTGGACATCCACCTGGGATGCCTGGGATACAGAGGCCCCGACCTCCACGTCTTTCCCTGATGGTAAGAATAGTTCCTCTTCATCAGAATTGAAAGGCAGGAACATCTATACCCCCTCAAAGTAGCTTTCCATAGTCTTATTTTTCTTCTCTTTTCTGGGCATTTTCCCAGCCAGTTACTTGAGTTCTGAGATTCCTGTCCACCTCCACCTAGATCCGCCTAGATCCACCTAGCTAGTGCTTGGGGTCTGAGATTCAAATGGGCTTTCCATGGCAGGCGCGGCTGCTATTCAATGTGAGTTTAAGTTCTGGTGCTCAGGTGGGGGCTGGGCCACCTCCCAGGCTCAGTTCCCTCAGGGGCTTTATGCAGAGACCTACAGTAATAGGGTGGGTGGGGGCAGGGCCGTTTCCCAGGCTCAGTTCCCTCAGGAGGTTTATGCAGAGGCCTTCAGTAATGGAGCTCCTGCCTGTTCGGGGAGTTCCGGGCTGCTGCCACTGCCTCTGACACTGCCTCCTGAGGGGGCCCGAGTCAGAGAGACACCCCTCTCCCCTCTTGGGCAGCCCAGACGTCTCTCTCACTGACCTGTAGCATCTGTGGGCTGGAGGAACCAGCTGCTGGAGATTCCATCCCTGAAGCCTGCTCAGGTCTGCTTCTCTGGGGATGCGCGGCCAGGGCAGCATGGGGGTGGACTCCGCTGTCCGGAGCACGACGGACCTTTGGGATCAGCTTTCCAGGGCTCTCTGGAATGGAAATCTTTTCCACAGTGTTTCTTCATGCCTTACAGTGCTCCAGAATTCGTGGGGAGTTCTTCTTGCAGGAAATATATGGGCTGTGGGTTCAGAGCTAGCATACATGAGTCTTTCTACTCTGCCATCTTGGCTCCACCCCCATAGAGATCTTAAGTCTTTAAAAACTGTTCATCAATCCAATGTTATTATCATGTGAGAGTAGTCCCAGATTTCTCTGAAACTATTCATCACATTTTTGAGGATAATAGTGTTCCATTATATTCCTATTTTAAAATTTGGTCATCGATTCCCCAAATTATAGGTTTCCCTTCACCCATCATTTTCATGAAAATCACATTTATGTATTTCAAAATCATTGTCATTTCATTTTGGAAATCATAGATCTCTATATGGAAGGCAACTCTGTCATCCATTTAACCCAAATATCTCATTTTGAAAATAAAAGAAATGGAGACCCAGGAAAATTGTGACTTTCCTAAAATCACACCAATAGGAGTCATCAGAAATTAATTTTTTGCTAAGCAGAAGTATGCTCATTTAACTTACCTAAAATGAAGCTACAGATGATTTCCTGTTGCATTTTACTTTGACAGCATCCTTCCTCAGCACCCAACAGTTGTAGTAAGTCAGCATGTGCAGACTTCACTTATCCCACTTTTGCTTATCGATTAGCAGTCTAACACATAAGGGATATAGCACAGTTCAGGTGCCCAGGATTACCTTGTTTATCTAGATTGGAAATAAAATAAGAGTCCACATCATTTGCTAGCTAAAAGAATAAAGCTCTTATCTGCTTAAAGTTAACGCATGACACTCAAAACAAACAAAAAAAATTAATGACTGACAAAAGGCAAGTATAGAATTTAAGTCCTACTACTAAGAAAACAGAATTAGAAAAGTAAGTATGCTTACCAAATTGCATCTACCACAAAAGTAACATAATGCTTTTATATACTGAGAACTTCTCAACAAAACACTAGACAAAATATGTTAACATGTCACAAACCTTCCCTGCCCCAAAGTGTGTATGCCAGGACTTGACAAGCAATATAGTTGTTTCAAGTAGGTGTTCAATTCACTTTTTTCCCTAAGACTCCTGTGGAAAATAATAGTCCTTGGTTCAACCCTAAATAGCTCTTTCCATAGGACTGAAAGGAGACAATGATTAGTCTTTCTGGCCTGGAATTGTGCACCAGAGAGGTGAAATATTGCATGGCGAAACTATTTCCAAGAACATTACAACAAAACTCTAGCCACATCAGTCAAATACTATTCCTGCTGGTGCTGGTGGTATTGCTTCTGCTACTTCTACTACTACTACTGCCACTACTACTACTACTACCAATACTACCACTACTACTGCTGCTGCTGCTGCTGCTACTACTGCTACTGCTGCTGCTATTACTACTACTACTACTACTACTACTACTACTACTACTACTACTACTACCACCACCACTACCACTACCACTACTACTACATCACTTTCACACTTTTGAGTACCATTACTACCATTATGAACATCTTACGGTTTTCAAAGCATTTTATGCATACTATATCATTTGATTTTCTTTTTCTCAACAATCCCATGATTTGAGTGGGATTATTATCCTAAGAGTAAAGATAAAAAAAACTGAAACAAAAGATATTAAATTACTTCCCCAAGGTCGGTAACCTTGAACTTCAACTCCCTTTGTAGTAGAAGCACGTATGTGAAAACGTAACTTTTCTCTAAGGGATTAGGTGGAAATTGCTTTTACTGTTATAACTTCTTATTAACAGATTACTTCATATATTTTTGACAAAACCTAAGAAAATGGGTTCCATCAATCACATACAATTTATGATATTAATAAAATAAGAAAAAATGTTCTGTAATGGATAAAGTGTCTCAAAGTCTTCTCAGGTTCAAAGTTTGCCTCTGATGTATATTGAATATTTGACTCTTTCACTGTTATTTAAACTCTCAGTGCCCCATGGAATCTTTCTAAAACTGTAACGGATAGAGTAGATGTCCATTTGCATGGTTAAATGGAGTTTTTAATCCGGGATCTCCTATGACCTCTAAATATAGATCTAACCAAAAAATAATAATTGCACAAGATAATATTAATAATAAGAAGAATAATAATAAAGACAGATGTGTACATGACAGGTTAATTTGTACAACTTATGCCTGTACATGGTTTGACCATGAGTTTTGCTTGACACAGTCTTACTGTGGGGCAATCATTTGCTCAAAAATATGCTGTTTAAATAGCACCAAAGTAACAGATTTTCAAAATCATATAGCAAGCATTTATAAATGGTAGTTGCTCTGAGTTACCATTTCACATCTCTCAGAATTGCTAATAAAATAAAAAGGAAAATATTAGATGTTGGAGGGGATGTGGGAAAACTAAGTCACTAACATTGTAAGTGGAGCTGTGAGATGATCCAACCAATTTAGGACTATGCCATAAAAGTGTGCTTAACGTTTGATTCAAGAATACCACTGATAGATCTCTATCCCAAAGACATCCAAAAATAAGAAAAAGGACCTATTCATAGAAAAGTATTTATAGCAGTACTTTTGTGGTGGCTAAGAATTGAAAAAAAAAAAAGGATGCCCATCTCTTGGAAGTTGTGATATATGATTTTAAAGGAATATTATTGTATTGTAAGAAATGACAAGCAGGATAATTTCAGAAAAATCTGGAATGACTTTGATGAACAGATGCATAGTAACATGAACAAAAGCAGGTGTATGTATACATAGTAACAGCAGTATCATTCAACAAAAAATTGTGAATGTTTCAGCTTTTCTTAGCAATACAGTGATCAATCCAACACAATCCTAAGGGGCTAATGATGAAGTATATTATCTTCCTCCAGAGAAAGAACTGGCATTCATTGAATACAGACTAAAGCATGCTATTTTTCACTTTCTTTTATTTCTCATTTACTGGAGTCTTCCTGTACAAAATTACTAACCTGGAAAAGTTTTACATAACTGAACACATATAACCTATATCTGATAACTTAGCACCTCAAAGAGGGAAGAGGGGAATGACAGAAGATACACTTTGGAGCTTGAAACTTCAAATAAATATTTTGAATTTTTTTTAAAAAAAGAACAGAAAAGGGGGGTGGAGCCAAGATGGTGGAGTAGAAAGACTCATGTATGCTAGCTCTGAACCCATAGCCCATATATTTTCTGCAAGAAGAACTCCCCACAAATTCTGGATCACTGCAAGGCGCGCAGAAACACAGTGGAAAAGATTTCTGTTCCAGAGAGCCCTGGAGAGCCGTCCCCAGGGTCCATCGTGCCCCAGAAAGCAGAGTCCACCCCTGTGCTCTCCTGGCGGTGTGACCGAGAGGAGGAGATCCGAGCAGGCTTCAGGGACAGAACCTCCGGCGGCCAGGAATGTCCCTCTGCCCACAGACGTCACAGGTCAGTGAGAGAGACGTCTGGGCTGGCCGAGAGGGGAGCAGGATGTCTCCGTGACTCGGACCCCCTCAGGAGGCAGTGCCAGAGGGAGTGGAAGAGGCAGAGGCAGCTGTGGAGGCAGCAGTGGGGGCAGAGCTGAAAAGAAAATTTGACTTTCAAACACAAGAATGAGAAGAAGCATGAAAAAGTAAACAGCAAAGAGAAGTCAGAAGGGACTTACCAAAAGTGAACTGTTTACATTCCTACATGGAAAGACAATATTGGTAACTTTTAAAATTTTTCAGTATCTGGGTAGTTGGTGGGACCACACACACACATACACACACACATACACGCGTGCACACATACACATACACACATACACGCACATACAGAGACAGAGCACAGAGTGAACTGAATAGGATGGGACCACATCTTAAAAGAAATTAAGGTAAATGGTGAGAGAGAAATGTAGTGGGAGGAAAGAGGGCGAAATGGAATGGGGTAAATTATATCTCATTCAAGAGGCAAGCAGGAGACTTTTTAGTGGAGGGAAAAAGAGGAGAGCTGAGAAAAGAAACAAGAAGTTTACCCTCATCACGTTTGATTAAAGGAAGGAATAAAATGCACACTCATTTTGGTATGAAAACCTATCTTACAATACACGAAACTGGGGGAGAAGGAGATAAGCAAATGGGGGGATGATGGTAGGGAGGGCAATGGGAGGAGGGAGCAATTTGAAGTTAACACTTGGGGAGGGACAGGGTCTAAAGACAGAATAGAAACAATGGAGGGCAGGATAGGATGGAGGGAAATAGTTAGTCTTACACAACACGACTATTATGGAAGTCATTTGCAAAACTACACAGATATGGCCTATATTGAATTGCCTGCCTTCCCAAAGGGAATGGATCGGGAGGGAGGGATGGGAAGAATTTGGAACTCAAAGATTTAGGAACAACTGGTTAGTATTGTTGCTACTAGGAAATAAGAAATACAGTTAATGGGGAATAGAAAGTCATCTGGCCCTACAGGACAAAAGAGAAGATGGGGACAAGAGAAGGGAGGGAGGATAGAAGAGAGGGCAGATTGGTGATAGGGAAAATTAGATTGCTCAGTGTATTGGGGGAGGGGATAAAAGGGGAGAAAATTTGGAACCCAAAATTTTGTGAAAATAAATGTAAAAAGTTAAATAAATAAATTTTAAAAAAAGAAGTCAAAAAAAAAAGAACAGAAAAAATATTTAATTCCTACCAGTTGCCTGCCTGGGCAACTATGTACCAGGAATTTTTTTGTTGTTTTATTTTGTTTTGTTTTTTGGTGTGATTGGGGAATAGGGAGAACTGATGAGGAAATAAAAGGGGAGAAAGTAAAATGCCCTACAGGAAGCTGAACAGTCTGATTCTCTTTTTCTTTCCCATTGAACTAACAGATTTGATTGTGTGGTTTGGTATTGGTGAGACAAAGTCTTATTCAAATTTCTGCTTTGTGTCTGTGAGTTTATTGATATGAGATTCTTCCATTGTGGCTACTCCTTCTATCAATACCAGTCTTCAAGTAGTCTCTAACTGATAGTTTTAGGAATCAGTTAGTAACACTGAGAGGTAAAACAATTTGCCTTCAGCTGGTTTGTACCAGAGACCAGATTTGAACTGAGGCCACCTTAGCACCAAGTCCATGGTATCATACAGCCTTTACTCTAACAATATTTGGAAAGGGGAAGTTATCTGATCATACTTGTCATTGCATATTAAGTATTATTTAGCATGTTCATATGTCTAAAGAGCACAGACCTAGGTACTATGAGATGACAAAAAAATAATATGGAACAAATTTCTCAATCTCCAGAAGAGTTCGACCTAGTTGAAGATATGACTCGAGTACACAATTATAATTAGAAAACAATTAAGCACTGAATAGCACTATAGTAGTAGTTCAAAGAAGGGAGTCAGCTAGGTTTGCTGGAGAACAACAAGAATTAGGCTTAAAACACAAACAGGAAATTTTTCAGCCACTCAATAAACAGATAAATATTTTCTGAGTGTAACTGAACAATCAAAGTGGGAAAGTTCTAATAAAACAAAGAGCTAAAACCATTCCTACCTCTCTTCCCAAATTCCATCTCTTGGGTTTTATTAGATGGTATTGAACATGCCAATATAAAAGAAAAAGAAAGTCATATTCTTTCTTTACAGATACATTCTGGGTTCAATTGTGAGATCTGCTTAGAACCACCATTTTAAAGATAGAAGGAGCCTTAGGAGTCAAGTCCAAATCCCTCACTTAGAATATTAGGAACCAGAGGTCTGGGGAGGATAATTAGGTGATTTGTCAAGGGTTACATAGATAGTAAAAATCTTAAGTAGGATTTGAACTCGATATTTTCTTTTTTTTTTAGTTATTTATTTATTTCACTTTTTACATTCATTTTCACAAAATTTTGGGTTCCAATTTTTCTTCCCTTTTATCCCTTCCCCCCACCCCAATACCTCAAGCAATCTAATTTTCCCTATCTCCAATCTGCCCTCTCTTCTGTCATCCCGCCCTTCTCTTGTCCCCATTTTCTCTTTTCTCCTGTAGGGCGAGATGACTTTCCATTCCTCATTAACTGTATGTCTTCTTTCCTAGTAGCAACAGCAATACTAAGCAGTTGTTCCTAAAACTTTGAGTTCCAAATTCTCCCCATCCCTCCCTCCGCACCCATTACCTTTGGGAAGGCAGGCAATTCAATATAGGCCATTTCTGTGTAGTTTTGCAAATGACTTCCCTGATAGTCGTGTTGTGTAAGACTCACTGAATTACACTCCATCCTAACCTGCCCCTTATTGTTTCCCTTCTGTCTTTTGATCCTGTCCCTCCCCAAGTGTTGACTTCAAATTGCTCCCTCCTCCCTTTGCCCTCCCTTCCATCATCCCCCCCTTGCTTATCTCCTTCTCCCCCACTTTCCTATACTGTAAGGTACGTTTTCATACCAAAATGAGTGTGCATTTTTTTTTCCTTCCTTTAGTCAAATGTGATAAGGGTAAACTTTTTTTTTTCTCAGCTCTCCTCTTTTTCCCTCCACTAAACAGCCTCCTACTTGCCTCTTAAATGACATATAATTACCCCTTTCCATTTCACCCTCTTTCCTCCCACTACATTTCTCTGTCACCATTTACCTTAATTTCTTTTAAGATATGGTCCCATCCTATTCTATTCAATCTGTGCTCACTGTCTCAGTATGTGTGTGCGTGTGTGTATGTGTGCATGCATGTACATGTGTGTGTATGGACCCACCAACTACCCAGATACTGAAAAGTTTTAAGAGTTACAAATATTATCTTTCCATGTAGGAATGTAAACAGTTCACTTCTGGTAAGACCCTTAAGACTTCTCTTTGCTGTTTACTTTTTCATGCTTCTTCTCATTCTTGTGTTTGAAAGTCAAATTTTCTTTTCAGCTCTGGTCTTTTCATCAAGAATGCTTGAAAGTCCTCTCTTTCATGGAAAGACCATATTTTCCCCTGAAGTATTATACTCAGTTTAGCTGGGTAGGTGACTCTTGGTTTGAGTCCTAGTTCCTTTGACTTCTGGAATATCCTATTCCATGCCCTTCGATCCCTTAATGTAGAAGCTGCTAGATCATGAGTTATCCTGATTTTATTTCCACAATACTGGAATTGTTTCGTTCTAGCTGCTTGTAAGATTTTCTCCTTGACCTGGGAGTTCTGGAATTTGCCCACAATGTTCCTAGGAGTTTCTCTTTTTGCATCTCTTTCAGGTGGTGATCGATGGATTCTTTCAATACTTATTTTGTCCTCTGGTTGTAGAATGTCAGGGCAGTTTTCCTCGATAATTTCATGGAAGATGATATCTAGGCTCTTTTTTTGATCATGACTTTCAGGTAGACCCATAATTTTTAAATTGTCTCTCCTGGATCTATTTTCCAGGTCAGTTGTTTTTCCCATGAGATATTTCACATTCTCTTCCATTTTTTCATTCTTTTGGTTTTGTTTGGTGATTTCTTGGTTTCTTGTAAAGTCATTAGACTCCATCTGTTCCATTCTAATTTTGAGAGAACTCTTCCCTTCAGTGACCATTTGAACCTCTTTTTCCATTTGGCTAATTCTACTTTTGAAAGCATTCTTCTCCTCATTGGCTTTTTGAACCTCTTTTGCCAATTGAGTGAGCCAATTTTTCAAGGTGTTCTTTTCTTCAGCATTTTTTTGGGTCTCCTTTACCAAGGTATTGACCCGTTTTTCATATTTTTCTTGCATGTCTCTCATTTCTCTTCCCAGCTTTTCGTCCACCTGTCTAACTTGCTTTTCAAAATCCTTTTTGAGCTCTTCCAAGGCCTGAGCCCACCTGACATCCCCCTGGGGTGTCTGGGATACAGAGGGCTCACCCTCTACGTTTTTTCCTAATGGCAAGAATATTTCCTCGTCGTCGTCCTCAGATCCAAAAGTCGGGATGATTTGCATTTGTTGGAAAAAACTCTCTATAGTCTTATTTTTCTTCCCTTTTCTAGGCATTTTCCCAGCCAGTTACTTGACTTCTGAGATTCCTGTCCACCCCCGCCTAGATCCGCCCAGCTAGTGCTTGGGCTCTGAGATTCAAATGGGCTTTCTGCATCACACCACTTCTAATCAATGTGAGCTTTAGTTTTGCTGCTGGGGTGGGGGCCGGGCCACCTCCCAGGCTCAGCTCCCTCAGGGACTTTATGCAGAGACCTTCAGTAACAGAGCTGGTGGGGGCGGGGCCGCGTCTCAGGCTCAGTTCCCTCAGGGGCTTTATGCAGAGACCTTCAGTAATGGAGCGGGGTGGGGCAGGGCTGTCTCCCAGGCTCAGCTCCCTCAGGTTGTTTATGCAGAGACTCTCAGTAATGAAGATCCTGCCTGCTGCTGGGGGAGTCCCGGGTCGCCGCCATGCCACAGCTGCCTCCGCTGCCGCTACCTCTCCTGCTGCTGCCTCCGCCGCCGCCCCCACTTCTGCCTCCGCCACTTCCTGCCCCTGCCTGTGCCTCTGCTGCTTCCTCCCGAAGGGGCCCAAAGCCACGGAGACACCCTTCTCCCCTCTTCCAGCCCAGCTGTCTCTCTCACTGACCTATAGCTTCTGTGGGCGGAGGGACCTTCCTGGCCGCCGGAGCCTCCGTCCCTGAAGCCTACTCGGATCAGCTTCTCTGGGGCCACAGCCAGGGCAGTGCTGGGGTGGGGTCCACTTTCCGGAGTGCGACGGACCCTGGGGATGGCTCTCCCAGACTCTCTGGAATGGAAATCTCTTCCACTCTGTTTCTGGACACCTTGCAGTGATCCAGAACTTATGGGGATCTCTTTTTACATTAAATCTATGGGCTGTGGGTTCAGAGCTCATAAATGTTTGTCTTTCTACTCCGCCATCTTGACTCCACCCCCCTGCAGAAGAATTTTAAAAGCAAAATTAGGGAAATAGAAGGAAAATTCACCAATGATTTTAAAATATGAAGAAAGAATTCAGTAAATTTTCCTTAAAAAGGAAAATTGGGTAAATGGAAAAGGAAGTACAAAACCTAACTAGTGAAAATCACTCCTTAAAAGGAGCAATTGAACAGATGGAAAAGGAGATGCCAAAGTTAATTGAAGAAAATAATTTGATAAAAAACAGAATTGTACAAGTAGAAGCTAATGAATCCATGAGACATCAAGAACCAGTCAAACATAATCTAACGACTGAAAAAATAGAAGAAAGAGTAAAATATCTAAATGGAAAAACAACTGAACCAAAAAATGAATAGAGGAGAAGAAATCTAAGGATTGTTGGTCTACCAGAAAGCCATGATGAAAAAAAAAAAAGCCTGGACAACATCATTCAAAAAATCATCAAGGAAAATTGCCCAGAAATTCTAGGTCCAGAAGGCAAAATATTTACTTCCTGAAATGCACCCTAAATCAAAAATGCCAAGGAATATCGTTGCCAAATTCCTGAACTATCAAGTGAAGGAGAAACTACTGCAGCCAGTCAGAAAGAAACAATTCAAATATCGAGGAATAACAGTCAGGATCACACAGGGCATTGCAGATTCTACATTAAAAGGTCTAAGGAACTGAAATATGATGTTATATAAAGAAAAGGAGCTAGGATGACAACCAAGGATTAATTACCCAGCAAAGTTGAGCATAATATTTCAGAGACTGAGATGGACATTCAATGAAATAAAGGATTTCCAAACGTTCTTGATGAAAAAGTCAGAACTCAACAGAAAATTTAATCCTCAAACCAGGTCTCAAGAGAGGCATAAAAAGGTAAACAAGAGAAAAAATCGTGTCACACAGTCTCGGCAAACTTTTTACATCCCCATAAGGAAAGATGATACTTGTTGATCTTCAGACTTGTATATTTATTATGAAATGTAAAAGGAATATACATAGATAGAGTGAGTGGGTATAAAATAAATGATGTGATGATTACAAATTAGATTTAAGTGTGGGATGGGATTGTAATGGGAGATGTGAAAAGGAGGAGGCAGAAAAAAACTAAATTCCCTCACAGGAAGAGGCACAAACATATTTTAGAGTAGAGGGAAATAAAGGAGGGAAATGAGTATTATTTGAGAGGTATTCTCATTTGATTGGATTCAAGGAGGGTACAACAAACTCAGTTAAGCATAGAAATAAAACTAGCTCTATAGGCAGTAAGAGGGGAAGGGGGAAAGAAACGGAAGGGGAGGCTAAAAGGTAGGGAAGAAGTAGTAAGGGAAAAGGGGATTAAAAGGGAGAGGGGATGAAATAAAGTAGGGAAGACTGAGGGAGGAAGTGGTCAAAAAAGGAAACTCTATTGGGGAGGGGAAGGGAGAACCAAAAGCATAAAGAAAAGAAAAGGAGATGGCGAGAAAGACAAAAATAGCAATCATAACTGAGAATGTGAATTGGAATGAACTCTCCCATAAAGAGGAGACAGCAGAATGGGTTAAAAACCATAAAAAATTTAATGCAAAAATGTTGGTTACAGGAAGCACATTTGAAAAGGTGATATATATATGCATGTGTGTGTATATATATATATATATATATATATATATATATATATATATATATATATAGAGAGAGAGAGAGAGAGAGAGAGAGAGAGAGAGAGAGAGAGAGAGAGAGAGTAAAGGTAAAAGATTGGAGCACAATTTATTGTTTTTTATCAGCTGATGAAAAAAAACAGTGGTAGCAGTACTAATCTCTGACAAAACAAAAACAGAAAAAGGTGTAATCGAAAGAGATAAGAAAGGAAACTGTGTCCTGGTAAAAGGCAACATAGACAACAAAGTAATTTCATTACTAAATATATATGCCCCAAGTGGTTTAGCATCCAAATCCTTAGAGGAGAAGTTAAGGAAGTTCGAGGAAGAAATAGGAAGCAAAACTATACTGCTGGGAGACTTAAACCTCCTACTCTCTGAACTTAATAAATCTAACCTCAAAATAAACAAGAATAAACAAGTAAACAAGAATAAACAAATAAATAAAGAATAAACAAGAAAGAAGTTAAGGTGGTGAATAGAACTCGGAAAAAGGTTGATATGTTAGATATCTGGAGAAGCTTGATTGGGGATAGAAAGGAATACACCTTTTCCTCAGCAGTACGTAGCACACATACAGAAACTGACAATATACTAGGCCATAAAAACCTCAAAATCCAGTGCAGAAAGTCAGAGATAGTCAAGGCCCACACCTCTCATACAATAATGAAATAAAACTTACATGTAATCAGAAGCCATGGAAATATAAATCAAAAGCTAATTTGAATCAAAACAATCTAATCCTAATGAATGGATGAGTTAAACAACAAATTATAGAAAAAATTAACAACTTCATTTAAGACAGTGAAAATAATGAGACAGTCTACCAAATTTTATGGGATACTGCAAAAACAATTCTTAGGGGAAGTTTTATGTCTTTGAATGCCTAAATGAATAAAATAGAGAAAGAAGAGATCAATAAATTGAACATACAGCTGAAAAAGCTCAAAGAAGAACAAATTGAAAATCACCAAGTAAATACCAAATCAGAAATACTGCAAACCAAAGGGGAGATTAATAAAATTGTAATCAAAAAAACTAACTAATAAATAAAATGAGGAGTTGGTTTTATGAAAAAGAAACCAATAAATTAAAAATCCTTTGGCGAATTTGATTTAAAAAAAGAAATAAGAAAACTAAATTACCAATATCAAAACTGAAAATCCTAACCTCCAATGAGGAGGAAATTAAAACAATAATAAGAAATTACTTTGCCCAACACTGTGACAACAAATTCGGCAATCTAAAAGAGATGGATGATTATTTTAAAAGATACTAATTGCCCAGACTAACATAAGAGGAAATTGAAAAATTAACCCCATCTCAAAAAAAGGAACTGAACAAGGTTTCAATGAACTCCCTAGGGAAAAATCTCCAGGGCCAGATGAATTCACAAGTGAATTCTATCAAACTTTTAAACAACACTTAATTCCAATAATATCTACACTATTTGGGAAAACTGGGGAAGAAGGAGTTCTTCTAAATTCTTTTTATGATGCAAATATAATTTTCATATCTAAATCGGGAAGAGCCAAAACAGAAAGAAAGTTATAGACAAATTTCTCTAATTAACATAGATGCAAAAATTTTAAATAAAATTTTAGCAAGAAGAATACTGCAACCAGTCATGAGAAGAATACATTATGAACAGGTAAGATTTATACCGGGAATTCAGGGATAGTTCAGCATTAGGAAAACTGTTAACACTATTGATCATTTCAACAACAAAACGAACAGAAACCACATGATTACCTCAATAGATGCTGTAAAAGTTTTTCACAAAATATGACCCCTATTCCTATTTAAAACACCAGAGAACACAGGAATAAATGGAACTTTCCATAAAAAAATAAGCAAAATCTACCTAAAACCTTCAGCAAGCATTTTATCCAATGGGGATAAAAGCTAGATGCATATCCACTAAGGTCAGAAGTGAAAGAAGGATGTACATTATCACCACTATTATTCAATATGTTACTAGAAATGTTAACTGTAGCAATTAGACAAGAAAAATAATTTGAAGGAATTAGAATAGGTAAAGAAAAGCTAAGTTACCACTCTTTGCAGATGATATGATAATATGCTTAGAGAATCCCAGAGATTCAAGGGAAAAGGTACTTGAAATAATAAACAACTTTGGCAAAATTGCAAGTTACAATATAAACCCACACAAATCTTCTTCATTTCTATATATTACTAACAATGCCCAAGAGCAAGAGATTGAAAGAGAAATCTCATTTAAAGCTATGGTAGACACTACAAAATATTTGGGAGTCTACGAGCCAAAAAAAACAAAAACAAAAACAAAAAAAAACAGGGACTATCGAAACACAATTACAAAACATTTTTCACACAAATATTGTCAGACTTAAGTAGGTGGAAAAACATCAGTTGCTCATGGGTAAGTCTAGCCAATATGATAAAAATGGCAATACAACCTAAATTAGCATGCTTATTCCATGCCATGCCAATTAAACTATTAGATAATTATTTTGTATAGCTAGAAAAAATAATATAAAAATTCATCTGGAAGAACAAAATGTCCAGAATATCAAAAGAATTAATGAAAGAAATTCTAGGGAAGGTGGCTTAGCACTACTAGTTCTGAAATTTGTTATAAAGCAGCACTTGGTGCTGGCTAAGAAAGGTAGACAAGTGGAATAGTTTATGTATCCAAGACACAGTAGTCAATGAATATAGCAATCTACTGCTTGATAAACCCAAGGACCCCAGCTTCTGGGATAAGAATTTAGTGTTTGACAAAAATTCCTGGGAAAACTAGATAGCAATAGGCAGAAGCTAGGCATAGATCAATGCCTGACACCATACACAAGAATATAATCCAAACAGGTACATGATTTAGGTATAAATACTGATACTACAAACAAATTAGTGGAGCAAGGAAGAGTGAATTTGTCAGATTTATGGAGAAGGGAAGAATTTTTTACTAAACAAAAGACAGAAAACATAATGAAGTGCAACATGGATACATTTGTTTACCTTAAATTGAAAATTTTTTGCAGAAAGAAACCCAATACAACCAAGATTAGGAGGGAACCAAAAAACCGGGAAATACTCTGTGCCACTAGGGTCTGAAATAAAGGCCTAATTTCCAAAATACATAGAGACCTGAGTCAAATGTAGAAGAATACAAGCCATTCCCCAATTGGTAAATGCTCAAAGGATATGAACAGGCAATTTTCAGAGGAATAAATCAAAGTTATGTCTAGTCATATGAAAAAATGCTCTAAAATGTTCAAATCATTAGTGATTATAGAGACGGAAATCAAAACAACTCTGAAATACCACATCACACCTATCAGATTGGCTAATATGACAAAACAAGAAGATGATAAATGTTGGAAAAGATGTGGGAGAGTTGGAACACTAATTCATTGTTGGTGGAGCTGTGAGCTGATGCAGCCATTCTGAAGAGCAATTTGGAACTATGCCTAAAGGGGTACAAAAATGTACATAGCCTTTAATCCACCAATACCGCTTCTAGAACTGTACCCCCAAGAGATCATAAAAGTGGGAAAGGTACGACATCTACAAAAATTTTTATAGCAGCTGTGTTTGTGGTGGCAAAAACTGGAAATCAAGAGCATGTGCGTCAATTGGGGATGTTTGAATAAATTGTTGCATATGAGTGTAATGGAATACTAACTACTTTGCTGTAAGAAATGATGAAAAGTAAGCCTTCAGAGAGACTTGGAAAGAGTTACATGAACTGATGATGAGTGAAAGGAGCAGAACAAGGAGAATTTTGTACTGAGCAACAACCACAGTGTGCAAGGATTTTTTCTGGTAGAGTTAGAACTTCATTGCAATGCAAGGACTTAAAAAATTACCAATGGTCTTCTGAGGTAAAATGCCTCCCACATCCAGACAAAGATCTATGGAATTCGATTGCAAAATATAGCAGATCATTTTCTTTTGTATTATGCTTTGGTTTGTTTTATGAATTCTCCCATTGATTTTAATTATTCTATGTAACATTACTAAGGTGAAAATGTATTTAATAGGAATGTATGCGTAGAACCTATATAAAATTGTATGCCATCTCATGGAGGGAGTAGGGAGGTAGCAGGGAGGAAAGGGGAAGTAGGGGAAAAATCGTAGATATATGGAAAATATTGTAGAACACCAAAGACAAATTTTGAAAAGTGCTTTGTGAAAAAAAAAATATTAAAACGGAGGAGATGAAAGCTAATGATCTTAGGAAAAGTCAAGAAATTAAATGAAAAAAATAGCAGACAATGTGAAAGGTCTCATTGGAAAAAGAATGGAGAAAATATTGCAAGCTGCCAGAAAGAAACAATTTGAGTGTTGTGGAAATACAATCAGGATACACAAGATCTACCAGCTTCTACCTTAAGGGAATGAAGGGCTTGAAATATGATTTTCCAGAAGTCAGGGAAACAAGTATTAAAATCAAGAATCACCTAACCAAGAAAAGTGAGCATAATACTTCAGGGCAAATAATGGCTATTCGATGAAATAGAGGACTTTTAAGCATTCTTGGTGAAAGATCAGAGCTCAGTAGAAAATCTGACTTTGCAATACAAGAATCAGGAGAAACATGTAACGGTAAGTAGGAAATAGAAATCATAAGGTAGTTATTTTGAACTGTTGAACTGTTTAAATTCTTACAAGGAAAGATAACATTGGTAGTTCTTGAGATTTTTCTCCGTATTTGGGAAGGTGGAGGAATTGTATACATATATAGAGAGGGCACAAGGTGATTTGAATAGGAAGGGATGATGTCTAAAAACAAAATTAAAGGGTGAGAGAGGGTTACATTGGGAAGAAAAAGGGAAAAATGGAATGGGAAATTTTTCTCTCATAAAAGAGGCAAGAAAATGCTTTTATTCAATAGAGGGGGAAAGGAGGAGAGTGAGAGGTAAAAAATGAAGCTTACTTTCATCGCATCTGGCTTAAGGAGGAAATAACATGCACACTCGATTTGGTATGAAAATCTTTCTTACACTACAGGAAAATAGGAGAGAAGTGGATAAGTGGGGTGTGGGGGGATGATAGAAGGGAGAGCAAATAGGAGGAGGGAGTAATTAGAAGTTAATACTTTGCGGGAAGGACAAGGACAAAAGAGAGAATAGAATAAATGAGATTCAGGATAGAATGGAGTCAAATATAATTAGTCTTTCACAATATGACTTTTATGGAAGTCTTTTGCATAGCTTCACATTTATAACATTTATTGAATTCCTTACCTTCTCAGTGGGGATGGGTGGGGAGAGAGGAAAGGAGAGAAGTTGGAACTCAAAGTTCTAAAAATAAACATTAATAATTGTTTTTACATGCAACTGGAAAACAAGAAATACAGGTAATATGGTAAAGAAATCTATCTTGCCTTACGAGACAAAAAGGAGGTAGGGATAACGGAAGGGAGGAGTGTGATTGAAGGGAGGGCAGATTTGGGGAATGGGTGATCAGAGGGCATGGTGTCTTGGGGTGGGGAGAGAGGACAGATGGAGAGAAAATTTGGAACTTGAAATCTTGCGGAAACGAATGTTGAAAACTAAAAATGAATAAATTATACACACACACATACACCTATATATAGTAATTGAAAAAAAAAAAGAATTGTAGCATTTCATTTTGTCCTCACAAAAACACTGTGAGGTAGGTACTCTAATTATCGGCACCTTTTCAGAGGAAGAAATTGAGGCTGATGAAGTGATTTTTCTCAAGTTACACGGCTAAATGTCTGAGGCTGAATTTGTACTCGGGTCTTCCTCACTCAAGATCTAGATCTTTATCTGTGGGATAGCCTAGGAGAACCTAGGATGACACTGTATTTATCTATGAAAAGATAAAATGGGATTTTCTTTGAGTAGGTTTGATTTATATGCCTACTTTTCCATTAATTCTTAGTTCACACATTGCTAAAGTCTAACTTATAGACTCTTGAGCAGACATTTGCTAGCATGGGAAATGAGTTCAGCAATTTGTGCATTCTTTGGCATTACCTTTCCTTAGGACTTGTATGTAAAATGATCTTTTCCAATCTAGTGACCACTGGTAACTTGTTTTTTTGTTTTTTTTTTCTTTTTTGCAATCCTGAATATTTTTTTTTATTTAACTTTTTACATTCATTTTCACAAAATTTTTGGTTCCAAATTTTCTTCCCTTTTATCCCCTCCCCCACCCCAATACACCAAGCAATCTAATTTTCCCTATCTCCAATCTGCCCTCTCTTCTGCAATCCCTCCCTTCTCTTGTCTCCATCTTCTCTTTTCTCCTGTAGGGCCAGATGACTTTCTATTCCTCCTTAACTGTATGTCTTCTTTCCTAGTAGCAACAGCAATACTAGACAGTTGTTCCTAAAACTTTGAGTTCCAAATTCTCCCCATCCCTCCCTCCCCACCCATTCCCTTTGGGAAGGCAGGCAATTCAATATAGGCCATATCTGTGTAATT